>JBBDGP010001384.1:255000-855000 GCA_037952835.1 Lithobates septentrionalis | reverse complement strand
ACATAATACACAAGACTGCTAGAAAAAACTGCTATTGCAACCCCTTTACAAATCAATGTTTCCACATTTGTGCTCCTTCAAAGTGACTTGTGCCACATTTGACTCTCAGCAAGATCCATATAAAAATTCAAAGGAGATAAAAAAAAAGTAAAAAATAAATAAAAATGGATGGACAGCATGGAAAAAAACTTAGTTTGAAAAAACAAAAACAAAACAAAACAAACCATTTATCTACTATTATATTTTGCTATTATATTATTTTTCAATCACTGTCTTAAACAAGCATCTAGGTCAGGAAAACCCAGACTAATGATTGCAGGGGCCCAGAGAGCCGCACAATAAATTCCAAAGGGCCACAGGTTGGGCACCAGGTCTGTAGTTAGTTTATGATCACTTTTGTCAGAAATGGCAAAACCCTCCAAAACGGGTCACTGGGAATTGAAATTCTACCTGTCAGTACATGTTGGAGAATAACTGAACATATATTTAACCAAAACAGTTTATCTTCATCCTCTACGAAAATTGCCATTTGGGATTCTGTTTGTATGTAATTTGGTCTTAAAGAGACCCTGTCACAAAACTGCAGGTACAAACACAAAAAATCGAATATTTTACATACTTGCAGCGCTTTTTTCCCCCAAAAATACTTTTTTATTCACTTGCAATTAGACATGTGCATGACGAAAAAAATTGTTTTGTTTCGATTTGTTAATCTAGTTTTTTTGTTTTGTTAAATTCGGTTGATTCGTTCAATTCGTATTCGAGATTCGTATTCGGAATTCGCATTTGGGATTTTTTGAACTTTCTTTAAAATTGCCGATTTTTTTGTTTCAAAACATTCGAATCGATAAATTCTGAATCACTCGAATCGCAAACTTTCGAGTTTTTTATTTTTTTTTCCGAATAGAATGTGGCAAAGTGAACAAACAAAAGAAAATCTTCATCAAATGATTACAATGACTCTTTAAATCATCCTCGACTTACTAAAACAGCATTATTTCAAAATGTTCCTCTAATAACACACGCAGTCTTTGATTTCAGCAATATGTGTACAGTTAGAATTCGACTGGAGTTCAAAGTAAAATTCGATTCAAATTTCAGTCCAAATTTCCAAAATTTCGTTTCGTTATTCGGAGCATTCAGTAAAATGTGTTTATATTGTAATTTGGGTTTTTCGGATATATCCAAATCTCTGAATAACGAAAAATTCACCCGAATATTAATTCGGAACGAAACGAACCGCACATGTCTACTTGCAATGTGCCTTTGAACTTGCTAGAACTTTTGACTGGTCATTCCCAAACCACAGCCCCTACCCCTCCTTTCACATCCTTACACATCATCTCTTCTCTTCTCGGAGTGTCTAATAACTGTCTGTGGTGGCCCAGCTCCTCGGCCCCTCTCTATATAATCTTTTATGTAGGTAGCTGCTAGGGGTGGAGAGAAGGGGAATGTGGCCATATTAAGTCCATGATATCACAGGCATCCCCACCCATTTGTATATCTGTAGACCGTAGCTCATTGGTCAACCAATACAAACCAAACCCAAACTCATCCTTGGTAGAGATACTGTATAAGCTGTTGACTCTTTACTCTGGCAAGCTCTCACCACTGGCTCTCTAGGCTGTGGGTGGGTCCTCACTGTCCTTAAGTACAATTCAGGAAAGCTGGTTCTGCATTAGTACAATGCAGGACCAGCTTTCCTGCATTAGTATAATGCAGGACCAGCTTTCCTGCATTGTACTTAAGGACAGTGAGGACCCATCCACAGCCTAGAGAGCCAACCTGCTGGTCCAGCAGGAAAATTGTTCCTGATTTGAAGGGACTGTTCCTCTTTTGGAACAGAGTCCCTCTTTCCTTCCCATGCATCCTCATTTTTGTCTTTTTATATGGACCTCTATAAAAAATGCACTATTTATCCACCAAAAAGTGTTTTAAAGTGCTGGGGTGGGGGTGATGGGTCTTGCTGCGTTATTTATTTATTTTTAATCCTGGAGTGGGGTTTAAGGTTTCAGTGTTGGGTTATGGAACTTATGCTTACAGCTTATGAAATGTCAGCTGTATAGTTGAGTGACCTCCCAGTTGTTGATTGTTTTGGTATGTCTGTAACCATTGTATATATGCTTGTTTATGATATATATTGTTTTTTCTGATAAACTGATAACAATGTGCTATGCAACACGCTTGTATTGAATGTATAATATCTTTGTACTGACATCTAGTGGCATCCATTGCAACTACAATTTGTTTATTATTGTATTTCTGAAGTGGTACAGTCCAGTTTACCTATGTGTTTAGGTTAATTGGTTTGGACTAGGGTTGCACCGATACCGGTATCAGTGCTGATACTAGGCATTTGCACAAGTTTTCTTGTGAAAAAAAAAAAGCATTTGCACGAGTATTCAATACTTTCAGGCTCGGTTCTTTCACCTGACAGCGGAATTCCCACACTGACAGCAGAAATGTAAAAAAAAAAAAAAATAAGCTGGCAAGTATCGGTTGTTAAGGAGCGGGGCTGCCGGGTCCTTAGCAACCAATGACTCATTCAGCTGTCAGTGGGGTTCCCCTGTTGACAGCTGAAGTGTAAACTGAAGTCCCAGCAATTGGAGCTGTGAAAAAAATAAAATAAAAGCAGCCGGGCAATGTTTATCAACAACATTGCTCAGCACTCAGCCAAAGATAAAAAAAGAAACATTGTTTCTTTTTGTATCCTGCTGTTTTTCTTCATCTACAGATCAAAGGAATCAACTTTGATGAACTGCAACTGCAGATGAAGTCAGTTTAAAGCAACCCGTCAAGTAAAAAAACAATTTTTATTAAATGTCCCTCTGCTAAACCCCTTGTTAACCCTTAATTTACTCTAATCAGCCTTAAAGAGTAACTCCACTTTTGCTGAGAACAAAAAAACATTCCCCTCTGGATGATCCATTACAATGATTTTAACAAACTTTGTTGCAGATTCCTACCTTTTGTTATTCTGAAGAAATCCAGTGTGTTTGTCTGTGCCCATGTGCATGAGTCTAATGGGAGTGGTTTCATAATTATCAACCAGCTGTGCACCTGCAGGGCTCTAATCAGGAAAGCTGCTAGGCCTGCATCCCTTTAGACATGGTTTCCTATTGGGAGTATCTCAGCAAAAATGACATTCTTGTTGCAGGGGATGCCTAAAACCTGACTTGTATCTTAGTGCAGACTTCTGGGAAAATTGGTGAGCCAATCACACAAGTAGGAAATTATGTTTCAGGTGGGGCGTTCTGTACACATTCTATGTACAGAACACCTCCAGGTAGCCATAGTGCATTGTATTTTCATAAAATTACAGAGCTGCAGGTAATTTTTAATAACATTGAATTACAATATAACTTGTTTCGCAATTGTATATGCTATATTATTTTTTCTTTATTTGCTATTTTTTTTTCGCACAAAACTGGAGTTACCCTTTAATTAACTTCTTATTCTCCTCCATTTAATTATTATTTTCCTGCTGATTTTTTTTTGTTCACTTCTATTTTATAAACTATTAATAATTAAAACTTGTTTTTTATGTTTGTTTTGTTCTTTGGTATTTTTATAATATTTACACATTTCACAAAAAAAAAAAAAAAAAGCACAAAATTAAAAAAAATAATACATTTATTTAATTTGTAAATAACTTTTCAATACTTGATACCATTGCTGACAGCTGAAGTATAAACAAAACAGTTGCGGTAGGCATCAGTAATTGGTATCGGAGAGTATTAAGAAAAAAGCATCGGTACTCGTAAAAAAATGGTATTGGTGCATCCCTAGTTTGGACCATAGATAGACCCTTTCCACTTTCCTCATGTTCCCTCAGTTAGTTTTCGGCCTTCACATTGGACACAAGGTGTAGAAGATCATTGCCCCTTTACAATTTGATTTGAGTGGTGAACATCAAATGTATTGCACTTTAACAAATAAAACTATGTTGGATTATACTAGACGTGCACTGGCGAAAAATTTGTTTTTATTTCACTTGCTTTTTTTTTTTTTTCGTTTTTCGGGTCATTCGTTATGATCGCAATTCGTAAAAAAATCATAAATTTGAAAAAATACGTAAATTTGAAAACCCGAAAAATTTGAAAAACGGAAATAGTAACTACCTAATAATAACCTAACTCTTACTATTAAATTATAGGTATTGGAATTTCCTTTCAAATTTGGCTGTTAGTGAACGTAACAAATATGAATTTATCCAAAGTTATGAATTATCCAAAATAACGAATGCCGCATCTAAACAAATGGAACAGAACAAATTAATAATAATAAATAACAATATTATTGATAAAAACTTTTTTTTTAATTAGTATTTATTATTAATTCATTCTGTTCCATTTGTTTGTATGCAGCATTCATAGTTTCGGATAATTCAAAACTTTGGATAAATTCGTATTCGTTACAATCACTAACAGCCAAATTTGACAGGAAATTACAACACCTATAATTTAATAGTTAGTAATAGACATGTGCAATTCGTTTCATTCCGAATTAGTTTTTTAATGAATTTCAACAAATTTGTTAATTCGGAAATATCCAAATTAACGAAAACCCGTTTAACAATTTTTTCCGAAAATTCGTAAATTGGAATATTCGAAAATTTGTATATTCGTACATTCGTAAATTAGTAAATTCGGAAATTCTGAAATCTGAAATAATAATGAACTAATAATAACTTAACTATTACTAACTATTAAATTATAGGTATTGTAATTTCCTTTCAAATTTGGCTGTTAGTGAACGTAACAAATGCAAATTTATCTGAAGTTACAAATTATCCGAAATAACGAATGCCGTATCCAAACGAACGGAACGTAATGAATTAATAATAATAAATAACAATAATAATAACAATAAAAACTTTTTATTATTATTATTTATTATTAATTTGTTCCGTTCCATTTGTTTAGATGCATTCGTTATTTCGGATAGATTCGTATTCGTTACGTTCACTAACAGCCAAATTTGAAAGGAAATTCCAATACCTATAATTTAATAGTTAGTTACTATTTCAGATTTTCTATTTTCGGGGTTTTACGAATTTCCGAAGTTTCTAACTTATAAATGTACGAATGTGCGAATTTACTAATTGCGATCATAACGAATGACCTGAAAAAAAACAACAAACGAATGAAACAAAAACGAACAATTTTTTTGGCAGTGCACACGTCTAGTTAGTAATAGGTTATTATTAGGTAGCTATTATTTCAGATTTTCGAATTTCCGAAATTTCCGAATGTCCAAATTTCCAAATATTTTCGAATTTTACAGTTTTTTTTGAATTCACGAATTTTCGAATATTCGGAAAAGTCAGTTAAACGTGTTTTCGTTAATTCGGATATTTCCGAATTAACGAATTTGTCGAAATTTGTTAAAAAATGAATTCGGAACAAAACGAATTGCACGCGTCTAGATTATACTCCCGTATCTTATTGGAGAGTTAGGCTGTCTGTGGAGGGTGCGTATTAAGCAGGTGATTATATTGGCTGGATGGACAGAGGTTTCCGAGGTTATGTCAATGCATAAGTGTTGCTTGCAACAGGAGCAATACATGTAGAGATACCAAACCAGTGAACATTTATGTTTTATAGGTGATTGTAGGGAACCCTCCCAATCCTCTTATATTGAATTGTATTCTACCTGTACTGTTGCTCTTTATAATGTAAATTGCTGCACAAACTGTTGGCTCTATTTAAATCCTGTATTCTAATAAAAAAAAATTTTTAAAAATTGAGACCGGTTATCGTGCTTTGTGTGTAGTGGGCTTGACTTTCTATGAGGGGCCAATTAAAGAAGGACTTCAGTTCCCTTGAACGTGGCTCCATTCTCTTTTATTTGTGCCATTATTCTTGATTGTCCGGCATGTGCGCAGATGCACCCAAGGGCTCCGCCCAGTGTTCGGGGACTGTGGCATGTAGGCAGGTGCAGGTTGACCTCCCTTCACGGGTGGTGCTGTTGCATCCACCTTGCAGGGAGAGTGGAGGACAGGAGGAATATTCATTCCTCTTAGGCCTCTGTACGAGTCATCTGGTGGGCTGCTGCCCCATTGGACCCCTGCGTTCATATTTAGTGTGGGGGGGTAGAGCTTACAAAAAGCCCTAGCCCACTGCTGTTGGCTCACATTCTGCATGTGGTGAGGTTAGGGACAAGAACAGTGTCGGCCGCTCACGCAGGGCACATTGGGCGCTGCCCCCCACAAATCCATGTGCCCAGGCCCCTAATCTACATGCAGGGCACCGGACGCATGAATTCCAATGGGTTTTTTATTTTTTGGAGGCAGATGATGAGAGCCTGAGCCTCTAATTGGCTTCAAAAAAAGGGTGGGCTCGGGACGCAGTGCACTGCACCTCGAGCCCACCCACTTGTGTGACATTAGCGAATTAATATTCGCTAATGTCTTCCTATTTCTCCTCCCGGCCTATCAGGAAGTGGGTCCTGAGACCTGATTGGCCGAACGTCCTAAGACCCCATTGGCCAGATTCCAGGACTCCTGATTGGCCAGGAGGAGACCGCCGGGACTCGGGGAGAGAGACGTAGGGATGAAGGTAAGTGCAGGGCTGACGGGGGAAACGGCGATCGATGGGGGGGTGGTGGTAGGGTAGCGGTGACCAATTGAGCGAGGGGGGGAGTGGAAGGGGGGTTTGGTGGTGGTCGGATGGCTGGCTGGGGGGGTGTTTGTGGCTGAGTAGGGGCCACGGGCCGCCCCCCCAAGAAATCTGAGTACCAGCCGCCACTGGACAGGAACCCACTGGTCAGGGAGAACCTAGCGCAGGGATAGGTTCTAGAGGAGGAGGGACAGTATAGGGATCAATGCAGACTACATTAGAGATTTCTCTGGTTCGAGCTCACTGCATTTCCCCTCTGTGACAGGTGCCCACCAGCCTTGGCCTTCCGCTCTCCTGCTGGAGTTCAGTCTCCTGTATAAGGCTGGGTTCACATACACTATATTCCCAAAAGTATTGGGACGCCTGCCTTAACACACACATACATTTTAATGGCATCCCAGACTTAGTCCGTAGGGTTCAATATTGAGTTGGCCCACCCTGTGCAGCTTCAACTCTTCTGGGAAGGCTGTCCACAAGGTTTAGGAGTGTGTCTATGGGAATGTTTGACCATTCTTCTAGAAAAGCATTTGTGAAGTCAGGCACTGATGTTGGACGAAAAGGCCTGGCTCGTAATCTCCACTCTAATTCATCCCAAAAGTGTTCTATCAGGTTGAGGTCAGGACTCTGTGCAGGCCAGTCAGGTTCCTCCACCCCAAACTCGCTTATCCATGTCTTTATGGGCCTTACTTTGTGCACTGGTGCGCAGTCATGTTGGAACAGGAAGGGGCCATTAACAAACTGTTCCCACAAAGTTGGGAGCATGAAATTGTCCAAAATGTCTTGGTATGCTGACGCCTTAAGAGTTCCCTTCACTGGAACTAAGGGGCCAAGCCCAACCCCATACCGTATTCCAAATTCCAAATGATTTGGTCCAGTGCACAAAGCAAGGTCCATAAAGACATAGATGGGTGAGTTTTGGTCCTGAGAGTTTCGGACCTGAATAGTACCTGAACCGATGAACAGAAAGGTACCAGACCCCAGGCTAGGACCCATGGCTGCACATTGGTGAACCTGGCCGTAGTTATTAGCACTGAAGAGACTCAGTTGTTGTGTCTGGAACTGTTAACAATATTTTTCACATTTTCAACCACTTTGTGTTCCAAGTCTTTTCTCTGGGGGCCTACCGCCTGGGTGCTCCTCAGCCCTGCAACCTACAGGTGGATCTGTGCATGCGCCGAGTTGTGTGAACACATGTGCAGAAAAAGAGGTCCAGACCTTCATGTGTGTGCCACATGTACGAATGAAAACCCATGCAGATGTTCTGAAGGTCCTGCAGAGCCCTCCAGCACATCTGCGCATTTGTGCACGATATTATTCTCACCTAGGCAAGAAGGGAGGAAGTGCAGCACAAAAAATATAAAATAAAAAAGTGAATAAAAAAGTGAACTTAAAGTGAAATGCAAAATGAGCAAACCAATGAAGAAATCCTTCTCTATAGTATGTACTAGATCACGGGTCTCCAAACTTTCTAAACAAAGGGTCACTTTACTGTCCTCCAAACTTTAGGGGGTCGAACTGTGGCCAGTGGGAGAAGAAAGTGTCTTGGTGTCAATGGGAGTAAACAATACCCCATCATTGGTATTAGGCGGAGTTATAGCGCCCCATCATTGGTGTCAGTGGGAGGAATATTGCCCCATCATTGGTGCCAGCGAGAGGAATAGTACCCCATCATTGGTATCAATGGGAAGAATAGTGTCCCATCATTTGGTGTCAGTGGGAGGAATAGTGTCCCATCATTTGGTGTCAGCGGGAGGAATAGTGTCCCATCATTGGTGTCAGTGGAAGGAATACTGCCCCATCATTGGTGTCAGTGGAAGGAATACTGCCCCATCATTGGTGTGAGTGGGAGGAATAGTGCCCCAACACTGGTGTGAGTGGGAGGAATAGTGCCCCATCACTGGTGTGAGTGGGAGGAATAGTGCCCCATCATTGGTGTCAGTAGGAGGAATAGTGCCCCATCATTGGTGTCAGTGGAAGGAATAGTGCCCCATCATTTGTGTGAGTGGGAGGAATAGTGCCCCATCATTGGAGTCAGTGGGAGGAATAGTGCCCCATCATTGGTGTGAGTGGGAGGAATAGTGCCCCATCATTGGAGTCAGTGGGAGGAATAGCACCCCATCATTGGTGTCAGTGGAAGGAATGGTGCCCCATCATTGGTGTGAGTGGGAGGAATAGCGCCCCATCATTGGTGTCAGTGGAAGGAATAGTGCCCCATCATTGGTGTGAGTGGGAGGAATAGCGCCCATCATTGGAGTCAGTGGGAGGAATAGTGCCCCATCATTGGTGTGAGTGGGAGGAATAGTGCCTCATCATTGGTGTGAGTGGGAGGAATAGTGCCCCATCATTGGTGTCAATGGAAAGAATAGTGTCCCATAATTTGGTGTCAGTGGGAGGAATAGTGCCCCATCATTGGAATCAGTGGGAGGAATAGTGCCCCATCATTGAAATAAGTGGGAGGAATAGAGTCCTATGCTTCATGTCAGTGAGGGGACTAGGGCCCCATTGTCAGTGTCAGGAACTATGCCCCACTTTTGCTGACAATGAGGGGAATAGTGCCCCAAGGGCCGGATAATGGCAAGCATTAGGTTCCCAGGGCGCAGTTTGGAGACCACTGTACTAGATTACAGAAGATGTCATCTGAGCTATGAGAGAAAAGACTAAACCAGCAAATATACAGTATATATGTGTTTATACACTTTTTAAGCTGCTTGTTACAATAGTGCCCTCTAGTTGTACTTTAGATTAAATTTAGGAATGGTAACAGCGTTCCTATGAACCTAGTGCAAAACCCAAATAAATATGGTGGAAAAAAAAACCTACCAATTAAAAATTGCAAACCATATATAGACCAACAGGGATCCCACTGTGTAAAACTGCTTTATTAGAATTCCAAGAAAAACAAAAACAAGAAACCGCACTCACATAAAATTGTGCCTATCACTCGGGACTTAGAACGTTGCGCCTAAACCTCTAGGGGTCGTGCCGCCGCTCGTAAAGCTCTCTATGGAGCCGGCATACATTAAAATGTAAATCTCTGTACAATGTTTTGGATTTATCAGCAACTCTGTATTATAAAAATGTGCCTAAACAGGCCAATCAATTTATATCCAATCAGCTGGCTACTTGTACGATATATTGCCTGGTAAATATAAAGCCGACCCAATACGTTACAATCTGATTGTACAATCTCCTTTATATTTACCATCAGCTATGAAGTACCTGTCTGCTTTGATACTAATTGAATGGATTGTTTAGGTTTGTCCTCATATTACATATTTGGTAAATCCAAAGGAGATTGTATAGAGATTGTACACCCTGATGTGTGATATAGTGTAGGGCCAGCAGAGATTGTAAAGTCATACTGGTGGTAACGTGTGCAGCCAGGAGATTGTACAATCAGACTGTAATTTGTTTTTCAAGCTCAAGGAGGCTATATTCATTTTTTAAAGCTGATCTCCACATTTGTTATGCCTTTAAATACCGTATTTATCGGCGTATAACACGCGCCCCAAGTTTAGGAGGGAATTTTAAGGAAAAAAAACTTTTAGGAGGGAAGTTTAAGGAAAAAAAAACTTACATTAAAATGCCCATCAATGCAGCCTTATCTGTCCATCTGCAGCCTTGTCAGTGTCAGTGCAGCTTTGCCCCAGTGCAGCCTTGTCAGTGCAGCTTTGCCCCAGTGCAGCCTTGCCCCAGTGCAGCTTTGTTAGTGCAGGTTTGCCCCAGTCCAGCCATGTCAGTGCAGCTTTGTGCACTCGGTGTAGGTTAAAATATGACGCCGAGACTGCAGGGAGCCGAGATACACATACCCGAGTGTTCTCGGCTTTTTTCGGCGCCGCCGTCACGCCCAGTCCCGCCCCTGGACCAGTGTTATGTCCATCATAGGGCGGGACTGGGCGTGACTGTGAGCGGCGCCGAAAAAAGCAGAGAACACTCGGGTATGTGTATCTCGGCTCCCTGCAGTCTCGGACAAGAGCAATGGACACTGAGGGACAAGAAGGCGCCATGGCACTAGATGACATGCTGCCATTAGAGGGCTCCCTGATCCTTAATGCAGATGGCTCTGACTCCATGCAGGAAGAGGTACAGCAGCCTACACTAAGTGATATTCTGCGGGCGGTACAGAGTTGCACAGCTTCTGTAAATGGACTGAAAGTGCAATTTGGGAGCCTCACTGAGACTGTTTCTCTCCTGCGCCATGACATTCAAAAGATCAGGGAGAGAACCACAGCGGTGGAGGGAAGGATCAGTGAGGTGGAGGATATACTACCCCCCCTCACTAGGGATACTAGAAGTGCATTACAGCAAGCAGCTCAGGCCAACGCCAAAAATGACGACATCGAGAACCGTCTCAGGAGGAATAATGTACGCATAGTGGGGCTCCCAGAGAAGGTGGAGGGAAGGGACCCCACAGCATTTACAGAAATGTGGCTACAGGACATATTCGGCAAAGATGTTTTTACCGCGCTTTTTGCAGTGCAGCGAGCACACCGTACACCACTGAGACCCCTCCCCCCAGGCAATCCACCTAGATCAATGCTGGCCAGACTCCTGAACTACAAGGACAGAGAAATAATACTTCGATTGGCCAGGGAAAAGGGTGCAGTGCACTATAACGGAACAAAAATTTCCTTTTATCCTGACTTCTCGGCCGAGGTACAGCGCAAAAGGGCCAAGTTTGCAGAGGTAAAAAAAAGATTGCAGAAGATTCAAGTCACATATGCTATGTTATACCCGGCTAAATTACGCATCACGGCAAGAGGTCAGTCCACATTCTTTGAGTCTGCAGCCGAAGCGTCCGCCTGGTTGGACCGCAATGAGCAGGATCTAAGGAGGAGGAGAGAGGCTGATATGGGAGAGTGAACGACACTACGCGGAGCTGGGAAGTCGGTCAGTCATTACTAGACGTTTTATGGTCTACAACATATTTTGCGGGACAATGTTACTACTTTACAAAGTTAACGAGCGACAAGAGCTTTGTTCACAAGAGATATACCAAGAAACGTCAAACACCAAGTTTTGGCCCAGTTGAAAGGGCTGGTTAAAATGTGCCCGGTTGGCACCAGTTTAAAGCACAACTTAAGGTGCACAGACGGAACGGGGGAATCCCCCCCTGACCACTGTGGGAAAGTTGCTCACATCCAAAGAACAGGTTCTAAACTACGGAGCACACTGTTTCAATTAGGTGGCCTGTCCAGGTGTGAAGATTTATGCACCTCAGGCCCAACCCTGCTCCACATCATCCCTGGTACCCCTAACCAGCAAACGCACGCCTCCCTCTTTGAAATCCCCAGCTGCCTCCCATCTGGTCTAACGTCCGCTCGCCTGGCCCCCCAAAAAACATAGGAGTGGCCCAATATCCTGCACTCCATCTGAAAGAAAAGAATGAAACCACTGGATACAATCAATCTCCCAGGAATATTCACCCAACATGAAAAGCTCCCCACTATACCCCATCCGTCCATAGCACACCCCCTTTTTTGATTAACATGGATCAATCCATTAACAAATGTGGCGAATATAGGAACGGAATCTATTGGAGTTCCCATCTGCCTCGTCCAGCCCGCACAGAGCGGCCTGGGTGTTTTTCTTCAAAGCCCGCTGCCCTAAGCCCCTTCATGAAGACAGCTATGAACTGAAACTTGAACAACAGAGCCCCATGTATTAGGAACGGACCCTCCACAACCGGGCGCAGCTCTAAAAACTCCCGCACCACCCTTACCGGACACTCCGGGGAACCTGGAAGTTTAAACAATTACACCCACACTCCCTTGCCCGCCTGGTCTGTCTTTGACCTGTGCAGCAAAACTTGCAAACGGCCCCCACCACAGAGCACATCTTGCACCAATATTCCCCCCGGGACCTTACGAGATGGACTAACCAGCTCGCTTATCTGGAATGCCCAAAAAATGCCAAGGAAAAAGCCGCCTTGAATAAGGCAATGTCGTATTCAGAGGAACATAATGAGCCCAACCCCTCAAAAATGGCCTGTAGATTACTAAAGTACATGGGCCGCCTAGCGTCCCTGCGCTTATGTGACTTGCTATATACTTTCACCGCTTGCCGAACCCAAAAATCTTTTGTAAAATCCACCCAACCGTGTAGCTTAAAGAAAAATGCCAAACCTGACAGCTTCCGCTCCAGGGCAGACACCGACACTCCCCACTCCATGTTCCTGGAAACAAAGTACAGAATCACCAGCCATACTTCCGAATCTCCCTGCACCACCCCGGCTAAATGCAACACCTCCATCCAACTCCCGCCATACCTTGGAGTAGGCCGTCCAAGTAGTCTCACTCACTGACCTTCTGATCCATGCCACGACGACTCCAAGGCAATCTCCCACAGCCAAACGGAACAAGGGACCGCCGTTTTCTCTGTTGCTGGTGAAAGTTCCCAAAACCTGTCCCACTGAAACCGAGATAATGAGTCAGCTAACGTATTGTCTACCCCCGGGAGGTGCACAGCATACAACAGTATGTTCAACTGCAGGCAGCGAAACACCATATGCCGCAACAGCCTGATAATGGGTTGTGACGACGCTGAGATGCAGTTAATAACTTGAACCACTCCCATGTTGTCGCAATTCAAACGAATTTTCAAGTTTTGAAAAGACTCGCCCCATATTTCCATGGCCAGTACCACTGGAAAAAGCTCCAAGAGCACCATGTTACCCAGAAAACCCACGTCTACCCAGGAACGTGGCCAAGGTTCCGCACTCCAATGACCTTGGTAGAAGGCCTCATAACCTGAAGACCTGGCTGCGTCTGTAAACAGCTCCAGGTCAAAATTACTCACCAGCCCAGACATCCATACTGATCTGCCATTATAGTGTTCCAGAAACGAGTGCCAAACCCTCAAATCCTCCCTATGCTCCCGATTGAGACGGACAAAATAATGGGTAGGGGATATAACCCCCGCAGTGGCAGCCGACAGCCGTCGGCAAAAAACCCTGCCCATGGGAATAATGTGGCATGCAAAATTCAGCTTACCCAACAGGGATTGCAGCATCCGCAGCTGGATCTTGCGTAATCCCAATATCCCACGTATCTCCATCTTGAGGGCCACCAATTTTTTCTCCGACAAACAACACTCCACGACATCCGAGTCAAGGACTATGCCTATGAAACCAAGCATGGTAGTTGGGCCCTCCGTCTTGTTCACAGCCAATGGAATACCGAACCTGCCTGCTATGTGCTGCATCGTGGACAAAAGGATTGCGCACACCCTCGAAGAGGGTGGCCCCACGCAAAGGAAATTACCCAAATAATGGATGACGGAATTCACCCCCGACATGTCACGGAACACCCATTCCACAAAAGAACGGAACTTCTCGAATAGAGCGCAGGAGGAAACCGAGCATCCCATGGGCAATCAGTGGTCTATGTAGAAACTGACTTGCCAACAGCACCCGAGAAGTCAAACTGTCCGGGTGAATGGGAAGCAAACGAAAAGCGGATTCAATGTCTACTTTTGCCATCAGAGCCCCTTTTCCGTACCGGCGAACCCAGCCAACCACTGTGTCAAAAGAAGTGTATGAAACCATACACGCCTCCGGATCTATGGCGTCATTGATTGAATCCCCCCTCGGGAAAGACAGGCGGTGTATAAGGCAGAATTTGTGCGGTTCTTTCTCACCAAATCTGGCAGTGGCTTAACATCGAACGGCCCCCCTTGAGACCCAATGCCACTTCCTTAGCCAGTTTCTAAGTCACTACCCCTGGATGCTGTAACTCGGAATGCAAGTTCCGCGCCATAGGAGGCATGGTACTCAATGAACATGGGATCCTAAAGCCTTCCAAAAAACCCTCCCTCAGTAGCCTCGCAGCCACTCTGTCTGGATACCTATTTAGGAAAGGTGGCATCCTTTCCCCCCTCACTGGTGTCCTCCCCTTTTTATTTGCAGAATCTCCGGATCGACCCTTACCTTTTTTAAAACAATGGACCCTGGATGGGCACCTCCGCACTCGGAGCACTCGTGCTTAAAACGGCAGGAACCCCCAAACTTACATGATCCCTCGTTGTACTGCTAACAGAGACCCCACTACTTAGTGGCCAGTTGTCCCGGGGAAGCTGAACCACCGACCCTCCTGGAAAAGACTGGTTCGGGGGGCTGTGCCAAGGACAAGAGCCACATCCAGAGGCTTATGTCCTTATGGTCCCACTGCCGGGACGGACGTACCGCCCTGCGCTGACAAAACTGTTCATCATATCGTAGCCAAGCGGATCCACCATAGACTCTATGAGCCTCCCCCACCGCATTCATATATCAAAAGAGCGCTGAACAGTGTTCAGGGTTCTTTTCCCTCGGTGACGCTCGCCATAATGGCGAACGCCTGTAGCCAATTGGCGAAAGTCCGCTGGATCAACCTGTACCGCTGCCTTTCCTCATCTTCCTTCGTTGTGTCATCAGGCTTAACCCTATCCAGGTTAAACTTTTCAAGCGGCAGCAGGGAGAAAATCTCTGCATACTCACCTTTACAAATCTTATCCCGGATGTCCTGTTTCAAATGGGTCTCCAACGGCCCTTAAAAACACACATAGACCTCACATTTTGTAGTGTCAGCTATTCGCACCAGTGAGGGGATACCACACTGGGCCCCGTATCTGCAATGCCTGCATCTGCTCCACCACCCGACTGGACCCGTGGCAGCTCTTGCCGGGTCGTCCCCAGGTTCCCCCCATCGAAGCACTGCACTAGGTCCCGCAGCCCCCCCCCCAACAAATCCCTCAGTGCTTTCATACCTGACCTGGCAGGTGGAATACCCACCACCTGCGGGCCGGGCGCGGGTCCCACCGCTACCTGCATGGCTCCCCCCGCTACTGTGTTCCCATCCCCAACCCCCAACAAGCTCCCCAAAACATTTCCAGCATTAACAAATAAGTTAGCAGACTTCCCAGGCTGACCTGGGGTGCTCCCGACAGCTGCAGCTCCAGAATCCCTCAGTGCAGGCTGATTCTGCGATTCCTCCTCCTCTGAGCAAGACAGCTCACCCTCCGACCGAACGTCTGTCAGTTGCAGTTCTTCCTCCTGAAGCAGCCCAGGCGATGGGGGCCTGGCCGCCGTGGATACGCGCCATGCTTGGTTCCGCCTCCCAGCACCAGATCCTCCCCCTGAACTGCCGTTGCGACAGCCCCCACGTCTCGAACCCCAGGCCACGGTCTCTCTTCTCCTGCTGCACGTCCCCCCCTTTTCCTTCCTGGCGGAGGTCCTCACAGTCACACCGGAGGCGCCGGCCGAGTCAGGTGATGGCCCGGCAGCTGTGTCAATGCCTCTCCCTCGCCGAGACTCCCCCTGACACTTCAGAGGGGGAGGAGTCCACGTGCTCTGGACAGTGCCGCCGGAAGGGCGGAGAAGGCATGCACATTGTACCTGCCTCCCTAGCTCCACCTTCGATGAGGATTCCATCCAGGCCCGCCACACGTGGAAGCTGTTGGGTGCTCCTCAGGTGGGCCTGACGGGTCCCGTATGGGGCTCCTACCGTGGCGCAAAGCTGGGGGGGTCCGGGCGAAAAACGATTTGGCGGCCTAGACCGCCGCGCACCTGGTTTGTCCTATCCCCCTGCACCTGATCCAGATGCCTCGTCCTCCAACAGGGCTGCTGCCTGGCTTTGCAGCCACTCAGGCCCCTTAGATGCAGCCGCCGCCTGTAGCTGGGCCAGGATCCTGTCGACGTCCGCCATGCGTTCTATGGATGTGACAAGCAGCAGCGTGAAACTGCCTGCCTTGTCACCTGTCCCTCAACTGATGCCTGGTCGACCCCATCTCCCCCTTAAATTAACTATCCTGCCCCTCCCCATCCTGTTGACGTAGCCAATACCAGCTCTCCCCTTCTTCTACTTACACTTTCTTAACCCCATAGTTGCTAACCCTGTTATGCCGGCCCTTCAATATCCTTTCCATTTTATTCCCCTCGCTCTGGGCCTTACTTTAAATCAGATAGAGGCAGGATCTAATAGAGATCATTCATTGTCATCTGTACAGAGCTACAGAATATGTTATTGCTATAAAAAGTGAAAAAAGCAATAAATAAAAATGAACCCCCCCAAAAATTAGTTGAACCTTGCTGGAAACTTGCTAGTCCCATGGAGGCTCTCTACTGCTTACTAGTGGTCATTCTGCGAACAGCAGGATGCTGCTTACATTTCGTGTTTTATGGTTATGTAGCACAGCGGATGTTCTACATATTTATTACCAGGGCTTTTTTTCTCGGAGAATAGGTGCAGGAACCCCCCCCCCCCCCGTCTGAGTCACCCCTTGTCTCTGCCCTCTACCCACCTCTGACCACCGTCCCTTGATTCCACCCTCTACCCACCTACCAGTACTGCCCCTTTTAGAGAATACAGAACCAAGTATCGTTTTGTGGTGCCAAATCATTTGTATGGAACATGTTGATGATAAAAAGATTAGCAGTAAAATAGATCCCCTGCAGTCAGCAACAATAGAATCCCAGCAATAGATCCCCACACAACAATAGACTTCCCCAGCAACAATGGACTCCACCCCAACAACAATAGATTCCCTGCAGCAACAGTAAACTACCCACAACAAAATATCACACCCAGTAACAAAATATCCACCCAAGCAACATTAGACCCTCCTAGCAGCAACAACAGATCTCCCAGCAGCCAGCATCACTAGATCCTCCAGCAGCCAGTAAAAATAGACCTCTCCCTCAACAATAGATCCCTTCTAGCAACATAAGACCCCCCAGCAACAATAGATTCCCCATCAGCAACAATAAACCCTCACACAAAATCAGATCCCACCAGTGACAATAGATCCCCCAGCAGCCAACATAAATATACCCTCCAGCACACCCCACACCCCATACTATTACATACATTCAGTGCTGGAGGTGCCGGAACTGCGTTCCCCCATGTTCCCGCTGAAAAAAGCCCTGTTTATTACATTCTATAAAAACAATTCACAGCTCAGTTGACCACAGAGGTACATTAAACGGAAGCCCCCCCCAGACTAATCTACCACATATCTCTACATTTCCACTGACCCAGATACCACAATGGCACGACACCTCTGCATTCAGCTGGTAAACAAGCAATGTGACAACTGATGACAAAATTATATGTTTCCATCGCCTTTTCCTGTCCGGGTGCTGGGCTGTCAGAGAACCGCGCAGAGAGTGATCATGTGTACAGGATATCCATATATAACTCAGAGAGTACTCATCTATACCCTGAGAGTAATGATCTATACACCAAGAGCACTGATCTATAGCTCACGAGTACTGATCTATACACCAAGAGTACTGATCTATACACCAATAGCACTGATCTAAACACCAAGAGCACTGATCTATACCCCACGAGTACTCATCTATACACCGAGAGTACTGATCTATACACCAAGAGCACTGATCTAAACACCAAGAGCACTAATCTATACCCCACGAGTACTCATCTATACACCGAGAGTACTGATCTATACACCAAGAGCACTGATCTATACACCAAGTGCACTGATCTATACCCCGAGAGTACTCTTCTATACACCAGGAGCACTGATCTATACACTATTAGATTTTCTGCAGATTTTTGTCTTCAAATTTACCAAAACCATATAATATGAGGTCAAACCTTAATGCCGCGTACACACGGTCGGACTTTTCGTCTACAAAAGTCAGACAGCCTGTCCGACAGACTTCCGGCAGACTTTCGGCGGACTTGCGGCGGACTTGCGGCATACTTTCTAACGAACGGACTTGCCTACACACGACCACACAAAAGTCCGACGGATTCGTACGTGATGACGTACACCGGACTAAAATAAGGAAGTTCATAGCCAGTAGCCAATAGGTGCCCTAGCGTGGCTTTTTGTCCGTCGGACTAGCACACAGACGAGCGGATTTCGGGGTCCGTCGTAGTTACGACGTAAAGATTTGAAGCATGTTTCAAATCTAAAGTACGTCGGATTTGAGGCTAAAAAAGTACGTTGAAAGTCCGGAGAAGCCCACACACGATCGGATTACCAGCCAGCTTTAGTCCGTCAGCGTCCGTTGGACTTTTGTAGACGAAAAGTCCGACCGTGTGTACGCGGCATTAGAGTTTCAATTTGTATGCAATCAGGCAGGCCCTTGCACTACATAGTTTTGGTAAATCTGAAGACAAAAATCTGCAGAAAATCTTAGAGTACTCATCTATAAACTGAGAATACTGATCTATACACCAAGAGTACTGATCTATACCCTTAGAGTACTCATCCATGCACCAAGAGTACTGATCTATACCCGAGAGTACTGATCTATTCACCAAGAGTACTGATCTATACGCCAAGAGTACTGATCTATACACTGACTACTGATCTATACCCTGAGAGTACTCATCTAAAAAAAGGGAAAACTGATCTATACCCCTAGAGTACTGATCTATACACCAAGAGCACTGATCTATACACCAAGAGCACTGATCTATACCCTGAGAGTACTAATCTATACCCCGAGAGTACTCACCTATGCACCAAGAGCACTGATCTATTCCCCCGAGAGTAACCATCTATAAACTGAGAATACTGATCTATACCCTGAGAGTACTGATCTATACCCCAAGAGTATTGATCTATACCCCAAGAGTACTGATCTATACCCCTAGAGTACTGATCTATACACCAAGAGTACTCACCTATACACAAAGAGCACTGATCTATACCCTAAGAGTACTGATCTATAAAATGAGAATACTGATCTATACCCTGAGAGTACTGATCTATATCCCTAGAGTGCTGATCTATAAACCAAGAGTACTCATCAATGCACCAAGAGCACTGATCTATACCCTAAGAGTCTACACACTAAGAAAACTGACCTATACTCTGAGTGTACTGATCTATACATAGAGAGTATTGATCTATACCCTGAGATTACTCATCTATACCCTGAGAGTACTCATCTATACACCAAGAGTACTGATATATTCCCTGAGAGTACTGATCTATATCCAGAGAGTACTGATCTATACCTTGAGAATACTGATCAATACACAGAGAGTACTGATCTATACCGTGAGAGTACTGATCTATATCCTGAGTACTAATCTCAATCCTGAGAGTACGGATTGATACCCCTAGAGTACTCATCTATATCAAGAGAGTACTGATATATACTTTGAAAGTACTGATCAATACACAGAGAGTGCTGATCTATATCCTAAGAGTACTGATCTAAACCTTGGGTGCTGGTTCACATATCTGCGATAACCCGTGCGATTCCAGTATGGTTCCCGCATCGCATGTCACCCGCTGGCGGTTCACACTGCCCTATGTGAACCGCTGCAGGTGTCAATAGAAAGTTAACGACACCCCTAGATTGGTTTGCATATCGCAGTGCGAACTGTCAATTCGGACAGGAATCAGATCGCATAGGTGTGAAAACCCATGTGATCCGATTCTGGCGCGGACAAGAAAAAGGGTCCTGCGCAATTTTGGTCTGAATGCCATGCAAATTCAGCGCTGAATTTGCATCACGCAGACATTGCATGAGATCCGCACAGCAGTGACATCTGACATTACAATAATGTGAACAGCACTGAGAGTGCTCATCTATTACCCAAGAGTACTGATCTATACCTTGTTTGTTTTTGTTTTTTTACAGATTATTATTATAAAGTAGAAATAAACAATGATAATATAAACAGTAATGTGTGTTCAAGTTCTCCCTATAGTGGAACTGCATCATTTTTATTTTTCTATAATCCCATTAAATATAGTAAATATGTTTTTTAAAGTGCAAATTTACTATTTTAGAAAAAAAGGTGAACTAGCATTTATATACAGCCATGATATAACTCTACATAGCCAACATAGCCATACATAGCCAACTTAGCCATAATAAAGCCATCTATAGCCATAATTTAGCCAACATAGCAAAAATATACCCATAATATAGCAGTACAGAGCCAACATAGCCATAATATAACTCTACATAGCCAACAAAGCCATAATATAACTCTACATAGCCAACACAGCCATAATATAACTCTACATAGCCAACATAGCCATACATAGCCAACTTAGCCATAATAAAGGCATCTATAGCCATAATATAGCCAACATAGCAATAATATACCCATAATATAGCAGTACAGAGCCAACAAATCCATAATATAGTCATACATAGCCAACATAGCTATGATATAATCAGGGCCGTAGATCATTTTTGTTTCTGGGGGGTTCAGGTCTTTAAAACTTAAAGGCATCATTTACACTTTTATGTTGGGGGAGGTACGGTAAAAACATGTGACAGCAGAGTGGGGCCATGAGGCTTTGCAATGCAACACAGCAAAAATTATCCCCATTCAACTGAATAGGACGCAATGCACGTAATTGTGGTGCGGTAGTGTACTCATTAGTACAGTGAGCTCCTCCTGAGCTCCCTAGTTTTTTTTTTTCCTTCAGCCCGCTGGGTTGAACTAAAAAAACCTCACATTGTTAACCAGGCTTTGGATCTCATTCATATGTTCTAAATGGCCACGGAATGGCAAATATACCATGAATAGCTACAGCCAGGATCCCAGATGTTCCAATTTTTGTCAGCTGCTCAGCCTGTTCACCTGAATGATGGGCTGAAAAGAGCCACTGCTGTTAACATGTATCTGTACATCTAACACATTGGGGTGTGGCCTGGAGGGAACCAGGGCTGAGGTCTCTCCCATCACTACTACATTACCATAGGACTCCGTGGATGTGCGGCACCAGGCGTGTTTTTTTTCTCTCTTTCCTTTCAGTGACTTCAGGAGCTGGGATGAGCTCCATCCCTCGCCGGCACTCCTGCAGCATATTCAGTATCATCTACATTACTCCCCACATCGATTGAGCCTGAGCGACACACTGACAAACCGTGGGTCACAGTGGTTACCTGCTGTTAGGGACAAATTTCTGACCCTGGATGCAGAGAGATTTTATCCAAGGGCAAAAATGTATCCCTACCTGCAGGTCACCACTGGATGTGCAGATTCAGATGGATACATGTTTACAGCAGCAGACAGCCTTGGCTTTTTTCAGCCCATCACTCAGGTATACAGGCTGAGCAGATATTAGAACATCTGATCCCGGGTGCAGGTATTTGCAGTATACTTGCTGCACCATGGTCATGTAGGACGTATGAATGAGACCCAAGACTGGATTTTAGCTAACCTTACTGTGCAAGTTGAGCAGGTGCAAGGGGCAACATATTGTGGTGGGCAGTAAATTCAATGATTTTATTTAAAACTTAAAAAACTGTGTCCTAAGAAATTTTATGAAATGTTTTAAGAGATTGAAAAAAAAAATATCTCTAACTTTGATTCAATTTAAACTATTTGTACAACTTCTAACCCAACGGTAGCTAAGCAAACTTTGGCAAAGGCATGGCGGTCCCCGACATTAGTGGTGACGAAGAATAGGATGACTAACGTCATGATTCATGCCAAAATGGTGGCTATTGATAACGCTTTGCTTCCCAAATTTGAAAAACGATGGCACCCATGGATAACACATCATTTGCCATCTAACTTTGGCGAGAATGTTCTACTGCCATGGTAGCTTGGGAGTTGAGATGATTTAAGCTGATCTATAAAGAACGCACAGACTTTCATGATAGTTCTCAATCCAACCCTGTGGACCCCCTCTCTTCTATGCTTCACTCCTTCCCTCCTTTCTCTTCTTCCTCACGCACTTTACGATTTTGAAGCTCTTTTCCTAGTAGAGTATATTCTCCTTCAGACATCTCTGACACAGCCTATGCTGTGGACACAAGTACAATTTAAGAATTGACTTACTCTTTACCAGCTCCTACATAGCTCTTCAATACCCAATCCAGGTTATACCCAATTACCTCTATTTACATGCTATGTTATCATCTATTATTAACTAATAATTTTAACATTTTATCTTTACCACAATTTGTTTATTCATGTATTTGTTATGTATTCCTTTATATACTCAATAAAATCTTTTGACAAGGAAAAAAAAAATATTGTGCACTGCCTACCACAGGATGGTTGCACCTGGTCAATATGGTTGGCTTTTATTTAGTCTTAAACTGTAGTATAAACCCAGCTTTTGAACTTTTACCTACAAGTAAGCCTATAATAACACTTATCTGTAGGTACAGTGAATATCTCCTAAACATGTGCTGTTTAGGAGATATTCACATGAAAAGCAGCTGGTGATGTCACCGGTGCATGAGCTCTGAAGGGACAGCATACTGCTTGGTTGTACTTCTCCTGGGGAGGAGTACAGATCGTTCTGCACTTTTGTGACCTATTTTTAGCCGACAGCCAGCTATAGCCCGCTGTCAGCTGACATTGCAGCAGGTCCAGGCTGTGGTAAGATCCTAACTTTAAAGTCAGGATTCACCCAGATGCCTGGATCAGCAGCTCACTCAGCCTCTCAGTGAGCCACTGAGACACTGAGCCAGCCGCTCTTGCCCCCTCCACAGCCTGGCATTCCGGGGAGCATGGGGATGGGGGGGTAGAGCCAGGGACTGACAGTCACCAGGAAGCCTTGCCCGCCATATATGGGCTAGGAGGTATTATCCCCACAGTAGAGGGATTGCTTGATACTTGGTGGACAGCGGGCTTATCTCAAGGTTGACGAAGTGGTGTGTTGGTGTCTCCATTCCATGAAAGGCCCCGACTGGGTTAAGGTCGCAAGCTCTCCTATGCTTGCCGTTTGGTAAGCGCGCATTTTTATCAGTATCACAATGGTGCGGTGAAGGATTCATCCACTTTTTACTTGCATTTCCTGCCTGTTGACTGGGGCTTGTGTCTATGTCTCTCCACTTCACCTCACTCATCTGGATTTGGATCACGGATTAGGACTGCTTTAATTATGAACTTCTGATATCAATTATCTTAATCTTGGGTTTATTTATTCACCTATTTATATTGGTTTACTTATACCTACATGGGTTTAATTCTATAAGCATTTAACACTCACAGCGCTGCTCCTTATATTGATTGTTTATAGTGTGTGTATCCCACCTCTTAGCGGCTGCTTTTGTTATTTAAATTTTATTGATTTTGTCACTTTAAATTAATTAATTTTTTTATATATTTTTTTCAATATATTTTCTTGATTGTGTTAATTTTTTGTATGTATATAGCGCGGTAGTCTTCCCCTTCCAGTCACCACTCTTTGCTCACTGAAGGCTGAGAACTGAGTCAACTGATCAACGGTCTTTGATCGCTCTGTTGTTGGTCTTAGAAGCAGCTGGGGACAGATGCAACATTGGATCGATGCTCCATCCACCTAGGTAAGTATGATTAAAAAAAAAAAAAAACATCTCTTTTAAAGGGAAAAAAATCCCCCTCTCCCTCCTAAGAACCCTCCCTCCCCAAGCAAAGATTCCCACTGTAAAATGTCTCCCTCCCTCAAATATCCCCCCAAAAATTAAACCCCCCTGTCTCTAAACCGACTCCCCAAAGCAAAAATATCTCCCTCAGTCCACACCCTCTCCCCTAGCAAAGATTCCTAATTATGAAGAAAATCTCCCTTCATCCAATCAAACTCCCCTCCCAGAAGCAAATCCCTGCCATTAAACACCCCCTGTAAACTTCTCTACAAGAAACCCCCCCCTTCACCAAAAGCAAACCCACCCCCTTTCCTTAACCCCCCACCAAAAGAAACTCCCCCAGGCTGGAATTCTCACTTCCTCATTCCCAAAACAGAAAATTAATGCCTCCCCACTTACTAGACCTCAGATTCAGCATGGCACAGAAGCAGGAAAACTTCTGCATCCCCAGTCTCCCTTTGGCTGTGTCATATGATACCTCGAGGAGGAGTCTAGGAGTTCCCTCAACCGTGCACTGTCAATTGCCGGCATCTGAGACCTCACAGTAATTTCATGCTTTTCAGGGGGACCCCTTATTAAACTGAGGGGATGGGGCACAATAGAAGGGGGGCTGGCTGCTGCACTCCGAAACTCTGATTGCTTCTACTGTGATGATACTGAGGCTAAACAGCAGGGACAGTTTCTGGGCATTTTGCCAGGATGCTCTGGGGGGGGGGGGGGTTGAACACCCCTGCCCCCCCTCTTATCTATGCCCCTGGATATAACCGTACATACCCAACATAGCCATGATATAGCTGGACATATTCAACATACCCATAATATAGCCATACATAACCAACATAGCCATAATATAGCCATACAGAGTCAACATAGCCATAATATAGCCATACAGAGTCAACATAGCCATAATATAGCCAACATAGCCATAATATACCCACAATGTAGCTGGACATAGCCAACATAGGCATAATATAGCCATGCATAGCCAACATAGCCATAATACAACTGTACATATCCAACATAGCTATGATATAACGACACATAGCCAACATAGCCATGATATAGCTGAATATGGCCAACATAGCCATAATATCACTCTACATAGCCAACATAGCCATAATATCACTCTACATAGCCAACATATCCATAATATAGCTGTACATAGCCAACATAGCCATAATATAACCGCACATAGCTATAACAACATAGCCATAATATAACCGCACATATCCAACAAAGCCATGATATAGTTGCACATAGCTAACATAATCATAATATAGCCTTACATAGCCAACATAGCTATAACCAGGGCTTTCTTTCTCAGAGAATAGGTGCAGGATCTCCCCCCTTCTGAGTCACCCTTCGTCTCTGCCCCCTACCCACCTCCCAGTATCGCCCCATTTAGAGAAGGCAGAACCAAGCCTCATTTTGTGCTACTAAGTAATTTGTATGGAATTTGATAGACTCCCCCAGCAACAACAGATCCCACCACAGCAACACTAGATCCCCCACACAACAACAGACCTCCCACCAGCAACAATGCCCCCATCCCCAATAAAATACTACCCTAGCAACAATAGACCCTCAGCAGTAACAACAGATCTCCCAGCAGCCATCTTCAATAGACCCTCCAGCAGCCAGCAACAATAGACCTCTCCCTCAACAGTAGATCCCTCCCAGCAACAACTGACCCCCCAGCCAACAACAATAGACCCCCCCACAAAAAAAATAGATCCCCATCAGCAACAATAGATCCCCCAGCAGCTAGCGTCAATATACCCTCCAGCACACCATCTATAAAATACATTCAGTGTTGGAGGTGCCAGAACTGCGTTCCCCCACGTTCCTGCTGAAAAAAAGCCCTGGCTATAACATAGCCATAAGCAGGAAGTAATGGATTGTATGGTTTATAAAGGCGAAGTATGTCATCCTCTGCACAGGCTTTTATACTTAGTTGTTGATGCCGTTATTATCTCCTCCATATGATACAACTCTGGAGTCTTTATCATTTTGCACTTACTGAGCCTTTTAAATGAAATCTATTTCCAATGGTCTCAGTTGACCCTCTTTGCTTTATTTATGATAGTGTGAATTGTCCTATTCCCTCTTAGCAGGTTACAGCTTGCCATCAGAGCATATATATATATATATAATTTTTCAGCACTGTCAGTATATAAATATCTTTTTGTTGAATTCCGGCTCTCCTCGCCCACGTTGTCACGCTGTATTCAACTGTAACCATCACTGTTCTCTTTCCACCCTTTCCTTGCCCACTCACCTCCGAGCACGAGCAGCAGCAACTCCATTGTGCCATTTAGTTTTCTTAGTTACTGTATACATTAAAGCTGAACTCCGGGCATGGAAATCTTTGTTTAAATATATTTCTTAATAGTCATAAAAGATATAAATCCACTTTGTGAGCACCAAGATATTGCCTTATAAAAAGTATCTGTGACATCATCATGGTCCGTACAGAGAGCTGAGCTATGGGAGGGGCCCAGCAGGCTCCACCCACTACAGGCTGCCTGCAGAAAACTACAGGAGGGGGCGGAGACAAGACCAGTCACCCTGCACAAGGAGAGAGAGCAGCAGGAAGGAAAGAAAAAATAAAAAGCACATCGAGATTCAATTAGGAATACACATGGCTCTTATATTTAGACAATAATTACTCATCCTGGAGTTTATCTTTAATACATGAGGCTTAATTCACAAAGATTTAAATGTGAACTCTGAACAAATAAAAAAAATACCCTTGCAGATGGACTTCCCCAGCACTGCAAGGGTTAAATGCTTAATTTTGACTAGGGTACCAGCAGTACTATCAGGGCTGGGACAAGGGGTGGGCAGGAGGGACGGCTGCCCTGGGTACTGTGGTATCATGTGTGCATAGGCGTGCCCACGGGGTGTGCCGGGTGTGCCCAGGCACACCCTAATCATCCCTGTGCTCTGTAGGTGTTTCACACCTTTTGCTAGTGCTGACTGCCTGCAAAATGTCTGTCCTGTCTCTGTGTTTAACTCAGTCACCACCACTGGGGTTGGGTCCGGCCGTTAAAAACTGTGCTGCGAGTGGGAGGTGATTGAGCCGGGAACTAGGACCACAGCCGCGGAGTAACCCAGCCGCATTTGCCGATGCAGCTTCTATCGTTCCGGCTGCAGGTCCCGCAGGCGCCGGCGGCGTGATCTACATCTGCACTCCACCCCTGCCCCCCGGCCTCTCTCTCCTTTAGAAGCAGCTGACGAGCGGAGCCTGGAGATTGGCAGACGAGTGGCTTCAGGCAGCCTGCTAGATCGAAGTGAGTGAGACAGCACTGAGCAGGGCACCTGGGCAGGCAATGGGCAAATGATGCACCAAAAAAACAAAAAAAAACAAAACCCAACCAATCCATATGAACCTTCCCTTGGCTTTTCACTATATATATATATTAATAAATATAATATATATATTTTTTTACACAACATATATATATAATATTTCTGTGTAAATATATATATGTATATATATATATATATATGACATATACAATTAAAACTATATGAACCCTGGCTTGTCAGCAAAAAAGTGCGTATTTATTTATATATACTACATGTCTTTGGTATAAAAAAATAAATCCCAAGTGTATATTAACCACTTCCCATATGCCCACAGCCCCAATATATGGCGGACAGGAAGCAGTGCCAAATGTGGGTTAACGTACGTCAGCCCACATTGGAGCAGTGGCGGCCGGTGCTCAAAATTTTTGTGGGAGCGCAAACAAACTGAAAAAAAAGAAAACATCAATTGCAGCCACTGTGCCCATCAAACGCAGCTACTGTGTCCATCAATTGCCGCCACTGTGCCATCAAACGCAGCCACGGTGCCCATCAAATGCAGCCACTGTGCCATCAAATGCAGCCACTGTGCCATCAATTGCTGCCACTGTGCCATCAAATGCAGCCACTGTGCCCATCAAACGCAGCCACTGTACTCATAAATTGCCGCCACTGTGCCATCAAATGCAGCTACTGTACCCATCAGTTGCTGCCAGTGTGCCCATCAATTGCTGCCACTGTGCTCATCAATTGCCACCACTGTGCCCATCAATTGCCACTACTGTGCCCATCAATTGCTGCCAGTGTGCTCATCAATTGCCACTACTGTGCCCATCAATTTCTGCCAGTGTGCCCATCAATTGCTGACACAGTGCCCATCAATTGCTGCCAGTGTGCCCATCAATAAAAAAAATGTGCATTTATTATTTTTTGTTGCAAAAGCCTGGAAAGCATTGCACCAGCGATCAGCAGATCACTGATGCCCTGCAGGTCTCATGTACACTGTCGGTGTATCGGCTTACCCTTACGGGTAAGCCGATACACCGACATACTCAGGGCCGGTCCCAGGCGGGTGCACGGGGTGCAGTGCACCCGGGCGCCAGAGAGGTGGGGGCGCTGAAGCGCCAGAGTGCTCCCTTCCCTCCTCCTCCTCCTCCTCTCCGTGTCCAGAGCAGGCTCCCCCCGCAGGTCACGGCCGCGGAGCGGCCGCTATGTTTTTTTCGCTGCTGCTAGAGCCCATCCCCCCTCCCTCCTTCTCCTGTCAGAGAAGGAGAGCAGCCGCCGGAGATCGGAGCGGCTGGTCTCTGTGTGGAGAGAGACCAGCCGCTCAGTGACTTCGCTGAGGGGGAGAGCGGTCCGTGCCTGCAGCCTGATAGGCTGACACACACAGGTTCTCCTCCTCTGTCTCTCACTGTCAGGAAAAGCCTTCTTGCAAACATTCCAGCAGACTGAAGTTCAAAAGAGTGCCTGTGCTCAGAAGCGCCATCCAGCGTTCGCGCGCGCGCAATAGCGCCAATAGCGCGAACGGGCATACGCGCATGCACGATAGCGCCAATAGCGGCGCACGGGCACGCGCGGGTGCGCGCGCGCGCCCCCTGTGACAACACTTGGCGCCAAGACAGGCTATTTAAAGAGAACTGCTCCATTGCTGCCTTGCTGTCCGGTCTACAGCGTTCCTGAAGACCCCTACTGCCCTGTTACCTTGTACTCTGCATCTGCCTACCTGATAACCTGTTGGATTGTTCCTGATTACTCTGCTTGCTGCCTGCCCTGATCTCGGCTTTGGACTTTGACTATTCTCCTGGATTTACCTTCTGTACCTGATCTGCCTGCCTGTGTTTGACCCGGCTTGCCTGTACCCTGCTGTTGTACTACAATACACCTACCTGCTGTTCAATCCTGCTGCTGGACTATAAAGACACCTGCCTGCCGTCCAATCCTGCTACTGCACTACAGTACACCTGTCTGCTGTCCAATCCTGCTTGCTGGACTACAAGACACCTGCCTGCTGCTGCTGGACTACAGTGCACCTCCCTGTTGTTACATCCCGTTGCTGGACTACAGTACACCTCCCTGCTGTTCATCATCCTGCTGCTGGACTACAGGACTTCTCCCAGCTGACTACCAGATTCAGCTCTCTGATCCAGCTTTCCAGTCAGGCACTTGTGCCCCTTCGCACTCCCGAGCTCCTGTCATCACTATCAGGGGTTCTCGAGTCGGAGGTATACGAGAGGCCGTTCCCTGCATTCCGGGCTCTACTCACCAGGTACGTGACAGTACCGGACAGCCATGTCCGAGCCCACGCAGGGGACGTCACCCATGGAGGACTTATGCCGTCATCTAGCTGGACTCACACAAGCCGTCAAGGACTTGCAAGACGGTTATAAACAATTAGAGGAGCGTGTCCAAGTCCTCTCTGCTCCAACTCCGGGTCAACCTGCTGCTCCCTCAGTGGTCATGTTGCCTCCGGAACCTAAAGTACCTACACCAGAAAGGTTCTCCGGGGACCGCAGCAAGTTTAGGGCTTTCCGCAATGCCTGTGAACTCTTTTTTGCATTACAACCCAGAACTTTTTCCCTGGAAACCACTAAAGTGGGGTTTGTCATCTCCCTTCTACTAGGCGAACCCCAGGCCTGGGCCCATCGTCTTCTGGAGCAGAAGAATGACTGTCTCAACCATTTGGGGACCTTCTTCCAAGCCATGGCTCTCTTATATGAAGATCCACAACAGGCAGCTACCGCGGAAGCGGCACTGTTCTCACTCCAACAGGGCCGTAGGGCGGCGGAGGACTATGCTTCTGAATTTAGACGTTGGAGTTCCGACACAAACTGGAACGACGCCGCCCTACGCTACCAGTTTCGTATGGGACTTGCTGAACCATTAAAAGATGAATTAGCCCGGGTAGGCATTCCGCCTACACTTGAAGACCTTATCAATCTGTCGATTCAAATTGACAGACGCCTAAGAGAACGCAGGGCAGAACGTGCAACTGGTCCCTCTCGCCCGGTATGGATGTTACCACGTGTGCCTAGTCCTCCTGTACATACTCCTACGAATACCCCTGAACCAATGCAACTCGGCCTGATCCGTCCTTCTCTCACCTTTGAAGAGCGACAACGCCGGCGGGCTAACAACCTTTGCCTGTATTGCGGGGAATCTGGACATTACGTAAGGACTTGTCCTGCAAAGAACTGTAAGCACACTACCCTCTCTTCAAATTATTTATCTGCTTTGTTTAACAATACCACTCATCTGGCTGTTCCCATTTCTCTGCAGCTTCCAGGAGGGAACATCCGGGTAACCGCCATAATTGACTCCGGAGCCTGTAGCGGATTTATGGACTTATCCTTTGCTCACAAGTTCCAGATTCCTTTACGACCCAGAGCACAGGGACTGTCTGTACACCTGGCCGACGGATCGGCTATTAAATCTGGGCCCGTAATACAAGAGACAGTTCCTTTAGACACCATCATTTCCGGCAACCACCGGGAGTTACTCCGTCTTGACATCATTGAGTCTCCCCTGTTTCCCATCATACTGGGCATGCCCTGGCTCAAAGCTCACAACCCACAAATTGACTGGTCTACCGGAAACATCAGTTTTCCCTCTCCCTACTGCAGTCAACATTGCCTACAAGGTTCTACCACCACTCCCTCCTCCCTGCTTTGCCTTGAAACCGATGTTGAAATCTGCCAAACCGTTCCAGAAGCATACCATGAGTTCCTAGATGTGTTCAGTCGGAAAGGGGCAGAAACACTTCCCCCACACAGACCCTACGACTGCCCAATTGAACTCCTTCCCGGGGCAGAGGTCCCTTTTGGGCGAATTTTTCCTTTAACCGAACTGGAGCTTGGTACGCTCAAAAAATACATTGACGAGAATCTGGAAAAGGGGTTCATACGGCCTTCCACCTCTCCAGCTGGAGCAGGAATCTTCTTCGTGGAGAAAAAAGACCACTCCCTACGCCCTTGCGTAGACTACCGGGACCTTAACAAAATTACAATCAAGAATCGGTACCCCTTACCCTTAGTACCCGAACTATTTCAGAGGTGGGGAAGTGCAGCCATATTCACCAAGCTTGACCTTCGGGGAGCATACAACTTAGTCCGGATCCGGAGCGGGGACGAATGGAAGACTGCCTTCCGCACCCGCTTCGGACACTTCGAATATCTTGTGATGCCTTTTGGGTTATGTAATGCTCCTGCTACTTTCCAACACTTCGTGAATGATATTTTCAGAGACTACCTTGATCTTTTCGTCATAGTATATCTGGACGATATCCTGATCTTCTCCTCTTCTCTGTCTATCCACCAAGAGCATGTCAAGAAAGTTCTAGCTCGGCTCCGCCAACATGGCCTGTATGCCAAACCCAAAAAAAGTGCGAATTTGAACGCCAAAGCATTCAGTTTCTGGGTCTGATTATCTCCATAGATGGTATCAAGATGGATCCCCAGAAGGTCTCTGCCATCTTGGAGTGGCCAGCCCCGACGGACAAGAAGGGTATACAGCGCTTTGTGGGATTTGCAAATTTTTATCGTAAATTCATCAAGGGATTTTCTTCCATCATCGCCCCCATCACAAGACTGACTCGACAAGGCACCCGGTTCTAATGGTCTCCTGAAGCTCAAGCTGCTTTTACTTCCCTAAAGGACCAATTCGTGTCGGCCTCTGTCCTGAAGCATCCCGATCCAGCTTTACCTTACATATTGGAGGTAGATGCTTCCGAGATAGCAGTGGGAGCGGTACTTTCGCAGAGACAGGGCCCCAAGGCCTTATTGCATCCAGTGGCATTCTTTTCCCGTAGGCTAACGGATCCTGAAAGGAATTATGATGTTGGGGATAGAGAGCTGCTAGCAATCAAAGCTGCACTGGAGGAATGGCGCTATCTCCTGGAAGGAGCGGCTCATCCTATTCTAGTGTATACGGACCACAAAAACCTGGAGTACTTGAAGGTTGCCAAAAGATTGAAACCACGTCAGGCCAGATGGGCACTTTTCTTCACCAGGTTCACCTTTCACATTACTTACAGACCGGGATCAAAGAATACCAAACCTGATGCGCTGTCCCGGATGTTCAGTGAACCCGAAGCTCCTTCTTCTCCAGACACCATCCTTGCTCCTGGGAACTTTCTAATGCTTCAAGGAGATCTGCTGTCCCAAATTAGACAGGCATCTTCAGCAACTCCCCTTCCAGCAGATGTCACTCTACAGTCCAGAGACGAATTATTATGGCATGAGGATAAAATCTTTGTACCCCAACAAGCACGGGTAGCTGTTCTCAAATCTTGCCATGATCACAAATTAGCCGGTCACTTCGGAATGCACAAGACCTCCAAACTACTCCAACGCACATTCTGGTGGCCTCAGCTACGGGAGGATTGTAAACGCTACGTGGAATCATGCATTACCTGTATTCAAAACAAGGGTAGCAAGACCAAGACATGGGGGTTGCTAAGACCTCTTCCTGTTCCGGAAAGACCATGGAGGATGATCTCCATGGATTTTATCGTTGAATTACCTCCATCTGAGGGCTATACCACCATTTTTGTAGTGGTTGACAGACTTTCCAAAATGGGCCACTTCTTACCCATGAAGGGTACCCCCTCTGCTTCGGAGACTGCAAAGGTCTTTATTAAAGAAATTATAAGGCTCCATGGTATACCTGCAAACATTGTATCCGATCGAGGAGTGCAATTTACTTCCAAGTTCTGGAAAGCTCTATGTGGATCCCTGGAAATTGACCTCTCCTTTTCTTCTGCTTACCATCCTCAGACTAATGGTCAGACCGAACGAACTAACCAGACATTGGAGCAATACTTACAGTGCTATTCTTGTTTTTCCCAAGATGACTGGGTTTCTCTATTACCTCTGGCTGAGTTCTCGTACAATAACTCTGTTCACTCTGCAATTAATCAGTCTCCATTTTTTGCGAACTATGGTTTTCATCCCTTGTTCTTGTCCAACAATGTTCCAGAGTGTTCGGTACCAGCTGTCCAGGAAACCTTGAATTTTTTCAGTACTAATAACAGGCTACTTCAAGAGACCATGTCAAAGACTCAGGAACGGAACAAGGTGACGTTTGACAAGAAAAGGAGAGGGGAACTTAATCTGAAGATAGGAGATCATGTTTGGCTGTCTACCTTGAACCTGAAGTTGGCATGCCCTTCCAGGAAACTGGGCCCTAAGTTTGTGGGTCCCTTCCCAGTGATAAGGAAGATCAATAATGTGGCCTATGAATTAAAACTGCCAGAGTCATTCCGTATTCATCCAGTCTTTCATGTGGCCCTTCTTAAACCTTCAGTTCCTGATCCTTTTCTTAACCGAAACACTGGTCCTCCTGAACCTGTACTCATCAACGGGGAAGAGGAATTCGAAGTGGAATCAATCATAGATTGCCGGAAAAGACGTAACCAGATTCAATACCTGGTCAAATGGAAAGGGTACGGTCCTGAGGATAACTCTTGGGAGCCAGAGGCTAATATCCATGCCAAAAGATTAATTTTAGCATTTAAGAGAGCTCATCCTAGTAAAATGGCCCAGTTGGGCATCCGGAGGCTGCCCATTGGAGGGGGGCAATGTCAGGAAAAGCCTTCTTGCAAACATTCCAGCAGACTGAAGTTCAAAAGAGTGCCTGTGCTCAGAAGCGCCATCCGGCGTTCGCGCGCGCGCAATAGCGCCAATAGCGCCAATAGCGCGAACGGGCGTACGCGCATGCGTGATAGCGCCAATAGCGGCGCACGGGCACGCGCGGGTGCGCGCGCGCGCCCCCTGTGACAACACTTGGCGCCAAGACAGGCTATTTAAAGAGAACTGCTCCATTGCTGCCTTGCTGTCCGGTCTACAGCGTTCCTGAAGACCCCTACTGCCCTGTTACCTTGTACTCTGCATCTGCCTACCTGATAACCTGTTGGATTGTTCCTGATTACTCTGCTTGCTGCCTGCCCTGATCTCGGCTTTGGACTTTGACTATTCTCCTGGATTTACCTTCTGTACCTGATCTGCCTGCCTGTGTTTGACCCGGCTTGCCTGTACCCTGCTGTTGTACTACAATACACCTGCCTGCTGTTCAATCCTGCTGCTGGACTATAAAGACACCTGCCTGCCGTCCAATCCTGCTACTGCACTACAGTACACCTGTCTGCTGTCCAATCCTGCTTGCTGGACTACAAGACACCTGCCTGCTGCTGCTGGACTACAGTGCACCTCCCTGTTGTTACATCCCGTTGCTGGACTACAGTACACCTCCCTGCTGTTCATCATCCTGCTGCTGGACTACAGGACTTCTCCCAGCTGACTACCAGATTCAGCTCTCTGATACAGCTTTCCAGTCAGGCACTTGTGCCCCTTCGCACTCCCGAGCTCCTGTCATCACTATCAGGGGTTCTCGAGTCGGAGGTATACGAGAGGCCGTTCCCTGCATTCCGGGCTCTACTCACCAGGTACGTGACACTCACTCCCGCGGCCCGCCCAAGCCTGTCTAGACAACTGCTCTTCACCCGGGCGGCAGCTAGAGAGGACAGTGTGCAGCCGCGCCGCCCGGGTTTTAATGGGTCTCTAGCTAGAGTACTAATAGAGGGAGGTTTGTCTCTGGGGCGGTCGGTCTGTACTAATCGAGGGGGATTTGTCCTGGGGGTCTGTACTAATGGGGGGGGGGGGGGGGTTGTCCTGGTGGGGGGTCTGTACCAATAGAGGGGGGGGGGATTGTCCGGGGGGGGGTCTGTACTAAAGGAGGGGGCTTTGTCCTGGTGGGGGGTCTGTACCAATAGAGGGGGGGGGGCATTGTCCCGGGGGGGTCTGTACTAAAGGAGGGGGCTTTGTCCTGGTGGGGGGTCTGTACTAATGGAGGGGGGTTGTCCGGGGGGGGTCTGTACTAATGAAGGGGGGATTTGTCCTGGGGGGGTCTGTACTAAAGGGAGGGGGGTTTGTCCTGGTGGGGAGTCTGTACTAATGGGGGGGTTGTCCTGGGGGGGTCTGTACTAATGGGGGGGCTTGTCCTGGGGGGGTCTGTACTAAAGGGAGGGGGGTTTGTCCTGGTGGGGAGTCTGTACTAATGGGGGGGTTGTCCTGGGGGGGTCTGTACTAATGGGGGGGCTTGTCCTGGGGGGGTCTGTACTAATGGAGGGGGTTTGTCCTGGGGGAGTCTGTATTAATGGAGGGGGGGTTGTCCTGGGGGGTCTGTACTAATGAAGGGGGATTTGTCCTGGGGGTGGCTGTACTAATGGAGGGATCTTGCCCTGGGGGGGTCTGCACTAATGGGGGGTTGTCCTGGGGGGTCTGTACTAAAGGAGGGGGGTTTGTCCTGGTGGGGGGTCTGTACTAATGGAGGGGATTTGTCCTGGTGGGGGGTCTGTACTAATGGGGGGGCTTGTCCTGGGGGGGTCTGTACTAATGGAGGGGGGGTTGTCCTGGGGGGTCTGTACTAATGAAGGGGGATTTGTCCTGGGGGTGGCTGTACTAATGGAGGGATCTTGCCCTGGGGGGTCTGCACTAATGGGGGGGTTGTCCTGGGGGGTCTGTACTAATGGAGGGGGGTTTTGTCCTGGTGGGGGGTCTGTACTAATGGAGGGGGGGTTCTCCTGGGGGGTCTACTAATGGAGAGGGCTTTGTCCTGGTGGTGGTCTGTACTAATGGAGGGGGGGTTGTCCTGGGGGGGTCTGTACTAATGAAGGGGGGATTTGTCCTGGCGGGTCTGTACTAATGGCGCGGATTTGTCCTAGGGGGGTCTGTACTAATGGAGGGGGGGTTTGTCCTGGGGGGTCTGTACTAATGGAGGGGGGGGTTGTCCTGTTGGGGTCCGTACTAATAGAGGGGGGTTGTCCTGGGGGGTCTGTACTAATGAAGGGGGGATTTGTCCTGGCGGGTCTGTACTAATGGCGCGGATTTGTCCTAGGGGGGTCTGTACTAATGGAGGGGGGGTTTTTCCTGGGGGGTCTGTACTAATGGAGGGGGGGGTTGTCCTGTTGGGGTCCGTACTAATAGAGGGGGGTTGTCCTGGGGGGTCTGTACTAATGAATGGGGGATTTGTCCTGGGGGGGTCTGTACTAATGCAGGGGGGTTTCTCCTGGGTGGTGGTCTGTACTAATGGAGGGGGGATTTGTCCTGGGGGGGTCTGTACTAAAGGAGGGGGTTTATCCTGGGGGGTCTGTACCAATGGAGGGGGGGTGTTTGTCCGGGGGAGTCTGTACTAATGGAGGGGGGTTTGTCCTGGGGGTCTGTACTAATGGAGGGGGGTTTGTCCTGGTGGGGGGGTCTGTACTAATGGAGGGGGGGTTTGTCCTGTGGGGGTCTGTACTAGTGGAGGGGGGTTCTCCTGGGGGGGTCTACACTGCAGCTGCGGGCTCTTCTTTTGCCCCTTCCCCTCCCTCTCCTCCGCACGTGCACTGCTATACTAGTGAGCGGTGCTGGCCGACACAGCCTTCCACTATGTTTCTTCCCCTGCCTTCATATCAGCCAGGGAAAAAATAGAATAGAAAAAGAAGCATAGAAGAGGATTGTGGGACATGTAGTCCCGAGGACTGACAGCCCCACTGTAACACGGAAACTGCAGCCCACACAGCATGCTCAGCTGAATGGGAGAGAGAGAGACAGGAGCCTGGGAAAGCTTTCAGGGAAGTACACCCTGGACTCCAGAGGGAGAGGGGAGTGCTGAGGGAACACCATCAGAGAGGGAACCCCGCTGCCCTGCGCCACCAGAGGGAAAGCCACACAGCCTAGCGCCATCCCTGGTGGAGAAAGGAATAAAGTCATTGCCGGAATACAGATCTGGGTGCTACCCAGCGGAGTCACCACGAGTAATTCAGAGTGAGCTGACTCCTGATCAGAGGAACCGTTGCTGTATCGCTGGGTCAGGTGAGAGGGCCGATCGGCCATTATCTACTAACGTCCATAGGAACTGCAGTCTCTGACCATCTTCTTGTTCTGACCATCTCTTGTATAATGTCTGCAGTCTTTGACCATCTCCTGTATTATGTCCGCAGTCTCTGACCATCTCCTGTATTATATCTGCAGTCTCTGACCATCTTTTGTATAATGTCTGCAGTCTCTGACCATCTCTTGTATCATGTCTGCAGTCTCTGACCATCTCTTGTATCATGTCTGCAGTCTCTAACCATCTCTTGTATAATGTCTGCAGTCTCTGACCATCTCTTGTATCATGTCTGCAGTCTCTGACCATTTCTTGTATCATGTCTGCAGTCTCTGACCATCTCTTGTATCATGTCTGCAGTCTCTGACCATCTCTTGTATCATGTCTGCAGTCTCTGACCATCTCTTGTAGCATATCTGCAGTCTCTGACCATCTCTTGTATCATGTCTGCAGTCTCTGACCATCTCTTGTATCATGTCTGCAATCTCTAACCAGCTTCTATACCATGTCTGCAGTGTCTGACTGTCTCTTGTATCATGTCTACAGTCTCTGACCATCTATTCTATCTTGTCTGCAGTCTCTGACCATCTCCTGTATTATGTCTGCAGTCTCTGACCATCTCCTGTATTTTGTCTGCAGTCTCTGACCATCTCCTGTACTATGTCTGCAGTCTCTGACCATCTCCTGTATCATGTGTGCAGTCTCTGACCATCTCCTGTACTATGTCTGCAGTCTCTGACCATCTCCTGTATCATGTCTGCAGTCTCTGACCATCTCCTGTATCATGTCTGCAGTCTCTGACCATCTCCTGTATCATGTCTGCAGTCTCTGATCATCTCCTGTATCATGTCTGCAGTCTCTGACTATCTCCTGTACTATGTCTGCAGTCTCTGACCATCTCCTGTATCATGTCTGCAGTCTCTGATCATCTCCTGTATCATGTCTGCAGTCTCTGATCATCTCCTGTATCATGTCTGCAGTCTCTGACCATCTCCTGTATCATGTCTGCAGTCTCTGACCATCTCCTGTATCATGTCTGCAGTCTCTGACCATCTCCTGTATCATGTCTGCAGTCTCTGACCATCTCCTGTATCATGTCTGCAGTCTCTGACCATCTCCTGCACTATGTCTGCAGTCTCTGACCATTTCCTGTATCATGTCTTCAGTCTCTGACCATCTCCTGTACTATGTCTTCAGTCTCTGATCATCTCCTGTATCATGTCTGCAGTCTCTGACCATCTCCTGCACTATGTCTGCAGTCTCTGATCATCTCCTGTATCATGTCTGCAGTCTCTGACCATCTCCTGTATCATGTCTGCAGTCTCTGACCATCTCCTGTATTATGTCTGCAGTCTCTGACCATCTCCTGTATTATGTCTGCAGTCTCTGACCATCTCCTGTATCATGTCTGCAGTCTCTGACCATCTCCTGCACTGTGTTTGCAGTCTCTGACCATTTCCTGTATCATGTCTTCAGTCTCTGACCATCTCCTGTGCTATGTCTGCAGTCTCTGACCATCTCCTGTATCATGTCTGCAGTCTCTGACCATCTCTTGTATCATGTCTGCAGTCTCTGACCATCTCCTGTATCATGTCTGCAGTCTCTGACCATCTCCTGTACTATGTCTACAGACTCTGACCATCTCCTGTATCATGTCTGCAGTCTCTGACCATCTCCTGCACTGTGTTTGCAGTCTCTGACCATTTCCTGTATCATGTCTTCAGTCTCTGACCATCTCCTGTGCTATGTCTGCAGTCTCTGACTATCTCTTGTATCATGTCTGCAGTCTCTGACCATCTCCTGTACTATGTCTGCAGTCTCTGACCATCTCCTTTACCATGTCTGAAGTCTCTGATCACCTCTTGTACCATGTCTGCAGTCTCTGATCATCTCCTGTACCATGTCTGGAGTCTCTGACCATCTCTTGTATCATGTCTGCAGTCTCTGACCATCTCCTGTACTATGTCTGCAGTCTCTGACCATCTCCTGTACTATGTCTACAGACTCTGACCATCTCCTGTAACATGTCTGCAGTCTCTGACCATCTCCTTTACCAAGTCTGAAGTCTCTGATCACCTCTTGTACCATGTCTGCAGTCTCTGATCATCTCCTGTACCATGTCTGGAGTCTCTGACCATCTCCTGTATCATGTCTGCAGTCTCTGACCATCTCTTGTATCATGTCTGCAGTCTCTGACCATCTCCTGTACTATGTCTGCAGTCTCTGACCATCTCCTGTACTATGTCTGCAGTCTCTGACCATCTCCTGTACTATGTCTACAGACTCTGACCATCTCCTGTAACATGTTTGCAGTCTCTGACCATCTCCTTTACCATGTCTGAAGTCTCTGATCACCTCTTGTACCATGTCTGCAGTCTCTGATCATCTCCTATACCATGTCTGGAGTCTCTCACCATCTCTTGTATCATGTCTGCAGTCTCTGACCATCTCCTGTATTATGTCTGCAGTCTCTGACCATCTCCTGTATTATGTCTGCAGTCTCTGACCATCTCCTGCACTATGTCTGCAGTCTCTGACCATCTCCTGTACTATGATTGCAGTCTCTGATCATCTCCTGTACTATGATTGCAGTCTCTGACTGTCTCTTGTATCATGTCTGCAGTCTTTGACCGCATCCTGTATTATGTCTGGGGACTCTTTCTAACAGACAGCCCTCTCTGTGTGCATCAGAGAGACTCCCTTCCAGGTCTCATTAGTGTACTCTCTTCCTGTATTTTCTTTATTGTTAAGAGATCGTGGGAAGATCCCAGGGTAACAAAGACTTCTTAGGGGAGCAGCTCTGTGTTTGAGTCGTTGCCATAGAATCATTTGTAAAGGGGAGGAGTTGGTAAGATGACCACGCCCATGTGGGGGCGCCAGAAATATTTCTGCACCCAGGCGTCTGTGACCCTAGGATCGGCCCTGCTGACACACACAGGTTCTCCTCCTCTGTCTCTCACTCCCGCGGCCCGCCCAAGCCTGTCTAGACAACTGCTCTTCACCCGGGCGGCGCGGCTGCACACTGTCCTCTCTAGCTGCCGCCCGGGTTTTAATGGGTCTCTAGCTAGAGTACTAATAGAGGGAGGTTTGTCTCTGGGGCGGTCGGTCTGTACTAATCGAGGGGGATTTGTCCTGGGGGTCTGTACTAATGGGGGGGGTTGTCCTGGTGGGGGGTCTGTACCAATAGAGGGGGGGGGAATTGTCCGGGGGGGGGTCTGTACTAAAGGAGGGGGCTTTGTCCTGGTGGGGGGTCTGTACCAATAGAGGGGGGGGGCATTGTCCCGGGGGGGTCTGTACTAAAGGAGGGGGCTTTGTCCTGGTGGGGGGTCTGTACTAATGGAGGGGGGTTGTCCTGGGGGGGGTCTGTACTAATGAAGGGGGGATTTGTCCTGGGGGGGTCTGTACTAAAGGGAGGGGGGTTTGTCCTGGTGGGGAGTCTGTACTAATGGGGGGGTTGTCCTGGGGGGGTCTGTACTAATGGGGGGGCTTGTCCTGGGGGGGTCTGTACTAAAGGGAGGGGGGTTTGTCCTGGTGGGGAGTCTGTACTAATGGGGGGGTTGTCCTGGGGGGGTCTGTACTAATGGGGGGGCTTGTCCTGGGGGGGTCTGTACTAATGGAGGGGGTTTGTCCTGGGGGAGTCTGTATTAATGGAGGGGGGGTTGTCCTGGGGGGTCTGTACTAATGAAGGGGGATTTGTCCTGGGAGTGGCTGTACTAATGGAGGGATCTTGCCCTGGGGGGGTCTGCACTAATGGGGGGTTGTCCTGGGGGGTCTGTACTAAAGGAGGGGGGTTTGTCCTGGTGGGGGGTCTGTACTAATGGAGGGGATTTGTCCTGGTGGGGGGTCTGTACTAATGGGGGGGCTTGTCCTGGGGGGGTCTGTACTAATGGAGGGGGGGTTGTCCTGGGGGGTCTGTACTAATGAAGGGGGATTTGTCCTGGGGGTGGCTGTACTAATGGAGGGATCTTGCCCTGGGGGGTCTGCACTAATGGGGGGGTTGTCCTGGGGGGTCTGTACTAATGGAGGGGGGTTTTGTCCTGGTGGGGGGTCTGTACTAATGGAGGGGGGGTTCTCCTGGGGGGTCTACTAATGGAGAGGGCTTTGTCCTGGTGGTGGTCTGTACTAATGGAGGGGGGGTTGTCCTGGGGGGCTCTGTACTAATGAAGGGGGGATTTGTCCTGGCGGGTCTGTACTAATGGCGCGGATTTGTCCTAGGGGGGTCTGTACTAATGGAGGGGGGTTTGTCCTGGTGGGGAGTCTGTACTAATGGGGGGGTTGTCCTGGGGGGGTCTGTACTAATGGGGGGGCTTGTCCTGGGGGGGTCTGTACTAAAGGGAGGGGGGTTTGTCCTGGTGGGGAGTCTGTACTAATGGGGGGGTTGTCCTGGGGGGGTCTGTACTAATGGGGGGGCTTGTCCTGGGGGGGTCTGTACTAATGGAGGGGGTTTGTCCTGGGGGAGTCTGTATTAATGGAGGGGGGGTTGTCCTGGGGGGTCTGTACTAATGAAGGGGGATTTGTCCTGGGAGTGGCTGTACTAATGGAGGGATCTTGCCCTGGGGGGGTCTGCACTAATGGGGGGTTGTCCTGGGGGGTCTGTACTAAAGGAGAGGGGTTTGTCCTGGTGGGGGGTCTGTACTAATGGAGGGGATTTGTCCTGGTGGGGGGTCTGTACTAATGGGGGGGCTTGTCCTGGGGGGGTCTGTACTAATGGAGGGGGGGTTGTCCTGGGGGGTCTGTACTAATGAAGGGGGATTTGTCCTGGGGGTGGCTGTACTAATGGAGGGATCTTGCCCTGGGGGGTCTGCACTAATGGGGGGGTTGTCCTGGGGGGTCTGTACTAATGGAGGGGGGTTTTGTCCTGGTGGGGGGTCTGTACTAATGGAGGGGGGGTTCTCCTGGGGGGTCTACTAATGGAGAGGGCTTTGTCCTGGTGGTGGTCTGTACTAATGGAGGGGGGGTTGTCCTGGGGGGGTCTGTACTAATGAAGGGGGGATTTGTCCTGGCGGGTCTGTACTAATGGCGCGGATTTGTCCTAGGGGGGTCTGTACTAATGGAGGGGGGGTTTGTCCTGGGGGGTCTGTACTAATGGAGGGGGGGTTGTCCTGGGGGGTCTGTACTAATGAAGGGGGATTTGTCCTGGGGGTGGCTGTACTAATGGAGGGATCTTGCCCTGGGGGGTCTGCACTAATGGGGGGGTTGTCCTGGGGGGTCTGTACTAATGGAGGGGGGTTTTGTCCTGGTGGGGGGTCTGTACTAATGGAGGGGGGGTTCTCCTGGGGGGTCTACTAATGGAGAGGGCTTTGTCCTGGTGGTGGTCTGTACTAATGGAGGGGGGGTTGTCCTGGGGGGCTCTGTACTAATGAAGGGGGGATTTGTCCTGGCGGGTCTGTACTAATGGCGCGGATTTGTCCTAGGGGGGTCTGTACTAATGGAGGGGGGTTTGTCCTGGTGGGGAGTCTGTACTAATGGGGGGGTTGTCCTGGGGGGGTCTGTACTAATGGGGGGGCTTGTCCTGGGGGGGTCTGTACTAAAGGGAGGGGGGTTTGTCCTGGTGGGGAGTCTGTACTAATGGGGGGGTTGTCCTGGGGGGGTCTGTACTAATGGGGGGGCTTGTCCTGGGGGGGTCTGTACTAATGGAGGGGGTTTGTCCTGGGGGAGTCTGTATTAATGGAGGGGGGGTTGTCCTGGGGGGTCTGTACTAATGAAGGGGGATTTGTCCTGGGAGTGGCTGTACTAATGGAGGGATCTTGCCCTGGGGGGGTCTGCACTAATGGGGGGTTGTCCTGGGGGGTCTGTACTAAAGGAGGGGGTTTGTCCTGGTGGGGGGTCTGTACTAATGGAGGGGATTTGTCCTGGTGGGGGGTCTGTACTAATGGGGGGGCTTGTCCTGGGGGGGTCTGTACTAATGGAGGGGGGGTTGTCCTGGGGGGTCTGTACTAATGAAGGGGGATTTGTCCTGGGGGTGGCTGTACTAATGGAGGGATCTTGCCCTGGGGGGTCTGCACTAATGGGGGGGTTGTCCTGGGGGGTCTGTACTAATGGAGGGGGGTTTTGTCCTGGTGGGGGGTCTGTACTAATGGAGGGGGGGTTCTCCTGGGGGGTCTACTAATGGAGAGGGCTTTGTCCTGGTGGTGGTCTGTACTAATGGAGGGGGGGTTGTCCTGGGGGGGTCTGTACTAATGAAGGGGGGATTTGTCCTGGCGGGTCTGTACTAATGGCGCGGATTTGTCCTAGGGGGGTCTGTACTAATGGAGGGGGGGTTTGTCCTGGGGGGTCTGTACTAATGGAGGGGGGGTTGTCCTGTTGGGGTCCGTACTAATAGAGGGGGGTTGTCCTGGGGGGTCTGTACTAATGAATGGGGGATTTGTCCTGGGGGGGTCTGTACTAATGCAGGGGGGTTTCTCCTGGGTGGTGGTCTGTACTAATGGAGGGGGGATTTGTCCTGGGGGGGTCTGTACTAAAGGAGGGGGTTTATCCTGGGGGGTCTGTACCAATGGAGGGGGGGTGTTTGTCCGGGGGAGTCTGTACTAATGGAGGGGGGTTTGTCCTGGGGGTCTGTACTAATGGAGGGGGGTTTGTCCTGGTGGGGGGGTCTGTACTAATGGAGGGGGGGTTTGTCCTGTGGGGGTCTGTACTAGTGGAGGGGGGTTCTCCTGGGGGGGTCTACACTGCAGCTGCGGGCTCTTCTTTTGCCCCTTCCCCTCCCTCTCCTCCGCACGTGCACTGCTATACTAGTGAGCGGTGCTGGCCGACACAGCCTCCCACTATGTTTCTTCCCCTGCCTTCATATCAGCCAGGGAAAAAATAGAATAGAAAAAGAAGCATAGAAGAGGATTGTGGGACATGTAGTCCCGAGGACTGACAGCCCCACTGTAACACGGAAACTGCAGCCCACACAGCATGCTCAGCTGAATGGGAGAGAGAGAGACAGGAGCTTGGGAAAGCTTTCAGGGAAGTACACCCTGGACTCCAGAGGGAGAGGGGAGTGCTGAGGGAACACCATCAGAGAGGGAACCCCGCTGCCCTGCGCCACCAGAGGGAAAGCCACACAGCCTAGCGCCATCCCTGGTGGAGAAAGGAATAAAGTCATTGCCGGAATACAGATCTGGGTGCTACCCAGCGGAGTCACCACGGGTAATTCAGAGTGAGCTGACTCCTGATCAGAGGAACCGTTGCTGTATCGCTGGGTCAGGTGAGAGGGCCGATCGGCCATTATCTACTAACGTCCATAGGAACTGCAGTCTCTGACCATCTTCTTGTTCTGACCATCTCTTGTATAATGTCTGCAGTCTTTGACCATCTCCTGTATTATGTCCGCAGTCTCTGACCATCTCCTGTATTATATCTGCAGTCTCTGACCATCTTTTGTATAATGTCTGCAGTCTCTGACCATCTCTTGTATCATGTCTGCAGTCTCTGACCATCTCTTGTATCATGTCTGCAGTCTCTAACCATCTCTTGTATAATGTCTGCAGTCTCTGACCATCTCTTGTATCATGTCTGCAGTCTCTGACCATCTCTTGTATCATGTCTGCAGTCTCTGAACATCTCTTGTATCATGTCTGCAGTCTCTGACCATCTCTTGTATCATGTCTGCAGTCTCTGACCATCTCTTGTAGCATATCTGCAGTCTCTGACCATCTCTTGTATCATGTCTGCAGTCTCTGACCATCTCTTGTATCATGTCTGCAATCTCTAACCAGCTTCTATACCATGTCTGCAGTGTCTGACTGTTTCTTGTATCATGTCTACAGTCTCTGACCATCTATTCTATCTTGTCTGCAGTCTCTGACCATCTCCTGTATTATGTCTGCAGTCTCTGACCATCTCCTGTATTTTGTCTGCAGTCTCTGACCATCTCCTGTACTATGTCTGCAGTCTCTGACCATCTCCTGTATCATGTCTGCAGTCTCTGACCATCTCCTGTATCATGTCTGCAGTCTCTGATCATCTCCTGTATCATGTCTGCAGTCTCTGACTATCTCCTGTACTATGTCTGCAGTCTCTGACCATCTCCTGTATCATGTCTGCAGTCTCTGATCATCTCCTGTATCATGTCTGCAGTCTCTGATCATCTCCTGTATCATGTCTGCAGTCTCTGACCATCTCCTGTATCATGTCTGCAGTCTCTGACCATCTCCTGTATCATGTCTGCAGTCTCTGACCATCTCCTGTATCATGTCTGCAGTCTCTGACCATCTCCTGTATCATGTCTGCAGTCTCTGACCATCTCCTGCACTATGTCTGCAGTCTCTGACCATTTCCTGTATCATGTCTTCAGTCTCTGACCATCTCCTGTACTATGTCTTCAGTCTCTGATCATCTCCTGTATCATGTCTGCAGTCTCTGACCATCTCCTGCACTATGTCTGCAGTCTCTGATCATCTCCTGTATCATGTCTGCAGTCTCTGACCATCTCCTGTATCATGTCTGCAGTCTCTGACCATCTCCTGTATTATGTCTGCAGTCTCTGACCATCTCCTGTATCATGTCTGCAGTCTCTGACCATCTCCTGCACTGTGTTTGCAGTCTCTGACCATTTCCTGTATCATGTCTTCAGTCTCTGACCATCTCCTGTGCTATGTCTGCAGTCTCTGACCATCTCCTGTATCATGTCTGCAGTCTCTGACCATCTCTTGTATCATGTCTGCAGTCTCTGACCATCTCCTGTATCATGTCTGCCGTCTCTGACCATCTCCTGTACTATGTCTACAGACTCTGACCATCTCCTGTATCATGTCTGCAGTCTCTGACCATCTCCTGCACTGTGTTTGCAGTCTCTGACCATTTCCTGTATCATGTCTTCAGTCTCTGACCATCTCCTGTGCTATGTCTGCAGTCTCTGACTATCTCTTGTATCATGTCTGCAGTCTCTGACCATCTCCTGTACTATGTCTGCAGTCTCTGACCATCTCCTTTACCATGTCTGAAGTCTCTGATCACCTCTTGTACCATGTCTGCAGTCTCTGATCATCTCCTGTACCATGTCTGGAGTCTCTGACCATCTCTTGTATCATGTCTGCAGTCTCTGACCATCTCCTGTACTATGTCTGCAGTCTCTGACCATCTCCTGTACTATGTCTACAGACTCTGACCATCTCCTGTAACATGTCTGCAGTCTCTGACCATCTCCTTTACCAAGTCTGAAGTCTCTGATCACCTCTTGTACCATGTCTGCAGTCTCTGATCATCTCCTTTACCAAGTCTGAAGTCTCTGATCACCTCTTGTACCATGTCTGCAGTCTCTGATCATCTCCTGTACCATGTCTGGAGTCTCTGACCATCTCCTGTATCATGTCTGCAGTCTCTGACCATCTCTTGTATCATGTCTGCAGTCTCTGACCATCTCCTGTACTATGTCTGCAGTCTCTGACCATCTCCTGTACTATGTCTGCAGTCTCTGACCATCTCCTGTACTATGTCTACAGACTCTGACCATCTCCTGTAACATGTTTGCAGTCTCTGACCATCTCCTTTACCATGTCTGAAGTCTCTGATCACCTCTTGTACCATGTCTGCAGTCTCTGATCATCTCCTATACCATGTCTGGAGTCTCTCACCATCTCTTGTATCATGTCTGCAGTCTCTGACCATCTCCTGTATTATGTCTGCAGTCTCTGACCATCTCCTGTATTATGTCTGCAGTCTCTGACCATCTCCTGCACTATGTCTGCAGTCTCTGACCATCTCCTGTACTATGATTGCAGTCTCTGATCATCTCCTGTACTATGATTGCAGTCTCTGACTGTCTCTTGTATCATGTCTGCAGTCTTTGACCGCATCCTGTATTATGTCTGGGGACTCTTTCTAACAGACAGCCCTCTCTGTGTGCATCAGAGAGACTCCCTTCCAGGTCTCATTAGTGTACTCTCTTCCTGTATTTTCTTTATTGTTAAGAGATCGTGGGAAGATCCCAGGGTAACAAAGACTTCTTAGGGGAGCAGCTCTGTGTTTGAGTCGTTGCCATAGAATCATTTGTAAAGGGGAGGAGTTGGTAAGATGACCACGCCCATGTGGGGGCGCCAGAAATATTTCTGCACCCAGGCGTCTGTGACCCTAGGATCGGCCCTGGACATACTCCCTGACAGCCTACCATTAAAGTTCATGTGCGTGTAAAGGCAGGCGTCCCAATACTTTTAGTAATATATTGTAAATAAATAAATAAATAAATATATATATATATATATATATATATACACACACACATGTGTGTTTGCACTTTGCGCACGCCTATGCATGTGAGGTTGGGGGCACCACAAGGAAGGTTGGAGTGGAGGGGATTTATGTTGGAAAGGAGAATTTTAGAAGCCGCAGGGAGTAAGGAGGGGAAATTTAGGAGGGGGAGTGCTAAGAGTGGTGATTTAGGGAGATTTGTGTTGGGAAGGGGGATAGGGGAGAGTAGATTTGTGCTAGGAGGGGGGATTTGGTGGGAATTTGTGTTGGGAGGGGGGATTTGAAGTCGGGAGGAGAAGATGTGAACTAGGAAGGGAAATTTTAGCGGTAGAGGAATTGTGCTAGGAGGATTGAATTATTTTATTTTTTATTTTGGGGGTGGAGGGGCGAAGATTTGTGGTGAGAGGGGAGGTTTCAGCAGGGGGGTGGATTTGTACTGGGAGGAGGAGGATTTAGGGGGTAAGCATGTAGATTAGTGCTCCGTGGTTTTTGTGGTGGGGGATTTTCACAGACAGGGAAGGGGGGTGCAGTTTGGCATGTTCGCCCTGGGCTCTAGATGACCTTGTCCTGGCACTGGGTACCATTAAAAAGTAGTTTTACTTACCTTATCCCTCTTCTCTTCAGCACTCAATCCATTGGTCGCACTCTGAAGTCACCACATACAATGCAGGACCAGCAGTGCTACATTGTAAGTGAGGACGCCGAGAGCCCGCCTGCCCACAGCCCAGAGTGTCAAGGAGGAGAGACCGCTGGCTGTAAGGGCTTGGTGTGCAGCTACATGCAAACAGCGGCAGCCGCTGTCAACCTGTCATTAGTTTATATAGGCTAAAGTGCTATTCACATTCACCTGTCCTTCCATTCACAAGAGTCCACTGATTCTTACCAATGGAATGCAGTGTATATGGCTAAATGGTCATGTGAAAGAGGCCTAAGGGCCATTTCACACTACTGCACTACATTTGGCCACAGTGTGGGTGTAGCATAGGCGTGCCCACAGTTTTCGCGCATGATTTCCTATAGGTTTTCTATTAGATCGCACATTTTTGGTGTGTTTTTTCAAAGGGCATCAAAGATGCAATATGAAGGCCTTTTGGTGCACTTTCAGAAAACGCGCTAAAAACACGCGATCTAATAGAAATGGGAAACTCTGGGTAACTGCACAGAAACCTTGGGTACACTGCGCTGCAGAGAGAAACAGCTCTAAGGGCTCATTTACACTTGCTTCGGCTTCAACACACATTAATAGCTAGTTTAGGGCCCATTTACACTTGCTTCAGCTTCAACAAGGCTTCAACAAGGCTTCGGACAGGCTTTGTTAAAGCTCTCTGAACGCTAGTGAAAGCTCCTGTCTAAATAAAATGATTAGCTTACAGTCCTGTTTACACCTTGCTTTTGCTTTGCTTCAGCTTCGCTTCAAAAATTATACCCCATGTAGTTTGAGTGTTGCTTCAAAGCATCTTCAAAGCCCCCATAGAAGTCTATGGCAAAGCACGCTTGAAGTCCCACTGAAGCCTCATTGAAGCCCCACAAAGCCTCACTGAAGCCCCACTGAAGCCTCATTGAAGCACCAAGCAAAAGCAAGGTGTAAGGACTGTAAGGACTAACCATTTTATTTAGTGACAGGAGCTTTGACTGGCGCTCAGAGAGCCCCATACACACTATCAGACTTTCTGACAACAAAACCGTGGATTTTTGTTCGAAGGATGTTGGCTCCAACTTGTCTTACACACGTACATACACACGTTCACACAAATGTTGGCCAACAATTACGAACGTAGTGACGTACAAGACGTACGTGATATCTCCATTACGGACGCTAGTTATATCTCCGGCTCGTACTTGATTCCGAGCATGCGTGGGCCTTTGTCCGACGGACTTGTGTACACACGATCGGAAAGTCCGACAACAAACATTTGTTGGCGGAAAATTTGAGAACCTGCTAGCCAACATTTGTTGGCGGAAAGTCCGACAACAAATGTTCGATGGAGCATACACACAGTCGGACTTTCTGCCAACAAGCTCACATCCAACATTTGTTGTCGGAAAATCTGAACGTGTGTACGGGGCATAAGGGTTAAGAGGAAAGTTTGGTGGTAACAGTAGAGTTAAAGTGTTTGTTAACCCAAAAAAAATAAAATAGATTTCCTGGTCCCTTAAAACAGGTTAAACAACACAGTGCTTGTGCTGTGTAATCTGCCCCCTTTTAAACTGTAAAGAAACCTCCCCGAACCTGCCACTTCCTGTATCCCCTCTCTATACTGACCACAAAAATCAGGGCTGCTGAGCCCTGACCACCGTAGTCAGAGTGCGTTCCTCCATCATACGCAGCTGTCCTCTCTGCTCTCCTCTCTCCCCCCTCACCCCTTTCTTCCTGTGTGTCTGGGTGTCTCCGTCTACGCCCCCCCCCCCCCAGCTACTATTAGCAAAACTAAAAATGTTACATGCTCACTGCCAGCCCCTCTATGCTATTCTGGCATAGCACACTGCAGTAGGCTTTATAAAAATGAGCGTTGTAAATACTGATTTAGCACTGTCTTCAGCCAGTCACGCGACTCTCGGACAGTTTTCAGGGCTACTGCAGGAGGGGCTGAGCGGCCATGTGATCTCCCCAACTGACGTCAGAGGAAGATCATGGCCCCTCCTGCAGGAGCCATCTGTGCTGTACAGCGGCCTCGAGTCATGTGATCGGCCTGAAGACAGCTCTAAATAGGTATTTACAACACTCGTTTTTCTAAATGACTAATGCAGTGAGCTATGCCAGGCTCTAATAGAGGGTCTGGCAGTGTTTGAGTTATATGGGTTCTGGTTAGGCTCAGGAGAGGGTTAGGAGTAAGCAGTGACTGAAGTTTAGGACTATGGGATTGTAGGCAGGCGCAGACTAATTTCTCCACTGCTGGTGGTGCTCAGGCACAGCGGCCTTGCAGTTGGACATGAAGTCAAGAGGAACATGGTTCCTCTATGGTTTCCTGGATTACTGGGGAACCTATCCAGTTGGATGCTGCCACCCCATGTGACTCTGACAGCCATCTTAGGTCAGGCAAAGCCTATTTAGGGACAGGCTTCCAGGTTTGGTGCACTTTATGTGAGTGGGTAGCATAAGGAAAGGTACCCCATCTGTAAAGGACAGTAGAGAAAGGTTCCTGACAAGGAGGGAAAGCGTAAGGTCGCAACTCCTCTGGCCATCCTCTCCCTTGGGCACAAGACAGCCAGGCCACATTCTGCCCTCTTAACAAACGCTGTCAGTCTGGCTGAAACCTGTTCTCTTCACGTTTCTGAAAATTGTAAGTGCACCCCATTTGGGCAGTCTTCCCACTGGGTTTGTTTCAGTACAAGTCGGTACCTGACTGCGTGAATTATTGCCGTCGCACCACGTTGCACCCCACCTACAAGTCTGGTTAAGATTAAGGTTAATTTGTGTTAATCTTCCGGGTGCGCGCCAGAAAGTAACGTAGTGTGCTAACCAGCATTGACAGGAGATTGCGTTATTTGTCTGCTTGTGGTGCCTAGGGGCACGATCCATCTGACCAGCTTTCAGCATAGAAAGGATTATTGAGGATTTGACACATTATTAGACAAATGCTCCTCCACTGACCCTGACAAATGTCCCGGCACAGCTGCCAAGCTGGGTCTTGTTTTCTTTCAATGTGACCTGATACGTAAAGCGCCGGCATTTACCATTCAAATCCTGAAAGAAAGCCGTCTGGTCACAGGACCGGGAAAACACCTGCAAGGGATGATAGCATGAAAAGAAGCACAACGTAGTAGTAAATGATAGGAGAGTAAAAACATACAGGTTTATTCAGTACAACAGTGTGGAGAGCAATAAGGGTATGCAAAATACGAAAGGCAAAGCAAAAAAAAAAACACCTCTTAAAGCAATGGTCACTTTATGAGGTATAGGGGGCTTCAGCTGTGGGCCCTGATAAAAGCTACACATAATGTTTTTTATATGTACCTCTACAGAAGACTGTCTAGGAGATGGTTAGCGACTCTGGACATGACATAGTAGATGGTGAGAGACTGTGGACATGCTAAAGGAGATGGTCAGAGACTGTGGCAATGCCACCATAGGAGATGGTCAACCCACATCCCACCAGAGGAAATGGTGAGAGACTGTGGACATGCTATAGGAGATGGTGTGAGACTGTGGACATGCCACCAAAGGAGATGGTTATCCCATATCCCACCAGAGGAGATGGTGACAGACTGTGGACATGCCACCATAGGAGATGGTCTTTCCATATCCCACCAGAGGAGATGGTGAGATGCTGCGGACTCGCTATAGGAGATGGTCAGAGATTGTGGACTTGATATAGGATATGGTCATAGGATGTGAACATGACACCACAGGAAATGGTCATCCCACCATAGGAGAACTGGATAGAGGATCCTCTGCAAACAAACTCAAAAGTTACCAAAAAATGGTTTTATTGTATAGATTTCACTTTTTCAAATAAGGGCAAGGCTGCACCAAATAATATGTCATAAACCTGGGTACCACCCTTCATTACAGGCGCAGGGGAATCCTTATTCTCCCTCCAGCCCCCACCTCACCCCCTACGTCAAAACATCAGCACCAATATTAGGAAGATGAATACTAGTGTAGTGTGGGTGTGTTCAAAAATCGTTGCAAAGAGAGATAAGTTAGATACAGCTGTGCAAACAGAGAAAAGATAGACATATTTCATCAGATCTAAGGTTACCACGCGTGTTACCATTTTTCCAATCAAATTTTCTTAAACTTTAAATTTCAGATATATTCATTTTCAGATCATATAACTTATGCATAGTGGATGTTACACAATCTAACTTCAAACAAAAGAAAATAGTTATCCAAGTTATGATCAGTTTTGGAATGTTCGCCATTCTGTAGAGCTTCCTCAAAGCTTGCTGGGTGAACTTTCTTGGGAGATGAGGTTGAAACTTCCAGGAGGTCCCGGAGTAGAGGACTGCAGGGGATCGGCGCAGGGACAGCATGACATGTGCGGACTGCACAGTCTCGCTGTCTCACGCTGTTTTCCCCTTTAAGGAAAAGGGGGAGTGGCTGAAGCAGGGCAGGATGTGCAGGAGAAGATTAGGTGGAAGAAGGGGGAAAAGATTCACATGCGCTCCCATTGCTCCACTGATTTTCTCTCAATATGGCAGATCTCACAGCGGCTATGATACTGACACAGCTTAGAGCAGCGGCAGCAGCACAAGGGGCAGACTGGCTGCAGACTCAGGTGGCAGCCATCCGGTCAGAGGACAGAGCTTCAGCGAGCGGGGGGGCCATGGAGGCTCCACGTGCACGCCGTTCCAGGCCGCCAGAGCGCTTCAGCCCTGACTCCGCTCCCAGGGGTTAGGGGCCACAGCAGAACGCCAGAGGAGGATCGATTCAGCCACCCCCCAGTGATCAGCAGGCTCGAGGAGCCAGAAGAAGTGATGGCAAGAGGACACAGTGGAGAGGCCGGAGTGTAGGGATGGGGGAGACCAGCGCAACCCACGGTTCTCCCCCCTCAGCCCGTCGCAGATGCCAGGAGCAGACGGCTGGTGAGTCACAGGGGGCTTCGAGCGACCAGTCCGGACAGCATGCATCTTCCGTCAATCGGGGGGCTGGCCAGGTGGCCGAGGCGGCCAGCAGCCCTGTAACATCCAGAGGAAGGACCGTAAAGAGCACGGTGTCATTGGCGAGCAGAGGGGGAGGGAGTACAGCGGAGGCCCAGTCTGGGCGGCGGCGCAGAAGCCCATCCAGGCGGGCCGGTCATGGGTCTGGCGTTACAGCGCAAAGAGTAGGACGAGAGCAGCAGCGCAGACCCCCAGCAGCCATTGGTCGTCCGTCCAGATGAGGTCAGCGACAGATCGGAAGGGGAGCTGTCCGGGTCAGAGAGGGACGAGGACCAGGGACACGCGTCAGCGGTGGATTCCGGAGTGGCGGCTGGTGGGCCCAGTCCTGGGCAGCCTGGTGAGTGCAGCTCTACTTTATCTATTACTTCTTTGTTAGAAAAGTTAATAGAGCAAGGCAGAAAAGGGGGTCCCTCGGGGGGGGGGTAATTTGGCAGGGGGGAGTGTGGTTAGGCCACCCACGGAACAACCCAGGGAGGCAAGAGAGGGGGCGAGCAGGACAGGCATGCAAGATTTATTGGCTGGTTTGCGGGATTTAGTACAGCGCTTTGAGCCGACCACGGGGGGGACAATTCGGCACCAGCGCGGGCGTGGGCGACGCCGCAGGAAAGGGATGCGGCTGTGTTGAGTACGCCTACGGTCGCGGTCAGCGTGGATTCGGTTACACCGGCAAGTGGAGCTGGGACGGCGGTGAGTGACCCGATTGGACCATCAACCAGCGGTTCGGTCCTGGACAGCCAGGAAAAAACAGAGGAAAAGAAGACGGAGTCAGTCAGGTTGGCAGACTCCGCTAAGAGTGAGGTCTACGTCTGTTTTGAAGGCCCATTGGGGGCCCACCTCAAAACAGAAGTGAAGGAAAAGATTTGGAAGGGAGAATATGTGGAGATATTCACATTGCTCCCGTTAGAGAAATTCAATCTGGATAGATTGAAACCGGAAGAGCGGAAGAAAGAGGACGAGGAAAAACGCCGATATAGGCTGATTCCGCGCACCTTTTCTAATTGGCTGCAGGCTTTTGCTATCTTGGCGAGTGTGGTAGGGGAAAAGTCCCCCGAACATTGCTCAGCTTTGTTCATTTATTTGGATGCCATTAGTGAGGCGCACCGGACATACGGCGGAGTGGCATGGCTGCGATACGACGAGCAGTTCAGGCAACGGATGGCCGTCAGACCTTCACTACGCTGGGATCACAAGGATATCAGCCTGTGGATGAAACTTATGACCGCTACGAGGGCTCCGAACCAGTTTTTTCAGGCAGGGGTCGGAGGTAACGCTGCTCCAGGACAACCGACCGAGAAGAAATGGGGCTTCTGCTGGCAGTTTAATGAGGGCACCTGTAAGTTCGGAACAAACTGTCGATTCAAGCACACATGTTCTGGTTGCGGGGGCTCTCACGCACTGTCAAAGTGCTTTAGAAGAGGAAAGGGGCGTGGCGGAGAGTCTGCGAACAAGAGGGACGACGCCGGTGCGGGTGGAAAGGATGCGACCTTTCCTCAATAGGTACCCTGACAAAATTGCGGCTCAGTTATTAGACTCAGGATTCACGAGTGGTTTTAAAATACCGTGTTCCTTGGAGGCTGCACCTCCCATAGCAAAAAATTTACGCTCGGCTCTTACGCATCCTACGGTGGTGGCAGAAAAATTGGGAAAAGAAATACAGTTAGGGCGCATGGCTGGCCCTTTTACTTCTGTCCCACTTCCGGGATTGGTCGTATCCCCATTGGGAGTGGTTCCAAAGAAGGAGCCAAATAAATTCAGGCTTATGCATCACCTTTCATTTCCGAAGGGTGGTTCAGTCAACGATGCGATTGCGCCGGAGGAGTGTGCAGTTACATACACCTCCTTTGATGCAGCGATAGCATGGGTCCGTCGCTACGGTCGGGGGTCACTCATGGCGAAAGCGGATATTGAAGCTGCCTTTCGGCTTTTGCCCGTGCACCCGGAAAGTTTCCGTTTGCTAGGCTGCATATGGGACGGGGCATACTACGTAGATCGATGCCTCCCCATGGGGTGTTCTATCTCCTGCGCCTTCTTTGAAAAGTTCAGTTCTTTTCTGGAATGGGTGGTACGGGACGTTTCTGGGATCAATTCTGTCATCCACTACCTGGACGACTTTCTTTGTGTTGGCCCTGCGGGTTCCAACATCTGTGCAGTCTTATTGGGCACATTACAGCACATAGCAGAGCGTTTTGGGGTCCCGTTAGCGCCGGAAAAGACTGTTGGCCCCATGTCCAACATTGTTTTCCTGGGAATTGAGGTAGATTCCATGAGAATGGAGTGCCGTCTGCCGTTGGACAAGCTTGAAGCGCTCAAGGCAGAGGTGCGGGGCACCATTGGAAAACGTAAGGTGCAATTGAGGCAGCTACAATCGTTCTTGGGCAAGCTAAACTTTGCTTGCCGAATAATCCCCATGGGCAGGGTCTTTTGCCGGCGGTTGTCGGCAGCGACTGCGGGGGTCACCGTCCCTACTCACTTTGTGACACTTAAAGAGGAGTTCCACCCAGGGGGGCCGTCAAAAAAATAAATAAATTAAAAGTCAGCAGCTACAAATACTGCAGCTGCTGACTTTTAATTGGACACTCACCTGTCCCTGGGTCCAGCGATGCGGGGGATCGAAGCCCCGCTCGTCTCCCCCCTCCGCTCGTCGGCGCCGGCATTTCAACTGTGGGCGCCGGGCTGTGGCTTCACAGCCTGGCACCCACTGCGCATGTGCGAGCGGCGCCGTGCGCCGTGATTGGCCGCTCAATCACCTGGGACCTGTAATGGGTCCCAGATGATTGACAGGAGGGAGGGAGCAGAGCGGAGCCCTTCCTGTGCCGAGGAGGAAGTGATGTCACCAGCCCAGGCTAAGGGACAGGCAGACTACGAGGGACCACCTAGTTACAGGCATTTAGAGGTAAGTGAAAAAAAAAAAATATCCAAATGTTTTTTTGGTTTTTTTTTTAGAATTTTTACAGGTAGTTTTGTTTTTTGGGTGGAACCCCACTTTAACAGCGACCATAGGGAGGACTTGTGGGTATGGCACGAATTCCTGGAATCATTCAACGGGCGTGCTCTTTGGATGTCAGGTCCCATCAGTAATTGGGATCTTGAATTGTTTACGGATGCGGCTGGTTCTACGGGCTATGGGGCTGTTTTCCAAAGAACTTGGAGCGCTGCCCGCTGGCCCCCTACTTGGGTGGAGGCTGGGTTCTTGAAGAACCTGGTTCTACTGGAACTGTTTCCAATTGTGGTGGCAATGGAAATCTGGGGGGAGTCTTTCCGTAACCTGAAAGTGCGGCTCAACTGTGACAACTTAGGTGTTGTCCAGGTGATTAACCGTTTGTCAGCCAAGTCCATGCCGGTGGTCAGGTTGCTGAGGTATTTAGTATTGCGCTGTTTGAGATTGAATGTTTTCATCTACGCTGTACACTTACCAGGGGTCGAGAACAATTTAGCTGACGCACTGTCTCGTTTTCAGTGGGACAGGTTTCGGGAGTTGGCACCAGACGCGGAGCAGCAGGGGGTTACCTGCCCGGACTGGATGTGGAAGGTTGCCTTGGAAACGTGGCAAAGTGGATTCAGCACTCCGTGAGTAGGGCCACTTGGGACGCTTATTCCAAGGTATGGCAAGACTGGTGGGCATGCTTACAGGGGCTAGAAATCGACCCTGTGGGCCGGGAGGTACCGCAGGCGATTCTTTATTTTATTAATAGGGGTTTTGAGAGGGGCATCTCGGCAGCTGCCATCGATAAGAAACTGGCAGGTTTGGCCTTTCTTTTTAAGTTACAAGGGCTGCGTGACCACACAAAAGAGTTCTGGGTGAAACAAGCAGTGAAAGGCTACAGGAAAGAGCATCGGAAGAAAGATGGTCGGCGCCCAGTGTCTTTTGACATGTTACACGGCCTATTTCGACAGGTATCGTATATTTGTAGTTCTGAGTTTGAAAGCGCGTTATTCCGGGCGGCTTTTGCGTTAGCGTTTTTTGGGGCGTTACGGGTAAGTGAATTGGTCAGCCCGTCCAAACGGGCCTCAGGGGGGCTTCAATGTGAGGATCTGGAGTTTTCGACCGATTCGGTTAGGATATGGATTAAAAGGTCAAAAACTGATCAGATTGGGAAGGGAGCACAGTTGGAGGTTTTCCAGATTGCGGGGTCCCACATTTGTCCGGTAGCAGCGGTGGCATTGTTCAGGGAGAGGCGCCCGCTATTGCCGGGCTCGTTTTTGATGCATGCAGATGGGTCATCCTTGTCCAAATTTCAATTTGTAGCAGTGTTCAAAAAATGTTTAGCGGCGGCCGGTCACGATCCTGCCAGGTACTCAACCCACTCTTTCCGGATAGGGGCTGCTACAGAGGCTGCCAGGGCGGGGCTTAGTTTTGAAACAGTGAAGCGCATTGGCAGGTGGGACTCAGGTTTAAGCTGTATATCCGTCCACGTTTATTGTAGGATGGTGTTTGGGAGGTTTTTCATTTAGGGTATAGAGTTTAAGGTTGAGGGGTTACTTATTGTGTTGTTTGTCAATCTTGCTTTACAGGTGACTATGTTCCCCTGGTTTGGATTTTGGGCCACTCCTTTGTTTTCTGGGGGGCAAAAAGGGCCGACGTTCGGCCAAACGGTAGGCAACTAGGTATCCCAAGACAGGAGGCACGGGTCAGGTGGATCGGGCTTCCGGATATGCTGTGGAACAGGGTAAGGTCAGAAGTTCACAAGTTTGCTCGTTGGGACAAGGCTCCAGATGTGTTAGTGCTCCATGTGGGGGGGAATGACATGGGGGTTAGGTCCATGAGGGATCTTATACGAGACATCAAGTGCGATGTTTTACGCTTACAGGCATCATTTCCTGGCATGGTTATAGTGTGGTCAGACATGGTGGGGAGGACGAATTGGCGTTGGGCATTGTCTGATAAAAAGGTCGACAGGGCCCGAGTTAAGGTAAACAAGGAAGTCAGCAAGTTTGTTATGCGTAATGGGGGGGTTACCATACGACACAGGGAGTTAGAGGTGGATACGTGGAGATACCTTAGGAGTGATGGGGTGCACCTTACTGAAGTAGGTACTGACCTTTGGGCCTTAGGCTTGCAGGATGGGGTACAGCGTGCATTGAGGGTTTGGAGGTGCGTGCAAGGGTAAGGCTTTACCCCTTGCGTGCGGTGGCAGTGGCTTGGGTCTGTGAGGAGGAGGAGATTTATGTTATGGTGATTTTACATGGTTGGTACCCATATGTAATATGGGCTTTGTTATGTACCTTCCGGTTACGAGGTGTTAACCAGGAAGGGGTAAAAGTTAGGTCACTGGGGAAGGTTGTTTACTGTCTCACAGCCTGGGGTTTGCGACTGGAGACCAAAAAGTTTTTTACAAAGTTTTTGCAGTGACCAGTGGGTGGGTTCCCCTCCAAGACCCTAATAAGTATTGAGAAAGTTTATTATTAAAATTATTTAAAAGTTATTTAAAATGTTATTTATTTATTTTATATTTTGTTAATAAAAGGCCGCAAGGCCATTTACTCCAGAACCTTGTCACGTCTTTTGTGGGGAGTACTGGAGGGGTTTTGAGTATGTCTAAGGGGGTGGTTAAGAGGACTGGGGGTTTAAGTCCTTCACAGGTCAAGGAGGTCCCGGAGTAGAGGACTGCAGGGGATCGGCGCAGGGACAGCATGACATGTGCGGACTGCACAGTCTCGCTGTCTCACGCTGTTTTCCCCTTTAAGGAAAAGGGGGAGTGGCTGAAGCAGGGCAGGATGTGCAGGAGAAGATTAGGTGGAAGAAGGGGGAAGTGACGTCAGTGGAAGAGCGACGGGGAAAAGATTCCCACCCACCCTCCTTTGTGTGCTTATGTTTAAAAGGAGACTATGGAATCAGCTTTGGCAGTGGCTTGGGTCTGTGAGGAGGAGGAGATTTATGTTATGGTGATTTTACATGGTTGGTACCCATATGTAATATGGGCTTTGTTATGTACCTTCCGGTTACGAGGTGTTAACCAGGAAGGGGTAAAAGTTAGGTCACTGGGGAAGGTTGTTTACTGTCTCACAGCCTGGGGTTTGCGACTGGAGACCAAAAAGTTTTTTACGAAGTTTTTGCAGTGACCTGTGGGTGGGTTCCCCTCCAAGACCCTAATAAGTATTGAGAAAGTTTATTATTAAAATTATTTAAAAGTTATTTAAAATGTTATGTTTATGTGTAATGTTTATTTTATATTTTGTTAATAAAAGGCCGCAAGGCCATTTACTCCAGAACCTTGTCACGTCTTTTGTGGGGAGTACTGGAGGGGTTTTGAGTATGTCTAAGGGGGTGGTTAAGAGGACTGGGGGTTTAAGTCCTTCACAGGTCATGCCAAATCATTATTTATTATGCCAGGACAGCTGGTGTCCTCCGAAGCAAGCAAAGAACATACATGTTTTCGACAAAGCAAACTTGTGTGTGCTGATCATTGTTAAGAGCACTTGTTTGGGGGATGGATAGAGGAGGAACATCATCTAATATTTATGGTTTTAGATGAAGATCAGATTGCATTGTAGGAGCCCTTTATTTAAACCCTCAAGAGCTTCAAGCTTCAAGTTCCAAGCTTTATGAGATAAAGTATTACTGTTATATAAAAAGGTATATTAGGCAATACTTTTCAAAGACCCATTCCAAACGCTTTAAGTGTCTATTTTACCTGGTACAGTTCCAGCTTTTAAACATGCTCATTGGTCCTCAGGGCATATACCAGAACCTGTGGTCTTGGGGTTGTGGGTTGGATACACTGAGTGGGACCTAGTTGTCTCACTGACATTTCATAGGTATACAGAAAAAAAATGCCAGACCAAAAGAAAGAAAGATTTCAAGGAATTTTTAATTGATCATAACTTGGTCGAAAATATCCAATGCGTTTCAAGGCCAAACCATTCCCCTTTTTTGAGCATTACAAACTGAAAATGCTATTTGATCCATTGTTAATATTCAAAGCAAATTCACCCATACATCCATGTCTCCATGTTTTATTTTGCTATGAAATCACTTTGAAAAACACTGCCCCTAGTATTTCTGACTGTGGCCATCTTGGGAGTAGGGTGTGCTTAGTTGAGAAAGTCCCTCCTCACCTCCTCTAGATGAAAGGAAAAAAAAAAAGCCCAGGAAGGCTCCTGGGACATATGACATTAATATGGGCTAGGCCAGAAACCAGTAAGCAACTGAAAAAAAATTCATAAAGTTTAAAACAGCAAGTAAATAGTATATACCTTCCTATCTATTTTTTAAGGCTAAAATAAGAATTAAAAATAGTTAATATTGAGAGAGTTTAGTTCCGCTTTAAGACATTAAAAAAATGCAGCAACCAGAACACTAAGGAATGAATTTATAAAGAAAAAACTGTAGCACACATCTAGGTAGGTAGGTGCTAGAACTTTGTGTATAGGTAAGGTAAATTTAGACCTGTTTGTTTTGATCTAAGCTGGGAGTGGCTCAGGAAAGCAGCTGGTGACTCACAGGCAGCATCACTAAGACCTCCCTCTTCTTTCTAGAGCCTTCTGGAAGGTACTTGAAAGAGAGGAGGAGAGGAGAGATGGAGCTGCCTGAAGTGTTCTAAGGAGCCCTGACCAATCCCCAACCTGGATTAGCAGGGGGCAAGCCTCCTTAAATACCCAGGGTCATCCCAGGTGGGGAAGTTGTTGGAGTTGTTCAGAGCTTGAAGATGGAGTGCTAGGCTATTGGGTTCTTTGAGGGAGCTCCTCAGTCTGGGGAGGGGGGTGACCTTGGGCCCGGGCCCTTCAAAAAACCATGAAGGCATCTCAGACAGCAGACACAGGAGAGGAACAACTGGTTGCAGCCAGGAGGGCTGGTGGGTGACAAGCACAGTCAGGAGGACTGAGGAGGCATGCCTGAGAGGACTGGGAGCATGCAGTCTGGGATGGGTGCAGAGCCAGTGGAGTGGATTGTGTTGTCAAGGGCAGTGGAGAAGGGCAGCTGCAGCCAGGAGGGCTGGCAGGGCCTGAAGATGGGTTACTGGGCTTAGCAACTAGAGAGAGGACAGCTAGCACCACAATAGTTCTATTTGCTACACTATAGGGGCCTGCGGTCCCTGCCTGCAAAAGGCTATTGCTAAGGCCTGGCTGAGTCAGTGTTAGGCCTAATCAACATGTGCTAGCTGTGCCTGGAACCTTAGAGATGAAGTGAAGTAATGTGCAGGAAGAGAAATGGAGGGAACCTACTGAAGTGTATATAAGTTGTCCCAATTGATTGTTTTAACATTCCTAATTGATTGTTCTAAATTTCCCAAATGATTGTTCTAAAATTCACTGGGCATCCCATACTTCCTATACCCCATCCAAGTAAAATTTCCTCAATAAAACACAAAAACAAAGCTGAGGGACTGTTCATTGTCTTCATTGTCTTGGAATGTCTGGAAGTGAATGCCGGGCTGGGCAGGGAGAAATTTATTTATTATGTTTTACATTTAATAAGTTGTTTCAATGCAACCTCTTATCAACTCTAATTAGTACTTATAAATTGTCCTGATTAGCAATTTTTTTTTGCTGATTTTTTTCCTACCCTTCCTATGTATACTATGTCAGTAGTTTGGAGAGAGTGGTGCACTGGGAAATGCATATTTTTGTTTCCTCTTTGGAGGGTACGCCATTTATATCATCATTTATATCATTCCTTGTCCTCCATAGGAGCTCACATTCTAATGTCCCTACCTTTGTCATACCCCCAAATACAGCCATATAATTAATCTTTGAGTTTTTTAAGAGGGCATGTACAATTTGCAAGAGCCAGTCCTGCTGATGGTGGACCTTACTGGCAACCACATGAAACAGTCCAATTCATAAAAAGTATCAATCTTTATTCACAACCTTTTAAAAATAACGCTCAATGCGTTAGTAAATCATTTAAATATGGTATGCACTATATTACCAAAAGTATTGGGACATTAAAGTGGTTGTAAACCCTTTAAAAAAAAAACCCGCAAGTCAAAGGTATCATGAGCTAGTATGCATAGCATACTAGCTCATTATGAATTACTTACCTGAGATCGAAGCCCTCGCAGCGGTCCTCGTTCACCGCTTCAACGGTCGTCATCTCCCCGGGGGGTTACTTCCGGGTATCGCGGGTCTGACGCTGTGATTGGCCGGAGCCGGGATGACGTCACTCCCATTCATGCGCGCAGGAGCCGCTGGTAACGGCACAGTACAACTGAATCAACTGCACGTACATGCCATTGCTTAAGTTTGCTTAAGTGCGCATGTGCCGATGACGTCGGCACATGCAAATACAGGGATATCTCCTAAACCGTGCAGGTTTAGGAGATATCCAGTGTAGCTACAGGTAAGCCTAATTATAGGCTTGCCTGTAGTATAAAGTGGTTGTAAAGGGTTTACCACCACTTTAACTTTAATGGCATCCCAGTCTTAGTCTGTAGGGATCAATATTGTGTTGGCCCACCCTTTGCAGCTATAACAGCTTCAACGCTTCTGGGAAGGCTGTCCACAAGGTTTAGGAGTGTGTCTATGGGAATGTTTGACCATTCTTCCAGAAGCACATTTGTGAGGTCAGACACTGATGTGGACGAGAAGACCTGGCTCACAGTCTCCGCTCTAATTCATCCCAAAGGTGTGTTATCGGGTTGAGATCAGTACAGTCAAGTTCCTCCACCCAAAACTCGCTCATCTATGTCTTTATGGACCTTGCTTTGTGCACTGGTTCAAATCATTTGGTGGAAGGGGGATTATGGTGTGGGGTTGTTTTTAGGAGGTTGGGTTTGGCCCCTTAGTTCCAGTGAAGGGAACTCTTAAGGCGTCAGCATACCAAGACATTTTGGACAATTTCATGCTCCCAACTTTGTGGGAACAGTTTGGGGATGGCCCCTTCCTGTTCCAACATGACTGCGCACCAGTGCACAAAGCAAGGTCCATAAAGACATGGATGAGCGAGTTTAGGGTGGAGGAACTTGGCTGACCTGTACCCAATAGAACACCTTTTTGATGAGTTAGAACAGAAACTGCAAGCCATGCCTTCTCGTCCACATCCAGTGCCATGAAAGTCCAACATCTGCAGGACTGGTTCTTCCAAATTGTACATGAACTAGATAATTTGGATGTGGCAGAGGTAGAGGTCTCCATGAAGCCCCATGCAGATGATGTCCGGGTGGAATTTAAAACCGGGATCCAGAACTGGGGAGGCTGAGCAGGAACTAGTGACCAAACACTTAGCTACCAGGTTAGTTTTTTTTACCTTTTTTTTTTTTTTTGTTTAGTGTGTGTGCTGTTTCTGGCGGATGCTTTCTTGTCTATAAGGTGGGGGGTGATGGGTGACCTTATTTTTAATATGTCACTTCGGAACGTGTCTCAGTTTGCTTGCAGTGGCTGCAGCTGGAGGTCATGCTACCGGTGTCCCTCATTATCCTGCTTCTGACAGGTGAAACAATCCAGGAAAGGGGTTTTTGGGGGTATCATTTACAGGGATGGCTCCTTCCAAAATCTAAGTTTTGGTTATGGCTGGATGCTGGGAAGTGTTTATTATTATTATAATTATACAGGATTTATATAGCGCCAACAGTTTACGCAGCGCTTTACAATATAAAAGGGAGACAATACAGTTATAATACAATAATACAATAGGATTAAGAGAGCCCTGCTCAGAAGAGCTTACAATCTAATAGGGTGGGGCAGGTGGTACAAAAGGTTGTAACTGTTAGGAATGAGCTGGTGGAAGTGGTAGGAGATTAGTTGGAGACGTGATAGGCTTTCCTGAAGAGATGAGTTTTCAGGGATCGCCTGAAGGTAGCAAGAGTAGGGGATAGCCGGATAGATGTGGGTAGCGAGTTCCAGTGGATGAGAGAGGCTCTGGAGAAATCCTGGAGACGAGCATGGGAGGAGGAGATGAGAGCGCTTGAAAGTAGGAGGTCTTGAGAAGAGTGAAGAGATCGATTTGGGTGATATTTGGAGACAAGATTGGTGATGTAGCTCGGGGCAGAGTTGTGAATGGCTTTGTATGTTGTGGTTAGTATTTTGAATTTAATTTGCTGGGTGATTGGGAGCCAGTGTAGGGATTGGAGTAGAAGTTGGCAGACACTGAGCGGTTGGTAAGGTGGATAAGTTGAACTGTCTAATAGCTTCTTATATTACACGGTCACGTCATCCTAAATCTATATGTCAACTATGCATGGAGACAAGTGTCATGAGCCACTTGATGACTTTTTTTGGGGAGGTTGCCTTAAAGGGACTTTCTCAAAAGGGAAATAAAATTTGGCCATGTATCTGTTTCAAATATTGTAACATATCTGCTATTTGCCATTTTCTGTGTTAGAGTGGACCTGCCATAAGAGTTATGGGGACTGCTATCTTTCTTAAGGTGGTATTAAACCAAAAAGCAGACATATATTATATTGCAGCTTACCAATTCTTAGATGTCATGGTTGCTTCGTTTTAGGCTTTCTTTCTTCTATTTTCATTCGGTGATCTGATCAGCAAGTCTGTTGTTTTTTCAAAAGAACAAGCTTTCTTGCAGTTACAGGGAAGAGACAAACCATTTAACACTGACAAGGGTACCTAAAGTGTAAGTTCACCTTTACAGAAAATCTGTAAGGTAAAATTACAATGGACCCCCTCCCCACCCCCCACCCCCTCGGTCCCCCTGTACCGGTGTCCCACGACACCCCCCCCCCTGTCAGACACCGGGACGCCGCTCCACTGTCCAGGGGATTGAAAATCCCTGCAGCCTAATCTCCTATTCGTACCTCTCAGCCGGTAGGGGTAGGAGGCATTCTAATTGGTCAGAACCTTCAAATGGACAGTGCTGACCAATCAGAATCTGCCTAGCCTGTCCTGTCAGCGCTATAGAAGAGAGGAGAGAAAGCCAGGAGGATTTTGAATCCCCGGACTGGTAAAGCGGTGACCCGGGACTACAGTACAGTGTGACCGGGAGGGGGGTCCAGTGTAAATTCACCTTACAGATTTTCTGTAAAGGTGAACTTGTCCTTTAAAATCATCACCTTTTTATATACCGGTAATTATATAAAAAACATTGTCCTAAAAGGAAAAAAAAAACTGTTGCTGTAACTGCTTGTGTAAACGCAGTGTGAGCTTGAGTTTGACTTTAATTTGTGCAAACAAATTGAAAAATTTTAATTTTACATTTTCTGGGACAACATGATCACTGCTAATTTATTGTGTTTGTTTATTTTTTGATCAAAGTCAAAGTCAGGCAAAGCAGAATCCAGGGCATGAGCAGACAGACAAACCCAATGATTAAGCACAAACGAAATGTTCAGCAGTCTGTTTAAGTGCTTTGTTATAGGACAGGTGTGGTGTGAGCTACAGCAAGACCTGAGCTGTAATGTGGAAAGATGACCATCAGGTGGCACAGGCTTTATATAACATTAGAAAAACATCTGGTAAGATACAAAAATATAAGTATGGATGTAGAAGTGGGTGCAGGGTATAGGGCAGTGATGGCGAACCTTGGCACCCCAGATGTTTTGGAACTACATTTCCCATGGTGCTCATGCACTCTGAAATGTAGTTGAGCATCATGGGAAATGTAGTTCCAAAACATGTGGAGTGCCAAGGTTCACATTCACTGGTATAGGGTGTTCTTGGCAGCTGTAACTTAAATCAGCTTGAAGTGGCCTGCAGATCATAGGGACCAAAATAATCTTACACTGCATTTCTTTTCCAGGTTTTGTGACACCATGGAATGTCACCCAGTTTCCGGAGTTCCTCTCTGCTCCTGAGCAAACTCAACTTAACCTTGAATGCACCTTTGACCAGAGATCTCCGAAGCCTACTGCCGTCACCTTCATGTGGTCCTGGAATAACGTCAGTGTCTATGGCTTCACATCGAAACGGGGAACCAATGGGAGCAACATAACTGAACTTCAGGACCCCAGAGTGAGCCTGGAAACAGATTGGGAAGGCACCAGCAATTTGACAATAAGGAATTCGATGCCTGTTGACAATGGACTGTACGTGTGCTTGGTGATTATACACACACCCCTCCCCATAACCACAGGAAAGGGAAAAGGGACACGAGTTTTTGTGCTGAAGAACCCAGAGAAAGGTGAGTATGACTGAAGGAAGCTGTTGGGGAATGATTATGGGAGCTCTGTTGTAGGGCACATTCGGTGTCACATACATTCTTGCTTCATGGCTTAGAGATCTACAAACCTGTCACTACAAGGGCCACATCCTAAATTTTTAAAATATTCACAAGCTGAAAAAATGTTTTTATAAATTAATTAATACAATTTAATGAGTAAATAAACAGGACCAGAAGTCCCCCCCTTTACATCAGAAGTCCCCCTCCAATTACATAAGATGTCCTGCCTTCACATTAGAGCACCCCCTCCACTTCATACCAAAGTTCTACTTTCACATCAGAAGCCCCCTCATCACATCAGAATCCTCCCCATCGCCTCAGAGTTCTTACTTCACATCAGAGTCCCATTTCACTTCAGGGTCCCCCTTCATGTCAGAATCCCCTCTCCCATCACATTAAACATCCCTCCTTCACATTAGAGCAGTGCTCTACACATCAGTGCCCTCCTTCACATCAGAAGCCCCCACTGCAGTAGAAGTCCCCCCCACTTCACATCAAAGCCACCCTCCTAACATCAGAGTCCCCCTTTCACATTAGAAGCCCCCATCACATCAGAGTACCCCCTTACATCGGAATCCCAATCAGAGTCCCCCTTACAACATCAGGGTCCTTTTTTAGATTCCCCCTACATCAGTATTCCAATCAGAGTCCCTCCTTGCATCAGGGTCCTTATCTGAGTTCCTTCTTACATCAGCGTCCCCATCAGAAGCAGAGACCAACTGATCTGAATCCCCAGTCTGTGCATTGAGTCTCAGGCTACGCCACTGACCCTAGCTGCGGACTGGATAAAATGTCATAGTGGGCTGTATGTGGCCTGTGGGCCATAGTTTAGGTACCCCTGGCATAGTGGGACACAGGTAAAGAGAAAACTGTGCAGCCACTGACATTTGAACCCCCAACCTGCCTAGTTCTTTCAGATTGGTGACTTACCAAGTAGGGATCCAAGGATGAAGGACAGCAATAGTTAGCTCCCATGAACTGTATTGGTCCTGACAGATGACCTTTAAAATGCAACATAACTTTTTGATTTACTTTACCCTAAAACCCCATAAGCAGTAAACCGCACCACAATCTCCTCAGTCCTACACATTTTCTCTGATTTTAGCTATGACTGATTTCAAACCATATCTAGCTTCTAAAGCTTTTTAATTCTGGTTTGGCATATATAGAATTAAGGCACAATAGCAATCCTTCTAAATCTTCATTGCCTATCCAGGCCCCTCCGGGACCAGGGCATCATTGCTTCTGGGGCAGAGTTCAGTCATTTTAAAATTTGTCTGTTCCTATTTATAAAGGTGATAGAATCTTATTTTTGCCAATGTTTTCACTATGCAAGGTTAATTTAGCATTATTTGTGGGGCGCCACTGCTGATAAACCCCAAATACTTGCATGCCTCCCAGCCATCCCTGCTTGTTTTGCTCCCACTCTGGCTCTCAATGATCTAGCATCCCTCACTCCTTGGAGGAAGTCAGGGAAGCACAAATGGCTTGGTGGGGTAACATTTCATCTCGGGGTTGGATCCGTTATGTTTTGAGGAGTGTGAAGAATTGGTCTCCAGTCACTTTTGAAAGGGTTGACAAAGTTTATCTAGTATGAACTCTGGGGAGAAAGGGATTAGGGCACAGCATACCCAAAGAACCATATGTAGAATTTGAATCCTACTTACAGTTAATATAGAAAAGGAACTTTAAGTCAGGCCGACACTCTGTATTCTTCTGACTGTAAAGCAGTTACAGCACATGAACTCCCTGGACGAGGCAATAGACTTCTTACCATGTCCAAGCTTGTACCCAGCTTCTCCAGACATTCTTCCAGCAGACGTAATGCCTCTCTGGTGCTCCTATCTAGGTTCCACCTTCATTCCTCCTGGGTAGTCCCTCTGGCAAAGCAGTTCAAGCTTTCAGGCCCCAAACTCAGGCTTTCCTTCTTCAAGCACATGTCCTCCCAGAAAGCAGACCATGGAGGTCAGAGAATAGCTGCACACATGCCCTTCCCAGAAAATGCCTTTGAGGCAAGAGAGCTTCCAGAAGGTTCTCCCAGATATTTTTACCCTTCCCAGCAACAATAAATGTCCTAGTGGTTGGCCAGGGAGGTATAACTATTTATAACTCAGAATTATTGAACCAAATCATATGACAATTTTCAAAGTAAGTGATACATACTAGAGTGGGTAACACAAAAATACTAAATACATTTTCCTTTTTTATTTTACATTTAGAATAAATGTAAAATAAATGCAGTGTTTAGCGTGATACATGCCTGGGTTTAAAGAAGAAACATACAAAGTTATAACAAAATGATTATTTTTTTGGATCCACTTAAAAGACAACTGTAAAAAATACGGATGCAGCCATTGATGATGGTGCCCTATCCTTAATTTTCCAGTTTCTGTACTTTTTCAGTCACTAATCATGAACACAAATGCTGTGTGATATGCAGAATGTTTAGCTCTTGTGGTAGATGCACTTTTGAAGTGAGTTCCCGTCAGTCCGAACTATTTTTAAAGGGTCCGGTAGTCCAATTTCATTAAACAGAAAAAAAGAAAGTCCTTACACACAGATTTTCCATGCAGGGGTTCTTCTCCAGCAAACAAATAACGAAAAAAAAAATACTAAGCCACCTGGCTCCTAAGGCTCACTTAGCCTTGGTTGCAGTACCTTGCTGCGTGGTCCCGCTCCTGCCCTCCAAACAGACCTCCATCCACCCGTGTTTTAGAGATTCCAGACCTCCTCCAGCCCCCTGAATCTGCTAGCTGCTGCAGCTTTCTGGGCCTCCTAGACCCTCTCTTGGTCTCTCAAGCCCGCGTAGCTGTCCTGACTTTTCCAGTCCTTTGGGCCAGACATCCCCCACACAAGGGATGCGGTCTCTGATAGGAACAACCGGATCTCTTGACAGGCTCTGGCTCTACAAGGCAGCAACTGCACTGAGTTCTCACCAGACCATCATTATAAGGGCTGTGGACACACACACCCTGCTGGTTTTCCACAAAACCCGGACACTGGGTTTGAGATGTCTTTCTTCTCAAGACACTTTGAAATTACCAAACTACAAAGCCCAATCCAGAAATACAAAAATCCAGAGAAATCTGTAAAAACAGTTTTATCCACTCATAATCTATACTCCAGAGTCCCACATGCTGCAAACCCAGTGTAGTTTTTCCAACCATTCTCTAATCTCACATCTTGGCAAGCCCTTGCACTGTCACAGTAGATACAAGTCCTGATTTGATAAGGAGTCATGACTTGACCCTGACTTTCCTAATCTGCATATTTGTTTTAGATCAGCGTCTTCTAAAGTATGAAAAGCCAGAGATTCTGACTTCTTGTCCAGGTAAGTGAATGCTTGACCTCACAAATGGTGTTTTGGTGGAATGGGCAAAAGTTCCAAAAGACGCACTCCAAAATCTTGTGAAAATTCTTTCCAGAGGGGTTGAAGCTGTTATAGCCACAAGGAGTCAGGCCAACTCCAAACTAATGCCCATGGTTTTGGAATCAGATATCCAACAGGTTATATAGGTGTGATGGTCAGGTGTCTACAAACGTTTGGCCATATAATGTAACTGGGTAGTATAGTTGTATTCTAAATGATAGGACTGGATAATAAAAACTACAGTAAAAATCAAACTGCTGACAACAGTATTAGATAAGCTAGTATTTTCGGAAGGAATGGTCAGCAATGGCCGATCGTTGACCGCCCATTAAAACATACTTTGCAGTGTGTGCTTAACTAATACTCCTGCAAACAGTTTGTCAGACCTTGGAACCCTTTTAGTTGCATGATATTGCTTTGAAACTCACATGTGTAACTGCTAATTGGAACACCTCTTTGATGGCTTTTACCTACTGCTAATTAAAAAGTTGACTTCATAAGACTCAGATCTATGACCGTGTCTGTTATTGTGGTTTATTTACTTTGTAGCCTTTTCATGTGATGCTTTTCTCTCCTTTCAAGTTTAGTGCTAATCAGTTATATTTAGAAATTTCAGCAACTTCTCATTTCTAGCTCAGCACATTTATATTTTCCCTTTTTAGCTTAGCATGAAATGTGTACTTTTCTTAGCTATCTACTAAATGTATGTATTGATTGTATGTAAAAATTATTTAAAATATTACGTTGATGTGTTTTTTTTTTTTTTGCTCTGTTAGCATTTAAGCTACTCTATATGGCCAAATGCATGTGTATACCCCTCCAGATTATTGAGTTAGGATGTTTCCAGTAAATTACATTGCATATGCTCCAGCATACAAAGACATTTTAAACAACTGCTTGCTTTCACCTTTGTGGCAACAGTTTGGGGAAGGCCTTTTTCTGTTTCAGCATGAATGGGCCCTTGTGCACAAAGCCAGCTCCATGAAGACATGGTTTGACCAGTTTGGTGTGGAAGAACTCTAATGGTCTGCCCAGAGCCTCCATGTACTGGACGGGCCTCAACCCATTACAACCCTTTTGGGAAAATTGGAACAGCAATTGCGGGCCAGGTCTTCTTATCCTGACCTCATCAATGCTGTTTTGGCGGAATGGCCAGAAATTCCCCAAAACACTCTTGTGGCAATCCTTCCCACAAATATTGAAGCTGTTATAGCCACAAGGGGTTGGGCTACTCCAATCTAATGCCCATGGTTTAGGAATGGGATATCCGACAAGTTCATATAGGTGCAATGGTCAGGTGTCTACAAACAGTTGGCCATGTAGTGTACATGGGTAGGATATTTGTATTGCTAGATGATAGGCCACATTTATAAAAACTAGCGTAACAATCAAACTGCTGATCATAGTATTGCTCTTATTTTCCAGCGAATGAAAGATAAATCTTGATTTTTTTTTTTTGCTCTAGTTTACAGTTTTGCTGATCAGTATGGTCTGGTGACATGCTCACAGCTTTCAATCAATATATACATGTAGTGGTACCCCCGTAAGGGCTGCAGATGTTATCAGGTCCTGCACTATAGGGCAGAGGCAGCCAGGCACACAGCGACAGTTTATACACTCTGGCTCATTGATCAGTCTAGGGGTTTGTCTTTTTCTGTATTTAATTATTATTCATTATTATTATTATTATTATTTATTATTATTATATAAACTAGGGAGGGGGTCAAAGGTGGGGCAGGATACTCCAAAATGCTGGGACAAAGGTGTCAGAGGGCAGTTTAGACAATTGCAGCACAGTTTATTTTAACTTACAGCAGTGGACTGTGAGATATTTGTAAAGCAACACAGTCAAACTGGAACAGTCTTCAGATTCACAGTTAGAGACCATGAAGCAGCTTGTAGAACAGATAGGCTAGACTGGAACAGTCTATAGGTTCATGGCTGGGGACCATAAAGCAGCTTGTAGAACAGATAAGAGGCTCTACTTAAAAAACCCTGAAACAGGATCAGTCCATAGGTTCAGCTTCTTGTAAGTAGCTCAGCATCCAGTCCTAGGGCTCCAGGGGCAAACAGCCCCTGTCCTCCTTAGCTCATTGATCCATCCCCACAGGGGGAGAAGAGACAATCCTCTCAGGGCACCAAACTATTTAACAGCACTCACAGCCACCTTATGGGCACAGCTCCCCTAGGGCCCTTCTTAATATCTATGTTGGTTACTTTTTTTTTAAATTGCTTTTTATTTACCTTTTGTGGCATAAGAATAACAACAAGGTTACACGTTTTACAAACCAAAGTGCATTTAAAGTGCATATATTACAGTAATAAAGCCTAGTACAGACACTGTAAGAGTTTATTTAAAACCCCCTTTTTGCGTGTTTTTTCTTTTATACTCCAAAGTGTTTTTTGAATGTGCCTTCATAAATATATCTCCATATTTTGTATTGTGCCACTTTTATCCCCTTTTTTCCTACCCTTCCCCCCTGGCCCCTGTCTAGCCCACCCTCCGTTATGTTTAAACCCCCTACCATCCGTCTCCCCCCACCCCGCCCCCATACCAACAAGAATACGTCAAAAGAAGGACGGTGAGAGAGGAGGCGGAGGAGGGGGAGGAGATCCGCAAGGGAAAAAAAAGAAAACAAAGAAAAGAGAAAAAGAAAAGAATAGGAGAAAGAAAGGAAGAAAGAAATACCTCCGGCGGTCGCAAGATATTTTATCTAACTAGCCTCCAGTGGGGGCTATCCCACCGCTTAGGCTTTTTCGGCACTAGTTATGCATACGCCCCACCAAGCGATTGAAATACAGAACTATTAGGTTCAGAGTAGTTGGCGGGCGTTCAATTCCTGGAGCCAGGGTTTCCATAGTCCAATAAACTTTCTATAGTTCCCTTTTCCAATATAAACTGTCCTCTCTGTCCAGACTAGGGAATCTATCGTTTTAATCCAGTCCTCTATGGTTGGGGGTTTTCTCGAGAGCCAGGACTGTGCTATCAGCTTTCTAGCCTGGTATAAGCATCTAACCGCAGCTGTAACTAATCTAGTGTGACCTACAGTGTCTCCCACCAGTCCCAGCACACATACCTTAGGATCCAGCGCTAATTTAATTCTAAATCTGCGATTAATTGTCCTGACCACTTCCGTCCAATATCTTACCAATTTTGGACATCTCCAAACCATATGTATAAGGTCCCCTGTATTGTTGCACCTAGGGCATTTGTCATCTGGCCTACCCCCAAATCTATATAATCTTCTAGGGGTGTAATAGGCTCTGTGTATGAGAAGTAGGTGTGAGGCCTTCTGTGAGGGCGAGATTGATACCGACTGGCTCAGCTTCAGCGTTCTTCGCCACTGAGCATCTGACAGCTTTCCCACGTCCGCCTCCCATCCCACCCTGGGCCCGGCTGCTGCACTTTGAAATAGTATTTTGTCCACTATTTGAGCGTACCCGGCTCCAATCAACCCCTTGGCATTTGTTGCTTTGACAACTTTATTAAGGAGTGGCGTTTTACTTTGCTCCATGGGGCTAGACCTAAATTGGGTGCTCAACGCGTGCCTTATCTGAAGATATTTATAGAATGTATTACTTGGGATACCAAATTCCGTCCTAAGATCCATGAAGGATTTCAGGATGCTACCGGTATATAACTGCGACAATCTATAGATTCCGTGGCTTTCCCACCCGGGATGCTTTTCTATAGCCCTTAATTCCCTCAGGGATTCATTAGACCATATTGGCGAATATTCCGTAATGCCCCTGTACTCCATGATCCGCTTGACTGTTTGCCAGACTTTACTTACTAATTTGGATGTTGGTAATTTTTTCTGGAGGGAACCTGCCTCAAGTGCATCTGCCAGGCATCTATGTGGGCTGCCTTCTAGCATTATTTTATTACTAGCGCTTAATTTGCTACTCGATTCGCACCCCCCTAGGTGCTGCAGTTGAGCAGCCAAAAAATATCCATACGGGTGTGGAATTGCTAACCCTCCCTCCCACGCAGGGCGCTGCAGCGCTTGCAGTTTGATCCTGGCCTGGCCTTTCTTCCAAAGAAGATCCCTAAATAAGGAGTCTATTTTTTTAAACCATTTTCTCCCGATCCACACCGGGGAGTTATGAAGAATGTAAAGGATTTGTGGTAACCAGATCATTCTGATCAGGTTTGCCCGCCCTGCCAGCGACAGGGGGAGCCGGCGCCAGATATCGCATTTTTTTCTAAGTTTCGCAACTAGAGGGACCAGATTATCCCGGATATAAACATTGGGATCGCTGGCCAGCTCTATTCCCAAGTACTTTATTTTATCACTTATTTTTAGCCCAGAAAGGCGGTCGGTGGGGGGGCTGTCCATTGAATCCATCTGTAATAATGCAGATTTATCCCAATTAACTACTAGGCCCGACGCTTTCCCAAATCCTTCCACCAATCTCATCATTCCTTCCAAGGAGGGTCCTGTGTCCCCCAGGAACACCAAAACGTCGTCCGCGTAAAGTGCGATTTTTTCCTCCCCACCCCTCCTCCTGAACCCCTGTATATCCGATGCCCTCCTCATGCCCTCCGCCAATGGTTCCATCGCCAAGGCAAATAGGAGGGGGGACAACGGGCACCCCTGCCTTGTGCCCCTCTCCAATGTCAGACTGTCTGTATACTCATTATTGATTTTTAACTTAGCTGATGGGTGACTATATAAAATTTTTACCCATTTAACAAAGACCGGGCCAAATCCAAATTTATCCATTATTTCCCAGAGGTAGCCCCATTCCAGGCTGTCAAAGGCCTTGGCAATGTCCAGCGAAACGACTGCTCTAGAGCCCCCGTCCGCTACTGGGGTCTGCAAGTTCAAATATGCTCTCCTAATATTCACACTGGTAGACCTATGGGGGATAAATCCCGTCTGTTGGTTACTTACTTTGCACCCCTTTAGAAACTTCAGACTAGGTAATGGCAACGTTTCAAAAGCTTTACCCAAGGAATAAATCAACATGATAGCAATCGCAGGTAACAGTTTGAAATAAAGTGATGATATTTCCCTAGCATCCCTAGTCCCTTTTTGGCAGAGCCCATACTTGGCAGAGTCCAGGAATGGTATCTTCAGGAAGGCCTGCAGGTTCCAGCAATCCTTCTACATCTTGCTGGCTGTCTGTGTCTTTCCTCCCATACAGACTGTATGCAAGTCTCTATCTCTATCATCTCTATCTCTATCATCTCTATCTCCATCATCTCTATCTCTATCATCTCTATCTCCATCTCTATCATCTCTATCTCCATCTCTATCATCTCTATCTCCATCTCTATCATCTCTATCTCTATCATCTCCATCTCTATCATCTCCATCTCTATCTCTATCATCTCTATCTTTATCATCTCTATCTATATCATCTCTATCATCTCTATCTCCATCTCTATCTCTATCATCTCTATCTCTATCATCTCTATTATCTCTATCTCTATCCCTATCTCTGTCTCTATCATCTCTATCTCTATCATCTCTGTCTCTATCATCTCTGTCTCTATCATCTCTATCATCTCTATCTCTATCTCTATCATCTCTATCTCTATCATCTCTATTATCTCTATCTCTATCCCTATCTCTGTCTCTATCATCTCTATCTCTATCATCTCTATCTCTATCATCTCTATCTCTATCATCTCTATCTCTATCATCTCTATCATCTCTATTATCTCTATCATCTCTATCTCTATCTCTATCTCTATCTCTGTCTCTATCATCTCTATCTCTATCATCTCTATCTCTATCATCTCTCTCTCTATCATCTCTATCTCTATCTCTATCATCTCTATCTCTATCATTTCTATCTCTATCTCTATCATCTCTATCTCTATCATTTCTATCTCTATCTCTATCATTTCTATCTCTATCATCTCTATCTCTATCTCTATCATCTCTATCTCCATCTCTATCATCTCCATCTCTATCTCTATCATCTCTATCTCTATCTCTATCATCTCTATCTCTAGGATAGTGAGGATATTTCCCTAGCATCCCTAGTCCCTTTTTGGCAGAGCCCATACTTGGCAGAGTCCAGAAATGGTATCTTCAGGAAGGCCTGCAGGTTCCAGCAATCCTTCTACATCTTGCTGGCTGTCTGTGTCTTTCCTCCCATACAGACTGTATGTAAGTCTCTATCTCTATCATCTCTATCATCTCTATCATCTCTATCTCTATCTCTATCATCTCTATCTCCATCTCTATCTCTATCATCTCTATCATCTCTATCTCTATCTCCATCTCTATCATCTCTATCTCTATCTCTGTCATCTCTATCTCTATCTCTATCATCTTTATCTCTATCATCTCTATCATCTCTATCTCTATCATCTTTATCTCTATCTCTATCATCTCTGTCTCTATCATTTCTATCTCTATCATCTCTGTCTCTATCATTTCTATCTCTATCATCTCTATCTCTATCATCTCTATCTATTATCTCTATCATCTCTATCTATTATCTCTATCATCTCCATCTCTATCTCTATCATCTCTATCCCTATCTCTATCATCTCTATCTCTGTCATCTCTATCTCTATCATCTCTATCTCTATCTCTATCATCTCTATCTCTATCTCTGTCATCCCCATCTCTATCTCTATCATCTCTATCTCTATCATCTCTATCTCTATCTCTATCATCTCTATCTCTATCATCTCTATCTCTATCTCTAACATCTCTATCTCTATCTCTATCATCTCTATCTCTATCATCTCTATCTCTATCTCTATCTCTATCATCTCTATCTCTAGGATAGTGAGGATATTTCCCTAGCATCCCTAGTCCCTTTTTGGCCGAGCCCATACTTGGCAGAGTCCAGGAATGGTATCTTCTGGAAGGCCTGCAGGTTCCAGCAATCCTTCTACATCTTGCTGGCTGTCTGTGTCTTTCCTCCCATACAGACTGTATGTAAGTCTCTATCTCTATCATCTCTATCATCTCTATCTCTATCATCTCTATCTCTATCATCTCCATCTCTATCTCTATCATCTCTATCTCTATCATCTCTATCTCTATCTCCATCTCTATCTCTATCATCTCTATCATCTCTATCTCTATCTCTATCATCTCTATCTCCATCTCTATCATCTCTATCTCCATCTCTATCTCTATCATCTCTATCTCTATCGTCTCTATCTCTATCTCTATCATCTCTATCTCTATCATCTCTATCTCTATCATCTCTATCTCTATCATCTCTATCTCTATCATCTCTATCTCTATCTCCATCATCTCTATCATCTCTATCATCTCTATCTCTATCTCTATCATCTCTATCTCCATCTCTATCATCTCTATCTCCATCTCTATCTCTATCATCTCTATCTCTATCGTCTCTATCTCTATCTCTATCATCTCTATCTCTATCATCTCTATCTCTATCATCTCTATCTCTAGGATAGAGAGGATATTTCCCTAGCATCCCTAGTCCCTTTTTGGCAGAGCCCATACTTGGCAGAGTCCAGGAATGGTATCTTCAGGAAGGCCTGCAGGTTCCAGCAATCCTTCTACATCTTGCTGGCTGTCTATGTCTTTCCTCCCATACAGACTGTATGTAAGTCTCTATCTCTATCATCTCTATCTATATCATCTCTATCATCTCTATCTCTATCATCTCTATCTCTATCATCTCTATCTCCATCTCTATCATCTCTATCTCTATCATCTCTATCTCTATCATCTCTATCTCTATCTCTATCATCTCTATCTCTATCATCTCTATCTCTATCATCTCTATCATCTCTATCTCCATCTCTATCATCTCTATCTCTAGGATAGTGAGGATATTTCCCTAGCATCCCTAGTCCCTTTTTGGCAGAGCCCATACTTGGCAGAGTCCAGGAATGGTATCTTCAGGAAGGCCTGCAGGTTCCAGCAATCCTTCTACATCTTGCTGGCTGTCTGTGTCTTTCCTCCCATACAGACTGTATGTAAGTCTCTATCATCTCTATCATCTCTATCTCCATCATCTCTATCTCCATCATATCTCTATCATCTCTATCATCTCTATCTCTATCTCTATCATCTCTATCTCTATCATCTCCATCTCTATCTCTATCATCTCCATCTCTATCTCTATCATCTCTATCTCTATCATCTCTATCTCTATCATCTCTATCTCTAGGATAGTGAGGATATTTCCCTAGCATCCCTAGTCCCTTTTTGGCAGAGCCCATACTTGGCAGAGTCCAGGAATGGTATCTTCTGGAAGGCCTGCAGGTTCCAGCAATCCTTCTACATCCTGCTGGCTGTCTGTGTCTTTCCTCCCATATAGACTGTATGTAAGTCTCCATCTCTATCTCTATCATCTCTATCTCTATCATCTCTATCTCTATCATCTCTATCATCTCTATCTCTATCATCTCTATCATCTCTATCTCTATCATCTCTATCATCTCTATCTCTATCATCTCTATCTCTATCATCTCTATCATCTCTATCTCTATCATCTCTATCTCTATCATCTCTATCATCTCTATCATTTCTATCTCTATCTCCATCTCTATCATCTCTATCTCTATCATCATTTCTATCTCTATCTCTATCATATCTATCATCTCCATCTCTATATCTATCTCTATCTTTATCTCTATCATCTCTATCTCTATCTTTATCTCTATCATCTCTATCTCTATCTTTATCTCTACTGGTGATAGATAGATAGATAGATAGATAGATAGATAGATAGATAGATAGATAGATAGATAGATAGATAGATAGATAGAGACAGTCAATTTCATGGCTTGTTATATCCGGTAGTAGTTAGTTACATTCTACTGGGCTTGTTATGTAATGTTGAAGAAATTTTGTAGCTTGTCCAAGCTTCTTCATGGTTCCTTGCTCTATAAGAAGACTTGTCTCCTTCTCATAGAAGAAATGGTAGCATCATCTTGATGAGTTTATTGGCTAGAAGAGTCTTTCTTTGCATACCACCTTTGTGCATGGAGGAAATGTCCAGGAGGAGAAGGAGAAGATCGGCTCTCTCTTCTATTCATGTGAGGAAGGGGAACTGTCATTGCAGTCTCTGGGCTGTATGAGAGAGATGCTCCCAGCTCAGAGCCCTGCGGCCATCAACCCCTCTAGGGCCCCCCGACAGGGCCCGGTCACAAGTGCGACCTTTGCGACCCAGGTAGTGCCGCCACTGATAAAAGTTTTTATATGAATTGAATAGATGTTAAAAGAAAGGGACAGGGACTAATATTTTACACTGAGGCCCAAAGAAGATTTGATACACCACTGCTTTGTAGATATCATTGTGGTAAATCCAGGGAGACCAGAGACCAAGGAGATTGTAATAACGTAATTGGACTCTTTGAATAACTTCAGAGACATTAGGGGCCATAGTGGACTTCCATTTAGAGGTAACAGTTAGCTTTGCTGCTATTAAGACATCAGTGACAATGGGCCTAAATTGCAAGGGCACTGAGTTTATTCCTATATTGAGTATAGCCATTTGTGGTGTTGGTGGGATGATCAGACCTGTAACCCTAGCTATTAGAGAGTATTATAAAACCATGACAGTCCCTTAGGCCTGTCATGGTTAGACATCAAGTATGGCCAAGATTCCCCATGTATGTTATTATGTGTATTCAGATTTTTATTATGAAAATGGGTTATTTGGACGTAGGAGAATGATGGGGGACTAGGGTTGTTTCGATAATAATTCTTTGTAGGTCATTATTCCTTCCTTTAGCCATGGTAATACCTGTAGATTGGGAATTATGTATTCATAAATTTGCAATGGGAAATCGGTGCATTTGACCATTGAGTCCTGGGGCATTGTATCATGTAGTTTTTTTCCAAGCTAGTAGTGTAGCATCTAGGGAAGGGAGAGTCTTATAGGTTAGTGTCAAGTTAGTCAAGTGTGACAGTAGCAGAGACGGTAAATGTCGATTGCCGATTATATATTTTTCAATTTGTACCCACAACTTGTCTGAAATTGGGTCAAACCATGCTTTCGCTTGGTCTAAGCGAGCCGCTAGATAGTAGTTTTTGAGATTCGGAAAGTTCACTCTACCTCTAGTCTTGTGCTTCAATAGCATTGTAAATGAGATCTTGGCCATTTTTTTCCCCATATGAACTGTCTGAACAGTTTATCCACTTCTTTAAAGAAGTGGTCTGGTATAATTATTGGTATAGATCTGAAATGGTAAATCTTAGGTAAAAGGATAATTTTCAGAGCGGCAATCCTTCCTATCCAAGACAGTTCATATTTGGATATGTGTTTTAGGTCTTGTTTAACAGTCCTGATTAGTTTGGGAAAATTATGTTCATATGTGAGTTTAGTCGGTGATGTCAGTGTAACCCCTAAGTACGCTAGATTATTAGATACCCATTGAAAGGGAAATAGTTCTTTCAGGTGGTTTTTTAACGTCTTTGTAAGCCCTATGGGCAGAATAGAGGATTTATTTGAGTTGAGTTTGTAATACGAAGCCAAGCCAAATTCGTCCAATAACATTTGTACCTTTGCTAGTGATGAAATCGGACTGGCTAGTGTCAATACAACGTCGTCCGCAAATAATCCAATTTTGTGGGAACAATCTCCTATGGCTATACCTGAGATTGAGTCGCAAGATCTAATGGCCTCCGCCAGGGGCTCCATTATTAAAGAGAAGTTCAGAGGCGAGAGAGGACAGCCCTGGCGGGTACCATTATTTATGCGGAATGGTTCAGAGAATATTTGACGTGAATACTCTAGCCGAAGGTGTATAACGCCATTATAACTGAATAGATAGGGCCGCTAAGGCCAAATGTTTTCAAAGTCGCACTTAAGAACCCCCAGTGCACCCTGTCAAACGCCTTTTCGGTTTCAAGCGTCAGGATTACAGTGGGGGTCCCTAGAGTCTCTGCCGTATGTATAAGGTTGTAGAGTCGTCGTGTGCCATCAGGGGCCTGTTGGCCCTTCACGAAACCCACCTGATCAGCTTTGACTAGTTGCGGGGTGATGATGGCTAGACGATTTGCGATAATTTTTGCATAGATTTTTAAGTCGTGTTAAGCAATGAAATCGGTCTAAAGTTTTGAGGACAGTCCGGCTTCTTCCCTTGCTTTGGCAGAGCTACAATAGTGGCTTGTAGCATCTCCTCGGGAAAAGAGGCAGTTGTGGCAGCATAATTAAACAAGTTTTTTAAATGTGGTACAAGAATCTTTGCAAAGGTCTGATAGTATTCTGCAGTGAAACCGTCGCTTCCAGGGGATTTATGAGCAGGAAGCGACTTGATTGTGTCTAATATTTCCTTATCTAGTATCAGTGAATTGAGTTCATCTAATGCCTCTTTACTGAGTGTGGGCAGAGTTACAGAATTTAGAAAGTTATTGATAGTGATATCAGTAGGTTGCGGGATTGTAGGGTCTTTTGCTAAGTTATATAGATCACTATAGTATTTTTGGAATGCGTTGGCAATTTGGTTTGGGTGATAAACCATCTGTCCTGTATGTGGGTCAGTGATAGAATTTAGTTTGGAGTTTTGTTGTCTCTTACGTATGTAGTTAGCTAACAGTTGGAGATTGTAATATCATAGTGTGCTAAAATTTATTTAAAATGTAGGATGACATTTGGAAGGAATAAAGTTGTCAGGTTTTTATTGCTGTCTGTGTCTCTGTTGGGTACATTTTTCCCTCACTTCCTGTTCTGGCATTGGGACAACAGGAAATGGGGGTAAATAACCTTAACACCTGACCATTCCTTATTATTGTAAAAACACAAAAGAGCATTTAATCACCGGTTGAACTAATCTGAGTTTTGAAGCTACAGGGCACTATTCCAAACATCATCTATTGCTACACAGTTCATTCATCCATGTTGTTTATGCACTGTTTTTTCACAAGGCTTGTCCAGGTATGGGTTTGTGTAGAGCCCATATGTCATTCTCTTTTCATATGCACCCATCACAGACAATGCAGCGTCCTGGGCGTGTTGCCAATCACAGTTGGTTGAGCGCATTAGGCTGGCACGATCGCCCTATGTTGCTGTGACCCCTGGGCCAAGCCGCCTCTCTCCCAGTCTCCGGTCCCTTGTTTACACGTTACCCTTCAAAAGTATTAGCTGACATAAGCTTGACATGTTGCAGATCAGCGGCATATCGCTATATTTTGTTCCTGGTATTCCGCTACTTCAAAGCCCGTGCTCACTTTAAGCAAATTACATCATTGTTACATAAACCAGCTAACAACAATGAGTTTAACTATATAAATTTACAAATATTTGGAGACTGATTTGAACTGAAGATGCTTAAAACTAAGGTGGTACAAAAGTGGAACGATATTTTCCAGGTGTAGCCAACACCAGTTTTACTGGGATTATAAATGGAGAAGTGCAGGTCAATGGTCAACAGTGTTAAAGAGAAAACTTCATCAGTGTTCAGTGGGCTAATAACCACCAATGGAAAATGCCATTTCTTCAGTACAATTCAGAGGAATGTCTGTGTTTTTTGGAATTTAGGTTGGGACCATCAATATTTTGGTGGGTTACACTTTTGCTTATGACCAAGAACTTGACTATCAATATTTTGCCTGGCCAATGGTTCATTTGCAGGCTGGTCTTCCATCTGTTGTGTGGTCCTCCATCTAAGAACCGACTGTGAGTTCAGCCTCTGTCAAGAGGGTTACTGCTTGACCTCACCCTGATTGACATTGATGGCCTTTATCTCTTGCCTGTTCCTTGGCTTCCTTTGGCTGCTTTCAACAGGAAAAACTGAGCCGTTTTAAATTTTCACCTAAATTGGAAGTAAACTTTGTCGGTGGGGTGTGAGCTTTTGCATAATCTGCAAGTATTCACAGCAAATTTACAGATTATGGTGCACGTCCCCCACCACCGCCATCTCCACTGCCAATTCTTTAAGGTCCTGCTGTGATCCTCTTTAGACCTTTGGTGAGCACGGATAATAGAAACTTCAGTGCATTCTAGCTGATGTAACTCCTGCACATCCCGGCACCTGGGCTAAGTATACTTTGCATGGCACATGTGTAAAATAAAAAGGAGAATAAAAAAAATGAAATTAACAAAGTTAAATAAATAAAAAAATCTAAATTAAAAATAAAAATAAAATAAAAAATTTAAATAAAAAAATGAATTAATTAAAAAAAATGATTGGGAAAAGAGTAGACATCTTTTGGCAGAAGAGACTTTGCATGGCTCTTCTGAAACCTCTCTTTGCCCTTTACAATTTTTTGCAATTGTCTTGCAAAATCCCTACCTTTTTAAGCAATTGTTTATTTTTAGAATTAAATTTTGCTTTAAATAACCAAATTAACACCTAAAACTTATTGAAGAATGAGCAATAAAATGTGCTTTTTGTAAAATGAAATTCTATAAAATGTGCACTCAGTGCCTTCTAAATTGCAAGCGCACATTTTTTACGCTCGCAAGAAAAAATAAAATTGACTATGTCACCAGAGTTGCAACATTTTAATGAGTAAGGTTTAGTTAAAAAATGCCTGTGAAAACAGACTGATATAATACTTACAAACGTATTTATGTGTTAAGGAGGCAAGGATGGGTGAGTGTAAAGGTATAATATGATAACAGGATGTTTGTCTATCCTCTATGTACTTAGATGCTCCTAGTTCCTGTGTTCATGTTTCTCTATTCTGTATTTGCATTGATAAGCCGTTTTACTGCAAACAACAAACTTCCAGTATGATTTCAATACTCTGCTAACAGGGGGATCATGTCACAGCTCAGTCAGAGACATCACAGCATCAGACAGTTCCCCCCACCCCCCCCAAAATAAAAAAATTCAACTTCATGCTGTGCAATCTCTCTTGGGCAAGTTGAATTTTGCTTGTTGCAGTATGCCCATGGGCCATTTTTTTTTATGACAACTGGCAACTGCTACAGCTGGCATTAAGATGCCATATCTATATATTGGGCTGGGGCAGGATCAGCACAGAATTCCATACCCCAAGCAGCTGTGGAGCATTGCATTGCCGCTTCCAGAAAGCCAGAGATCAACGTAGTAGTACAGCAAGCAGGATCAGGAGCCAGAAGGGACGTCAGCCGAGCAAGTCTTCAACAGGAACGCAGGAGAAAGTCTCTGAGATGTGACCAAAGGCGAAGGCAGAGATGAAGTGAGCTGGACGGCTTTAAGTAGGCAGGGCTGACGAGCAGATCATCAACAGCTGATTCACTGTGGAGAGAAAGGAGCCGGCAATTTGCCGACAGCTGAGCGGCCAGTTCAGATAAGGAAGGGCTGAGCCCAGCCCTGACAGTGCCCCCTCCTCAACGACCCCTCCCCCTCGGAGGACCACCGGGCTTGAGGGGAAAATATCTACGGAAATCACAGAGGAGGACAGGGGCATGTACGTCCGAGGATGAGACCCAAGAGCGTTTCTCCAGACCGTACCCCTTCCAATGCACCAGGTACTGTATGCACCAATGGAACCTACGGGAGTCAACAATGAATTGTACTTCATACTCCTCATGGTTCTCAACCTGTATAGGGTGAGGCCGTGGCACCGAGGTGGTAAAGAGGTTGCAGACCAAAAGTTTCATAAGGAGACATGAAACACATTAGAGATGCGCATGCTAGGAGGAAGGTCCAACGCGTAAGCTACTGGGTTAATCCTGCGAAGGATACGGAAAGGCCCAATAAACCGAGGTGCGAACCGCAAAGAAGGAACACGAAGTCGGAGGTTGCGAGATGACAGCCAGAATCTGTCCCCAACCTGGTAGGAAGGCGCAGGCAGGTGCCTGCAGTCAGCATGGAGTCTGTACCTATCGTTGGCATGTCGCAAAGCCTCCTGGACTTGTGCCCAAGTGGAACGAAGGCCATGGAGATGATCCTCTAACGCAGGAATACTCTGCGGAACAAACGAGGCAGGCAACACGGAAGGTTGGAAACCGTAGTTCGCCATAAAACGGGGACAAACGGGAAGCTGAATTTAAGGCACTATTGTGAGCAAACTCCGCCCACGGTAAGAGGTCTGACCAGTTGTTATGATGGTCAGAAATATAGCAACGTAGGAATTACTCCAAGGACTGATTGGCTCATTCTGTGGCCCCATTAGACTGCGGGTGATACGCAGAGGAGAAAGCAAGCTGAATACCCAACTGTGCACAAAAGGCTCGCCAGAACCGGGACACAACTGACTACCCCTGTCTGAGACAATCATCTTGGGTAGCCCATGTAAGCGGAATATCTCCCGAGCAAAAATAGAAGCCAGTTCCTTAGAAGTAGGCAACTTCTTGAGTGGAATACAATGCAACATTTTCGAGAACCGGTCAACCACCATAAGGGTAACTGTGTTGCCCTGGGAGTTGGGTAACTCCACAATGAAATCCATAGACAGGTGGGTCCAGGGTCTCTCTCCATTGGGTATGGGTTGTAGGAGGCCCACTGGAAGGTGTCGAGTCTTACTCTGAGCACACACAGAACAGGCAGCTACGAAGGCGGTTACATCAGGACATAGACTAGGCCACCAGAATTGTTGGGATATGGCCCAAAAGAGTTGATTCTTCCCAGGGTGGCCAGCAGCCTTGGGAGAATGGTAAGTCTGGAGCACAGCAGTACGGAGACTCTCGGGAACAAAGCAGCGGTCACAAGGTTTTTCAGGAGGAGCATTGACCTGAGCAGTAAGAATTGTCGCCCAAAGGAGAAGACTGGTGCGAACCGTACCCAGAATACGATCAGGAGGAATCACAGGAACCAGAACCGACTCCCTCTAGGAATTGGAGGAAATTTTTCGTGACAAGGCGTCAGCCCTTACATTCTTAGTACCGGGTAAGAATGGGACAATGTAATTAAAACTCGACAAGAAAAGAGCCCACCGCACCCTTCTGGGAGAGAGGCGCTTAGCCTCAGACAAGAATGTGAGATTCTTATGGTCAGTAAGAATGAGAACCAGCACAGTGGTGCCTTCAAGGAGATGTCTCCATTCGTTCAGGGCTAAAATGTTCGCCAACAGCTCTGTCACCAATCTTGTAATTGCACTCTGCCGGTGACAATTTCTTGGAAAAGTAGCCACACGGATGCATAGCGCACTTAGAGTCAGGACATTGAGACAGAAGGGCGCCAACTCCAGTCTCTGAAGCATTACCTTCTAGGATAAAAGGCAGCATAGGATCAGGGTGTGCCAACACAGGAGCAGAAACAAAGGCAACTTTGAGACTCTCAAAGGCCTTAATGGACTCCGGAGACCAACTCTGTGGGTTGCCATCTTTCCTGGTCATATCAGTCAGGGGCTTGACCAGAGACGAGAAGTTACGAATAAACTTCCGATAATAGTTGGCAAAGCCAAGAAAACGCTGCAGAGGACGTAAACCCACGCGTTGAGGCCATTGTAGGACCGCTGAAAGTTTCTCTGGGTCCATAAAAAAAAACAGCAGTGGAAATGACGTAGCCCAGGAATTTCACCTGTTCATAATAGAATTCGCACTTTTCCAATTTACAATAGAGATTGTTCTCTCGTAGTCTCTGAAGCACACGACAGACATCTATGTGGTGGCTCTCCAGGGACTTGGAAAATATGAGGATATCATTGAGGACAAATCTCGGAGGACATCGTTAATGAACTCCTGGAAAACTGTTGGAGCGTTACAAAGGCCAAAAGGCATTACGAGATACTCATAATGACCTGATCTGGTATTAAACGCAGTTTCCACTCGTTGCCCTCCTTAATCCTGACGAGATTGTATGCCCCTCTCAAATCAAGCTTTGTGAAAACCGTTGCTTCCTTGAGGTGGTCAAATAGCTCCGTAAATCAACGGAATGGGATAGGCATTCTTAATCGTGAAACGATTGAGACCTCTATAAATCGATACAAGGTCTCAGTTCACCACTCTTCTTCACAAAAAAGAAACCAGCACCAGCAGGAGACGAGGATTTGCGGATGAAACCACGAGAAAGTGCGTCTGCAACATACTCCTCCATGGCCTTATCCTCCAAGACCGACAAAGGGTAAACCCGGCCACGAGGGGGTATGGCACCATGAAGGTCAATTGCGCAATCATATGACCGGTGTGGAGGCAAAGTACCGGCTTGACCTTTGTCAAAGACATTGCTAAAATTGCGGTACTCCTCTGGCAGGGAGGAGAGTGAAGAGGTGCACAGGACCTTGGCTACCTTCTGGAAGCATCTCTCACTGCACTGTGGCGACCAGGACAGAACCTCAGCACGGAGCCAATCAAAAGAAGGGTTGTGCCTCTGTAACCAAGGATAACCAATAACCAGCGGAAACTTAGGTGAGGAAATAACTTGGAATTGGATTATCTCATGGTGAAGGGCCCCTACGGCCATGGACAATGGAACAGTCTCATGAGTCACATGGGCAGGCTGTAGAGGTCTCCCGTCAAGACAAATGTACAGAAGGCTTGTGCCAGCTCTCCTTAAAAGAGAGTCTTCCTCTGAGTCTGGAGTCAATGAGGATGGCAAATGTGATCAACCTCTCCAGCTCAGTGGGTATATCTCGGGCGGCTATCTCATCTTTGATGTTATCCAAGGGACCATGAGAGAAGGCAGCCACGAGGGCCTCATTGTTCCAAGCAACCTCTGCTGCCAGCGTACGGAATTCAATGGCGTAATCGGCAACATTTCTCCTACTCTGTTTGATGGACATGAGGCTCTTGGCAGCAGAAGCGGAGCGTGCGGGAATGTCAAATACCCTTTTGAAGGAAGCCACAAATTCTGGGTAATTTGGGACTACGGGTTTTTGCGTCTCCCATAGAGGGTTTGCCCAGGCCAAGGCTCTCTCAGAAAGCAAAGATATCACGAAACCTACTTTGCTTCTGTCTGTGGGAAATGCCTGGGGCAGCATCTCAAAGTATATCTCAACCTGGTTGAGAAACCCTCTGCATTGAACTGGATCACCCCCAAATTGCTGGGGAAGCGGAGCGAAACCGGACATGCCTCTTATAGAGGTAATACTCAAGGTGGGTGCCTGCACAGAGACTGGAGCAGCATCAGGGATGGCCTGCAACACAGGTTGTACCGGAGCAGCCATGATGCAAGATTCCAGGTTAGCCGTGCGACTCAGGAGCGTTTGTAACGCCAAGGCAAACTGATCCATGCAGTGATCCTTGTCATCCAATCTAGAAAAAATATTACCAACAAGTGGACTGACTGCATCTTCTGAATTCATGGCCTTCGCCTACTGTCAGAAACCATGAATCAGACCAAGACAGGAGTACAGTTAATCACACCTGTTTAACAATAATAATAAAAAGGTAAACAGAGTAAGTGTAGTCAATACATAGCCAGAGTTCAGCAACCAGATTGCGTAGTCAGCCAATGTCAAAGAGACAGAGATCAACGTAGTAGTACCGCAAGCAAGATCAGGAGCCAGAAGGGAAATCAGCCGAGCAAGTCTTCAACAGGAACGCAGGAGAAAGTCTCTGAGATGTGACCAAAGGCGAAGGCAGAGATGAAGTGAGCTGGACGGCTTTAAGTAGGCAGGGCTGACGAGCAGATCATCAACAGCTGAGTCACTGTGGAGAGAAAGGAGCTGGCAATTAGCCAACAGCTGAGCGGCCAGCTCAGAGAAGGAAGGGCTGAGCCCAGCCCTGACAGCGAGCTGGTGAATGAGGATGGGGGGTGTTCTCGTAAGGACGATGATGTACACGTGTTTTTTCCACCTATGAGGTTACCTTGTTCTGGGCCATCTTTGTGCTGACCATTTTTTTTTTGGGGGGGGGGGCTTTTCTGGTATGGGAATTGGTGAGCCGTAACAAATGTGGTGAGGGTGGTTTGAGCGTACAGTATGCGTGGTTACGGGACACTACTTGGGTATTCTGTTAAGAAAATCTAACACTGATCAGTCGGGGAGGAGTTCTTGGATTGAGTTGTGGGGTTCCCTCTTCTCCGGTTTGACCTGTCCGGGTTGTGGGGGTTTTTTCACGGTTTTGGGCAAATCTTCCAGGAGTTTTCTTTATGCATGCGGAAGGGACAGCAATGTCTCAATTCCAGTTTAGGGTGGTGTTCTGGAAATGCCTGTTGTCTGCTAGTTGGAGTGCGGACAACTGTTCTTCTCATTACTTTATCTGTTGGGTTGGGCTAAGTTGTGTGGTCCGATATAGTTGCTAGGTCTGCGTGGCGTATGGCTCGCTCTGTTGAAAAGATCAACAAAGGTGAACTAGGAGGTAGCAAGTTTTTTGCAAGAGGGTATTTAGCGGGCCTTTCCGGTTTGGGGGGCAACACGTGCGCAAGGTGTCACACTCGTGTGCTGTGGCAGGGGGTCTTTGAAGGTGGTGCTGGTTAAATAATTGTGGGTTGTGCCCATCTGAGGTATGGGTGTCCCTTCCTAACAATACGGTGGTAACATCGGGGTATTAATTAGGTTGTATCTGGTAGTACAAAAGTGGTTAATTGTCCCTGAGCCGGTGTAGTTGTGGCTGGGGGCCTTTGATTGGGTGGCAGATACAACCGGTTAATCGTGAGTATATAGGCCTTCAAAGACCTTAGACCGGGCATAAGCTGAGGTTGGTTTATTTGTTATGCATTGACTGTATTATATGCATTAAACTTGTTTTCTTGTGAATGTTGTATTTAATGGTTTGTAATAAAAGGCTGCTATGGCCATTTGACTCCAAATAAAATGTGTCGTCTGGTCATTTTGGAAGGAGGGATTGCTCACGTGTTTAATGTTTTATAGATATTCGGAGCCTCTACACTCTACCGGTCCCTCAGTCATGAAACAGATATCCACTAGAGGACAATCTAAAAGATTTTATGTATGGTCCAGCATGCCAATAAAACATGCAATAGTTACATTACCAAATCATTAGAATACATATGTCTCCCTTTAACATTGGTGCTTTACTTGTGAAATCTGTCAGACAGGATAATTGTGGTGCATTGGCTATACCAATAAACACATTTCTAGTACAGGCTGGAATATGCAGGCTTCTGATTGGTTGCAGATGAATTTATCTTTCCTCCTGTCCAGTTTAAAAAAGGGTGTACAAAAAGCCAGAAATGTGTTCTAGAAAGTCACAGCTGACTGCTGATTATAGAGGATATAAACCATAATTGCACAACATTTCCTTTGCTATAGAATTTCTTTCATACATAAAATACTTTAAAAAAAAAACAAAAAAAAACCTGTTTTCGATTCTTTTAATTCTTTGTTGCATGCCAGTTCTTATCTCCTGCAGCCTTTTTATACCCACTTCCATGCACTCCATGGCATGGTGTTTCTCAGGGTGGCTTTGCGGATGATAACAGTGGACCATGCCAGAACATTGTCACCCAACTGCAATAAGGCCCCATTCACACCTATGTGTTTTGTAGCTTGAAGCCTGAAGCTACAAAACGCTGTAGGGGAAAAAATTATTTATTCTCTATGGAGATGGTTCACATCTCCACTCCGAAATGCCAGAAGCCAAACACCTGAAGCTCAAAAAAGTTCTGGAGCTGTTTTTGTGGCTCAATTCGGGAAGATTTGGGCTTTTTTTTTTTTTTTTTTTTTTTTACATTGGTGACCTTTTGACCTGTACAAAAACACCACAAGAAATTGCTGCAAAAATCACGCGACTTTCTGCCTGAAAGAGCTACGCTCAGGTGTGAATGCAGCCTCAGTAGCACTACCCCAGTAGGGGTTGCAGGTGACAGGGTCCCCACTGCTGCACAGCCAGGCACACCACACCACAGCTTCAGCTTTATCCGGACACAGTGAACAGTCTTTGAGCTTTGTTTTATGGTTTTATTAGGGGTAATAACGTGGATGGGGATAGGAATTATGGGATACCCAACTTGATAGTGACAAAACCAGGGACAACTTCCTCCTTATTAAGGATGAGCCGAACACCCCCCGGTTCGGTTCGCACCAGAACTTGCGAACAGACCAAAACTTTGCAAGAACTTTAGAACCCCATTGAAGTCTATGGGACTCGAACGTTCGAAATCAAAAGTGCTCATTTTAAAGGCCAATTTGCATGGTATTGTCCTAAAAAGTGTTTGGGGACCCGGGTCCTGCCCCAGGGGACATGGATCAATGCAAAAAAAAAGATTTAAAAAACGAGGCGCCGCGGAGGAAGATGCTGGTTGAGAACACCAGAAGAACCATAACAACCAGAAGAGGAAGAAGATGGAGGAAGAAACCAAAGCATGAAGGAGGAAAGAAGTTAGAAGAAATAAAGGAATTGTCAAAAACTGTCTCTTGTCATTTTAAACATTTTTGACAGTTTTTTTGTGAAATGGTAGGGGTACTTTTGTACCCCCTTACCATTTCACACAGGGGGGAGGGCCGGGATCCTGGGTTCCCTTGTTAAAGGGGGCTTCCAGATTCCAATAAGCCCCCCGCCCGCAGACCCCCACAACCACCGGCCAGGGTTGTGGGGATGAGGCCCTTGTCCTCATCAACATGGGGACAAGGTGCTTTGGGGGGCTACCCCAAAGCACCCTCCCAATGTTGAGGGCATGTGTCCTGGTACGGTTCAGAAGGGGGGGCGCTCTCTCGTCCCCCCTCTTTTCCTGCGGCCTGCCAGGTTGCGTGCTCGGATAAGGGTCTGGTATGGATTTTTGGGGGGACCCCATGCCAATTTTTAAAAAAATTTTGGTGCGGGGTTCCCCCTAAAATCCATACCAGACCTGAAGGGCCTGGTATGGAATTTAGGGGGACACCCCACGTCATTTTTAAAAAAAAATTTTGGTTCCCCTGTGGGAAATTCCCATGCCGTTTTTATCAATGAACTCTTATGTGTATTGTCGGGAGACTCGGGACCGGCAATTCATTAATAGCCGCGAGTAGTTTTAAATGACTTTTTTTCCTTTGAAATGTCATTTTGCTGTCAGACTGTTCTAAGCACGGGAAACACGCGCCCCTTTACAGGCATACTATAGACACCCCCCCAGGTACGAAATTTAAAGGAATATTACCCTTTTATTGTTTGACTTTAAGCATTATTAACCACTTGACGACCGCCTCACGCCGATGTACGTCGGCAAGGTGGCACGGACAGGCAAAATCACGTACATGTACGTGATTTGCCTTCCGCGGGTGGGGGGTCCGATCGGACCCCCCCCGGTGCCCGAGGCGGTCATCTTTTGTCCAGCGGCGATCAGAGGTGAGGGGGAGACCATCTGTTCATGGCCCCCCCCTCGCGATCGCCGCCGGCCAATCGAATCATTCCTTTGCTGCTGTATGCTAAACAGCAGCAAAGGAAATTATGTCATCTCTCCTCGGCTCGGTAATTTCCGTTCCGGCCCGAGGAGAGACGACATGTGAGTGAGTGCACCAACACACACACACACAGTAGAACATGCCAGGCACACAAAACACCCCGATCCCCCCCCCCCCGATCGCCCCCCGATCCCCCCCGATCACCCCCCCCCTGTCAAACTGACACCAGCAGTTTTATTTTTTATTTTTTTTTCTGATTACTGCATAGTGTCAGTTTGTGACAGTTACAGTGTTGGGACAGTTAGTATTACCCCCCTTTAGGTCTAGGGTACCCCCCCTAACCAAGTTTTAACCCCTTGATCACCCCGTCACCAGTGTCGCTAAGCGATCATTTTTCTGATCGCTGTATTAGTGTCGCTGGTGACGCTAGTTAGGGACGTAAATATTGAGGTTCGCCGTCAGCGTTTTATAGCGTCAGGGACCCCCATATACTACCGAATAAATGTTTTAACCCCTTGATGGCCCCCTAGTTAACCCTTTCACCACTGATCACCGTATAACCGTTACGGGTGACGCTGGTTAGTTCGTTTATTTTTTATAGTGTCAGGGCACCCGCCGTTTATTACCGAATAAAGGTTTGGCCCCCTGATCGCCCGGCGGTGATATGCGTCGCCCCAGGCAGCGTCAGATTAGCGCCAGTACCGCTAACACCCACGCACGCAGCATACGCCTCCCTTAGTGGTATAGTATCTGATCGGATCAATATCGGATCCGATCAGATCTATACTAGCGTCCCCAGCAGTTTAGGGTTCCCAAAAACGCAGTGTTAGCGGGATCAGCCCAGATACCTGCTAGCACCTGCGTTTTGCCCCTCCGCCCAGCCCCCCCAAGTGCAGTATCGATCGATCACTGTCACAAAACACTAAACGCATAACTGCAGCGTTCACAGAGTCAGGCCTGATACCTGCGATCGCTAACAGTTTTTTTGGTAGTATTTTGGTGAACTGGCAAGCACCAGCCCCAGGCAGCGTCAGGTTAGCGCCAGTAGCACTAACACCCACGCACGCAGCATACACCTCCCTTAGTGGTACAGTATCTGTACGGATCAATATCTGATCCGATCAGATCTATACTAGCGTCCCCAGCAGTTTAGGGTTCCAAAAAACGCAGTGTTAGCGGGATCAGCCCAGATACCTGCTAGCACCTGCGTTTTGCCCCTCCGCCCGGCCCAGCCCAGCCCACCCAAGTGCAGTATCGATCGATCACTGTCACTTACAAAACACTAAACGCATAACTGCAGCGTTCGCAGAGTCAGGCCTGATCCCTGCGATCGCTAACAGTTTTTTTGGTAGCGTTTTGGTGAACTGGCAAGCGCCAGCGGCCTAGTACACCCCAGTCGTAGTCAAACCAGCACTGCAGTAACACCTGGTGACGTGGCGAGTCCCATAAGTGCAGTTCAAGCTGGTGAGGTGGCAAGCACAAGTAGTGTCCCGCTGCCACCAAAAAGACAAACACAGGCCCGTCGTGCCCATAATGCCCTTCCTGCTGCATTCGCCAATCCTAATCGGGAACCCACTGCTTCTGCAGCGCCCGTACTTCCCCCATTCACATCCCCAACCAAATGCAGTCGGCTGCATGAGAGGCATTTTCTTGATGTCCTCCCGAGTACCCCTACCCAGCGAACCCCCCCAAAAAAGATGTCGTGTCTGCAGCAAGCGCGGATATAGGCGTGACACCCGCTATTATTGTCCCTCCTGTCCTGACAATCCTGGTCTTTGCATTGGTGAATGTTTTGAACGCTACTATGCACTAGTTGAGTATTAGCGTAGGGTACAGCATTCCACAGACTAGGCACACTTTCACAGGGTCTCCCAAGATGCCATCGCATTTTGAGAGACCCGAACCTGGAACCGGTTACAGTTATAAAAGTTAGTTACAAAAAAAGTGTAAAAAAAATATATATATATATATAAAATTAAAAAAAATAGTTGTCGTTTTGTTCTCTCTCTCTCTATTCTCTCTCTATTGTTCTGCTCTTATTTACTGTATTCTATTCTGCAATGTTTTATTGTTATTATGTTTTATCATGTTGGTTTTTCAGGTATGCAATTTTTTATACTTTACTGTTTACTGTGCTTTATTGTTAACCATTTTTTTGTCTTCAGGTACGCCATTCACAACTTTGAGTGGTTATACCAGAATGATGCCTGCAGGTTTAGGTATCATCTTGGTATCATTCTTTTCAGCCAGCGGTCGGCTTTCATGTAAAAGCAATCCTAGCAGCTAATTAGCCTCTAGACTGCTTTTACAAGCCGTGGGAGGGAATGCCCCCCCCACCGTCTTCCGTGTTTTTCTCTGGCTCTCCTGTCTCAACAGGGAACCTGAAAATGCAGCCGGTGATTCAGCCAGCTGACCATAGAGCTGATCAGAGACCAGAGTGACTCCAAACATCTCTATGGCCTAAGAAACCGGAAGCTACGAGCATTTTATGACTTAGATTTCGCCGGATGTAAATAGCGCCATTGGGAAATTGGGGAAGCATTTTATCACACCGATCTTGGTGTGGTCAGATGCTTTGAGGGCAGAGGAGAGATCTAGGGTACCTGTCACTACCTATTGCTATCATAGGGGATATTTACATTCCCCGAGATAACAATAAAAATGATTAGAAAAAAAAAAATATGAAAGGAACAGTTTAAAAATAAGATAAAAAAGCAAAAAAATTATAAAGAAAAAAAAAAAAAAAAAAAAAAAAAAAAAAAAAAAAAAAAAAAAAAAGCACCCCTGTCGCCCCCTGCTCTCGCGCTAAGGCGAACGCAAGCGGCGGTCTGTCGTCAAACGTAAACAGCAATTGCACCATGCATGTGTAACCGCGAAGGTTAGATCGAGGGCAGTAATTTTTTCAGTAGACCTCCTCTGTAAATCTAAAGTGGTAACCTGTAAAGGCTTTTAAAGGCTTTTAAAAATGTATTTATTTTGTTGCCACTGCACGTTTGTGCGCAATTGTAAAGCATGTCATGTTTGGTATCCATGTACTCGGCCTAAGATCATCTTTTTTATTTCATCAAACATTTGGGCAATATAGTGTGTTTTAGTGCATTAAAATTTAAAAAAAAAGTGTGTTTTTTCCCCAAAAAATGCGTTTGAAAAATCGCTGCGCAAATACTGTGTGAAAAAAAAAATGAAACACGCACCATTTTATTCTGTAGGGCATTTGCTTTAAAAAAAATATATAAGGTTTGGGGGTTCAAAGTAATTTTCTTGCAAAAAAAAAATAACTTTTTCATGTAAACAATAAGAGTCAGAAAGGGCTTTGTCTTCAAGTGGTTAGAAGAGTGGGTGATGTGTGACATAAGCTTCTAAATGTTGTGCATAAAATGCCAGGACAGTTCAAAACCCCCCCAAATGACCCCATTTTGGAAAGTAGACACCCCAAGCTATTTGCTGAGAGGCATGTCGAGTCCATGGAATATTTTATATTGCGACACAAGTTGCGGGAAAGAGACAATTTTTTTTTTTTTTTTTTTGCACAAAATTGTCACTAAATGATATATTGCTCAAACATGCCATGGGAATATGTGAAATTACACCCCAAAATACATTCTGCTGCTTCTCCTGAGTACGGGGATACCACATGTGTGAGACTTTTTGGGAGCCTAGCCGCGTACGGAACCCCGAAAACCAAGCACCGCCTTCAGGCTTTCTAAGGGCGTGAATTTTTGATTTCACTCTTGACTGCCTATCACAGTTTCGGAGGCCATGGAATGCCCAGGTGGCACAAAACCCCCCCAAATGACCCCATTTTGGAAAGTAGACACCCAAAGCTATTTGCTGAGAGGTATAGTGAGTATTTTCCAGACCTCACTTTTTGTCACAAAGTTTTGAAAATTGAAAAAAAAAAAAAAAAAAGTTTTCTTGTCTTTCTTCATTTTCAAAAACAAATGAGAGCTGCAAAATACTCACCATGCCTCTCAGCAAATAGCTTGGGGTGTCTACTTTCCAAAATGGGGTCATTTGGGGTGGTTTTGTGCCACCTGGGCATTCCATGGCCTCCGAAACTGTGATAGGCAGTGAAGAGTGAAATCAAAAATTTTCACCCTCAGAAATCCTGAAGGCGGTGATTGGTTTTCGGGGTCCCGTGCACGGCTAGGCTCCCAAAAAGTCCCACACATGTGGTATCCCCGTACTCAGGAGAAGTAGCTAAATGTATTTTGGGGTGCAATTCCACATATGCCCATGGCCTGTGTGAGCAATATATCATTTAGTGACAACTTTTTGTAAATATTTTTTTTTTTTTTTGTCATTATTCAATCACTTGGGACAAAAAAAATAAATATTCAATGGGTTCAACATGCCTCTCAGCAATTTCCTTGGGGTGTCTACTTTCCAAAATGGGGTCATTTGGGGGGGGGGGGGGGGGTTTACTGCCCTGCCATTTTAGCACCTCAAGAAATGACATAGGCAGTCATAAACTAAAAGCTGTGTAAATTACAGAAAATGTACCCTAGTTTGTAGACGCTATAACTTTTGCGCAAACCAATAAATATACGCTTATTGACATTTTCTTTTACCAAAGACATGTGGCCGAATACATTTTGGCCTAAATGTATGACTAAAATTTAGTTTATTGGATTTTTTTTATAACAAAAAGTAGAAAATATTTTTTCAAAATTTTCGGTCTTTTTCCATTTATAGCGCAAAAAATAAAAACCGCAGAGGTGATCAAATACCATCAAAAGAAAGCTCTATTTGTGGGAAGAAAAGGACGCAAATTTAGTTTGGGTACAGCATTGCATGACCACGCAATTAGCAGTTAAAGCGACGCAGTGCCAAATTGGAAAAAGACCTCTGGTCCTTAGGCAGCATAATGGTCCGGGGCTCAAGTGGTTAAAATCACTGCTCCCGAAAAAACGGCCATTTTTAAAACTTTTTTTTGCATTGATCCATGTCCCCTGGAGCAGGACCCAGGTCCCCAAACACTTTTTAGGACAATACCATGCATATAAGCCTTTAAAATGAGCACTTTTGATTTCTCCCATAGACTTTTAAAGGGTGTTCCGCGGCTTTCAAATTTGCCGCAAACACCCCAAATTGTTCGCTGTTCGGCGAACTGGCGAACAGCCGATGTTCGAGTCGAACATGAGTTCGACTCGAACTCGAAGCTCATCCCTACTCCTTATGTACGACTCCAATTGATTCTTCCCTAGTAGCTAACAGTCTCTGTTAGATCAGCAGCATCCCATTACAGGCTAGGAACTCTCAGTCCCTTTGAACGTAACACAATGTGGTGTGAACTGTATCCCGGAGTACCTCCAACTCCCCTTTTTGTAGACCCTGATCCCAGCTTTACCACTGCAGGAAATGCTAGCCCACCTGGCTGCCTCTTTACCAGTCTACCCGACTGACTCTCTTCACCGGTCTACCTGACTGACTCTCTGGAGATCTCCCAGGACAGGGCTATGGAAGACTTAAGTACACCGCTATCTTCCAGAGAGACCTGCTACCTGTGCCAGTCTCTCCCCTTGTAGATCCCTGCACCATGCTGTAGTACTCACATTGCCTTCCTTGCTCCCGCTGCCTCTCAGGGAAGACTCCCTCCAAATTTTTTCTGTTGTCGGGATCCTCCCAGGCCAGCACCCAGGCCCCGTCCCGAGGCAGAGCCTCCCCCTTAGACTTGGGGGTTTGCTTCAAGGGCCACTGACAGCCTCCTCAGCACTGCATCGCCATCTTCCACCCGATCAAGGGCTCACTTAGTCCCGTGCCAGGCCCACCTCCTGGGGATTGGCTAGGCGCCCCTAAATGTGCAGAACAACCCTCCTAGCCTTCACCCTCTAGCTTTCAGAATGTTCTCCAACTTTCCAGAACCAGGGTGAGGCACCAGAGAGCTGTCTGTATGAGTCATGCTGCCCTGTACTCTAATAACCCTGACCCAGATTAAGACTCACAGGGTTTAAACATGAGCCAGAATATGTTTTACCTACTCTGTCATGAGTAGCACACTAGTGTGCTACACCTATATATACATTGGGCTTGCAAGTGGTTTACCAGGGTTATAGCTACTATCAGCCATAACCCTGATAATTTTTTTCTAGCAGGTGATTGGTTTTCTCATGAAAAAGGTCTGACAAGCTAATTAGTCACTGGATCGCTTTCAGAAGCAGCGAGAGGGGTTGCAGCACCCCCAGCGCTCGCCGGTGTTTCTCGGGCTTACCACTTTTACCAATGGTTCGTACGGATGGCCATAGAGGTGAACAGAGACCAGATCATCTCTGGATTGCCTTTATGATTTTGGAGGACCAGAGCAACGTCATGACGTCACTTCCGGTCTAGGGCGGAAGTAAACAATTTTTTTTTTAAAGCAAAAGATCAAAAACAAATGTTTTGATCTTTTGCTTTTAAAAGTAGAGGACAGATTTGAGGTCTTATAGATGTCAGATCTCTCCATAAAGAGGACCTGTCATCCCTTATTTCTATTACAAAGGAGTTTTACATTCCTTGTAATAGGAATAAAAATGATAAAAAAATAAAAATAAAGGGACAGTGTAAAAATAAAAAATAAATATTAACAGTCTTGCACGCAGCAGCGAACAGATACGTAAGTCGCACACGCATATGTAAATGGTGTTCGCACCACACATGGGAAGTATCGCCACGAACGTTAAAACAAGAGCAATGATTCTAGCACTAAACATCCTCTAACTTTAAACTGGTAAACTGTAAACAATTTTAAAGCGTCGCATATGGAGATTTCTAAGTATCATAGTTTGTCGCCATTCCACAAGCATGTGCAATTTTAAAGCGTGACATCCATCCATCCATTAAAAAGTGTGTGTGATTATATATCTATATAGATAGATAAAGGATTACCATCAAATGTAGAGCTTGAAGTACACCTCCACTCGCTGGTTCTTCTTTTTAAGGGCTTTGTTTGCCCATTTTTATTAAAAGACAGTCCAACAAAGATAAGTTTCCCTCGCAGGGGTCTCAGCATTCCTTTTCATCCACAAAACTACATTCAGCCTGGTTGGCTCTCACTTGCAGCACGGCAGCTATGGCCTTACACTCCAGGCCCTTCTCTGTCTCATACAGACTGTTTCATCGACCACCTTGGTGCACACAGCTTTGAAGCCCTTCAACAAACACAGCTTCTGGCTCCCTAGACGAACACAGCTCACAGCCTCTTGCTGCACTGGCTCCCACATGGAGCCCTCCTGACTCCTGGTACTCAGACTTCCTATCTGCCGGGTGGAGCCCAGAACCATGGCCAGGTTACTACTAAAAGCCCAGCACATACCTGACCAATCAGTATGCTGGCTGTTCTCAAAATCAGAACCCAGGACTAGGGATTTCATCCCACCCGGATCTCTCAGAAATCCCCAAGCTCCAGGTCCCAAAGTGGATTTAACAAAATACTGAGGAAACTGAAAGGCCAGTTTCCTCTTCATGTTACATGCTCCCTGGAGCCCCTCAACCTGTCTGGTTGAGAATTCTGGGTCACATCCTCCTTCTAGACCCTGGCAGAGCAACGCCCTGCCACATATCCTCCCCCCCTGTTTTGACCCCGGAGGGGGCGTAACACACCAACCAAACCTTTTCAAATTGGCACCCCTGTGCCAGCTATCACCCACAAGGGCCCCACCCAGTCTTATCAGGTAACTTTTCCTATGTCCCCCTGCTACACTAAAAAGACACCCCAGTGACTTTTTACAGGTGCGCTTCCAAAAACGCCATCTGCCCATTTTCCTTGGGGTCACACCTTCAAACACTTTAACACTAAGGGACTTACCAAGGACTTGGATATTGTTCCTCAACTTTTTTCTCTTTACTTCTAAAGTGGTCACATTTTTAAACACCTTTTTAGCCATAAGTGTGGGCACTTTTATTTGGGAATTAAACTCTTTTAATGACACCTTGTTAAGCTTTGGGCCAGTGTCCTCAGACCTTTTACTCTTGCAACTTAGGAGGGTCCTGGACCTCTGGAAATCCTTTCCAGAATTACACCCCTGAACCCGTAGGGGGCCCAATTCTACTGTACCTATTCCCTCTTCTGTGTCTGTCATACCATTCATCTTCCTGTATCTTTTAAGATCAAGAGCAACCATGTCACCTTGACCATTAGGTCTTCCCTTATTTTTGCTGTTACCCATGGTAACCAAAACATTTATCAGTGTGTTGCACATTTCCTCATTGTCCAAAGTATCGCCACATTTATCAGAACTCTTTTCACCAGTGTTCTGCAAGGCGGTGTCTGGAGGAGAATCGCACAAAGTGGAGTGGTTGTCTACCATGGCAACGTCACCAACCACCAACTCCACTGCCACATGACGCTCCTTCAGAGACTGTCCTGATACCCGATACTCACTATCCAATTTCACCTTTGGGTTGATGGCCCCAAACACATTACATATACTTGTGCCCTCTGGCACTTCCACCCAGATTTCTGTCCTGTCCAACAGTACTCCAGAGTGCCTCTCATACACAACCTCTGTATGACGCAATCCAGCACACTGTGAGACAATTTTCCATAATAACAACGATTGCATTACATGCTTCCAAAATTGCAGAGATTGCGATAGTACAGCCTGTAATATCCAGCTCCATTTATGCACATCCCATGGTACAAGTTCTCCAAACGCAGGAGAGGATGACAGGATATACACCGACTGTACACTCCAGCATTCTAATATTTCTCTCAGCATATCTGTCATACAAAGGCAGTGTGATTCCACACCTAAGACCTTCCTGGGGTCCTTCATGTCTTTAGGGATATGGAAAAACGTATTTATTGAAGCCTTAGAGGTGGCGCTTCTTAAATGGGCTTCCTCCCCACTGGAGGTATCCAATGCAATAACCTGGTGCTCTCCTAGAGCGCAGCCAGGTGCGGGAGTCACCACAAAACTCTCAGGCTCAGTGTCAATGATCTGTTCCTTGTCTTCTCTATGGACAACATTAGTTTGGTATACCAATAACTCCTTTATGGGTTGTGGACACAACCTCTGCTATGTGCTCAATCTCTTTTGGCCCTTCCATCTCCTGAGGAATATCCTCTGCAACATCAGTAAGTGAGCCCTGGTCCAGAAGCTGCTCTGCAGTCCCTCCATTTAGCACAGCAGAAATGGTGTCCGCTCCATTGTTACACATTGGGACTTCTTTCAATAAAGCCAACAGACTTGTTGCCCATCTGTCCCAGTCTATTTTCTCTGTGCTCCATCAGAGGTACTACGCAGTACAGCTCCAACTGCCAATGAAGACACAGGACAGAGTGGCTCCACAGCAGGCACAACAGGAATTTCCTCTCTGTTGCCAGGGGTGACTGCAAACATTTTAACACAGGAATCTGGGCTTGCAGGCAAAGAGTTAAACCCAGCAACAATATCAGCAGCTGTATTCCACAAGCTGGGACAAGAAAAGATCCCATGCCCCAGTTAACCACATTCCTGGCACGTTACTTGGCGACTTTCTCCTGTTGCTAAGGGAGATGGCACTCTCCCAACATGCAGAATCTTACTGGCATCTCTATGAGGATGGTGGGGCACCTCTTCCCTGTAGCTCCTCATTCCCATTGGCACATGTTCTCTAGTTGCTAATGGAAACGGTGCTGTCCCAGATGCACTTTTCTGGCTCTCCCAAACATGTAGACTTCTCTCTCTATGAAGCGGTGTCGCTTTAAACTTGCCACGATCCTCTATAGGCAATATCTTTGTCTTGCGGTCCTCCGACCTGACATCATAGGCGTTGCTATGGGCAACTGCACTCCTTTTAAACTTCTGGTAAGCCTGTTGCTCACTCCTGGCACTCAGAGCAGGCTTCTCAAACACAGATGCAGACCTTGGCTTTGCTAGGTAGCTTTGCACTGGAGCCTGGGACAAAGGGCACTTGAAGACTGCATGCCCCCACTCACTGGACCGCAAACAGCGCACTTGGTTCCATATCTTGTCAGGGCTTCCCACACTGCATCTGCATTCAAGATTAGGCCTCTGCACCTTGATAGCTGGCCTACTTGCACCAGCGTTGCCAAGGGCAACAACATGCACTTCCCCTTTAACTTGGTCCAGTGCTGCCAGGTGTCACTTGCATCAATTCACTGCAGACTCAGACTTTGGTGGACTCTCCATACTTGCAGTCACCTGTGCACTCATTGCAGCAGTGTTGCTAGGGACAACACCAGCCCTCTTTCTCCTTGGCAAACTCTGTTCAGGCATGTATGGGGTTCTCTCAGGTGGTAACAACCCCTCCAGCCACAGAGCTCTATCATCTCAGCCATCCTTGCTTCTTTTAGGCGCTTTGATCGCCCCATACTCACAGTCACTCCAGAAAACTTTCCACAGTTCAGCAATAAATTGGAGTACTGTCTCTTTAAGGCTAGTCACCTTTCTTTTGCAGGTTCTCCTCACCTGTACGCACAGATTATGCAGTCTCATGCATCAAAACAGTTCATATAATAGATGAACTTACTTAATTGTAGGGATCTCAGATTGTGCCCACAGCACTTCTCCACCACGTGCAAAGGATTACCATCAAATGTAGAGCTTGAAGGACACCGCCACTCGCTGGTTCTTCTTTTTAAGGGCTTTGTTTGCCCATTTTTATTAAAAGACAGTCCAACAAACAAAGATAAGTTTCCCTTGCAGGGGTCTCAGCATTCCTTTTCATCCACAAAACTACATTCAGCCTAGTTGGCCACGGCAGCTCTGGCCTTACACTCAAGGCCCTTCTCTGTCTCATACAGACTGTTTCACCGACCACCTCGGTGCACACAGCTTTGAAGCCCTTCAACGCACACAGCTTCAGGCTCCCTGGACGCACACAGCTAACAGCCTCTTGCTGCACTGGCTCCCACGTGGAGCCCTCCTGGTACTCAGACTTCCTATCTGCTGGGTGGAGCCCAGAACCATGGCCAGGTTACTATTAAAAGCCCAGCACACACCTGACCAATCAGTATGCTGGCTGTTCTCAAACTCAGGACCCAGGACTAGGGATTTCATCCCACCCGAATCTCTCAGAAATCCCCAAGCTCCAGGTCCCAAAGTGGACTTTACAAAATACTGAGGAAAATGAAAGGCCAGTTTCCTCTTCATGTTACATGCTCCCTGGAGCCCCGCAACCTGTCTGGTTGAGAATTCTGGGTCACATCCTCCTTCTAGACCCTGGCAGGGCAACGCTCTGCCACAATATATATATATATATTTTTTTAAATTGCGCTTGAAAAGCTGTTGCCCAAATACCGTGTAACAAGAAAAAAAAAAAAACTCCAGCAATCGCCATTTAATTCTCTAGGGTCCCTGTTAAAAAAATATTTATAATGTTGGGGGGTTGTAAGTAATTTTCTAGCAATAAATACAGATTTTTTTCTTGGTATACAAAAAGTGCCAGAAAAGGCTTGGTCTTCAACTGGTTATCGGGAAGTACCTTAAGAAGACCTATCAGGGCAGGGTCTAGGGTTGCCACCTTTTCTTCAAGTCAAACCCGAACACTTTAGCGGCGCACGCCAATTTTTTTTTTTTTATAGTATACACTATAGATATAGTTTGCTATTAACCACTTGACCACTGGGCACTTAAACCCCCTTCCTAACCAGACCAATTTTCAGCTTTCGGTGCTCTCACACTTTGAATGACAATTACTCAGTCATGCAACACTGTACCCATATGAATTTTTTGTCCTTTTTTTCACACAAATAGAGCTTTCTTTTGGTGGTATTTAATCACCGCTGGGTTCTTTATTTTTTGCGCTATAAAAGAAAAAAGACCGAAAATTCTGTAAAAAAATGCATTTTTCTTCGTTTCTGTTATAAAATTTTGCAAATAAGTAATTTTTTCTTCATATATTTTGGCCAAAATGTATACCGCTACATATCTTTGGTAAAAATAACCCAAATCGGTGTATATTATTTGGTCTTTGTGAAAGTTATAGCGTCCACAAGCTATGGTGCCAATATCTGAAAATTGATCACACCTGAATTACTGACGGCCTATCTCATTTCTTGAGACCCTAACATGCCAGAAAAGTACAAATACCCACCAAATGACCCCTTTTTGGAAAGAAGACATTCCAATGTATTTAGAAAGATGCATGATGAGTTTTTTGAAGTTGTCATTTTTTCCCACAATTCTTTGCAAAATCAAGATTTTTTTTTCTTTTTTTTTTTTTCACAAAATTGTCATATTAGCAGATTATTTCTCACACACCGCATATGCATACCACAAATTACACCCCAAAACACATTCTGCTATTACTTCCGAGTATGGTGATACCACATGTGTGAGACTTTTACACAGCCTGGCCACATACAGAGGCCCAACATGCACGGAACACCATCAGGCGTTCTGGAGTGCCCAGACCAATTCTGACATTTCTCTCCTACATGTAAAAATCATAATTTATTAGCTAGAAAATTACATAGAACCCCAAAACATTATATATATTTTTTTAGCAAAGACCCTAGAGAATACAATGGCGGTCGTTGCAACTTTTTATCTCGCACTATATTTGCGCAGCAATTTTTCGAACACGTTTTGTTTGAAAAAAAAAACAGTTTTGTGCTTTCAAAAAAAACAAAACAGTAAAGTTAGCCCAATGTTTTTACATAATGTGAATAATGAAGTTATGCCGAGTAAATAGATACCTAACATGTCACCCTTCAAAATTGCACACGCTCGTGGAATGGCGCCAAACTTCGCTACTTAAAAATCCCCATAGGAGACGCTTTAAAAAATTTTACTGGTTACATGTTGTGAGTTACAGAGGAGGTCTAGGGCCAAAATTATTGCTCTCGCTCTACCGATCGCAGCAATACCTCACATGTGTGGTTTGAACACCATTTTCATATGTGGGCGCAACTTACGTATGCGTTCGCTTCTGACTGCGAGCACACGGGGACACGGGGAAATTTTTTTTTTATTTTTTTTTTTTATTGTTCATTTTACTTTATTTATTTTAGTTTGGGGCTTTTTTCCAAAAAATAAATTTTTTGATCACTTTTATTTCTATTACAAGGAATGTAAACATCCCCTGTAATAGGAATATGGCATGACAGGTCCTCTTTACAGTGAGATATGGGGTCAATAAGACCCCACATCTCACCTCTAGGCTGGGAAGCCTAAAATAAAAAAAAATAAAAAAAAATGATCCTGGCTTCGATCGTAGCGGTGAGTCGGTAGAAGCACCTGAGCGCGGCGAGAGGGGGGGGCGTCCCCTCTCGCCTCCCGTAAGAATGATCAAGCAGTGGAACAGCCGCTATGATCGTTCTTATGGTGTAGGGAATCGCTGGCTGAAAAAGATGATATCTGAATGATGCCTGTAGCTGCACCCATCATTCAGATATCCCCGCACAAAGTCAAGGACGTCGTATGACGACATACCAAAAATGACACCCCAAAATAGATTCTCCTACTCCTCCTGAGTACGGCGATACCACATGTGTGAGACTTCCACAGCCTGGCCACATACAGAGGCCGAGTACAGCCGAGCATGGCCGAGTATGGCTGAGCATGGCAAAGTATGGCTGGGTATGGCGGAGTATGGCGGAGTATGGCGGGGCATGGCGGAGTATGGCGGGGCATGGCGGAGTATGGCGGGGCATGGCGGAGTATGGCGGGGCATGGCGGAGTATGGCGGGGCATGGCGGGGTATGGCGGAGTATGGCGGGGCATGGCGGGGTATGGCGGAGTATGGCGGGGCATGGCGGGGTATGGCGGAGTATGGCGGGGCATGGCGGGGCATGGCGGAGTATGGCGGGGCATGGCGGAGTATGGCGGGGCATGGCGGGGTATGGCGGGGCATGGCGGAGTATGGCGGAGTATGGCACAGGGTTGCACAGGATCATTGCAGAGTATTGCTCAGGGTTGCACAGGATCATTGCAGAGTATTGCACAGGGTTGCACAGGATCATTGCAGAGTATTGCACAGGGTTGCACAGGATCATTGCAGAGTATTGCTCAGGGTTGCACAGGATCATTGCAGAGTATTGCACAGGGTTGCACAGGATCATTGCAGAGTATTGCTCAGGGTTGCACAGGATCATTGCAGAGTATTGCACAGGGTTGCACAGGATCATTGCAGAGTATTGCTCAGGGTTGCACAGGATCATTGCAGAGTATTGCACAGGGTTGCACAGGATCATTGCAGAGTATTGCACAGGGTTGCAGAGTATTGCACAGGGTCATTGCAGAGTATTGCACAGGGTCATTGCAGAGTATTGCACAGGGTCATTGCAGAGTATTGCACAGGGTCATTGCAGAGTATTGCACAGGGTCATTGCAGAGCATGGGGGGGGGGATGGCTGAGCATGGAGGGATGGATGGATGTGACTGTACATGTCACTGAGCTGCGCTGAGGGCACTACACATCCAGCCCACAGCGCGGCTCACATCCGATCTCTCCCCCTCTGTACCGATCGGTACAGAAAGGGGAGGGAGGAACCAGCGTCATGACATGATGCCGGTTTGTTTAGATGTGATCGCTCCGTCATTTGACGGAGCGATCACATGGTAAACGGCCGCGGTCAGCGGCCGTTTACCGTGATCCGCGATGCGCCGGGTCCTCTGGACCCGGCGGTCACGGATGTTCCCGTGTGCGCGCCCCAGGGGGCGCGCGGGAGCAGTTTTCTGGAATCACATCATATGACGTGATCCCAGAGTTATCCAGCCGCCCTGCAGCCGTCATTTGGCTATAGGGCGATTGGCAAGTGGTTAAATAACATTTCTAATCATATGAAGTTAATAACAAGAGCCCCCTTTACATCAGAGTCCACAGAGTTCCCCTTTTACATCTCAACTGGCAGAGTTCCCTTTTAATGTAAGGGGGGACTCTGCAGATTCTGATGTAAGGGAGAACTCTGGGGACTCTAACATAAGGGATGCTCTGGGAACCCTGATTTTAAGGGGAAACAGTGAGAACTCTGATGTACGAAGAAGACTCTGATGTAAGGGGAAACACTGTGGCCTCTGGTGTAAAGGAGAATTCTAATGTAAGGGGTAGGGATGAGCTTCGTGTTCAAGTCGAACCCATGTTCGACTCGAACATCGGCTGTTCGGTCATTCGCCGAATTGCGAACGATATGGGCCGTTCGCGCCAAATTCGTGTGGCGCGTCATGGCCCATAATTCTCTGCGGCATCGCAGTGCATTGCTGGCTGATGATTGGCCAAGCATGCACTATGACCCGCATGCTTGGCCAATCACAGCGCCGCCTGAACAGAGAGCCGTAATTGGCCAAAGCCAAGGAGGCTTTGGCCAATTATGGCTCAGGGGATTTAGTACACGCCCCACACTATATAAGGCCGCCTGCACGGCGGCCCTGTGTAGTGTGTGTTCCGGCGTTCATTGAGAGAGAGAGAGAGACAGACAGTGACATTTGATTTGAGTTACATAGATTAGGCAGAACAGTCAGTCAGTTAGCTGCACTTACAGTGTATTGTGTATATATATGCATCCCAGGTGTTGCATATATATATATACACTGTATTCAGTTTAGCTAGATCCGTTCCTGTTATCTTCCTACTGACAGGCAGGCTTGTCTTGTTACAGTATTTACAGCTACCTGAAGAAAATTACTGGTGTTCTTTTGATCCTATTAGTACCACAGTCAGGCAGCTAGACTATTTACAGTTAGTGCAGTGCGTCCTGCTCACAGTGTTCAGCTAGATCCGTTCCTGTTATCTTCCTACTGACAGGCAGGCTTGTCTTGTTACAGTATATACAGCTACCTGAAGAAAATTGCTGGTGTTCTTTTGATCCTATTAGTACCACAGTCAGGCAGCTAGACTATTTACAGTTAGTGCAGTGCGTCCTGCTCACAGTGTTCAGCTAGATCCGTTCCTGTTATCTTCCTACTGACAGGCAGGCTTGTCTTGTTACAGTATTTACAGCTACCTGAAGAAAATTACTGGTGTTCTTTTGATCCTATTAGTACCACAGTCAGGCAGCTAGACTATTTACAGTTAGTGCAGTGCATCCTGCTCACAGTGTTCAGCTAGATCCGTTCCTGTTATCTTCTTACTGACAGGCAGGCTTGTCTTGTTACAGTATATACAGCTACCTGAAGAAAATTACTGGTGTTCTTTTGATCCTATTAGTACCACAGTCAGGCAGCTAGACTATTTACAGTTAGTGCAGTGCGTCCTGCTCACAGTGTTCATCTAGATCCGTTCCTGTTATCTTCTTACTGACAGGCAGGCTTGTCTTGTTACAGTATATACTGCTACCTGAAGAAAATTACTGGTGTTCTTTTGATCCTATTAGTACCACAGTCAGGCAGCTAGACTATTTACACTTAGTGCAGTGCGTCCTGCTCACAGTGTTCAGCTAAACCTACAAGTTAGTGGGGTGCTTCCTGCTCACAGTGTTCAGCTAAACCTACAAGTTAGTGGGGTGTGTCCTGCTCACAGTGTTCAGCTAAACCTACAAGTTAGTGGGGTGCGTCCACCTCACAGTGGTGTTCAGCTAAAGCTACCTGTAGAAGGTTGGTGGTGTTCTCATACTACAGGCAAGGCAGTTGATTTTGCTAGCTGCAGTATCAGTATCAGTATCTGTATATATATATATCCCAGCTTAGTGCAGCTACAGGCCATTAGTATGTCTGGAAGGCCAAGAAGGAGAGGCAGACAGTCACAAGCCAATAAGAGAGGGCAAGCAGGCTCTGTGTCTAGTGCTGGTCAGGGAGACGGTGCATCCTCATCAGCACGTGGCCGTGGGACACGCTTGGCCTTTTTTTCGGCAGCTGGCCGTGTTGAGCCGCAACATGCGGAAGACTTGGTCGAGTGGATGACCAAGCCGTTCTCATCCTCCTCATCCTCTCTCACCCATGCCCAGGGTACTTTGTCTGGCAAAGCAGCGGCCTCTTCCCTCGGCTCAATGTCATCAGTGACTCCTTCCCTAGCCCCACCATGTCCTCCTGAGGAGTCCCTCGAACTGTTTGACCACAGTGTTGGGTACATGCTCCAGGAGGATGCCCAGCGTTTGGAAGGCTCTGATGATGATACTGAGCTCGATGAAGGCAGTAACATGAGCACGGACAGAGGGGTTGCCCAAGAAGGACAGCAATCTGGCAGTCATGCCCCCCCTGCTGCAGCATACTGCCAGGTTTGCTCCAGTGATGAGGAGGGAGGGGATGATGAGGTCACTGACTCAACGTGGGTGCCTGATAGGAGAGAGGAGGAGGAGGAGGAGGCGGCACATCACCAACGAGGCAGGATGCCCTCCAGGGGCCAGCCTAAGGGCAGCACATTGACTGCATCACACCCCAAAGCTCCACATGTGCAGGGCGCTGCAGTCTCTGCGTGTTATTCAAAAAGTTCTTTGGTGTGGGCCTTTTTTGAGACGAGTGCATCAGATCGCACCGCTGCTATTTGCAACATATGTCTCAAGCGTATCTCGCGTGGCCAAAACATCTCCCGCTTGGGTACCACATGCTTGACCAGACATATGTTGACCTGCCATGCAGTTCGTTGGCAAGCGTATCTAAAAGACCCACACCAAAGAACAAAGAGGACCTCTCCTTGCTCCTCATCAGCTGAGATTTCCAAACCCACTATACCTTCAGTCCTCTCTGAGACCTGCACTGAGAGGAATGAAGGTGTAGAATTAGGTGTGTCACAGCCAAGTACTTGTGGGCAATCTGCTTTTGGTACACCAACGTCAGATTGTACCAGGCAAATTTCCCTGCCCCAGCTGCTGCACCGCCGAAAGAAGTTTGCTCTCAGCCATCCACATGCCCAGCGGTTGAATGCTAGCTTGGCAAAATTGCTAGCACTTCAACTGCTGCCTTTTCAGTTGGTAGACTCTGCCCCCTTCCGTGAGTTTGTGGAATGTGCGGTTCCTCAGTGGCAGGTACCCAAACGCCACTTTTTCTCACGGAAGGCGATTCCGGCTCTCTACCGGCATGTGGAAGGCAATGTCCATGCCTCGCTGGACAGGGCGGTTAGCGGCAAGGTGCATATTACCGCTGACTCATGGTCCAGCAGGCATGGACAGGGATGTTACCTAAGTTTCATGGCGCATTGGGTGACTCTGCTGGCAGCTGGGAAGGATGCAGGACAAGGTGCAGTAGTGTTGGAGGTTGTTCCGCCACCACGCCTCCAAAATGCTAATGATTGTGACACACCTCTCTCCTCCACCCCCTCCTCTTCTTCTTCCTCCATGGCCTCTTCCTGTGCTTTGTCCTCGGAACCAGCGGTGCTCCGTAGCCATTCAAGGGGCTACTCAAGTACGCAGGCCAAAAGATGCCATGCGGTGCTTGAGCTGGTGTGCTTGGGGACAGGAGCCACACGGGGGCAGAGGTTCTGTCAGCTCTGCAGGGGCAGGTTCAGAGGTGGTTGACGCCACGCCAACTTAAGGCAGGAATGGTGGTTTGCGACAATGGCACCAACCTCCTCTCTGCCCTCCGACAGGGACAAATGACCCATGTGCCCTGTTTGGCTCACGTCCTTAACTTGGTGGTGCAGCGGTTCTTGGGCAGGTACCCGGGCTTACAGGATGTCCTGAGGCAGGCCAGGAAAGTCTGTGTGCATTTCTGCCGGTCATATAATGCCAGTGCTCGGCTGACGGACCTCCAAAAGGAGTTTAACCTGCCCAAGAACCGCCTAATCTGTGACATGCCCACCAGGTGGAACTCAACGTTGGCCATGCTGCAGCGGCTGCACACGCAGCAGAGGGCCATCAATGAGTACCTGTGTGACTATGGCACCAGGACAGGGTCAGGGGAGCTTGTTTTTTTTTCCCCACGCCAGTGGGCCATGATCAGGGATGCATGCACTGTCCTGTCACTAGGGATGAGCCGAACACCCCCCTGTTCGGTTCGCACCAGAACATGCGAACAGGAAAAAAGTTCGTTCGAACACGCGAACACCGTTAAAGTCTATGGGACACGAACATGAATAATCAAAAGTGCTAATTTTAAAGGCTTATATGCAAGTTATTGTCATAAAAAGTGTTTGGGGACCTGGGTCCTGCCCCAGGGGACATGGATCAATGCAAAAAAATGTTTTAAAAACTGCCGTTTTTTCAGGAGCAGTGATTTTAATAATGCTTAAAGTCAAACAATAAAAGTGTAATATCCCTTTAAATTTCGTAGCTGGGGGGTGTCTATAGTATGCCTGTAAAGGGGCGCATGTTTCCTGTGTTTAGAACAGTCTGACAGCAAAATGACATTTTGAAGGAAAAAACACATTTAAAACTACCCGCGGCTATTGCATTGCCGACAATACACATAGAAGTTCATTGATAAAAACGGCATGGGAATTCCCCACAGGGCAACCCCGAACCAAAACTAAAAAAAACAAATGACGTGGGGGTCCCCCTAAATTCCATACCAGGCCCTTCAGGTCTGGTATGGATATTAAGAGGAACCCCGGCCAAAATTTTTTAAAAAAATGACGTGGGGTTCCCCCTAAATTCCATACCAGACCCTTCAGGTCTGGTATGGATTTTAAGGGGAACCCCGCGCCAAAAAAAACCAAAAAACGGCGTGGGGTCCCCCCAAAAATCCATACCAGACCCTTATCCGAGCACGCAACCTGGCAGGCCGCAGGAAAAGAGGGGGGGACGATAGTGCGGCCCCCCCTCCTGAACCGTACCAGGCCACATGCCCTCAACATTGGGAGGGTGCTTTGGGGTAGCCCCCCAAAACACCTTGTCCCCATGTTGATGAGGACAAGGGCCTCATCCCCACAACCCTGGCCGGTGGTTGTGGGGGTCTGCGGGCGGGGGGCTTATCGGAATCTGGAAGCCCTCTTTAACAAGGGGACCCCCAGATCCCGGCCCCCCCCCTGTGTGAAATGGTAAGGGGGTACTAGCATTTCACTAAAAAACTGTCAAAAATGTTAAAAATGACAAGAGACAGTTTTTGACAATTCCTTTATTTAAATGCTTCTTCTATCTTCCTTTATCTTCTTCTGGTTCTTCTGGCTCTTCTGGTTCTTCCTCCGGCGTTCTCGTCCAGCATCTCCTCTGCGGCGTCTTCTATCTTCTTCTCCTCGGGCCGCTCCGCACCCATTGCATGGGGGGAGGCTCCCGCTCTTCTCTTCATCTTCTTCTTCATCTCTTCTTCCTTCTTCTCTTCTTCTCTTCTTCATTTTCTTCTCCGGGCCGCTCCGCATCCATGCTGTGGCATGGAGGGAGGCTCCCGCTGTGTGACGGCGTCTCTTCGTCTGACGGTTCTTAAATAACGGGGGGCGGGGCCACCCGGTGACCCCGCCCCCTCTGACGCACGGGACATGACGGGACTTCCCTGTGGCATTCCCCGTGACGTCACAGGGAAGTCCCGTCAAGTCACTGTGCGTCAGAGGGGGGCGGGGTCACCGGGTGGCCCCGCCCCCTGTTATTTAAGAACCGTCAGACGAAGAGACGCCGTCACACAGCGGGAGCCTCCCTCTATGCCACAGGGAAAATGAAGAAGAGAAGAAGAGAAGAAGGAAGAAGGAAGAAGAGATGAAGAAGAAGATGAAGAGAAGAGCGGGAGCCTCCCCCCCATGCCATGGGTGCGGAGCGGCCCGAGGAGAAGAAGATAGAAGACGCCGCAGAGGAGATGCTGGACGAGAACGCTGGAGGAAGAACCAGATTAGCCAGAAGAACCAGAAGAAGATGAAGGAAGTTAGAAGAAGCATTTAAATAAAGGAATTGTCAAAAACTGTCTCTTGTCATTTTTAACATTTTTGACAGTTTTTTAGTGAAATGGTAGGGGTAAGTACCCCCTTACCATTTCACACAGGGGGGGGCCGGGATCTGGGGGTCCCCTTGTTAAAGGGGGCTTCCAGATTCCGATAAGCCCCCGCCCGCAGACCCCCACAACCACCGGCCAGGGTTGTGGGGATGAGGCCCTTGTCCTCATCAACATGGGGACAAGGTGTTTTGGGGGGCTACCCCAAAGCACCCTCCCAATGTTGAGGGCATGTGGCCTGGTACGGTTCAGGAGGGGGGGCGCACTATCGTCCCCCCCTCTTTTCCTGCGGTCTGCCAGGTTGCGTGCTCAGATAAGGGTCTGGTATGGATCTTTGGGGGGACCCCACGCCGTTTTTTTTTTTGGCGCGGGGTTCCCCTTAAAATCCATACCAGACCTGAAGGGTCTGGTATGGAATTTAGGGGGAACCCCACGTAATTTTTTTTAAAAATTTTGGCCGGGGTTCCCCTTAATATCCATACCAGACCTGAAGGGCCTGGTATGGAATTTAGGGGGACCCCCACGTCATTTGTTTTTTTTAATTTTGGTTCGGGGTTGCCCTGTGGGGAATTCCCATGCCGTTTTTATCAATGAACTTCTATGTGTATTGTCGGCAATGCAATAGCCGCGGGTAGTTTTAAATGTGTTTTTTCCTTCAAAATGTCATTTTGCTGTCAGACTGTTCTAAACACAGGAAACATGCGCCCCTTTACAGGCATACTATAGAAACCCCCCAGCTACGAAATTTAAAGGGATATTACACTTTTATTGTTTGACTTTAAGCATTATTAAAATCACTGCTCCTGAAAAAACGGCCGTTTTTAAAACTTTTTTTTGCATTGATCCATGTCCCCTGGGGCAGGACCCGGGTCCCCAAACACTTTTTATGACAATAACTTGCATATAAGCCTTTAAAATTAGCACTTTTGATTTCTCCCATAGACTTTTAAAGGGTGTTCCGCGGCATTCGAATTTGCCACGAACACCCCAAATTGTTCGCTGTTCGGCGAACTTGCGAACAGCCAATGTTCGACTCGAACATGAGTTCGACTCGAACTCGAAGCTCATCCCTACCTGTCACCATTTGAAGAGGCCACGAGGATGGTGAGCAGTGACAGTGCATGCATCAGTGACACTGTCCCCCTTGTCCACCTGTTGGAGCACACGCTGCGTGGAATAATGGACAGGGCACTTGAGGCAGAACAGAGGCAGGAAGAGGAGGACTTCCTTAGCTCTCAAGGCCCCCTTTATCCAGACAGTGTTCCTGCGTGCCCACCGATCACACAGGAAGAGGACGAGGAGGAGGAGGAAGAAGATTGTGTCAGTATGGAGGTGGAGCCTGGCACTCAGAATCAGCAGCAGTCTTTAAGGGATCAGTCCCAAGAAACCCATGGACTTGTACAGGGTTGGAAGGAGGTGGCTGCGGACCATGTCGTCCTTAGTGACCCAGAGGACTCCGGACCGAATGCCTCAGCAAACCTACGCTGCATGGCCTCCCTGATCCTGCAAAGCCTGCGTAAGGATCCTCGTATTCGTGGTATCAAGGAGAAGGACCAATACTGGCTGGCAACCCTCCTTGATCCACGTTACAAGGGTAAGGTTGCGGACCTTATCTTGCCATCACAGAGGGAGCAGAGGATGAAACATCTTCGGGAGGCCTTGCAGAAAGGTCTGTGCAACGCGTTCCCAGAGACTGGGAGGTTACAAACTCCTGTTTCTGGACAACGTGTTGCTGAGGCTTCGGTCAGTCAAAGAAGGAGCGGTGGAGAAGGTGGCTGTCTGACCGATACGTTCAGACAATTTTTTGGTCCGCAGCCCCAAGGTATGATCGGTTCCAGCAACCATCGCCAGAGTCTGTTTTACATGGTGCAGGAATACCTAGGGGCAAGATCAGATTTTGACACCTTTCCCACCGAAAATCCTCTGGGTTACTGGGTCTTGAGGATGGATCACTGGCCAGAGCTTGCACAGTATGCAATTGAGCTACTGGCCTGTCCTGCATCCAGCATTCTTTCGGAACGCACATTCAGTGCTGGTGGAGGCGTGGTAACCGATCACAGGGTGCGTCTGTCCACCGACTCGGTTGATCGACTGACCTTCATAAAAATGAATCAGTCTTGGATCACCACCAGCTACCAAGCACCTGATGCTGATGTAACCGAATAATTTTTTTTGAAATCTCAGATCCCTTCAAAGACTGCCTATGCTGATGCTGAGTAACTATCCCTGAGTAATTATCCTCTTTCTCCTCAATGATCACGCTGATAGCTTGTAAGAACATTTTTGGTTCTGGGCGCCACCACCAGTGCCTAAGGCACAATTTTTCAGCCCCTGTTTAACAGGGGCGTGTAATTACAATTTTTGATGCAATACTTTGCAGCAGGGCTCATTCCTGCGTTCCAACTAGAGTATCTGTGAGGGGTTGCAGTGTTGTGGCACCAGCACCAGTGCCTAAGGCCCAATTTTTCTGCCCCTGTTTAACAGGGGCGTGTAATTACAATTTTTGATGCAATACTTTGCAGCAGGGCTCGTTCCTGCGTTCCAACTAGAGTGTCTGTGAGGGGTTGCAGTGTTGTGGCACCAGCACCACCACCACCAAAGGCCCAGTTTTTCTGCCCCTGTTCAACAGGGGCATGTAATTACAATTCTTGATCTAATATTTCACAGCAGGGCCCTGTGAGGGCTTACAGTGTTGTGGCCACAACAACACCTAAGGCCCAAATTTCTGCTGAGTATATAGGGCAGGCCCCTACTTTCAAACATCTAACTTACAAACGACTCCTACTTGCAAACGGAAGGAGACAACAGGAAGTGAGATGAAATCTACCCCTAGGAAGGGAAATTCTCTCCTGTAAGAGTTAATATGGGAAAAACATTTCTCCTTTCCACTGATGCTTTCCAATCCTTGTTCCACAAAAAAACCCAAATTTTCAAAAAACATTTGTCATTGGGACAAAAAGTGAGGTGAAATCTTCTGAAGAGGAGGAAAGACAGCAAAACAAATGTCACAGGGGTGATAACCCTTCCCTATGTTTTCCAAAAAGCTTAAAAAAGATTTTTTGGCTGGAGCTAAACACGTTAAAAATGTACCCGTTCAAAATTACAAACAGATTCTACTTAACAACAAACCTACAGTCCCTGTCTTGTTTGCACCGCCTGTATACTGCTGTTCAGAGTATAGAGGGCCTGGTGGCCCCACACCTTTCCTTATTTTAATTTGGCTGCGGGGTTCCCCTTAATATCCATACAAGATCCAAAGGGCCTGGTAATGGACTGGGGGGTACCCATGCCGTTTGTCTCACTGATTTTCATCCATATTGCCAAGACCCGACATTACATTAAACCCGCAAGCAGTTTTAAATGAGATTTTTTCCTTTAAAAATGACATTTGGTGCAGGGACTGTTCTAAACACGGGAAACACGCGTCACTTTACAGGCATACTATAAACACCCCCCAGGTACGATATTTAAAGGAATATTTCACTTTTTTTTTTACTTTAAGCATCATTAAAATCACTGCTCCTGAAAAAACTGACGTTTTTAAAAGTTTTTTTTGCATTGATACATGTCCCCTGGGGTAGGACCCGGGTCCCCAAACCCTTTTTAGGACAATACCATGCAAATTAGGCTTTAAAATGAGCACTTTTGATTTCGAACGTTCGAGTCCCATAGACGTCAATGGGGTTCTAACGTTCGTGAGAATTTTCGGTCCGTTCGCAGGTTCTGGTGCGAACCGAACCGGGGGGTGTTCGGCTCATCCCTAGTAAGGGGTGCTCTGAGAACCCTTATTTACCTTAGTGTACTTACGCAGAGGCAGGAAAGAGAAGGGGGAGACTTCAATCATAGATAGGGATGGATGGTGAGCTCACTCACCCCTTGGCAGTCAGCACCTCTCATCCAGATCTATCTGAGGCTGCTCGACTTCAAATTTCCGGCCCCAACTTTCCTTTTCTGAGGCACAGCGCTGGGGAATGGAGTGTGGGCAGACAAAGAGGGGTAGGGGTGGGGGGGAAGAGGTGCAGATTGAGCCATCTCTCCTCTCCTGTCTGTGTGTGTGTGTTTTTTTTTTTGGGGGGGGGGGGTGGGGGTGGGGGTGGGATGGTTTGTTAGTGCTGGCTTTGGGCAGTGTGAGAGTGTAACAGACATTCTCAGCTTAGACAACTGCAGCCAGCAACCCTGCTGGGAAGCCATAGTCCAGTCTAAATAATATGTCCGGGTCTCAGACAGTCTGAAACCTGGACACGTGATTCCAAACCTGAACAGAGATATGGGAACTACTGCACGCTGACCAGCAGAGGGTGCTGTACATTAGCTAGAAAAATAAGGCAGGGATGGGGTTCAGTTTTAAGGCACATAGGCCCCATGCACACAGGATTGTTTTTTTAACTCTCCTAGAAGCCTTTCTCCTGGCAGCAGCTTTTTTACAAGCGTTTAGACGCGTTTACAGGCATCAAGCGATTGGACATTAATTAATTTCATTAGCCAGAATATTTATTCCGGCCATTAAAATGAATAAACACTCAAGCGCTAAACACGCCAACCGTTAACGCGCGTTTAGATGCGTTTACAAGCTTCAAGCATATTTTTTGCCAAAACTCTGCTGCTCCTGGACACATAGGCTAACATTTCACACCTGAGCGATTATCTGCTTGAAGTTTGAAGATAAAAAAAATCTATTATTCTCTATGGAGAGGGTTCACATCTCAAATCCATGTCACCTGAAGCCAAACGCTTGAAGCTCAAACAAGTTCCGGAGCTTTTTTTGTTGATCGAACCGGGCAGATTTGGGCGTTTTTGGCACGTTTGTATTCCCATAGAAATGAATGGAAATGTGAGTTTTCTGCTCATGTTTTTCTGCTCAAATGAAAAAGTGAAAAATAAAATAGTAATAATATATGAATGAATAAATGTTAAAACATCCCGTGTAGCTTGCGGCTTCGTCCGTCGCCCTGCAAAAGATGAGTGAGTTAGATCAATTATTGGCCCAGCTCAGGGCTGATGCGCATGGCTCCGCATGGGTGCAGAGCCAGGTAGCGGCTTCATTACAAGGGGTCCGGGAGAGTCCCACGCGGCCAGGGCCTGCCTCACCGCATGCTCGGAGGTCCATGCCTCCGGAGCGCTTCAGTCCTTACAGGAACCCTCGGGCTCAGCGCCGCAACGGGAGCCCACCTTCGGACCCTTCAGGCACCCCTGCCAATCGCACGCTGGCTTTGGCGGGTGGAGAGCCTGGGAAGAATCCCCAGCTCAGGCAGAGCCCTCGGAAGATGGATACTCACCGGCGTGTGGCCCCGGTCCTATACTCCATCATCAGGATTCCGGAACATGTGGCTGGTGATGCTCCGGTTAGTGTGACAGCTCGACGGGGGAGAGTGATGTCGGCGGGCACCGGCCTGTCCCCGGGTGCGGCCGACAGCCTTTCTCTGATTTGGTTTTGTTTACGGATGAGGCTGGATCAGTCGGCTATGGGGCATACTTTCAAGGGCGCTGGAGTGCGGAACGGTGGCCTGAGGAATGGAGTTCGGCAGGATTGTTAAAGAACCTGGTATTGTTGGAACTGTTTCCAATTGTGCTGGTGGTCGAAATTTGGGGGGATGCATTTCAAAATAAGAAAGTGCTCTTTCACTGTGACAATATGGGAGTAGTAACGGCTATCAATAACATCTCGGCCTCTTCCCCGCCAGTGGTGCGCCTTTTGCGCCACTTATTGTTGCTATGCCTGCAATTGAATGCTTTCATCTATGCTGTGCACACTCCTGGGATTTGTAACAAGGTAGCAGATGCTTTGCCCCTTTCTCAGTGGGACAAATTTCGCATGTTGGCACCGGCAGCGGAGAAACGTGGGACGTCTTGTCCCCAGAGGCTGTGGAAAATCGCATTGGAGTTGCCGCTGGATTGATTTGGGAATCCCTGAGTGTCGCAACGTGGGAAGCATATTCCAAGGCCTGGTGGGAATGGAGTTTGTTGATGTTGGGGGTAGGCGGGGTGGAGCAAAGGGTGGCTGTCACCTCCTTGGTTTTGTATTTTGTGGTGCATAATTTTGTTCGGGGGGCTTTAGGTTCGGCAGTGGATCGTAAATTGGTGGGCCTAGCTTTCTGGTTCAAGTTAAAGGGTGTTGGGGATTTTACCAAAGCCTTTGTGGTCAGGCAGGCAAAGAAGGGGTATGGCAGGGGTCGCCATTTCTGTGACTCTCGGCGCCCAGTGTCCGTTTCCATATTGCGGACCATCTTGGAACAGCTGCATTTGGTTTGTTCTTCAGCTTACGAACGGACTTTGTTTCAGGCGGCCTTTCTGCTGGCCTTTTTCGGAGCCCTCCGGATTGGCGAATTGATCAGCCCTTCAAAACGTGTAGCTGGGGGTATATTATGGGAGGATGTGGTATTTACTGATTCATCAGTACGGGTTAGGATCCGACGTTCAAAAACGGATCAGGGCGGCAGGGGAGTGCAATTGGAATTGTTACAGGGCAATACTACAGGTCTTTGTCCAGTTTTTGCGATGGAACAGTTCTCTTTGGTACGACCGCATATGGGCGGCTCCCTTTTAGTGCATGCTGATTGTTCCTGTTTATCCAGGTTTCAATTTGTGGAGGTCTTGTGCAAATGTCTGTCGGTGGCGGGTTTTGACTGGTCGGAGTACGCGTCTCTTTCCTTCTGCATTGGTGCAGCCACCGAGGCATCTCAGTGGGGTTTGGATGACAACACGGTCAAGCAGATAGGCAGGTGGGAGTCCAATAGATTCAGGCTGTATGTTAGGCCTCACTTATTGTAGGCCCCCCGGGGCTGGTATAATTTTCCCTTTCCGCTTTCTTTTCTGTCCTCTTTTGTTTTATGTTGTTTATCAGTTGGTCTTCATGTTCGGTGGGTGGTACTGTGGTTCTCTGTTTACTTGCAGGTCAGCGATGCCTCGTCTGGATCCTGGGGAATTTGTACGTTTTTTGGGGAGCAAAAAGGGCGGAGGTGAGTCCAGAGGCTAGTCAGTTAGGTCTTCCCCGTGAGTTGGGCAGCATTCAATGGATCGGTGTCCGAGGCATGCTGTGGAGTCGGGTGGTCCCTGAGGTCAACCGTTTTGCCAGGTTGGATAGGGCTCTAGATATCCTTATCCTCTAGGGAGCTTATCAGAGATATCAGATTTGATTTTCTCAGGCTTCAGAGTTCTTTTCCGGGCACCATCATACTCTGGTCAGACATAGTGACCCGAACAGCATGGCGGGCGGCAGGGGAGGGCTGGCAGCTTTAGGCCTGGGAGGCAAGTCCAGTCAAGTGGCCCAATAACACCTTGCTGACCAGCCGCCGTCATTATTTGGCGTCAGGTTGGCTCCCCTGCGCTCGCGGTGTGACGCTGGAGCTGATGCACGTGGCTGGTGGCCATGATATCCTCCGGCAACCCGCGATCGCTCCTGAGAGAAACAGAACAGGGATCTGTCAATGTAAACAGACAGATCCTTGTTCTGACAGGGGAGTTAGAGAGAGATCTGCAGTTGCTAGTGATCAGGATAGGAACAGCGATCTCTCTCTACTCCCAGTCAGTTCCCTCCCCCCGACAGTTGGAAACACCTCCCTAGGACACTTAACCCCTTGATCGCCCCTAGTGTTAACCCCTTACCTGCCAGTGACATTTATACAGTAATCAGTGGCTATTTTTAGCTCTGATCGCTGTATAAATGTCAATGGTCCCAAAAAAGTGTCAAAAGTGTCAGATCTGTCTGTCGCAATGACGCAGTCCCGCTAAATATCACTGATCACCGCCATTACTAGGAAAAAAAAAATGCCATTAACATATCCCTTATTTTGTAGATGCTATAACTTTTGCGCAAAGCAATCAATATACGCTTATTGCGTTTTTTTGGGTTTTTTTTACCAAAAATATGTAAAAGAGTACATATTGGCCTAAACCAGGGGTCTCCAAACTTTTAGAACAAAGGGCCAGTTTACTGATACAGGCTTTAGGGGGGCCGGACTGTGGTCAGTGTGAGTAGAAAATGTCCCGACATCACTGGGAGTAAACAATGCCCCATGATTGCTTTTCACAGGAGGAACAGTGCCCCATGATTGGTATCAGTTGGAGGAATAGTGCCCCATCATTGGTCTTAGCATGAGGAATAGTGCCCTATCATTGGTGCCAGTGGGAGGAAGGGTGCTCTAATAATGGTGTCAGTGGGAGGAATGGTACTCCATCATTGGTCTTAGCATGAGGAACCCCATCGATGGCGTCAGTAGGAGGAAGGGTGCCCTATTAATGGTGTCAGTGGGAAGAATGGCGCCCCTTAGCAGGAGGAATAGTGCCAGTGCAGTGCCCATCATCAGTGCAGCTTGATCAGTGCCCACCAGTGCAGACAGTGCCCATCATCAGTGCAGCCTGATCAGTGCTCATCAATGCAGCCTCACCAGTGCAGTGCCAGTGCCCATCATCAGTGCAGCTTGATTAGCGCCCATGGGATGTGGGGGGTCAGCTGGAGGTATGTCAGGGTCTGTTTCACAGCCAGGTCCTTTGCCTTGCACGGCCTTTTCAGGTAGATAAATCTCAGTCACGTCTTCTCTTCTCTGCCACTCCTCAAGCCAGCACCTAGCCCAGCCCACAACCGCTCAGGTCACGTGTGGTGAAAAACACCTCCGTCAAGTATCTCAAAGTCAATGTATCTGCATTAAGTCAGTTATTATTAGGTTAGTTATGTGAAATAAAGTTTTTGTTAATTAAAAGGTCAATTTCGGACATTTAACCCCACCCCATGTGTTGTGTGGTTCTTATATAAGTAAGGATGTGGCTTTGGTTACAATGAGTGAGCAATTGGTCAGTGGGGTGGTTAGCTCTTAGCTACCCTAGTCATGTTCATATGCACGTTTTTTCGAAGATTTTATAGCAAATGGCCAGCTAATGGGGCTTATGTCTAAAAATTGTGTCAGCAAGAAAATTCATTGTTGCCCCCTTAGCAACCAGTCAGCTGCCAGCTGTCCATGGTTCAAAGATGAAACAAAGATCCTGAGTGGTTTATATGGCCAACATGAATTATCCCTTTAAGCATTCTTTTCCTCTACGTGTGTTGGTTGTATTCTATATTTAGATGAGGTATATGTAAGCTTATCTCCCTCTGCAGAGCGTTTGCAATCTGTGTGTAGAGTAGTTTCATCCTCTTTGCATGTGGCATTAGCAGTCTTAGCATGCAGGATCTGTGTCCAGGATTAGGAGGCCTTTTCCTGTAGGCGTCTGTAAATGAAGGAAAATGTGACTTGCACAGACATGCCGTATTGATGGTCTGTTTTCTCTGCTCTGAAGTGAGAAGGTTAGGGATGTGGAAAGCCATCTCATGTCAAAATGTAAAAACTTTGCAAAAAATGATGGAAATCACTCTCAAACCTCTTACTGGTGTCCTCCATGACAGTAAACTTGGAAAAAAACATGGCTGCACACCACATACTCCAGCATCTTCTTCATACATTTTTTTGATCCTGATAGGGTGACCACGAGAACCCTACCTGGAACCTTTTACTCTAACCAGTTCCACCCTAAAGTTTTGCTCTGTTATCAATCTGCCCTCGTAGGTAGAGCCTGAAACTCTGCTATATTTATATTTGTATTTATATTTTTCACATATTTGAAAAAAAAAGTCCCTGTGAAATAAACTACCGAAGGTGTCCTTTGGACCTAAATACCCCGTATAAGTTTATTCTGTGTTGATATACTGTGATTACATCAAATATACTTCTTTCTTACTGGGGAAATGGTATAATAAATGACATTAGGGTGAAGACCTTATAATTCTTCCTTACTGGAGAAATGGTGTAATAAAGGACAGTAGGGTGAGAACCTTATAATTGTTCCTTACTGGAGAAATGGTATAATAAACGACAGTAGGGTAAAGACCTTATAATTGTTCCGTACTGGGAAAATGGTATAATAAATGACAGTAGGGTGAGGACCTTATAATTCTCCCTTACTGGGGAAATGGTATAATAAATGACAGTAGGGTGAGGACCTTATAATTCTCCCTTACTGGGGAAATGGTATAATAAATGACAGTAGGGTGAGGACCTTATAATTCTCCCTTACTGGGGAAATGGTATAATAAATGACAGTAGGGTGAGGACCTTATAATTCTTGCTTACTGGGGAAATTATATAATAAATGACAGTAGGATAAAGACCTTATAATTCTTCCTTACTGGAGAAATTGTATAATAAATGACAGTAGGGTGAGGACCTTATATTTCTTCCTTACTGGAGAAATTGTATAATAAATGACAGTAGTATGAGGACCTTATAATTCTTGCTTACTGGGGAAATTATATAATAAATGACAGTAGGATAAAGACCTTATGATTCTTCCTTACTGGGGAAATGCTATAATAAATGACAGTAGGATAAAGACCTTATAATTCTTCCTTACTGAGGAAATGCTATAATAAATGACAGTAGGATAAAGACCGTATAATTGTTCCTTACTGGAGAAATTGTATAATAAATGACAGTAGGATAAAGACCTTATAATTCTTCCTTACTGGGGAAACGGTAAATTAAATGACTTTAGGGTGAAGACCTTAAAAAATTTTCCTTACTTGGGAAATAATATAATAAATGACAGTAGAGACTTACAATTCTCTGCACTTCTGTCAGTCATTTGTGCTAGGATATATCAAAAAATAAGTGTAGCGCTAAATGATAGTGACTAGGTGAATAAATGAAAGATATGTATCTAGAACACCTCAATTACAAAAGGTGAAATGAATACAAAAAAAAACTGTGAGCAAAAGAATATATATGACATCAAAATGAACCCCAAAGTGCTGTGGAGTGATAGCAATGAACTACAATGATCAAAAGACCAAATGTCCACATGTGTAGTGTCCAATGGTTGGAAAACTTTCTCTTCAATCTTCAACCGAAGCAGAAAATGCACCAAGAAACATAAGAAGACATTCAGGTAGAAGGGTGGGTAGATTTCGGTTGAAGATTGAAGAGAAAGTTTTCCAACCATTGGACACTACACATGTGGACATTTGGTCTTTTGATCATTGTAGTTCATTGCTATCACTCCACAGCACTTTGGCGTTCATTTTGATGTCATATATATTCTTTTGCTCACAGGTTCTAGATACATATTTTTAATTTATTCACCTAGTCACTATCATTTAGCGCTACTCTTATTTTTTGATATTTCTTATTGGACTTGGTTTGTTTGTGTTAGCAGCTTATTGTTCACGTATATTCTTTTGGGTTTAGCGCAGTATTTCCACCCCTTTTTTTTTTTTTCTCACACATTTGTGCTAGGATTCCCCAGTGCTTTCATCACTCTGTGGCTTAGCGGGTCAGATAGAAAGGATGCGGGTAACCTAAAGTACAAGATATGGAATTGGCAGAGGATCAACGGACCCCTTTATTACTTTATTTCACATTGAGGAGGGATAGAGCAAACTGATTTACACCTGGTGGGCTTAAGATTGTAAATAATTTAGTTAATCATTTAATTTTCCTGTCTTGTTTAAAATTTGGTTAAACCGTTCTCCTGTATCTGTCTGTTTTTAGGTACCACACCACCTCTTCGCATGACCTCCACAGATCCGACCATGACGTCACCCTCTACTTCTCGCCGTTGTTTCTTGTCTGTACCCCTGTGTGTAGTCCTGTTTCCCCTTTTCCTAGTAATAGTCCTTTCCATGTGTGGGGGTTCTTTGATTTATCAGAAAATGAGGCCACATAATGACAATTAAAGTAGAACTACAGGCAAAGCTTTTCTTCATGTTGATAGAGTAAGGGAGGGTTATAACACCCTTTTTTTTTTCTTTGCCTACTGTGTCCCATTGGTGGGATTGCTCATCACTTACTGTCCCATAGCCAAAACAGGAAGTGACAGGATATACCTCCAAAGTGAGGGAACCCCTGGTTGTCACCGGGGTCTCCAAATCTAGTGTTCACACTTACCCTCTATTACTGTTCTGGGGACAACCTAAAAATTTGGATTTTTCTTTCTCTTTTGGTGATAACAGTAAACAGGACAAATTGAGAGGGTGAATCTCCCTAAAGCAGGCACAGGCAGAAAAAAAAAGCATGACAGGCATTCTAATCCCTCTCCACTCCTAAAAACCTAAAAAAGTGGCTTTAGTTGTACTTTAAGAGTCTAAAAGAAAGAGTTAGTCCACCTGAAACTAAAATCTCATTTATAAATATGACTTCAAAGTGGGGAGATTCTTCAGTTGAAACTCTCACTCCTTCTTCTGCTTTATTTTTCATGGTGTAAAGTCAGTAAAATATCCAACAGAGAGAGTGGAAACCCCTTTTAAAGGATGTGGTGGGTGGGAGGAGTTGGGAATGCAAAGTTATTTCACTTTTCAGTGTATGTACTGACCCTTTAAAGAAGAACAGAGCTCTTCAACCACTAGGGACCATAGGCTGTGCTGGTTACAGAGCTCTAGGTTTAATCTGCCAAGTTGGACATGTTGGGGTCTGAAATTAGACCACTGCTTACCCACATAGAGCAATAGCCCCACTCTGCAATTGCTGGCAGGAGACAGGACTTTTTACTTAGGTTGTGGCTGTTTAGAAAGAAAAGAAATGTAAGACATCTAACACTTTTTGTTTTATTTAGCCAAACTAAACTGAAGGTTTTTAATTGGGTTTTAAGGTGTGCTAAGTAGCACCTAAAGCATGTCAAAATAATATAGACAATGAAGTCACTTTAGCATGTATCAAGTACACCCTAGGGCATGTCCAATATACTGAATAATACAGAGGGGTAAAGTTACAGGTCCTCTATGATGTTATTTTCTCTGCTGCTTATGGTGCCTTCTTATTAGTCCGCAGATAGAAAAATGGTAGCATTAAAAAAAAAAATCAAGTTCTGACCTCAGTCCCATTGAAATACTGTGGCATGATCTGAGTCAGGCGGTTCAAGCAAGACAGAACTACTTATAACAATAATGAGCAAAAACATCTTCTAACTAGCAGTAGCCACAGGAACTAATGAAAAGAAAACCCGTATGGCTGCACCCCAAACTGAGATCCAAATGCCTTTATTCACATACAACCATGAAAAACATGAAGCAAGGGAGGAACGTCTTACGCGTTTCACACATGAAAGCACAATTTGTGTGTGAAACACGTAAGCATTTGCTTTGGTTTACACGGCTTTGCTTGTACAGGCAGTGCTCTTCACGTTCTTCTCGGTTGTATGCGAATAAAGGCATTTGGACCTCAGTTTGGTGTGCAGCCATCCGGATTTTCATTTAGTTATTGCTTCAGCTGCCACTGGGCAAGCACTCTGCAGTGAGGAGATCATGCCGTTGGAACCGACTCACCTGTGAGCAGCGTGGATCTTTTGTGTGTTGAGCCACAGGAACTACTTGGGGGAGCTTGTTGCCAAGAAATTAGGTTCCTCTAGCCATTCTAAATGTAATATATGTACCTTTTTTTTTCACCAATAAAATTGATTTCTGAAACCATTTGTTAATAAAGGTATGACATAGTAAAACGTTGTGTGTGTGTGTTGTTTATTAAACAAGTGCCGTTAGGCTAAAGCTAGTTTTTGGCTTCACTGTTGTCAGTAGAGCAAAGATCTGTTCTTTTGGTCTGGCCAGGGTTTCCTAAGCTGGGTGATTGATTGCCTCTGCTTGTTTCTGGAGGAAGCTTCCCGAAAATAGAGCAGAAAGGTAAATCACTCAATTATGAATGTTTATCATACCTCAGCCAATCCCAGGAGGGGGGTGTCCAGAAGAGGGATGGGAGGTGATAAATGTCTGTGAGGCCTTTCCAGTGTTCTTTCCTCTTCAGGGAAGGTTCCATTTCTCTTGGGACTGCTGCCCCTGGGAGGTGGCTAGTGTGAAAGAAGATTTGCAGTTTGAGCCTCAGCAGCTATTGCGCTGAGGGCCTAGAGAAGATTTGCTAAAGGACTTATGCTGGAGGGCATTGCCTGGGACTCTGGTCTGGAGAAGGATCTTTTGTCTCCCTCACTGAAATGAGTCAAGTAGAAGCTGGGTGGGGCAGGTGTGGGAAAGAAGTCATCTCGACCCAGCCATCTGTACTCAGAAGCAGACCGGTCAAAGGTATCAGCAACTGGCAGGGAGCTCAAGAACACCTCAGCACTGAGGATAAGGGGAGCATAGTTCCTCTTTAAGGCTCAATTCACAAAGCTTAAACACAAGTATTAGGAGCAGCTGCGGCCTGTCCATATGGGGGGCAGGGGCACCGACCCCCTAATTTACATGCAGGGTGCGGAAGCATGGATTCCAGTGGGGTTTTTTTTTTTTTTTTTAGAAGTACATGATTAGAGCCTGAGCCTCTAATTGGCTTAAAAAATGGGTGAGTTTGGGGCGCAGAGCACAACGCCCCCGAGCCCACCCAGTCCTGTGGGAGGGACCCAGCAGAGCTGTGAGAGGGGCCAATCCCGGCTCAGGAAGCGGGTCCCGAGACCCGATTGGCTGAGAGGAGAAGTGATCATGTTGGGCGCGGAGGAGGCAGGAGACGCAGGGTGAAGCTGCCACCCGCCACCCGAAGGAAGCCTGTGACCCAGATGGGGTAAGTGCGGAGACCGATCGACCGACGGGGGGATGCGGGAGACCCGTCCACTGGGGGGTATTGGTGGATGGATTGCGCCCCCTCCCAAAAAAAGAATATAACACCAGCCGCCACTAATTAGGAGTCTTATTTTTTGCCATGTGTCTGTAATTTTCAAATCTCTTGGGACTCCACTGATAACTGTCACTTTTTGGAAACACAAGTATCCATGTGATATACTGTATATATACAGTTGTGCTCATAAGTTTACATATCCTGACAGAATTTATGATTTCTTGGCCATTTGTCCATGAATATGAATGATAACACAAAAACTTCTTTCACTCATGGTTAGTGTTTGGCTGAAGCCATTTATTATCAACCAACGGTGTTTACTCTTTTTAAATCATAATGACAACAGAAATTGCCCAAATGACCCTGATCAAAAGATTACATACCCCAGTTCTTAATACTGTGTATTGCCCCCTTTAACATCAATGACAGCTTGAAGTCTTTTGTGGTATTTTTGGATGAGGCTCTTTATCTTCTCAGATGGTAAAGCTGCCCATTCCTCTTGGCAAAAAGCCTCCGGTTCCTGTAAATTCTTGGGCTGTCTTGCATGAATTGCGCGTTTTGAGATCTCCCCAGAGTGGCTCAATGATATTGAGGTCAGGAGACTGAGATGGCCACTCCAGAACCTTCACTTTATTCTGCTGGAGCCAATGACAGGTCGACTTAGCCTTGTGTTGTGGATCATTGTCATGTTGGAATGTCCAAGTACGTCCCATGCGCAGCTTCCTGGCTGATTAATGCAAATGTTCCTCCAGTAATTTTTGATAACATGCTGCATTCATCTTGCTATCAATTGACCAGATTTCCTGTGCCTTTGTAGCTCACACATGCCCAAAACATCAGTGATCCACCGCCGTGTTTCACAGTAGGAATGGTGTACCTTTCATCATAGGCCTTGTTGACCTCTCCAAATGAAGCGTTTATGGTTGTGGCCAAAAAGCCCAATTTTGGTCTCATAACTCCAAATGACTTTGTGCCAGAAGGTTTGAGGCTTGTCTCTGTACTGTTTGCCGTATTGTAAGTGGGATACTTTGTGGCATTTGCGTAGTAATGCCTTTCTTATGGCGTTTCGACTATGCAGCCCATCTTTCTTCAAGTGCCTCCTTATTGTGCATCTTGAATCAGCCACACCACATATTTTCAGAGAGTCCTGTATTTCACATGAAGTTATATGTGGGTTTTTCTTTGCATCCTGAACAATTTTGTTGGTAGTTGTGGCTGAAATTTTAGTTGGTCTACCTGACCGTGGTTTGGTTTCAACAGAACCCCTCATTTTTCACTTCTTGATTAGAGTTTGAACACTGCTGATTGGCATTCTCAATTCCTTGGATATCTTTTTATATCCCTTTCCTGTTTTATACAGTTCAATTACCTTTTCCCACAGATCCTTTGACAATTATTTTGCTTTCCCAATGACTCAGAATCCAGAAATGTCAGTGCAGCACTGGATGAAAGATGCAAGGGTCAGGAGTCCAGAAACTCATTGACCTTTTATACACACACTCTAATTACAAGCAAACAGATCACAGGTGAGGATAGTTACCTTTAATAGCCATTCAAACCCCTTTGTGCCAACTTGTGTGCATGTTATCAGGCCAGGGTATGTACAGTGGCTTGCAAAAGTATTCACCCCCCTTGGCTTTTTACCTATTTTGTTACATTACAGCCTTTAGTTCAATGTTTTTTTAATCTGAATTATATGTGATGGATCAGAACACAATAGTCTAAGTTGGTGAAGTAAAATTAGAAAAATATATACATAAAACTATTTTTCAGAAATAAAAAACTGATAATTGGCATGTGCGTATGTATTCACCCCCTTTGTTATGAAGCCCATAAAAAGCTCTGGTGCAACCAATTATATTCAGAGGTCACAAATGATGTCCACCTGTGTGCAATCTAAGTGTCACATGATCTGTCATTACATATACACACCTTTGTGAAAGGCCCCAGAGGCTGCAACACCTAAGCAAGAGGCACCACTAACCAAACACTGCCATGAAGACAAAGAACACGGCACAACAGCAAACCTGCCAAGAAAAAGCTGCACACCAAAACTCATGGACCGGGCAAGAGGGGCATTAATCAGAGAGGCAGCACAGAGACCTAAGGTAACCCTGGAGGAGCTGCAGAGTTCCACAGCAGAGGCTGGAATATCTGTACATAGGACGACAATAAATCGTACGCTCCATAGAGTTGGGCTTTATGGCAGAGTGGCCAGAAGAAAGCCATTACTTTCAGCAAAAAACAAAATGGCACGTTTTGAGTTTGCGAAAAGGCATGTGGGAGACTCTCAAATGTATGGAGGAAAGTGTTCTGGTCTGATGAGACTGAAATTGAAATTTTTGGCCATCAAAGAAAACTCTATGTTTGGCGCAAACCCAACGCATCACCCAAAGAACACCATCCCCACCGTGAAACATGGTGATGGCAGCATCATGCTGTGGGGATGTTTTTCAGCAGTCGGGACCAGGAAACTGGTCAGGGTTGAGGGAAAGATGGATGGTGCTAAATACAGGGATATTCTTGAGCAAAACCTGTACCACTCTGTGTGTGATTTGAGGCTAGGACGGAGGTTCACCTTCCAGCAGGACAATGACCCCAAACACACTGCTAAAGCAACACTTGAGTGGTTTAAGGGGAAACATGTAAATGTGTTGGAATGGCCTAGTCAAAGCCCAGACCTCGATCCAATAGAAAATCTGTGGTTAGACTTAAAGATTGCTGTTCACAAGCGCAAATTATGCAACTTGAAGGAGCTGGAGCAGTTTTGCAAGGAGGAATGGGCAAAAATCCCAGTGGTAAGATGTGGCAAGCTCATAGAGACTTATCCAAAGCGACTTGAGCTGTGATAGCTGCAAAAGGTGGTTCTACAAAGTATTGACCTTAGGGGGGTGAATAGCTATGCACATTGATTTTTTCTGTTATTTTGTCCTATTTGTTGTTTGCGTCACAATAAAAAAAAAAACATCTTCAAAGTTGTGGGCATGTTCTGTAAATTAAACGATGCAAATCCTCAAACAATTCATGTTAATTCCAGGTTGTGAGGCAACAGAACATGAAAAATGCCAAGGGGGTGAATACTTTTGCAAGGCACTGTAAGAAGATTGCCAAGACCCTGAAACTGAGCTGAGGCACAGTGGCCAAGACCATACAGCAGTTTAACAGGACAGGTTCCACTCAGAACAGGCCTCGCCATGATCGACCAAAGAAGTTGAGTGCACATGCTCAGCATCATATCCAGAGGTTGTCTTTGGGAAATAGACGTATGAGTGCTGCCAGCATTACTGCAGAGATTCAAGGGGTGGGGAGGGTCAGTCTGTCAGTGCTCAGACCATATGCCGCACACTGCATCAAATTGGTCTGCATGGCTGTCGTCCCAGAAGGAATCCACTTTTAAAGGTGATGCACAAGAAAGCCTGCAAACAGTTTGCTGAAGACAAGCAGACTAAGGACATGGATTACTGGAACCTTGTTCTGTGGTCTGATGAGACCAAGATAAACTTATTTGGTTCAGATGGTGTCAAGCGTATGTGGTGGCAACCAGGTGAGGAGTACAAAGACAAGTGTGTCTTGTCTACAGTCAAGCATGGTGGTGGGAGTGTCATGGTCTGGGGCTGCAAGAGTGCTACCGGCACTGGGGAGCTACAATTCATTGAGGGAACCATGAATGCCAACATGTACTGTGACATACTGAAGCAGAGCATGATCCCCTCCCTTCAGAGACTGGGCCACAGGGCAGTATTCCAACATAATACCAACCCCAAACACACCTCCAAGATTCCCTCCCTCCAGCTAAAGGAGCTGAGGGTAAAGGTGATGGAATGGCCAAGCATGTCTCCAGACCAAAACCCATTTGGGGCATCCTCAAATGGAAGGTGGAGGAGCGCAAGGTCTCTAACATGCACCAGTTCTATGATGTCGTCCTGGAGGAGTAGAAGAGGACTCCAGTGGCAACCTGTGACACTCTGGTGAACTCCATGCCCAAGAGGGTTAAGGCAGTGCTGGAAAATAATGGTGGCCACACAAAATATTGACACTTTGGGTACAAATTCTCACTTAGGGGAACTGGAAGCAAGCGCTGTAGTCATCTTTTGGCTGTAGCGTGGGCAGGAAGAGGTTAACTGTCAATTGAAATACACTTATCCGTGTGTAGCATATCAGTTGCATGGGTTGTCAACTATAGATCAATTATGCATATTGGAGGAATCAATCGGAAAATAAATCGATCATTTCACCAAGCATGCATGGCAATCATAAACCAGATGGGTACCATCTCTGAGAGGGAAAAATATCACCGCTATGAAGGAAGTCTGTGAGGAACAAACATTTTCTCCATGCTGGAAGTAACAGGTGCAGGCAATGCTGGAAATTGAGAGGGAAACGAGAAATCCTGGACAGCCGCACTCAAAAGTATTCTTCGATCTTTATTTAAGTATAATCATAAAAATACATGCCACAGCATCACAAAGCAGGAAAACTGACACGTTTCACACTGTAGTCAGTGCTTAATCATAGCTGATTAAGCACTGACTACAGTGTGAAACGCGTCAGTTTCCTGCTTTGTGATGCTGTGGCATGTATTTTTATGATTATACATAAATAAAGATCGAAGATTACTTTTGAGTGCAGCTGTCCAGGATTTCTGGGTACCATAAGAGTGGAAGTGGGCGTGTCTGTGTAATCTCAGTTATTGGAAGATTTCCCCCTCTATTCCTATTCTGGTGACGTCTGTAAAATGTTGGATTTCCTATCACTTCCTATGACCAGCAGGACAAATATAAAAAGGGAAATCTCATACAGGCAGTATTGGATATACTGGGGCATGGGATATACTTTAATATACTGCTATGTGTTTCTATTATTTTGTCGCTTTGCTTTGCTGGCTCCTGGAAGACGTTTGCGGTGACAGGAGAGTTAAATCACCATGTGCACCGGGGTCAGTGTCCTCCACATGGTAACATGAGCAAAGTTCAGAGCATCAGATAAGGAGATATGGAGATGTGTGCACACAGGAACACAACACACCGACTGACACAGATCTGCGGAAACACAATATGAGCACCTAGGTGGGACACACCGAGCACACCACCATACACTCCAAGATAAAGGGGGGCGAGGAGCTGCTGTAAGGTAAGCGGCTATGTGTGTGTGTGTGCGGATTGGACAAAATGCTTCAAGGTTATGCTGCAGATATGTAATAATATCCATTAGACGTTGCTGGTTTTCCATCCACAGTTCCATATTTTTAAAATGTGTCCCTAAAGAGCTTTAACAACACCCCGACCATATCAGCCCATGATAGTACATCTATATCTGACGTTTGCCAAATGCTCCTCAATTCGGGATGAGATTGTTTACATCAATTGCAAATTATCGCATTATCTGCGATGCAGAATTGTGATTACTTTTCCAACCCAACTGAATTTTCTCGAAAATTATTATTTACTAACACGTCTTTATAACCACTTCAGCCCCGAAAAGGTTTTACTTCCTTCCTGACCAGGGCATTTTTTGCTTTATTTTAAATGACAATTGCGCGGTCGTGGGGCGCTGTACTCAAACAAAATTGCGCTATAAACAAAAAAATAGCGACAAATTAAAAAAAAAACAAAAAAAAAAACAATTTTTTTTTACTTTTTGCTATAAAACCTATCCAATAAAAAAAAAAAAAAAAATGAAAAAAAATCGAATTTCTTCATCAATTTAGGCCAATATGTATTCTGCTACATATTTTTGGTAAAAGGCCCCTTTCACATAGCAAGCCCGCTCGCATCCGTCTGTCCAGTTTTCAGGCGGATTCGAGCGGGCCATCCATTGACTCCTATGGGGAGACGGATGTCAGCGGAGATGTGTCCGCTGGCACTCATCTGCCATCCGATAAAATCAGATGTATGGCGATACGTTCGCCATCCGTTTTGGCGGATCGGATGAGATCTGATGAAAACGGACATGTTGTCCATTTTCGTCCAATCTCTCCATAGAAATCAACGACGCTATTACAGGCCCCTCCCCGCTCAGGGAGCAGAGACGGACCTGTCATCCGCCGGCTCAGCCGAGATCAAAGGAGAGATCTCCTGCTGACCTGCCGAACTCCGCTAAACGGATGCGCCTCATGTGAATGAGGCCAAAAAAATCCCAATAAGCGTATATTGATTGGCTTGCCCAAAAGTTATTGCCTATACAAACTATGGGATATTTTTATGGCATTTTTCATTTTTCTTTTTACTAATAATGGCGGCGATAAGCGATTTTTAGCAGGACTGCGACATTGCGGCGGACAAATCAGACACCAACTGACACTTTTTTGGGGACCAGTGACACTAATGCAGTGATCAGTGCTAAAAAAGTGCACTGTCACTGTACTAATGACACTGGCAGGGAAGGGGTTAACATCAGGGGTGATCAAAGGGTTAAGTGTGCTAATAGGAAGTGATTTCTAACTGTGTGGGGGGTGGCTTAACTGGAGGAGGACAGAGATCTGTGTCCCTGCTTAGCAGAAACACAAGATCTCTATTTTCCTCTCTGACAGAACGGCGATCTGCCTTGTCAATGATCGGAGGGTCCCGGTGGACTTCGCCTCCGCCGGACCCGCTGATTGGCTCCTGCTGTGTCCAATCACAGCAGGTCGCCGGGTGCGCGCCCGTGCTCCCCAGACCCAAGAAGAGGCAACAACATAAAGGTACATTGTTACGCACAGCCAGGCCGCCCTGCCGCAGTAAATGTGCGGTGGGCAGTATTCATTTTGGCAGCAAATTTCGATTTAGTTTTAGTCTTAGGACTAAATGGCATTTTAGTTTTAGTCCCCTTTTAGTCTTCTGCAATTGTTTTAGTTTTAGTCGTATTTAAATCTCCAGTACATTTTGGTTAACTAAAACTAATTTTAGTCATCTAAAATCTAATGGGTGTAGTTAAATTGTAATGCTCTAGTAGTTGAGCATTTCTCTACAATTTCCAAACTTGTTATATACTGCTGGAGTGAAAAATCTCATAGGTTATTATTTAAGGTATTGAGGTATGAACATGCACTACAGGCCAGTGTTCATTTTGAAGTCAAATTTCAATTTAGTTTTAGTCCCTTGACTAAAATGGCATTTTAGTTTTAGTCTTATTTTAGTCATCTCAGTTGTTTTAGTCGTATTTTAGTCGACTAAAATAGTATTAATTTAGTCGATGAAAATGTTTTAGTTGTTTTAGTCGACGAAATTAACACTGGCGGTAGGCGGTCCGGAAGCGGATAACTTAAAGGAAAAAAACAACTAAAATTGTTATATTTAGTTATTTAATAAAATACAAAATTATCTATTGCTTTTAAAAAATAAAAAACATTCACAATTTGAGCCCTCGCTCACATTGGAGCGATTTGTCATGTGATTTGTCACAGCCCATTGGCGGCAGTGGCACCGTTTCAATCGGTGCGACGGTGACTTTGCAATGCCGCACCGATTTGTTAAATTATTTCCTGCACTATTTTGGGTAATTTCGGGTGCGACTTCAATAGACATCTGTGCAGGAAATGGCACATATGTCAGCTAAGTAGCACCTGAAATCGTGCTGACCTCCTACTTCAAGTGATTTCAAAGTAGCATCAATTTGAACCAGGACTTAATAACAACAACAAACATTATATAAAGAAGATAGAAAAGAAAGGAAAAAAAGCAACGTATGCAATAAATAAAAATGTTATATTGTTAAATTGCTGTAAAAACAAAAAAACTTCACAACTTTAATAAAAAAACAAAAAACAAAATATTGTAAATCAGAGTTCATTCACACTATATGCAGTTGGGTGCCACTGGATGCATTTTTGACTGAATTCGAACTGCATAGACAGTCCAAAATCGAGGTTATGCGAAGTGAAATGCAGTGAAAAAAGTACAGAATGCTGCATTTTTCTGCACCACAAACACATGTGCAAATGCACATAAACGCCCAAAGAAAGAAGAAGGAAGTGTCAGGGCAGGACAAATGCAGATGGAAAATCGCATGTCAGCTGCATGTAAATGCGCATAAAACTGTGCATCAAAGGCATGCAAATGTACATGATAAAAACGCACAGTAGACATGCAGTTTCTGGTGTGAATTAGCCCTAAAGAAAATAGAAAAGAAAGAAAAACAACTTATAAAAAAAAAAAAAAAAAAAAAAAAGTTGTAGTATTTAGTCATTAAAAAATACCATTTTTTTTATTGTATTTCTAAATACAACTTTAATAACTTAAAAAAAATAATAATAACGCCGATGATTAATGAGCATTCATTCAGTTGTTATCAAAGACTGAACATGTTTCATCTTAGCCAATTAATTGGTCTTTTCCAAACAGAAGCCATTTATTGCATTTATTTTATATACAATACAAACTCTTTGAATCAAACGAAGGATCGATTGTTCAATCTAGTCAACATAAGAGTATTTAATATGGCCAAATAGTTTGTCTAGTGTGACCTTGGTAGGGAAGGTATGGAAGGAGGTGGTGTGACCTTGATCAGTGTGTGTACTATTCATTAAGAGCAGCTGTTATTGCACAGAAGATAGGGATTTAGGGTCGGTTCACACTAGGACGACTTGGGATCCGACTTGTAAGCCCTCAAGTCGCCCCAAGTCGCCCCAAGAAGAGATTTACATTACAGTTAATGGGAGCGTCTTAATTGACACTACTGAAGTCGCTCCGACTTCAGAGCGTACTCCTTGTACTACTTGGATCCGACTTCTAGGCGACTTGTACCATTCAATTCAATGGAAGTCGCCTCCAAGTCGGATCTCCATCTATACTGAAGCGACTTTACAGTTAAAAAAATTAGTTTGCCCAGGCAAACCCCTCCCTCCCAGAGAGCTGATTATTCTGTGATTGGCCACAGCCAAAGTCGCCTGTCCTGGAGGCGACTTGAAGTCGCGTTGTAAATTGATTAAAGTCGCGCTGAAGTCGCGTTGAAGCCACGTTGAAGTCGCCGTGCAAAGTCGCGCTGAAGTCGTGTTGCCCCTGTGTGAATCGAGCCTTAGGGGTTCCTATGCCAAGGTGACCTCTAGTTATCAGCAGGTGATGTCACTCTACAGAGTCTATCTATGGTATAGTCAGTATCATGTGCTGTGCACATGAAATACACATGGATGGACTGGTGACATCATGTCCAAAAGGAATTTTGCAAGCTGCAGATCCTACTGGTACACATTTCATATTGTCCACTCCCCATTTTTTGGAAGGTGAATGTGCAGATTTTTTTTCTCAGCGTTTTTCAGCGTTCAGTTTTCAGAAAGAAAATGAGAGGAAATCCAAAATGTTATAGTTGCCCCCAGAACAAGAGTTGAGGGAAAATATTCCAATGGGGACAACTGTTCTGGGGATAATTGTCTAATGCCACGTACACACGAGCGGAATTTCCGTCGGAAAAATCTTGGATGGTTTTTCCGACGGAATTCAGCTCAAGCTTGGCTTGCATACACACGGTCTCACAAATGTTCACTGAACTTTCGACCGTCAAGAACGCGGTGACGTACAACACTACGACGAGCCAAGAAAATGAAGTTCAATGCTTCCGAGCATGTGTCAAATTGTTTCCGAGCATGCGTAGGAATTTTGCGCGTCGGAATTAGTATAGACGATCGTAATTTCCGGTCGGAACTTTTTCCGACCGAAAAATTGATAACATGCTCTCAATCTTTTGCTGGCTGGAATTCCGCCAGCAAAAGTCTGATGGAGCATACACACGGCCGCATTTTCTGACCAAAAGCTCATATCGGACTTTTGCTGGTAGGATTTCCGCTCGTGTGTACGGGGCATAAGAGGAGAATTCCTTTCACTTTGGGAGGTTGTTTCTAACTTCCTGTGGAAATGAAGGGAAATTTACCAAATGGTACACAGCAACAATAATCTCCAGCACTGGTGTCAGTGGATGCAACAATAAGTCCCAACATTGGTGTCAGTGGATGCAATAATAACCCCCAGCATTGGTGTCAGTGGATGCAATAATAACCCCCAGCATTGGTGTCAGTGGAAGCAATAATAACCCCCAGCATTGGTGTCAGTGGATGCAATAATAGCCCCTAGCTTTAGTGTGAGTGAACTTGGTAATAACCCCCAGCATTGGTGTCAATGAACACAACGATAACCCCCAGCATTGGTGTCAGTGAATGCAATAATAACTCCCAGCATTTGTGTCAGGGAACCCGATAATCACCCCCAGCATTGGTCTCAGGGAACCCAACAATAACCTCCCCAGCATTGGTGTCAGGGGATGCATCAACAACCCCCAGCATTGGTGTCAGGGAACCCGATAATAACTCCCAGCATTGGTGTCAGGGAACCCAACAATAACCCCCAGCATTAGTGTCAGTGGATGCAATAATAACCCCCCAGCTTTTGTGGGAGTGAACTAAATAATAACCCCCAGCACTGGTTTCAGTGGATCCAATGATAATGCTTTCTTCCATAGAACAATGTCATACTTAGATTCAGATATACTGTGTCCATCATGAAGTGCTAAGGTAAGCCACAAGGATAAACCCAGGATGGTGTGAGGGCAATATGGCGATGGTTTAAGGGCTATGCGGATGGTGATAGAACAATATGGTGTCTTGGGCTGTGCAATGTGCATCTTGTATCACAGCAACAACAAAGGCAAGCTTGACAAAAGGAGTTGCACTTTCTGTTGCTCTGATATGAGGTGCATGGTCGTAGACTCCACTGGGTCGATCTGTGTGGCGGGTTAGATTCTCATACCAGAAACAAGATATACCTGTGCTCAAATCGACTCTCACATCATAGACACTTATTGAATCATGGCCTCACACCATCTTGGGTTTATCCTTGTTGCTTCCCTCTGCACTACATGCTGGACACGATATATCTGAATGTAAGTACGTTTTTATTTTTTTTTATGGAATAGAGCAGTATATTTACTGATCCTTGCTCCCTGCTTCTTTATATACATATGGATTGGATCAGCTTCAGATCTACTTAGGAGCTGGTGTCAGTGGATGCAATAATAACTCCCAGCATTGGTGTCAGGGAACCCCATAATAACCCCCAACATAGGTGTCAGGGAACCCGACAATAACCCCCAGCATTGTTATCAGTGGATGCAATAATAACCCCCAGCATTGGTGTCAGGGAACCAGATAATAACCAATGGTGAAAAACATCTAAGAGAAATTTAGAAGAAAGTCCTCAATGTTTGTATGACTCATAAAGGTTAATAGTCCATATAAATGCAGTGACTTCATGTGAAGAACAAATCAAATGCGGGACATCTGAAGTGAAGACAGATGAAGCACACCACCACCAACAATGAGAAGGCTTACCGGATCTCGTGGACCCAAGAGGATGTACGCCCAATTGGGTCAAATCAGGCTTGGGTGGTGGGTGATAGTAGATGTACCAGAGGAATGATGGAGATGGGCATCTAAGAGTAAACCATGGACTGGTATGTCCCTCAGGATGATATCGAGAAGTAGGTGGCAATGATGTAAGGCTGGTGTTCCTATGTGGGCCTGAGCAATGGTTAGCTTCTCATGGGGAGCTTTACATTGGCAGCTCGTTTCTACAGAGAATGGAGCAGGTACAGCAATTGCCCTCTCCTTTGCTTCTCTTTTTCAAAATAGCAGCCTCCTAGATTGGAGAAAGCATGTTTGCCTATTTTGAAAAAGAGAAGCAAAGGAGAGGGCAATTGCTGCACCTGCTCCATTCTCTGTAGAAACGAGCTGCCAATGTAAAGCTCCCCATGAGAAGCTAACCATTGCTCAGGCCCACATAGGAACAGCAGCCTTACATCATTGCCACCTACTTCTCGATATCATCCTGAGGGACATACCAGTCCATGGTTTACTCTTAGATGCCCATCTCCATCATTCCTCTGGTACATCTACCATCACCCACCACCCAAGCCTGATTTGACCCAATTGGGCGTACGTCCTCTTGGGTCCACGAGATCCGGTAAGCCTTCTCATTGTTGGTGGTGGTGTGCTTCTTCTGTCTTCACTTCAGATGTCACGCATTTGATTTGTTCTTCACATGAAGTCACTGCATTTATATGGACTATTAACCTTTTTTGAGTCATACAAACATTGAGGACTTTCTTCTAAATTTCTCTTAGATGGTTTTCACCATTAGTTGGATTACATTGTCCTTATGTTGAACTCTCAAGTTTTTTAGCGCTACACATATTTTTTGTCTTACTGTTATATGCCTATATCCTATTGGCCGTGTTAGCTGCTTATTCGTCTTTTTTGGGCAGCGCAGAATTATGTTATACTTTCAACCAGATGATAACCCCCAGCATTGGTGTCAGGCGATGCAATAACAACCCCCATCATTGGTGTCAAGGAACCTGATAATAACCCCCAGCATTTCTGTCAGTGGATACAATAACAATCCCCAGGATTAGTGTTAGTAAACCCAGTAATAACCCCCAGCACAGGTGTCAGTGGATGCAATAATAACCCCCAGCACTGGTGTCAGTGGATGCAATAATAACCCCCACCATTGGTGTCAGTGGATCCAATAAAACCGCCCAGCATTACATTGTTACATAGTTACATTGTAGGTGAGGTCGAAAAAAGACACAAGTCCATCAAGTCCAACCTATGTGTGTGATTATATGTCGGTATTACATTGTATATCCCTGTATGTTGTGGTCGTTCAGGTGCTTATCTAATAGTTTCTTGAAACTATCGATGCTCCCCGCTGAGACCACCACCTGTGGAAGGGAATTCCACATCCTTGCCGCTCTTATGCCCCGTACACACGGTCAGACTTTGTTCGGACATTCCGACAACAAAATCCTAGTATTTTTTCCGACGGATGTTGGCTCAAACTTGTCTTGCATACACACGGTCACACAAAGTTGTCGGAAAATCCGATCGTTCTAAACGCGGTGACGTAAAACACGTACGTCGGGACTATAAACGGGGCAGTGGCCAATAGCTTTCATCTTTTTATTTATTCTGAGCATGCGTGGCACTTTGTGCGTCGGAACAGGCCACACACGGTCGGAATTGACGCGATCGGGTTTTGTTGTCGGAAAATATTTATCTCCTGCTCTCCAACATTGTGTGTCGGAAAATCCGATGGAAAATGTCTGATGGAGCCCACACACGGTCGGAATTTCCAACAACACGCTCCGATCGGACATTTTCCATCGGAAAATCCGACCGTGTGTACGGGGCATAACAGTAAAGAACCCTCTACGTCGTTTAAAGTTAAACCTCTTTTCTTCTAATTTTAATGAGTGGCCACGTGTCTTGTTAAACTCCCTTCCACGAAAAAGTTTTATCCCTATTGTGGGGTCACCAGTACGGTATTTGTAAATTGACTCTCCTCCACTATGTGTCTGTCTTTCATGTTCTTTCTTAGCCGTCCTTATTGCACCCTTACATTTCTTGTTGCATTCTTTATTAAAGTCTGAATGCTGATGATGATCCCTCAACCGTGTATTTTTTGAAGGCCTTTTCCTTTGCTTTTATATGCATTTTTACATTGGAGATAAGCCATCCAGGACTTTTGTTCGCTCTTTTAAATTTATTACCCAATGGGATGCATTGGCTAATGCCCTTATTTAATATGCTCTTAAAGCAAACCCATCGCTCCTCCGTGTTCTTTGTTCCCAAATGAACCCAATAATAACCCTCAGCACTGGTGTCAGTGGATTCAATAATAACCCTCAGCATTAGTGTCAGTGAACCCTATAAAAACTCCCAGCATTGATGTAAGTGGAAGCAGTAATAACCCCCAGTGTTGAATGCAATAATAACTGCCAGAATTGGTGTCAGTGAACCCAATAATAACTCCCAGCATTGTTGTTAGTTTCCACAATAAAAACCCGCAGCATTATGCCCTGTACACACGATAGGATTTTCCGATGGAAAATGTGTGATAGGACCTTGTTGTCGGAGTCAGGCTCCATCACACATTTTCCATAGGAATTTCCGACACACAAAGTTTGAGAGCTTGCTATAAAATTTTGTGTACACACGATTGCAATTTCCGACAACGGACTTTGTTGTCGGAAATTGCAATCGTGTGTACACAAATCTGACACACAAAGTGCCACATATGCTCAGAATACATTAAGAAACAAAAGCTATTGGCTACTGCCCTGTTTATAGTCTTGACGTACGTGTTTTACGTCACCACGTTCAGAACGATCGGATTTTCCGACAACTTTGTGTGACCGTGTGTATGCAAGACAAGTTCGAGCCAACATCCGTCAGAAAAAATCCATGGATTTTGTTGTCGGAATGTCCGATCAATGTCCGACCATGTGTACAGGGCATTAGTGTCAGTGGGTGCAGTAATAACCCCCAGCATTTTTTACCAGTTACCTCTGCACCACTCTGCCGCACTGTGCACTCTTCTCCCACAGAGACACAGCTCCTATAAACACCCCTCATTCACAGCTCCCCTTGTCCAAGACTTGCGTCTGCCATCATCATCCACAGCTCACCTCTGCACTCCTTGTTTACAGTTCACCTCTGCACCCCTTATCCACAGCTTTACTGAATGGGACAGCTATGCTGGTGCGTGGTCTTCAACTTTTGTTTCCCTGCCACTGTCTGTAAACAATCGCAATGTTGGCAGCAGCAGAGACACAATAAACATGCCAGGCAGCAGCAGCCACAGCACCCAGGGCACCAGGCAAGAGATGTGAGGCATATGCCCCAGGTGCTCACTGCTAGTGATGCCACTGCCATGAGGATTGTCAAGTTCCTGGCCTTTCTATCCACCTGGAAAACTACCTGCAACTTGGCTCCCGGGCAGTCTCAGCTCAGGCAGTGCTGGGGGACATCACTCCAGCATGGTGGGTGTCTCCACACAGAGAACCAGGATCACAGGTTGATGCTGTGATCCCAGGATATCACTGGCTGGACAAAGTGCAAAAATGCGGGACTGTCCCAGCAAATCCGGGACAGTCAGCATCTAAGCCATTGCAGTGAATCAAAAATCATTCTACCGAACTCCGACTGGGGCAAAATGAATTCTGATTGGCTGATATACGTTGCTGCACTTAAAATTTAACACTAAAGATGTAAAGAAAAGCCTGGAGTAAGACGCAGGCTAGGCATAGGGCTGGCATGACTAGGCAGCAGGGCAAACCAGCAGTGAGAGGGATTAATAAAATAAGGGAAGTGTAGCTGGCCATGGTAGTGGGTGGTCTTAGAAGTTCATTCCTGGGGGTAGGAGGGGCCAGGGTCCGGTGATCAGTCTCTGATCACCGGATGAAGAAGGAGCTCCCACCCTCCCGCCCTATTATTTGTGTTGTAATGTATATTATATGATGTGTTTTGAGGTAAGTGGCAGTAGTTGGGGATCTTTGGAGGCATTAAAAAGTAAGAACAAGATGGCATAAGTGGGGAACCATCATGGTATGGGATCCTCAGTTGATGCCAGTTAACCGAGGTTTAATTGGCATTGGGAGATGGGTATCTGCGTTGGAAGGTGCAGAGCGGTATTGTCCTCAAGTCGACGAGCTGCAACTAGGGACCTTGTGTAGACATGCTGATACTAAGAAAATTTGGTCAGTGCCTTCAATGATCCTCAACATAGTTGCTATGTATCTGGGAGAGTATTGATTTAAATAAATGTTATGTTAAGATGTTAATAAAATGGCCGGTGCAGCCAATTTACTCCAAAATGGGTGTCGTCTGGTTATTTAAGATGGTATGTAGGGTGTATGATATTTTAGGTAATAAGCAGTTTATATCTGCTTTACCATAGTCATGTAATTTTAAAAGCCTAATCTGCATTTATATGCAAGATATAATTATATACCTGCAGTATGTATAGATTTTTTTTCCTTCTGACACTAAATCAGCTTTATCTCAATACAGGGTGACAGAGTCCTGAGTGTGACCACAGTTGTCCTCCAGCCCTGTGAGCAAGTGAACCCTCTTCATGATTAGGTGACATGTTCAAACTGTTGCACCATCACACCCGTACTATTTACCTTTGCTCACCTTAACTTAATCTGTCATAAATGCTAGCTGCCTACTTATCAGTTATGTTTTGCTGACCAAGAACAAGGATATGGATTGGCAATTGCAACACTTTTCATTTATTTCCAGGTCTGTGACTCGGATGTATTTCAGATAGGCAGCTAGCATTTTCAGAAAAGGGCATTCAACATATTTCGGTCCTGTTAGACGTTCTTATAAGCCTTGTTATTATAGAGCTTCAGCTAAACCATTGGCAATCTACTGCTGAAGGTCTAATATGGTCAATTTTACTTTCTTACTAGTACAAGATCTAACCACTTGCTGTCACTCACCAGAATAGGATAGAAATTGTTTTATTTACTCAATTCTGCTACTAAATTCACTAGTAATTGATCACTAGGAGTGGCAGACAACAAGAAACAAATGGCTCCATATTGAGCAAACTACACAGGCAGCATGTAGTAGCATACTTCCCAGCTAGGCATGATCTGGATTCAGTCTGAACTGGTCCAGAACCTGTGGGAAGCTGTCACATGATCTCACCCCCACTGGCTCAATCAGCTATGGCTGGGGCATGCTTGTTAAGCTTTTGACTCCTATATGGCCACATGGCCATATTATATCAATGCCATTGACCTAATATAGCCATGTGGCCATTTTTAGCTCAATGATGTTTTGCTGCCCTTTTGTATACATGCAGCTGAGGAGCAGGGTATGCCTGAGGAGTGGGAGCTGGCGGGATGAGATTGTGTGATAGGTTATCAAAGGAAAATAGCTTTTTTCCACTGCTGCTGCCTTTCCTTTATACTGGTTCTCCAAAATAAAAAAATGCAATAATAGATGACCAAGCTTTAATTGTAGGACAATTGGTAGCTCAACTTCAGAATCGTCATCTTGTGTATGCAGCTGCGAGGCTTCAGGTGGTAGAGGGTCAACAGGGCCAGCAACACCCCCATCACCTGAGCCGGAGATTGCATCCTTGGAGGACTCCAGAGAATCAGCAGGACTAGGCACACCTCTGGGAATGGTACTTTGGGACTGTAGTACTCTCCTCCTTGGGATTAGCTGGGGCTAGAGGCCCAGGTTCAAAAGGAGGCAGATACTTCTCGAAAGGGACTTCCTGGATTGGCGGTACATCCTCGGGGTTGTCGACCCTTCTGTCGGCAGCAGGTTTGGTGGAACTCAGCATGTAGGATCTCAGCAGATTGCGTGGAGCCATCTTTTTAATGGTTCTGTACCTTCTGAGGCCACTGATAGGGGGTGCGTTCACACTTGGGCTCCAACTTGCTGGAAATCCATTGGGGTCTCCCACAGATTTGAATCCTGCCGACTACACCAAGCGAGGGTAGGATGCGACGTGGTGCACTGATAGCAACTAGCACCCCTAGAGGCTAAGGTAGCATAGAACAGTATATTGAGACAGTCCCAAAAAATGTACAATCAGGCCTGGCGGGTGAGCACAGCTAACTGGGGCCACTTCCGAACAGTAGTAGAGGACCATGATCTTGAAATGATGCCAACAGCTTCTACAGTGAGGGGTGGGAATGTGGCCTGGCTAGTCCACACCCAAACGGGAGGATTTCTGAGAGGAGAATTTGTAGTCCCTGCACTTTCCCTACTCCCCTGGATCCTTTCCCTAATGCTAAGTACTGTCCCTGCCAGACAGTAAACCTGTCCCTACACTACTCACTAACATAAAGCATTCCAAATCCAGGAGCCGGAGTCTTAAATAGACTCTGCCCTGCCCAAGATGGCCACCAAGGTCACATGGGGTTCCAGCGTCCAATTGGACAGCTGTTTCTTAGTGATTGCAAGAAGTCATAAAGGGACCCTGTTCCTCACAACTTCCTGCTGTCAGAAACCATGAAATCAGACCGAGACAGAAGTACAGTTAAATCACACTTGTTTAATAATAAAAGTAAAAAGAACAAACTTAGTCAAAACATAGCCAAAGTTCAGTAACCGGAATGGATAGTCAGCCAAGCCAGAAATCAGGGATCAATGTAGTGGAACAGCAAGCAGCATCTGGAGCCAGATGGGATGTCAGCAAAGCAAGTCTTTAAACAGGAACGCAGGAGATTGTCTCTTGTGATGTTGACCAAGGCGAAGGCAGAGATCCACTGGGCTGAACGGCTTAAAGTGGTGTTCCGGCCGAAATTATACTTTTTAAATAAAAATACCCCTATAATACACAAGCTTAATGTATTCTAGTAAAGTTAATCTGTAAACTAAGGTCTGTTTTGTTAGTTTATAGCAGTAGTTTGTTATTTTATAAACTTACAGCAGGCCGTGGCCATCTTAAGTGTGGGCATCTGAAGCCAGACTGTATTTCTTCCTGGATCTCATCCTTGCAGATCTCGCACATGCTCAGTGCAGCACAAGCAGTGTAATAGGTTTCAGGTCAGGTTTCCATAGCAATGGCAGTGTCAGAGGAAGTTGCCGCCCCTTCCCAGAAGGCATTGCAAACAGGAAATGATGTGATGGGCCACGGCCAGGGAGGAGGAAGTGAAAAATAAATACAGCAGATAGACAGTAGGTGCTGAGAAAAAAATTAAAAAATATCCAATTCGTTTACAGTGCACAGTTTAGTGAGGGATGCTGAAGAGTTGTAAAAGTGGGTGGAACTCCACTTTAAGTAGGCAGGACTAACAAGCAGGATATCAACAGCTGAGTAACTGTGAAGAGATAGAAGCTGGCAATTAGCCGACAGCTGAGCGGCCAGCTCTAAGAAGGAATGGCTGAGCCCAGCCCTGACACCTGCCCCTTCTGCATTGCCGCTTTGGTCAAACGCCACCTACAGTGGGGAAAACAGACTGCACCTGCCTACACAGCCTTTAGTGGGTGGGGCCAGAGAAAAGTCAGAGAGAGCCAGGTCAGTAATTGAATCAAGCAGGCTTTCAAAAACACAAACCACAAGGGTAAAGCTCAATACCATCCAGCAATGATACTAGGCAGGCCTTGGGTTTAAATAGGCCTCTGGGCACCAGGATCAGTGGACGTGTCTGTGTGTCCACATGTGCACCATGGTTTTGCTTGCGTGTATCTAGCAAGGTTACTTTGTGGTATAAGCAAGGAAGTTGAGACTTCTGCAGTGTGAAAATGTGCTTTTACTATACAAAGATGCTCTACATACAAGACTATTATAATATTAGGAATACAATACAAGACTGACAGATATCTATAACAAGCAAAATGCCTAGCAAATGAACAGCCTATGGTCTATAACAGTACAAATACATTTAAAAGTTACTTATCTTCTGTTACTGTATGTTCGTGATCTCCATTGGCAACGATTCTTCTGGAGGATCAGGCACATTTCTTCTATCGTGAGTGACTTCTGGTCTTAAAGCATGATGATGTGTGTGTCCTTAGCTTATTCCTGAATCTCCCTTTTATGTGTCAGGCTGTTTACCATAGTTACCAAACAACAGAAAACATACCTGTTTACTGTAGCTGTAGAAACAATGGACTGTTGAAAATACAACAATGGTATCTATGTACCCGTTGTGTGCAGCAGCATTTGTTTGAGAAATATCTACTCATGAGCAACCACTATTGTCCCATGTAATGTTATGTAAAAAAAAAATCATATTTTAACAAACGCAACACACGCGTGCATGCATGTGCATTTTAATCCTTGCAAGTCCAGTTACACACCCTCTATTCTTGATCCAGTGACAGCTGTAACATTTTGACTTTATATCATTTCCAAGGATCAATAGGACACATAGAGAGGGGGAATCTCCCAAGTGGGTACACACAGAGCAAAGTTAAACCGGACAGAGGTTCTAAACCTTCCATGCTCTATCCAAAACTAAAGATAAACCTTTTGGCTGGATATATTTTATAAATTCCCATGTAAATTGAATCCGTCTTTACCAAATAACAGAAAACATACATGTTTACTGTAGCTGTAGAAACAAAGGACTGTTGTAAATACAACAATGGTATCTACGTAACCATTGTGTGCAGCAGCATTTGTTTGAGAAATATCTACTCATGAGCAACCACTATTGTCCCATGAAATGTTATGTAAAAAAAAAATCATATTTTAACCAACGCAACACATTCCGCCCTAGGTTTTTTTTTCAGACTCCATACAGAAAATCACTTCATTACTAATGAAACTTATTCTAAACATTCATTTTCCTTGAATGCAACACCTCCCATATTTCTGTCATTGAGAAGGTGTTTCAGTCTTTAACTAAAAAGTTCATTACAAAGTCCATTCTAAAGTTCTTTAGAAACAAGTCCAGGCTTGTAATACATCAAAGGCCTTGCTCTCCACAGCTCTTGCGATCTTCCGCCATTCTTTCCATCATGTAACCACTTTTCTCTGGTCTTCCTATGGATCAAATCGGAGACAGCCTGTGGAGTGGAAAACAAAGCGGATTATCTGTTCCTTTTAATAATACATAAACAGTAGATCCAGGCCCTTCAGCTAAAATCTCTCCTCTAAATGGCTTCTTGCCTGGATATCTGACTAACACTTTGCCCCCTGCCTGTACCCACTCCCAAAGAACATCAATAGGGAGGAGAGGAAATATACTTATATTTCGCAGACGATCACTGCTGTTTATTTTTGAAGGTTTGATGTTATGTAGCCTCACTTTCCACTCTTGTTGAGAAGTGTCCACTAACCAGTCAGAGTCCCAGCCACTGTCTTGAAGCTCAGCTGCCAATGCAAATATAACTTCAAACCTTCCTGCCAAATTCCCTCTCATTCCTAGATAGGCTTCAGCTTCATATATGTCACTCTTGGTTTCTATGTCATGGGAAGCAGTAACATGGTATCTGTTAAGCCCTGTTCTTTCAGGAACCTTACATAAATACTCAACTCTGCACTCCAGCTGTGGAATCTGTGCCCCAGCCCCTACCATCCTCTCATATGGTGTGCTTTTGGCTATTGGCCTAGAATTTAATAACATGACTGCCTGTGTGAGGATCCAATCCCACCCCCCTAGTGTATGTAAGTTTGCGTATCTGGTCCTTCAATAGCCTGTTTCAATCAAACCAGCTGCCTGTGGATAGTATGGGATGTGGCACAACCAGTACACTCCAGAATCTTTGGCCCACTGCTGTACTGTTGATCCAGTTAAGTGTGTGCCGTCATCACTTTGGACTTGTTTGGGACAACCATAAGCAAGGACAAGTTTCTGGAGCAGTTGAAGCGTTGCGGCTTGATCTGCACATTTGCAAGGAGGATCAAGCATAACTCCTGAATAGGTTCCACTGCAGTGCAACAATACCTCAGTCCATTGTTTCCCCGGGGCAGGGGACCGATGAAGTCAATCTGCCAGATCTCTGCAGGCCTCTCACCCCTCTTAATCGACCCGGTGGAGTACTTTTGCAATGGCCATTGTCGCACTTCTCCAAACACTGTACAGTTCCCTATTACAGTCTTTATCATGTCCATGGATATAGGCAATCCTCTCTATTGTGCCCATTCATATGTTGCTTTCTGCCCCAATTGTCCAGATTGCTTGTGGGCCCAGTTGGCCAAGTTCATGAAGACAGGCTCAAATGGCACAACTGCCTTCACTTTGGCGATTTAATCTGCAACTCAATAGTTCTCAAAGTCTGGGACTAGGGGCACATGTGCATCAACATGCCCCACTTTTATGGTGCGGGAGTGAGCTTCTTTCCAGATGTAGTCCCAAACTTCTTTGCCTCCCCACACCACCTTTCCATGAATCATCCATTCATTGGACTTCCACGTGGGCATCCAAGTTGTCAGTCCTTTAAAAAATGCCCAGCTGTCAGTGTAGATAGTGACACAGGAAGAAGTATCCTCCTGAAGAGTCATCACTACAGCTTTCAACTCTGCATACTGACTGGACCCTCCAATTCCGGTCAGCTGCAGGACTGTGTCGGTACTTGGGTTGTAGGCTGCTGCTGTCCATTTACGCCCAGACGAGGCGACTATGGCTGAACCACCAGTGAACCATGCTGACTCCTTCATGTCTTCTGACAGAGACTCAAAGGGTGGAGCCTCTTGAATGGGGGATGACTGCAGCACAGGATTTTCTTTTTCTGGCCGGCTACGGCCGCGCGGTACGCGGTAGGGAGGGGGGTTAAAAAGAACACGGGGGGAGTAGTAAGGGGGGCTTTGTGTGCGTGCGTGCGGGGGGGCCTCCATGTCCATTTTGCTTGGTGCCCCCAAATTCCTTCAAACGGCCCTGGTTCTCCATGTGATGTATTAGCCGGTGCAGTGCTTCAGTTACATCTTCTTTTGTTCCAGAGATCATGATGTCATCAATGTAGTGAAACACAGGGACTTTCAAACTCAGGGTACTTAAATCTCGGGCAATCAGTCCATGACAAATCGTTGGAGAATGAACATAGTCTTCAGGAAGCACAGTGAAAGTGTACTGGCGGCTGTCCCACACCATAGCAAACTGGTCTTGACACTCTGGGTCTATCAAAATCGAAAAGAAAGCATTAGCAAGGTCTATCACAGCATGATATTTTCTTGCCTCTTTAGCAATTTTCTCAACAATTGAGATCATATCTGGTACAGCTGATTTCAATGGAGGTGCCACTTTGTTTAGACCTCTGTAATCCACAGTCATTCTATATGTCCCATCAGTTTTCTTTACTGGGAACACCGGAGATGAGAAAGGACTTACAGCAGGTCTAAATATCCCTACTCTCAACAGTTCTTGAATGGTCTCCCCAATTTCTTTGTGGCCTCCAGGAAGTCTGTACTGCTTGAGACAGACTGGCTTCTCTGGTGGAGGAATGTAGACAGGGGTCCATTTCGCATGACCTCTGACCACAGCCTTCACCGCCCTTACCAGATACGCTTTATCACAATACCCGAATGTGAATGTACCTCTTTCAGTCTGAATTGACTGACCTTGAAGTACATCCATCCCAAGAATATTTTCGGGTAACTCTGATACCAAAACATTTGTCATAAACTCACCTTCCCTTCATAAAGGATAAGGAACCTCCCAATCCCCTTTTCTGAGTCTCTCTAACTCCTCCCCAGCATAGCCGTGTGCACAGGGTGTGCCAGGAGTGCCCAGGCACACCCTAATCACCCTGTGCAGAACAGATTCCCCCTACTGACCTGACTCCCCCTCACCTCCAGCGCTGCCAGCTTCCCTCTTCTCCTATCCCCCCAGTTGATGCTGCATGTTTTGGGTGAGTGCGTGAAGGGCCAGTATTTAATTTACCACCCCATCCCTTTCTGAATGAACATCGTGAGTGATTGGTAGTATGTGTTTGAGCTTTGGGGTGCACACCCTAATTCCATAGGCTGCGCACACCTATGTCCCCAGGACAAAGGGATTTAGGTTTGGGTTCATGTCCAGTTTTGGGAATTGGTTTGGGGCTAACAGGAGAGGTCTGTTCTGTTTTCTCTAAGTCTAGGAAGATGTTATTTTATTTATTTTTTTTTAAATATATATTTATTTCAATTTTCAAATATAAATTACATCCATATGCAGCTCTCCTCAATAAAGCGACTGCAAACACATTTTAATAACAACAATTCAACATCAACTCCTTCAATTTCACCCCCGCCCTAACCCCCACCACCCCATCACCCCCTCCCCCACCCCTCTGCAGGTTGGAGTATACTGTCTAGTCAGTCCACAATCCCCTCAGTATTATTCCTACCTCGTCACCTCCTCCAAATAACTCCAGGAACTTTTATAAGTCCGCCATCCTGACCATTTATCTCTCCGGGTTTCCCCCGCCTCTGAGTCCAGTCCCCTACCGTCCACTCCCTATCTTCACTAGGAGTAGTGTTTCTACCCTGACAGTTTTCCCTACTAAATGTTTCCACCTCTTCAGCATTTCTGCAGTAGAAATGCCATCTATCTCATCTTTAGGTACTCCTGCCTTTAATAGGTCCACCCCCATTTCTTTCCTAGAAATAACTAGCCTGGTTTTCTCTTCACCTCCTGTCTTCTCTACCTCATTCCCTTTCTTCTCTGTTCTTTTCTGCTTGTATTCTTTCTGTCTGGCCTTGACCTTATCTACTGCCCTGACAGGTTTTGTTTTAGTCTCCTCTAGCTCCCCTAACTGGCTTAAAAGGGTTGTGGCTTCATGAATCTTGCTGTTTAATCCCAGACCTCCCAACAAGGACAATAATGGAGCCCTGAGATTAAATGGCGCAGACGTAATCAGCTTAGACCGCAGAGCAGACATAAAGGGGTCCATATCTGGACCCATCCATTCTGGAAACGTATTTAACCACTTAAGCCCCGGACCATGTGGCTGGCCAAAGACCAGAGCACTTTTTGCGATTTGGCACTGCGTTGCTTTAACTGACAATTGCACGGTCGTGCGACGTGGCTCCCAAAAAAAATTGACGCCCTTTTCCCCCCACAAATAGAGCTTTCTTTTGGTCGTATTTGATCACTTCTGTGGTTTTTATTTTTTGCGCTAAAAACAAAAAAAGAGCGACAATTTAGGAAAAAAAACGCATTATTTTTTACTTTTTGCTATAATAAATATCCCCAAAAAATATATAAAACAACATTTTTTTTCCTCAGTTTAGGCCGATACGTATTCTTCTACATATTTTTGGTAAAAAAAAATAAAAATCGCAATAAGCGTTTAGTGATTGGTTTGCGCAAAAGTTATAGCGTCTACAAAATAGGGGATAGTTTTATGGCATTTTTATTAAAAATATTTTTTTACTAGTAATGGCGGCGATCAGCAATTTTTATCGTGACTGCGACATTATGGCGGACAGATCGGACACTTTTGGCGCTATTTTGGGACATTCAGATTTATACAGCGATCAGTGCGATTAAAAATGCACTGATTACTGTGTAAATGTGACTGGCAGTGAAGGGGCTAACCAGGAGGGGGCGTTGCAGGGGTTAAGTGTGTCCTAGGGAGTGATTCTAACTGTAGGGGGGAGTGGCTACGTGTGCCATGACACTGATCACCACTCCTGATTACAGGGAGCGGTGATCAGTGTCCTGTCCCTAGGCAGAATGGGGAAATGCTTGTTTACATTAGCATTTCCCCGTTCTTCAGCTCCTTGAAACTATCGCGGGTATCCCCGCGGTCATCGAGTCCGCGGGACCCGAGATCACACTCACGGAGCTTGCGGCAGGGTCGCGCGTGCACCGCACACGCAACCACATGGCGGCAAATTCAAAGGGACATACAGGTACGCCCATTTGTGCAGCCGTGCCATTCTGCCGAAGTATATGTACATGCGGCGGTCAGCAAGCGGTTAATCTGGTTATACAACCCATCTCACGTAACCTTGAAATACCCTCTCCTATTGATCTCCAGGAGTAGGTATTTTCCAGGTCAGTAGGACTAGCGTATACTCGGACTATTCCATCTCTCACGCTTTTCTCATTGCCTGACGCAATTGTGGATCATGGGTTAACACTCCCATAGTCACTGCTTCCTTACCTGACAAAACAACACTGTCCACCCCTTCATCCCATAAGCGTAGGAGCCAACTCAATAGGGGCTCCCCAGACCTTTGTTTGTATTGTTTAGCCAGCTCATGGAGTTCAGTTTGTGTAAACTCCCGTACTTCTTCAAATTCAACATCTCTGGGGTTGCGATAATGCACCTCCCCATCTGCCATATTCTCTCTATCATGTTGCTGTTTCCTATGCTTAGTAATGAGAGGTCTGGCATACTTTTCCTTTCCCACTAGCAGATTATCATGTGAAATATCAAACTCTATCTCCTCATCCTCACTATCATTTGAGGAGAGCACATCCTCACAATCCCAATTTTGGGATGTAACAATGGCACGTACCCTGGCTTTACTTACAGGTTTACGGACCTTCCTTTTCTTTAAGTAATTAGTTGATTTGGTCATGAGGGCTGCACACCACTCTTGCAAATCATCAGCCCGGCTAGCGGTTGAACGTACACACTCTGCAGCAATTGCTAGCTGGTCTTTTAATACCTTAAACTTCTGCCTCTGCCTTCTCCCTTCTATGTGATTCGGTATAAATAGCATGAAGGAAATACCAGCTCACTGTGGACACTGTCCTTTCCTCTTTTTTACTTAAATCCAACCCCTTAGGGCTAAAATCTACAAAATGATCTGAGACTTTATCACCCCAAGTCAGGTTCAAGGGAGAAGCATACTTCACAAATTCTTTAGCAAGAGGCTCCCACTCATTGACTCTGGGCCAGATAGGTAAGCTGCACACTTCCTTCTGGCCACCAGAACCCTCTGCAGCCTTGCTTTTCCTAAACAGCTTATGCAGCATTTTACCTAGCACAAGCTACACAACACACTACAGAAAAACAGGTCTGCTTCAGTTGAATTACAGCACAGGTCGCGGCACGAGCCCCCAAATGTTTTGCTTGCGTGTATCTAGCAAGGTTACTTTGTGGTATAAGCAAGGAAGCTGAGACTTCTGCAGTGTGTAAATGTGCTTTTACTATACAAAGATGCTGTACATACAAAACTATTACAATATTAGGAATACAATACAAGACTGACAGATATCTATAACAAGCAAAATGCCTAGCAAATGAACAGCCTATGGTCTATAACAGTACAAATACACTTAAAAGTTACTTATCTTCTGTTACTGCATGTTTGTGATCTCCATTGGCAACGATTCTTCTGGAGGATCAGGCATGTTTCTTCTATCGTGAATGGCTTCTGATTTTAGAGCATGATGATGTGTGTGTCCCTAGCTTATGCCTGAATCTCCCTTTTATGTGTCAGGCTGTTTACCATAGTTACCAAACAACAGAAAACATATGGACTGTTGAAAATACAACAATGGTATCTACATACCCATTGTGTGCAGCAGCATTTGTTTGAGAAATATCTACTCATGAGCAACCACTATTGTCCCATGTAATGTTATGTAAAAAAAAATCATATTTGAACAAACGCAACACACGAATGCATGCATGTGCGTTTTAATTCTTGCAAGTCCAGTTACACACCCTCTATTCTTGATCCAGTGACAGCTGTAACATTTTGACTTTATATAATTTTCAAGGATCAATAGGACACATAGAGAAGGGAAATATCCCAAGCGGGTACACACAGAGCAAAATTAAACCGGACAGAGGTTCTAAACCTTCCATGCTCTATCCAAAACTAAAGATAAACCTTTTGGCTGGATATATCTTACAAATTCCCACGCAAATTGAATCAGTCTTTTTCTACATGTGTAGGAGTACAACAGAGATTGCTGTCTTTTACAGATAATGTAAATAGATGCTCAGGAAGTAGGAGTGAAGTCCTTTGAGACCTTGAACCCAATATGTGTATCAATAACAAGTGTCAAAGTCCAGAAATGATTAGATAAAAGGGGAGTCAATGCCAGATGGCACATGCCCTTGTTAATTTCTCTGTATGAAATCGCCTTCTGCTTCATGCTGACTTCTCGTTCACAAGCAAACCTGATCTGAAAGTGTATATAAACCCACAAGCAAAAATTAATATATTTAAGCTTAACAGGCCTTAGAATTAGTCGCTGCATTAGTTTCCTTTTTCCTTCTTGAGGTGACACTAAACAATATTTATCTTCTCCAAAAATAATTTATACACATCCACTACCTCAGTGATTATCAACATTTTTTCAGTTGTGACACCCTGTAAAATTCTGCACATTCTTGAGGCACCCCATTCTAAAATGTGTAGCAATATGGACTACAATTGCAACTAACAATTATTCCCTGCCCTATCTGTATATTATATTATCTCTCTAGTGCCCGGTGTTACAAAACTGACATCATATTTGTGAGCCCAACCAAAGGGATTGTGGGAATAGTAGTTCCACCAGATGGCGATTCCCCCGCATGGCTATTTGCCCAGACAACATATCCCAGGGATCCCAGCCCTGACATATTCAAACTAACATTGGAACCCTTTCTCTGCATGGTTTGGACTGACCCCAATATCTCTGGCTATCATAAACCCTCATGGGATCATACGGTGGCAGCGTTTGCCAACGACTTGATATTTTTCCTGACGGACCCACTTACCTCCCTACCGAACCTTCTACAGGCCTGCGGACATATGGGTCCTTATCCCATTTTCAGATCAACCTGCGAAAATCCTCTGCCCTCAATATTTCAGCAGACCCTGTCGTAGTCCAGAGTCTTAAGCCTTCCTTCCCCTTTCACTGGGCTTCCACAGCAATTAAATACTTGGGCACTAACATTACTCTTGACCCAGCCAAACTGTACGAATCTAATTTTGAGCCACTTCTCTCCAGACTGAGGGAAGATCTGTTACACTGGCATGCTTTAATCCTGACTTGGTTTGGCCGCTGCAATGCTCTCGAAATGACAGTACTACCGCGGATACTCTTTTTCTTGCAAGCTCTCCCCTTACGGCTCCTGCCCCACTCCTTTCGCACAATTGGCTCACTGTTCCGGAAATTTGTATGGGCACATCAGAAACCACGTCAGACGTTACAGAGTCTGTCGCTACTGAAGGGTTCCTGGGGCTTTGCTCTTCCAGACATCCGGACATATGATAGGGCGGCTCATCTCAACAGGATCATAGACTGGCATTGTCATGGGGAGGCCAAGCTTTGGGTCTCTATGGAGTTGGAAGACTCTCAGGGCACTGCTTTGAGTTGGTCATGGATATCCCTCCCCATTCCCAGAGAGATGTGTGGGCATCCTACCCTGGGTAGTACATTGCAGGTAGCTCGGGAATCATTTCGGAACTCCACCACCACCAGGTGTGTGCATTACGCTTTGCTGGAGAGATGCTGGCCTCCCTACAAAGGCTCTGTGGTTTGCTAAAGTTAATATCATATGGGACATGGAGGAACTCACAGCCACGTTACGTAATATGGAAGAGGTGTGTACGGAAACCTGGAGGCCATGGAATTATTTCGTGTTTACTGACACCTACCTTGCCGAGAGGTCAACCGCTCAGTGAAGATTCCCTTGCTCTGCTCCGCCCTGGGAGTGGGATGACTGGCTGCTTCTCCACCCTTCCCCTCCCTTTTCCCTCTCCCTCTCCTTCCCCTCCCCTCCTCCTCCTCTCTTACCCCTAGTGCCTCCCCCACTCCTCTCTCTTTTTGAAAACGGTATTACCTTGCCCATTCAAGGTTTTCTACTTGACGGCACGCACAACCTTGCAGTGTGTCCCCATTTCTGATCCTTTTTCTGATTCATTGTCAATGTTTTGATGAGTGCTCCCCTGTTACAGGGAAGAGCAGTAGTCAGTATGCTACATGATGTAGGATTACCCTAATGTTCTTTTTCACTGGGATCGCTATTGGACTGTTTTTCTCTGTTAGCTACTTATATGTTGAAGGTTATATTGACAATGTATTAGGCTATCTTTCTATATTGTTGGTGTTTATGTATGACTATGACTTTTGTACATAATAAAGGAATTAAAAAAAAAGTGGTACTCTATTGTACATATGTGTATATGGTATAGCATTCGAGTAAACGTTAACAGATTATAAACATATTGAGTGCTGTCTTATTACTCATAGGTGTTGCAAGGATGTCTTAACCGAGAGTGTCAGAGTGTCAGGTAGGTTGGAATATTCACAAGGTTATGTCGATGCAGATGAGCAGGTGAATCCAAGCAGTCCCTGAGGGGGCCGTGCTACAAATGTAAAAAAGCTAAACAAATAGTTTTACGCATCATCCACACACATAGGACACCCAACATTAGACGTGATTTATTCTTACAATGCACACTGGTACGGATTAGTATTCCAGCTTTTCCCTTTTCCTCATTTTCTCTTCTTCCCTTTGCTAATGTGACACCAGTGCTGATAGAAAGGGGCAAACAAGGAAGCCCTTAGGGCATCTGACATCCACCTTATCAAACTATGGCATCATTGGTTGTTAGGACATCTGCAGCTCACCTGCATTGTGCCAACGGTTGTAATGCTGCACCTTTGTAGCCTTGTGTAACAAAAAAGCAGGCTTGATCCACCCACTGGCCTGTTGACATTTTTTGGGCAATTGGGGGGCAATTTTCTAGGCATTTTTCCTGCACAGCAGGAAGACAAGTTCTCTGTGTGATTCCCTGTCAGAACGGGGAACGATAGCGGGCGGCCATCGAGTCCACCGGACTCGCTGATTGGCTTCCCCGCTGGCCAATTGGCGCGCGCACGTGCCCACAGAACCTCAACATGATGTACACCTACGACGATTAGCGCAGCCGAGCCAGTATAACTGCGGCGGCTGGTCGGTAAAAGGTTAATGATCTTATAATTTTTTTTTTTATTAAATTGTTTCTCACTGTGTTTTTCTGCTTCCTTGTAATGTCTTTCATGAGCTGCTGAACTTCTTATTTTCCCTCCTTACTTCTGTTTGTTTGGAACAGGCAGTGCACTTTTGTAAGCAGGTGCAACTTGGCCTCCATTCAGTAGGTGGTGCTGTGCCGCTATTCCAATAGAGTGGGCTCTTTAGAGGGGAATTGTTCCCTGAGGGATCCCATAGTTGTTACAGAGGTTGCAGCTGTTTGACTTATGGTGTCCTCTGGCAGCCATCTTGGTGTGTAGTTAGGGTGCCCATCCCATTTGAGTGCACCTGGAGTGTGTGGACAGGTGAGGGACAGAGACTTTATGTGTCAGGTAGAGTTAATATTGCAGGGAGAGGTTCTTGATCGAGCAGGGTCAGTGCACTTGTTTTATACAAGCTTTCTGGTACCTGGTCCAGCAATTGGGAAACCTCTTTAGCAGTGTCGATTTCTTATACTGCAGTCGACCACACCTCTAGGAGAAGCCGTCCTCTGGTACTCCAGGCCAAGCTTGGAGCACTGCCTCTCTGCAATACGGTGTCATTGTTGATTATATTGTTGCAACACTATGCCATTGCCAAGTAATATACTGCTGCAAAACTGTGCCTTTCCTAAGTGTTATATTGCAACTGTATGAACATTCTACAGCTTGTTACTTGAAAAACAGTGCCTATAGCTACTATCCGCAAATACCTCTGTTAACCCTATTACAATATACAAGCTATTATACAACATACCGGACTGTGTGTGCGATCTCTCTCAGATTGGGTACCACAGCCCCAGGCCCTGCCCACACATTAGTTGTGGTCATGTCCACTGCTCTATGCACACTACATATCCCATAGGCCCTATGTATTGCGTAGCACCCTCAGTGTTACCTCAGTGTAGGTAAATTTAGTTGGGCTCCTCTATCGGCAGAGGAGTAGGGGTTAATTGGTTTAGACTGTGCAGGGCTTCACGGCTGTGGGTTTTTAATACCCTCCTGGTTTCTAGAACTCACTGTGTAGCTCTAGAACTTAGTGGGTGGAGGAACAGAGTAGGCACGTGCAATTTGTTTTGGTCCAAATCTAAATTCAAGCCAATTTCTTGTTATTCAAAGATTTAGATGTATCTCCCTCCCCAAAGCACCTTGTCTCCATGATGGGGACAAGGGCTTCTTCCCCCCAACCCTGGCCCAGGGGGTTGTGGGGTAGAGGCCCTCGTCCCCATCAACATGGGGACAAGGTGCTTTGGGGGGGAGCACCCTGCCTCAAAGCACCCCCCCATGTTGCGGGCATGTGGTCTGGTATAGTTCAGGATTGGGGGGGACACTCTCTCATTCCCCCTTTTCCTGGCCTGCTGGACTGCATGCTCAGATATGTATTTTGGGGGGGAACCCACGCCATTTTTAAAAAACATTTTGGCATTGGGTCACCTGAAAACCCATACCAGACTTGAAGGGTTGTAAAGGACGTGGCGACCAGCTTCCCATCCTGTTTCTTAACAACCATCTATTCTTCACACAGCATTCAAATCAGTTGATCATCTATTCTTCACACAGCATTCAAATCGGTTGATCATCTTTCTATTGATCCGAATTGGAATTGTTCCAAAAATGCTTAATTCGTTAGAAAATGAAAATAGATAAAAAAAAGAAATGAAAATATACTAAATGAAACTAAACGAATTCCAAAACCAATTAAGGAAACAAAATTAGCAACATACTGAATCTATCCTAAACAAACTTAAAGGAATATTTCTGTTCTGCGCATGTCTAGAACAGAGGCTGCAGCCTGAATTTTCATGGAGTTACAATCGTTGAGGAGTCAAAGCTCAGTGGGTGGGGGGAACAACCCATAAATATTCAGAAGCGTAGAAGTCGAAGGAAGAAAGTCTAGGGTCCAGTCATCTGGAGGGGACCCCTGTGCTGGGGGGGGGGGGGGGCCTGACCCTGGGGAGGCTAGGAAAAAGGCCAGGGGAAGGAGAGAGCAAGATGAAGAGATAAGGAGCAGCTGGAAGCCTCATACCCTTTATCAGCTCCAGCTAGGCTTAGCTATAGCCATCCTGACAGCAAGACCTGGCCTGTGTGCCCATACAGCAGCCTCTTGGATTCCAGGAACTACTAAAAGGGACTGAGTGAGTAACTTCCATTTCAATTTACCCCAAGCCTGTACAGAGAGGACAGTAAGGCTGCCATAGTTTACAAGTCTAGGACCAGCGGACAGCTTAGAGCCAGCCCAAAGCAGCCAGAAGCAACCCCATATCTCTAGCTTGGGACAGCAGGAGCCAGGTGCTTTGGCATTCCTACAAGTGTACACTCCATACACCCATAACTGGAATGTGCTCCTATATAGTGGCTTTATAATGTACTTCATACCGAGTGCGATTTTATACCCTCTTTATGACAATAAACTTGCTAAGTCACTATACGCGTATTACCTTATTTGGTTGTCACTTGCCTCACACAAAGTCCCAACTCCCTTTCTATGTTCATTTAACAACACAAGGGTTGTCCCAGAAAACTTCAGAAATTGCGGTCTCCATGGCTGTCTTCATCCAACCTAGGCTCAATTTTTTATCGTTGAGCTTCTTGAGAATTACTGTAGTGGAGAAACTCTCCCTAGCTCAATGGATTTTTGGATGAGTTATTATGACACATGCGTTTTCTCTAGACTCTGCCAATTTAGTTGGCTGGTGTAAAGATCTGATCTGCCATGACATGAATGGGCTAAGCATAGGAATTGGCATTACTATCTCCTATTAGTAAGAATTTGTACATTTGCATTAAACTGACTTTTGTTTTGTACAAAGTTGTGAGCTGTATAATGGGATAAGACATACTTCTATATGTGGCTATATATTGTGTTCTGACTGCGTTTTATGATGGCATGTTAAATTTGTTTCTTTCATGGGCAGGTGACATACAAGTAAGGTTCGGTATGGAGGACTCCGTAAGGAAACATATCCTGGCCATCAGTGTGTTTCAATGGGTGTTGACTTTTCTCCTAATGGGTAAGTGAACCTTCAATGTCATGTCCAGTGTGCCATTTGTGAATTAAAGTTGAGGACACACATCATCTGAACTTAGATCACTCTCACAATCAGTGGGAGTTTTGAGGGCCACACACCTATCCTGTGACCCCAGGATTAGACCTGCAGCACTCAGTAACCTCTCTGATTGTGGTTGTCTGAGACTCAAACAAATCCCTCTGCAAACACAAACTGACTTTCTCCCTTAGGTCTTACAAATCAGCAGGACTAACACCTCCTCTTGCAGGAGTCCAATCCACTTTGATTCCTCCTTGGGTCAGATGTGAGAGGCAGTCATCAAAGGAATTTTACTGACTTCTGGCAGCCCTTCTCCATGAGAATATTTAAAAACTTTCCAGGGCACTGAAAACCCCTGGAGGTTCCCGGTTCATATTCCATGAGGACAAGAGACTCTTGCCCTAACCAATGACACCACAAAGCTCCTAGTTCACTCCCTGGTCATCTCTCGCCTCGACTATTGTAACTCCTTCCTCATTAGCTTACCCTTTAATAAGCTACCCCCCCTTCTGTCCATCATGAATGCTGCTGCCAGACTCAACCACCTTACCAACCATTCAGTGTATGCTACCTCTCTCTACCACCCAACAAATAAAATTCAAAATACTAACACCTTACAAAGACATGCACAACTCGGCCCCAAGCTACATCATTAACCTTGTCTCAAAATACCAACCAAATTGCTCTCTTTGTTCCTCCCAAGACCTCCTGCTCTCTTGTCACCTCCTCCCATACTCACCTTCAGGACATCTCTAGAGCCTCTCCCATTCTCTGGAACTCCCTACCCTTATCTGTCAGATTATCTCCTACTCTGTCCACTTTTAGATGATCCCTGCAAACCTGTATCTTCAGAGAGGCCTACCCTGTCCCCACCTAACAATTGTACTTTTATTTTCTCTATCAGTTCACCCCCCACAGTTATTACCTTTTGTATCTCTTTACCCTCCCTTTTAGATTGTAAGCTCTAATGAGCAGGGCCCTCTGATTCCTATTCTATTGTAATTGTACTGTCTGCCCTTATGTTGTAAAGTGCTGTGTAAACTGTTGGCACTATATAAATCATGTATAATAATAATAATAATAATCATCATTGCTCAAATGGCAGACCTAGTTATCTCACACCATAAAGAGAAAAGTGTTACTCCTCTGAATGGCACCAAAGAATGACCTTCACACATCAACAACCACAAGAGGAACCCTTTCTCCTGATTTTGGAGAACTTTGCCCAAATTAGAAAGTAAAGTAGGGACAAATCTCTTAAAGGCCTGGTAACACCTCTTACATATAGAATTAACCAAGCTGTACTGATCAAAAGTTGGATGGGTTTCTGCAGCGCTGCTTTTAAAATAAAGAAGGAGTTACATTTTTTGTAATTTAACCTCCTAATTTTTTCCTGCCCACGGGTAAGCTGTGAAACCTAATTAGAGTCATGATGACTCATAAGGCCCCAAAAGAAGCAGTACAATTGTTACTGATCTATAGAGGAAATAAATTATGAGTACTTATGTTTTTAGAACAGTCCTGATGTTAGTGGGCTAGATGTTTGGGAAGATGTGCTGAGGACAGAGTTCCTAGGTTATGGGATGGTCAGAGAATCAACTTAGATGACTTTGACTGTGAGCTATAAGAAACGTGTGGATGAGTCACTCGCTATTAGATTGCAGAGCCCTGAAATATTAGAATTCACGTACTAGTGTAGCGCAGACCCCTGTCAGGTCCCGCTGTTTTGCCCCAGGTGTACAGGCAGTCAGGCACACAACAACTTGAACAGCCCAACAACTCAATGACCAGGCAGAGAATGTTTTTTGTACTTTATTGCTTGTTGAACTTGGTTGGGGTGCAGGGTGGGCTTTGGAACACTCCCAATCTAGGGCACAAAGTAACCAGAGGATACTCTTTTCCCTGTCTACTCTTCTGGGCAATCCCCCTCTTGACAGTTACTAGGAAAACAAGCAACACTAGGACTCCAAGCAAGGTCAAGTCCCAGTTCAGCAACACTGGAGCAGTCGCTTGAGTGGTTATAGCATCAAACAGTCACTTGGATCTTACATCCAGGCCTCCACCCACAACGTCTCTGGATACTTGGATACCTCCATCCAATATTGGCCAGACACTACTCCTGTCATCTCCAGGACAGATTCTGTGCAAACGCCCTTGATTTGGCTCCAACTGCATCCAGATAATAGGTCCCCCAGCTCTCACTAAGCTGGGGCTTCGATGAACTCCTGCAAACTTCAGCTAAAATGCCCAGAAGGGCAGTAGCCCTTCTTGCTGGAATCTTCTCCTTCTGGACAAGAACCCTGCTGCTCCAGACCGAAAACTTTGTATGCCCTCCTCAGCCACCTACTGAGCATTCTTCACCAGGGATTGGCTGAGACCACATAAATATTCAGGCCAGGGCATCTGCCTCTTTCAGCACACTACGTTCTAGAATCCACTAGTAGGCAGGGAGAAGTATTTAAGCCTGCAGCTAGTGAGACCCAGAACAGCCAAAAATAATCACACACCTCTCCAATGTTTACAGAGAAGCCAAATATGTAGTTTACATATTGGGCTTCTTTTTAATTACCAACACCAAATCTTCCTCAGAGCTACTGTATATACATATTCATTGAGTATTTTGTGTCTTCTTCCTCCAGCCCATACTGTTCCTCACCCACAGCATCTTCTTTGCTGAAGGTCCTCTAATAGGTTAGTGGCAGTGAATGTCATACAGAAGGCAGCACAGGGTTGACCAGTAACAAGTAATGTCCATAACCTGGTGTAGTCACTATCATCAGTCACATTCTTTATCGTAATGGTGCTGCTGCTTTGCAAAGGGATACAGTTGTGCAAGGCATACTAGTGTAGCACCAGTGGCGACTGGTGCTCAAAATGTTTTTTTGGGGGGGGGTGCAAACAAACTGAAAAATTCTGAAAAAAAACATCGATTGCAGCCTCCCTGTGCCCATCAAACGCAGCCACTGTGCCATCAAACGCTGCCCCTGTGCCCACCAAACGCTCCTACTGTGCCCATAAAATGCTCCCACTGTGCCCATCAAACGCTGCCACTGTGCCCATCAAACGCTGCCACTGTGCCCATCAAACGCTGCCACTGTGCCCATAAAAACGCTGCCACTGTGCCCATCAAATGCTGCCACTGTGCCATCAAATGCTCCCACTGTGCCCATCAAGTGCTCCCACTGTTCCCATCAAATGTTTCCATCAAATGCTCCCACTGTGCCCATCGAATGCTGCCACTGTGCCCCCTGCCCGTCCTCTGCCCGGCACTTACCTTGTCTTGGTGGGGCAGCGTGTGGCGGTGGCGGGCGGCGAGTGGTGTCCTCCATGCTCCTCCATGCTCCTCCATGTCCTCAATGTCTTCTCCCGTCCTCTCCTCCCGTCCTCTCCTATGATTAGATGCCTGATAGGCGTCCAATCACAGCGCCTGTCGTTTCAGCCAATCAGGTGACGGGTAACAGACCCAAGCACCTGATTGGTGGAGAGGCGGTTCAGTGTTAGGAAAGCGAATATTCATATGCTTTTCTAACAGAGCTGGGTGAACTGCGAGCGCCAAGCATGGCGCTCGCGGTTTACCTTTTTTGACGCCTATTAGAGCCGATGGCGCTAATCAGGTGCTTCAAAAACACCCCCCACTGCTGTAATTCAGGCACCCGGTGCCGAAAAGGGACAGAGCGTCTGAATAGGGGGTGGCAGCGGTGGCCATGAATAGATTCATGCAATGTATGAATCTATCTATTGGTGATAGAGGGGGTGGCTGGAGAGAGGGGGCGGTGCCCGTGCGCCCTTATGGACGCATCGCCACTGTGTAGCACCCTCCTAGAATAGGTAGTAAGAGAGGCTCAGAAAAATCTATTTTTTTATTACAGGTATAGAACGCCCAAGGTCCCACAATGAAGCTTTGCATACATGGTTAGATTTTCATTTAAACATTCATACTGAAATTCAGAAAAATTGTTCTTTCTTGACATCGAGTTCACTCATTTTGTTCAAAAGCCCTTGCCATTTCATCCAGACCTGCTACTTTAATGAATTCCCAGACATATTAAACAGATTTCATTATATTCCCAGACAAAAAACCATATTCATAGTTAGAATTTCGTTTATAAAAAAAAACAAAAAACCTTCACAACAGTCAAAACCGATTTGACCCCGCTAACCATTAGAAAATTGAAAAAAAAAGTTCAGAAAATGGAAATTTTCAAACAAGTTCTACTGGTGTATGACCAGTTTTATAATAAAAGAAAACTCTTTTTTTTTACAGTGCAGTTCATTTTCTGCTTTTCTGTCTCCACCCAGGAACATTTTTTACCTTGCTGCTCATCTATCTCCTCTTCACCTCATTTTGGCTTATTTCAGTGGTTTATTTCTCCTGGCTGTTAATTGACTGGGACACTCCATCTCGAGGTAACAAGCTTTAACATATTTCTTGATGCTCTGATACATACTCATATGATATTCTCATGTTATTTAGGACACAGGACTTACTGGGTCTTGATTGTCTCCTGGCAGGTGGTCGCAGAGTGCAGTGGGTAAGGAATTGGACAGTGTGGAAGCATTTTAGAGACTATTTCCCAATAAAGGTATTTATTTAACAACATTTGTATGTTTAAACAACTAACTTTTGTTAAATTTCCCTATGTATGTTTTAGGCGATCTTTGCATTTTGGTTCTTTAGTTTTGATTCTTATGCCCCGTACACACGGTCGGATTTTCCGACCGAAAATGTGTGATAGGACCTTGTTGTCGGAAATTCCGACCGTATGTAGGCTCCATCACACATTTTCCATCGGATTTTCCGACACACAAAATTTGAGAGCAGGATATAAAATTTTCCGACAACAAAATCCGTTGTCGGAAATTCCGATCGTGTGTACACAAATCCGACGCACAAAGTACCACGCATGCTCAGAATAAATAAAGAGATGAAAGCTATTGGCCACTGCCCCGTTTATAGTCCCGACGTACGTGTTTTACGTCACCGCGTTCAGAACGATCAGATTTTCCGACAACTTTGTGTGACCGTGTGTATGCAAGACAAGTTTGAGCCAACATCCGTCGGAAAAAATCCATGGATTTTGTTGTCGGAATGTCCGAACAAAGTCCGACCGTGTGTACGGGGCATAAGACTTTGCCATTTTTGACTTATTGGGGCTTTGAAGAAAGGTCTGTGCCACAATCCACGTGGGTATGTAGTGCTCACCCCCAAAATGGCCCAATGAATGGTCCCAAAGTTCTTTCTCAAACTACAGTATTCACAGCCAGGCACATAGTCTCAGTCACTCTTCTGGCTCAATGAATAGTCTAGGGTATCATTTTTTATGCTTTATTAAACTTGAACTTGTATGGGTTCAGGGTAACTGTGGGATACTCATGTAGGGCAAAGTAGTAACCTAAGGACACTCAGCAGCAAATAATGGGCTGAACTACACAGGGACACTGTAAGGAATGTCCATCTTTCAACACAGGCTGGCACTGATGTATGAGGGATAGAAGTAGCACACAGTCACTGGGATCTTGCACACTGTCTGTACTCGCAAATGTCTCTGGATAGTTGGATGCCTCCTTCTAGTATCAGCCAGACATGTCTCCTGTGGGCTCTTCAGACCAGATCCCTAGGTAAATCCCTCAGTCAGCTCCAGCAAAACTTCAGGAGATTAGGCCCCGCAGCTAAAACAGCTGGGACCTTGATGAGCAAATGAAGTACAGCTGGACTGCCCAAAAGGGCAGAAGCCCTTAGGGCTGGGTACTTCTGGGAAAGAAGCCCTCTACTCTAGGCCTCAAACTATTTATGCACTGACTGGGCAGCCTCCCCCAGGGATTGGCCAGGACCACATAAATATTCAACCTGTAGATTTGACTCTTAGAGCCCACTAATTTCCATAACTCTGCAGAAAACAGGGGGGAGCAGTCAAACCCATAAAAAGTGAAACTCAGAGTGGACCAAAACAATCAATTGCGCCACTGATTACAGAGGAGTTAAAGAGCCACATTTACGTACCGTATATACTCGAGTATAAGTCGAGTTTTTCAGCACATTTTTTTGTGCTGAAAGTGCCCCCCTCAACTTATACTAAATTTCATTTTCCGAACCGAATTTGGGGCCCGTATCTCAGGGCCACTTGGTGCTAGGAACCCCAAATGTGTGCAAACCCAGTGGAAATGGTACCACAACATATCCAATGCTGGGGTTCCTAGCACCAAGTGGCCCTGAGATACGTGGCCCCAAAATCGGTTTAGAAAATGTCATTCTCTGCTGCAGAAAAGTGCTTGACATTTTGTGAACCGATTTTTGGGGCCCTGTATCTCGGGGCCACTTGGTGCTAGAAACCCCAGCTTTGGTGGTGCTAGTTCCACTGGGTTTGCACACCAAATTTGGGGTTCCTAGCACTAAGTAGCCCAGAGATACGGGGCCCCAAAGTCGGTCAACTGTGTCCATCTGCAGCAATGTCATTTCGGGACCCTTTGGCTTCAGAGACCCCAAATTTTGGCTGCAGCTAGGGGGCATCTAGGAACCATTAACTACCAAGTTTGAAGTTCGGGGGACCTATGGCTGCAAATGGGCACAGTGAGGCTGCAAATGGGCATTGTTGACCCTCTTTTCCACTTACAGTAGCTGTGCACTTCTCACCCTCGTCTTATACTCTGGTCACTAAGTTTTTCCCATTTTTTTGTGGTAAATTAGGGCCTCGACTTATACTCAGATCGACTTATACTCGAGTATATTTGGTAACCTAGCTAGCACCCAACTAGAAGGATGCTACAGGTAAATCTGGCCTTTGGTTTCTCTTACATCAATTATTTATACATTGCCTTGTTATTGTACCTAGTAATACATATATAGGTTTATGGCCTGCTTTGGGTTTAGAAGGTGGAACCAAGTACTATGTGAATAAGGTGGAACCAAGTTCTATGTGAATTATCTTGTTTCAGTTAAATATACTGTACAAAAAACATGGTTATGAAAACTTCTGTTAATATTGAAGACATAGCAGAAGTAGACAGTTTATGCCTCTTTGAAACAATTTTTAACACAGGGCCCAGAAATCAAGAAATGTGACAAAGACTGGCACTTAGAAAAGCAAGAATAAAAGATCTATAAAAGATCTTCTAAAGGTACTGATGTGCCTACAAGAACAGAGATCAGAATTGACCAGGCTAATGTATTTTCTATCACTGTATGAATGAGAAGGCTGAAAAATAAAGAAACAAGGCTGGAAAAGTGTGGATGCCTCTGAATTTTGGTGTTAGTGAAGTATTCTATAGATCCTTCAACAAACCAAGCTCAATGTTTCACTAGAAGCCCAAATGACTAAAGTCTTGACTGAAGTCATATTATGGACACATTATGAGAAGAACTGATTATAACAAAATTGGAAAAGAAAACATTATTCTGCTTGGAAAAGAAGATGACCATCAATAGGATGGCTGCATGCAATTCACAGAAAGTAGGAACCTACCATTGTGAAGACTCAAGACCCAAACAGAAGACAAAGAATTCTGGAGAAAAACTATCCATCAACTTGATGTCATGTCAAGAAGAAACCTATCCATCCAAACCTAACAAGATAAAAGCGAATGCAGCAATACAGAGATTTTCCATGCAGTCCTTTTTTCTGCTGCTATATGTCCTCAGTCTGATGACCAGTGTCATTCATTCCAATTTCTCTGAGCCCGGGCCATTCTACACCATTCCCAGTCCGTTACTGGAAAAAGAAAGAAGAGGCAGCACAGTGGTGAGCCTGTCTGCAGTCTCTGACCATCTCCTATATCATGCCCAGAGGCTTTGACTATATCCTGTCTGCTCTCTCTGACACTTAATATTCACTATATTGTATGTGCGGCCCTTTGGTGAAGTTGAGGGCCACAATTGAGTCCCCCCATTTCAATAAAGGTGCCCACCACTGTATTGGACAGTGTACATCATGTTTAATATTATTATTGTTTATTGGTATCTTCTGAATCTTGACAGCTGGTGCAGGCTTCTCCACTCAGCCCCGACAGGAATTACGTCCTTGGTTGTCACCCCCATGGCATTTTCTCCACTTCCTCATTTTGCAACTTTGGTACTGATGCCACCGGCTTCTCCGAGCTGTATCCAGGGGTCCGTCCTTATCTGGCAGTCCTCGCGGGCTTATTCAGACTTCCCATTTATCGTGATTACGTCATGTCAGCCGGTACGGTTTTTGATTAAATTAAATAATAACTTTGTATTATTTGCTGCTTTTATTTGTTAAGTGCATGCAGTCAATTCACCTGAGCTATGTGATAAAACCATAAGGCCACTTTCACAAAAGATAAAAAAAAAAATGGAATTAATTTCATACAGTGATCAGGATACATTTTTGATTATAATGATCCTGTAATAAGGCACTGGTCATTTTGGTCTTCATTTTGTCATTAAATCATTCACTTTTTCATTAACCACTTCCCGACCAGCCGCCGCAGTTTTACTGCAGCAGGTTGGCTTGGCTGGGCAAATTGACGTTACCTTATGTCACTTTTCCTTTTGGCCACTAGGGGCACGCCCGCAGCGTGGGCCCGGAGCCGATGCGAGTGCCTGGCTGGCGCAATGACCACTGGGCACCCGCGATCGCTTGTGACAGAGCGAGAACCGGGATTTGTGTGTCAGTTCTTTCAGGGAAGGGAGTAGAGACAGATCATGTGTTCATACTAAGTATGAACACCGATCTCTCTCTCTCTCTCCTCCTAGACAGTCCCATCCCCCCTACAGTTAAAACGCCGCCATTACTAGTAAAAAAAAAAAAGAATAAAAATGCCATAAATCTATCCCCTATTTTGTAGACGCAATAACTTTTGTGCAAACCAATCACTAATTATTAATATTTATTATAGCAAAAAGTAAAAGAAATTGTGTTTTTTTCAAAATTGTCGCTCTTCTTTTGTTTAAAGCGCAAAAAATAAAAACCGCAGACGTGATCAAATACCACCAAAAGAAACCTCTATTTGTGGGAAAAAAAGACGTCAATTTTGTTTAGGTACAGCATCGCACGACCGCGCAATTGTCAGTTAAAGCGTTGCAGTGACGTATCGCAAAAAATTTCCTGGACATTGAGCAGCCAAATCTTCCAGGGGGGAAAGTGGTTAAATTGACCCCAATAGGAAGATTGGCCCTCGTTTCCTGAGCCCGTGACAGTAATGGATGGAGTCTTAAGACTTTACTAAAAAAATGTTTGTTTGTGTGTGTTCTGTGCTGATAACAGAGACACAGACAGCAAAAAAAGAAAAGAAATAAGCTTTAATCTTACCTTGATCTAAGTTCAATAACTTAAAAAATAAAAATAAAACATTAAATTAAAAAAAAGCTCTGTCAGACCTAGAGATCCTGATCTCTAAAATACCCCAATTTCAAAAAGGAACTCTTACAAAAAAATAAATATGCTCTTGCAAACTAGTGCAAAAATAGCATAATTACACCTTTATTAAATTAGACAGAATATAAGCATTTAAGCCACACTTAAAGGTTTACACGCCTATCCTGGGCACATCTGGCTGCTAGGCTGTCTGAGGGCCTATCCAGAAGCAAGAGAGCAGTGCAGGGTTTGGATTGCGGCTTGCAGTCCAACCAGAAGCAACGGTTCTGCTGGCTGGAGAACCTGTCGTGATCAGAGATAGAAGCTGTCGCCACTAAGGGACCAACCACCTTATTACCAGGGACCACAGTGGGTAGCTGAAGCAAGTACCAGAGTAGTGTTCTCACCAACCGTGGATGGTGAGGAATCGGGAAACTTCAGTGGGTATCAAGTCAGGGACCCAGCCAGTGGAGGTGACGCTTGCAGGGCAGCCTTGTGTGTCAAGCCAGGGACCGAGCGGGCCAGTGAGGTGAAGCTTGAGAAGTATCTGGAGTGCCAAGCTAAGGACCCAGCAGAAAAGCAGGGGTGAATGGAGGAGCTCAAGGGATTCAGTGGCAGTGAATCATCTAGTCTAGTGGGAGACTGGGAGCTCAGTGTGCTGAAGAACTATAAGAAGTGATTGTAGTGGAAGTGAATTAACTGTTACACTTTGTGTTAGGAACTGTTAAAGACTGTTGCCATAGGAGACAGCATTCCTGCACATGCAGATGTGGCGTCTTGCTGGATGCCTTTCCCTGCATGGCTGTCCTCCTGTAGAAGTCTCAGAGTCTGCCAATTAAAGTTGCAACTGCTAAGGGTGGCTCTAACCCTCCCTCTTAAAGTTCTGTTTAAGAGAAATAAAATCTCTTTGCATTCAAGAAGTGTCTGGCGCCCCTTGAATCTACCTTGCATTATACCCACTATACCTTGCAACCCACCATATACAGAAGGATGTCAGCTATCTCTGGCCCTGGAGGTTCTCATTAGACTGAAGGAGGCCTGGGACCTTGCTACACTTATAATAAAGCTAACCTGTAGGTAAAATAAATATCTCCTAAATGTACACCGTTTAGGAGGTATTCTAATGAGCAGCAGCTGGTGACTTCACTGGTGCTTGCGCTCTGAAGGAACGGTATACTAGCAAATTATGATATTGCCTTGCAGGGGGAAACGTTTTTCTTTTTTTTTCATAGACTTTACTACCGCTTTAAAAACAATGGACTGAATTTAGGTCGATTAAAAAAAAAAAAATGCCTGAATGCCTAAAAACATGGTATTTTTTATTTGACCATGCGCAAGATCCCTAAATGTTTTTAGTCCGATTATTTTAATAGAGGTATATTATTTCTGCACCAGTTAGCAGGTATATACTTATTTTGTGTAGGATTTTCTTTATTAAAGCGGTACTCACCTCTTCTTCCATGTTGTTTTTTTCCCTATGTATCTGTAATGCTTTTCTTCTTTTGGGAGATAAGTCCTGCTTTAAGTGGTTCCTTTTATGTTTTATTTGGGGTATTTTAGAGGATGCCCAACGCTTTACACATGAACGCCCTATCTACATAAACTATTGTCTGGAGTTAGGACCATGAATTGCTGTGATTCTGCCCGCGATTCCAGAATTATTTCTTAATGGCACCCCCAATGCGGGGTGATTTTGCGGCGATTGTTGAGCGACAAAACATGCTACAATTGCGGCAAAAATTAGAAACGGCAAGCGCTCTTAGCTCTGTGCCAAGATTTGGTACATGAGATTCTCTGGTGCCGCTCCAAAAACGCTCCTCTAAAAAACAAAAAGAAAGCTAGAAAAAACGAGCTGCAGCAGCAGTCTCTGCAGATCGCTCAGGTTTGAATGGAGCCTTAGGCTTTAATCTAGTAAAGTATTTTTCTTATGCCCTATTACCTTTTCCTCTTCCTTCTTTCCTAGGATGTGCTCCTGTAAATAAGGACAGCCTGAAATACATCCTCACCAGCTGCGGCACTGGGAATGCACTATTTATTGTGGTGGGAGGAGCAGCGGAGTCCCTGCAAAGTAGTCCAGGACAACATGTCATCACACTGGGGGGCAGGAAGGGATTTGTCCGACTGGCCTTGGAGAATGGGTAGGTTACATCACCAAATGATGCTCCTCTGGGGCAAGCAGGAACCAAAAGAAACAAGGGGACATGGACCTGTTCTGACCGGTGGCAGTAATGATCCGATATCGTGGTATAACTACCAACATGTAGTGTTTCCCTGTGTTAATTGCTTCTGCCTGCTTCTGTTGAGATGCCTTCGGTAGTTAGTGTGGTAGGTAACACTGACAGCGAGGGGCAATAAAAAGAGTCCGTGTTGATCCACGTTTTTTCTGCCACGACCTTCTAGCCACAAATTAACATGGCCAGGAGCTTTGCTAATATACACTGCTGTGGTCGTGCCATGGTGTGATAAAATCTTTACAACTGATACCATATGTGACCTATTCAAGTGAATGAAACTATGCCACCATTGCATGATCCATGCAGTTGCGCCACAGTGTGAATTTTCAATGGTTAAAGCAAGGTCAGAAGGTGACAAATTGCCTCCAAGCCACTCTGAAAAGTTTTTCAGGGGGGCGGTAAACTCTACTGCACATGTAAACGAGGGCTAACTGAGTTACGAATATCTACCCACCCTAGCCAATCACCCAAAGTTTTGGTTCAGTGGTAGAGCAGTGGAAAGTTGATGAATGTTTGGTGCACACCTTCTAGAGCGTTTTTTTTCTCTCCTAGACCTTGCCACAACTTGGGGCTTGTGCTAGAGGCTCAGGGAATTTCAGCTGCCCTGCTGGAGGGCATATCCAGAGGGATCCTGGGCTGCACAATAGTAGACATAATGGGGCATCTGTAATGGAATCTTCAGTGCTGAAGAGGTGCAACTGCCGCTGGAACCTACATGAAATGTTTACTTCTCATAAATCAAGGTTCCTATGGCTGCTCTCAAAGTGTCAAGAGCTAAATTGATATGAGAAAGTGAAATATCTATTGCAGCTAAAGAAAGATTGTGCTGCTACTACAAGGACATATGTAGATCTGATCTGGCTGTTATAAAAAGGCCAAATACTGCCAAGAGGCTGATATTAGAGGGTCAGCTACTAAAAGAACACCTAAGGCATTTTGTTCTTTTTGGGTAACCTGTATCCCAACCCTCTCTCCTAGATTTGAGTTCAGCAACAAATTTTAAAAAAGACTAAAGTGACTGGTGCCCAACTGTTTTTCACCAAAAACTATACACCAAGGATCCAACCCTGAAAGGTAAATGTTGACCTGCCACAGCACCACCCTTAGAGGAAGAGCACTACAAACATTTACTGATAGGTTACATATTGTGATCTGCTACTCACTGCATAGTAGAAAGCTCGAAGTGGTAATTTAACTCTCACCTCTTCTAGTAACAGCTGTGTAAGAATAGATTAAAACCTAACTATTGAGGTATGGTGCATTAAAGCACATACATTTTTTTTAAATAGGTTTACAGTATGTGTGCTGCTGCATTAGGCAGCCCATTAAAAATAAATTAACTGGCATGCATCTAAGTGGCCCAGAAATTAAACCTGCACATTTGTTTGACAGCACGCCATACTGCAACGCTCCTCTGTTGACAAGGTGCATTTGGGTGTCATTCAGCAGGGCCCAGACAGAAAGGACAGCCGACCTGGCCGTGCAGTAGCCAGGCGTGCCCCCTCACAGCACACTTCCGGTAATTGGTTGGCAACCAGTGGGCCACGGCTTGATGCTTCACACTGTGCATGTGCAACTTCCCTTAAACTGCTAGAAAGCAAGCCATTGGCCATGCATGTGCAGTGTTCACTCCATGCTAACCATGGGCAGCTACGGCAAGGGGGCAGAGAATGGGTGCAGGCTGGCACATCCATTCAATGTCATGCATTAGCATTGGGGGAGGGGGGCGCAGTTCTACATCCTTGCCTTGGGCGCTGGATGAACCTGTCCTGGTACTGCCATTTAGAATCCACTGCAATCCACAGGAATTTGCATGCTCCGCACGTAATGTGAAAAGCGCCTAAGAGGGGATTTCCCTGTAGTGCTACCCCCAATTGAGTCGCTTGCCACTTGCCCCTCTGACACACTTGATTGAATGAAAGTTACTGTAAACACTTAAAAGAACACAAGTATAAATACTTTTAACTTGACTGTGAATTAGTACCAGGAAATAGACAAAAGACTGTTTAGCTGTAAATTAACTCAATGTTTTGATATGGGTTAGAGTAAAGGGTGGTTTGAGCGTAAATTAACACACAGAAGGTAGGTTCAGACACAGTCCGCTAGACAGTATAATCATTATGCCAAGGTAACGTAGAATAGAGTCCTCTACCATTAGACTGGGATTAACTCATGAATCAGCAAAGTCAGCAAAAAACAGTGCATATAAGCATTAACTGCAATGTGAACAATAATACTATAACTAGTTTGGGTGCACTGTACGAAAAGGGCAAGGATACAGGCAATGCCCCCTGAGGGGTACCTCTTAGCATTAGCAATAGGTGAAGGTCTCTGTGTAGCAGCTGTAAAGGGACAGTCTTTAAACCTAACTCTTCAGCTGGTTATCCGGGGCCCAGTTGTACTGTTGGTGCACATGAGAATAGTCTCGGTCAAGCCTGCAGGCCACAATAAGGCTACTAGATGATTATATGATCAGTTCCTAAGGGGCTCAGTCTCCCTAGCAGCAGATAGTAAATCCCCACAGAAGCAGCTCACCAGTCCCAGTGCTATTGCAGCTCACCATCTGGTCTACTCTCTGCTCTGCACCTAGGTGACTCTGGCTGTTGGCACATCTGGACTTAGCACTCCAGATCCTGCTCAGGCTGCCATTATGCAGCAGTGATGGTGCACACTGGACAGCGATGTGCACTCTCCGGGCTCCCTCATAGCAAGAGGAAGCTGTGTCTTCTATAGCCTGAGAAAATGCAGCTCTTTCACATCGTCCTGACAATCTTCCTCTGAGAAATGCAGTTCAATGGTCAATAGAAGCCCACAGTATGGTTCCCTTCCTGAAAGTCATTTTCACATTCCACTGCGGCCAACATACAAGTCTATGGAGCTCCTTGACTTCCCGTCCCCCTGTTGGCAGAAGGCAGACAGTGAGATTAATCAGAACATCAATTCAGAGACAGTGTAAAGAGCCCCTCCAAACTGTCATAACATGTTCATCATAGCCAAGTACTGGGTTACATCCCCTTAATTTGGAGAGATTTTCTCTCATTTGCTGTTGTGTTTCTGGAGCAGGAAGTAAAGGGAAATCTCCCCAATGTGGCAGCAATAGCAAAAAAAACACAAAACTTGATAGGGTTTCCAAACCTTCTTCCTCCATCCAAAGTTAAAGTAAAAACATTTTGCTATAAATGCTCTTTAATGAGATCAAACAATATAACTGCATCTCTCATTTCCTGCAGGGCAGACCTTGTGCCGGTGTATTGCTTCGGAGAGAATGACATCTATGAACAGGTTCAATTTACTCCGGGCTCCTGGGGCTGGAAGCTGCAACTCCTCTTTCAGAAATATGTGGGATTTGCCCCCTGCCTGTTCAAAGGCACTGCAGTGTTCGGGGAGACCAGCTGGGGCCTAAACCCCTTCCCTCGACCCCTAACTACTGTAGGTGAGTATGGTGTTTGAACTTTCTGGGGCATGATCCACAAGCAAGAAGAGCGCTAGGGAGGACAGAAACAGAGAAAGAGCCTGGAGAGGGCAGAAACAGAGAAGGAAGCTGGAGAAAGAATCAGAAAAGTAAGCTGGATATGGTAAAATTAGAGAAGACACCGGAAAGGATAGAATCAGAGAAGGAAGCTGGGGAGGGCAGAATCAGAGAAGGAATCTGGAGATGGTAGAATCAGAGAAGGAAGCTGGAGACGGTAGAATCAGAGAAGGAAGCTGAAGATGGTAGAATCAGAGAAGGAAGCTGGAGATGGTAGAATCAGAGAAGGAAGCTGGAGATGGTAGAATCAGAGAAGGAAGCTGGAGATGGTAGAATAAGGCTGGAGAAGACAGAATCAGAGAAGGACACTGGAGAGAGTAGAATCGGTAAAGAAGCTTAACATGGTAGAATCGGTAAAGGTAGAATTAGAGAAGGAAGCTGGAGATGATAGAAAAAAGAGAAGGTAGCTAGAGATTGTAGGATCAGATAACAAAGCTGATGATGGTAGAATCAGAGAAGGTAGCTGGACATGGTAGAATCAGAGAAGGAAGCTGGAGATGGTAGAATCAGAGAAGGAAGCTGGAGATCGTAGAATCAGAAAAGGAAGCTGGAGATGGGAGAATCAGAGAAGGAAGATTTAGAGGGTAGAATCAGAAAAGGAAGCTAGAGAGTGTAGAATCAGAGAAGGAAGCTGGAGAGGGTAGAATCAGAGAAGGAAACTGGAGAGAGTAGAATCGGTAAAGAAGCTTAACATGGTAGAATCGGTAAAGGAAGCTTAAGATGGTAGAATTAGAGAAGGAAGCTGGAGATGATAGAAAAAAGAGAAGGTAGCTAGAGATTGTAGGATCAGATAACAAAGCTGATGATGGTAGAATCAGAGAAGGTAGCTGGACATGGTAGAATCAGAGAAGGAAGCTGGAGATAGTAGAATCAGAGAAGGAAGCTGGAGATCGTAGAATCAGAAAAGGAAGCTGGAGATGGTAGAATCAGAGAAGGAAGCTGGAGAGGGTAGAATCAGAGAAGGAAACTGGAGAGGTTATAATTAGAGAAGGAAGTGGGGTAGGGTAGCATTAAAAAGGAGGCTGGAGATGGTAGAATCAGAGAAGGAAGCTGGATAGGGTAGAATAAGAGAAGGAAGCTGGAGATGGTAGAATCAGGGAAGGAGACTGGAGAGGGAAAGCATTAAAGAAGGAGGCTGGAGAGGGTAGAATTAGAGAAGGAAGCTAGAGAGGGTAGAATCAGAGAAGGAAGCTACAGACGACAGAATGAGAGATGGAAGCTGGGGAGAGTAGAATTAGAGAAGGAAGTTGGAGAGGGTAGCATTAAAGAAGGAGGCTGGAGAGGGTAGAATCAGAGAAAGAAGCCAGAGAGGGTAGAATCAGGGAAGAAAGCGGGAGAGTGTAGAATCAGAGAAGGAAGCTGGAGAGGGTATAATTAGGGAAGGAAGTTGGGTAGGGTAGCATTAAAAAGGAGGCTGGAGATGGTAGAATGAAGGAAAGAAGCTGGAGAAGGTAGAATCAGAGAAGGAAGCTGGAGAGGTTAGAATCAGAGAAGGAAGCTACAGAGGATAGAATGAGAGACAGAAGCTGGGGAGGGTAGAATTAGAGAAGAAAGTTGGAGAGGGTAGCATTAAAGAAGGAGGCTGGAGAGTGTAGAATCAGAGAAGAAAGCTGGAGAGGGTATAATTAGAGAAGGAAGTTGGGTAGGGTAGCATTAAAAAGAAGGCTGGAGATGGTATAATCAGAGAAGGAAGCTGGATAGGGTAGAATAAGAGAAGGAAGCTGGAGATGGTATCAGGGAACGAGACTGGAGACGGTAGAATCGGAGAAGGAAGCTGGAGAGGGTAGAATTAGAGAAGGGAGCTGGGGGTAGAATTAGAGAAGAAAGCTGGGGGGTAGAATTAGAGAGGGCAGTTGGAAAAAGTACCATCAAAGGAGGAGGCTGGAGAGGGTATAATGAGAAAAGGAAGCTGTAGAGGGTAGAAAAGGAGAAGAAAGCTGGGCATGGTAGAATCAGAGAAGGAGACTGGAGAGGGTAGAATCAGAGAAAGAAGCTGGAGAGGGAAGAATTAGAGAAGGAAGCTGAAGAGGGTAGGGTTATAGAAGGAAGTTGGAGAGGGTAGCATTAAAGAAGGAGGTTAGAGAAGGTAGAATCAGAGAAAGAAGCCAGAGAGGGTAGAATCAGAGAAGGAAGCTGGAGAGGATGGAATTAGAGAAGAAAACTGGAGAGGGTGGAATTAGAGAAGGAAACTGGAGAGGGCAGAATCAGAGAAGGAAGCTGGGGAGGATAGAGTTAGCATCAGAAGCTAAAGATAAAAGAATCAGACAAGGAGGATGGAAAAGGTAGAATTAGAGAAGGAGATTGGAGAAGGACTATCAGAGAAGGAGGTTGGCAAGGGCAGAATAAGAGAATGAGGCTGTGTAGGTGGCCAAAAATAATATTTCCATTACTTAAACTACTCCCTGGTTTAGTATACCATTGGTTTATCTTCAGAATTACTGAAAGATCCAGTTTTAGAGTTAAGAAGCTGGTGCACGGTGTACCTGGCCAGCATTCATTAATAATTGAAATACCAGTTTTGTCTGAACTGTCTTTTGAAATGTAAACTTTCTGCCTCACTAAATTGGAAGAAGCATGACAGATTTCTTTTAAGAGATAGCCATGTCCTCCAAAGGTATTCTCACCAATCCACACTCTCTTGTGGTCTCCCTGCAACCTCAGAAGCCCTTGGTCCGTTAATTGGCCCAAGTGCATTCAGGCTGGGATGGGGGGAGTGGGAATGTACGCAATCACTGCCACAAGGGGGGGGGGGGGCAGTGACATCATCCACCCAGGTAAACTCTGACACCATTTTTAAACTGGATACCTGCAGTGAGGAGTCAGTGGGGGAGTATGGATAGATGAACATAGCTTGCCGATGGATAGGAAATTAGGAGGCACTGTCATTGTGCTGAATAATCAGGTGACAGTGTCTATTTAAAGAGGTCAACACTTGAAACAAAGGCATACTAAGCAGCAGTAAAAGTCATTTTTGGCAAAGATAACAGAACTAGGACAATTTAACATTTTTCAACCTCAGTCATGCAAAAAGGATGTTTTACTTTCTGGGATCAGCACAATTCCTTGCTTTCAGTATCTGCAGAATGTATGGATCAGATGTTCTGCTGAGTGAGCAGATAAGATGTTCTCTGAGGTTTATATTTGAGATATTCTGCAGGGTATATACGAGAAGTGCTCATGGGGGGGGGGTTAGAGATGAGATCTGCTGCAGGCTGTGCGTTGGAGAAATGTTCTGCAGGGGGTATATTCTGTAATATCTTTAGTTAGATATTATACTAGTTGTATAGACATGAGTTTTTTGTGTCATGTATAGGTATTTTGCCGTGTCTATAAGTGAGAAATTCTGCAGGTACGAAAAGTCCTGTGGCATGTTTGGATGAGATGCTCTGCAGCTTGTCTGGGTGAGGGTGTGCAGGGTACCCTGGCGATGACGCCATGCTCTGTGTCTGCAGGTGATCCTCAGCGAGTAAAATTCCATGTAATGGTAGTAGTATCTGCAGACTGTGTGTCATCGGGTTACACAGATAGTACAAGAGACAGGGAGAGCTATATATAGAGCACAATGTGACCGAGGAGGAGACAGGGACAGAGAGAGGGAGACAGGGACCAGGAGAGAGAGAGCTATATATAGAGCACAATGTGATCGAGGAGGGAGACAGGGACAGAGAGAGAGGAAGAGACAGGGACCAGGACAGAGAGAGCTATATATAGAGCACAATGTGACCGAGGAGGGAGACAGGGACAGAGAGAGGGAGACAGGGACAAGGACAGAGAGAGCTATATATAGAGCACAATGTGACCGAGGAGGGAGACAGGGACAAGGACAGAGAGAGCTATATATAGAACACAATGTGACGGGGCAGAGAGAGAGGGAGAGACAGGGACCAGGAGAGAGAGAGAGAGAGAGGGAGAGAGAGAGACAACTGTTTAGAGAAACCAAGGAGAAAAAGGAGAGAGAATAGAGGGATGGATCAGACATGGAGGAGAGAGAAGAGAGGGATGGATCAGACATGGAGGAGAGAGAAGAGAGGGATGGATCAGACATGGAGGAGTGAGCAGAGGTGGCTCTAGGCTTTGTGAGGCCTTAGGCAAATCTTAGACATGAGGCCCCACTCACGCCCATAATGGGAAAAATAATTCAAATATTTTCCTGGCCCCCACCCCTAGCAATTTCGCTTCCCATCCCGACATCCCAAAAAACAAATGCACATAGACTTATCTAAAAAAAAACTTTAATAATGTAAACATAAAGATCTAGTTCCCACTCACTGATTGCTCCAGGCTCACTGATTGGTTTCTAGAGGTCACTGCACATCATTACTGCTTACTGATTGGTTACTAGAAGCTACTGCACATTATTACAGCTCACTGATAGATTGCTAGAGGTTACTGCACATCATTACAGCTTACTCATTGGTTGCTAGAGGTTACTGTATGTCATTACCACTTACTCATTGGTTGCTAGAGGTTACTGCACATTATTACCGCTCACTGGTGGGTTGCTAGAGGTTACTGTACATTATTACTGCTCACTGATTGGTTGCTATGGGTTACTGCTTATCATTATCACTGTTTGCTCACTGGGTGGCAGGGCAGTATTATGGTGTGTGATGCAACTTTTGGGGTACAGTTGGTCGTATGACAGGATGCAGTTTGGGGTAATGGTGGCAGTATTGGGGAGAGGCTGAGATCATATCTCCCCTATAATGATAGGGGGCAGGGTGATAGGATGCCAGAGGTGGGGTACAGCAGGGAGGATGATAATGACAGGAGGTAGGGTGGTTGTATGCCAGAGGTGGGGTACAGGGATGATGGGGATGTTGAGGACAATAGGCGCGGTGGTAGAATGTCAGCAGTGGGGTACAGGGGGATGATGATGAGGTGGGGTGGTAGGCAGCTGACAGTGGGGTACAGGGGATGAAGAGAATGATGATGATAATAGGGGTAGGGTGGTGGATGCTAGAGGTGGGGTACGTGGGGATAAAGATAAGGATGATAATAGAGGTAGGGTGGTGGATGCTAGAGGTGGGTTACATGGGGATGATGATGACAGGAGGCAGGGTGGGAGGATGTCAGGGTTGGGGTACGGGGGGATGATGACGGCAGGGGGTGGGGTGGTAGGAAGCTGGCAGTGGAGTACCAGGAGGGATTAAGATGAGAATGATGACAGGGGGTGGGGTGGTAGGATGCCAGAGGTGGGATACATAGGAGTGATGGGGATGTTGACGAGTGGGATGTCAGCAGTGGGGTACAGGGGAGGGGGGTGATGATGATGACGTGGGGTGGTAGGCAGCTGACAGTGGGGTACAAGGGGGAGATGATGATGATGTGGGGTGGTAGGCAGCTGACAGTGGGGTACAGGGGGATGATGATGACGTGGGGTGGTAGGCAGCTGACAGTGGGGTACAGGGGGGGTGATGATGACGTGGGGTGGTAGGCAGCTGACAGTGGGGTACAGGGGGGGGATGATGACGTGAGGTGGTAGGCAGCTGACAGTGGGGTACAGGGGGGGATGATGATGACATGGGGTGGTAGGCAGCTGACATGGGGTACAGGGGGGATGATGATGACATGGGGTGGTAGCTGACAGTGGGGTACGGGGGGGTTATTACGTGAGGTGGTAGGCAGCTGACAGTGGGGTACAGGGGGGGATTATGACGTGAGGTGGTAGGTAGCTGATAGCGGGGTACAGGGGGGATGATGATGACATGGGGTGGTAGGCAGCTGACAGTGGGGTACAGGGGGGATGATGATGACGTTGGGTGGTAGGCAGCTGACAGTGGGGTACGGGGGGGATGATGATGACGTGGGGTGGTAGGCAGCTGACAGTGGGGTACAGGGGGGATGATGATGACGTGGGGTGGTAGGCAGCTGACAGTGGGGTACAAGGGGGGATGATGATGACGTGGGGTGGTAGGCAGCTGACAGTGGGGTACAAGGGGGGATGATAATGACGTGGGGTGGTAGGCAGCTGACAGTGGGGTACAGGGGGGGATGATGATGACGTGGGGTGGTAGGCAGCTGACAGTGGGGTACAACAGAGGTAGGGTGGTGGATGCTAGAGGTGGGGTACATGGCGATGATAATGACAGGGGATGATGATGACAGGGGGTGAGGTGGTAGTCAGCTGGCAGTGGGGTACAGCAGAGATGATGGTAGGCTAGTGGGATGCCAGGAACAGGGCGATTAGGATGAGGATGGAGATGATGACAGGAGTAAGTTGGTAGGAAGCTGACAGTGGGAAGTATTACAGGAAGTAGGATGCCAGGAACAGGGGGATGAGGAGGATAATGATGATAGCATGGGGTCAGTAGGTGGCATCATATGCCGGATTGCATGCATATCATCACTCAGGGCAGCGTGAGTGAGGTCGGAAGGCAGCGGTAATTCTCTGGGCGCCCTCAGACAGGAGGTGACGTCACGGGTCGGGATGTGTCAGTGTCGGGCACGGGCAGGACTGTACCTTTGAGGCTGTTAGTTGCAGACTAGTTCGTGGATGATTGCCGGGCGTCAGCTCTGACGGGTCCTCCTCCATTTCAGATCGTCCACTCTGCAGAGGAGATCGGGGGGGCCAGGGGAGCTGCTCAGCCACTGCAGGCATTATCGAAGCTCTGCACATAGCCGGAGGCAGGAGGGAGGACCTGGGGGGACAGGAGTAGATGGTTCCACCCACTGACCCTCCGACCTCGGGCAGTGGTGAGTGACAGTCCACCCCTGGGTGGGGAAAATGAGTTGCGGCCCCAAATGCAAGACGGTGCCACCGACCGGGGGACATTCCCAGCAAATCCCACACACGCGTTAGACATATTAGGTGGCCGCGAGGCCCCTGGGAGTGCGAGGCCTTAGGCGGCTGCCTTATTTGCCTAATTAGAGAGCCGCCTCTGGGAGTGAGAGAAGAGAGGGATGGATCAGACATAGAGGAGAGAGAAGAGAGGGATGGATGAGACATAGAGGAAAGAGAAGAGAGGGATGGATCAGACATAGAGGAGAGAGAAGAGAGGGATGGATCAGACATGGTGAAGAGAGGAAAGAGAGGGATGGATCAGACATAGAGGAGAGAGAAGAGAGGGATGGATGAGATATAGAGGAGAGAGAGAAGAGAGGGATGGATCAGACATAGAGGAGAGAGAAGAGAGGGATGGATCAGACATGGAGGAGAGAGAAGAGAGGGATGGATCAGACATAGAGGAGAGAGAGAAGAGAGGGATGGATCAAACATAGAGGAGAGAGAAGAGAGGGATGGATCAGACATAGAGGAGAGAGAAGAGAGGGATGGATCAGACATAGAGGAGAGAGAAGAGAGGGATGGATCAGACATAGAGAAGAGAGAAGAGAGGGATGGATCAGACATAGAAGAGAGAGAAGAGAGGGATGGATCAGACATAGAGGAGAGAGAAGAGAGGGATGGATCAGACATAGAGGAGAGAGAAGAGAGGGATGGATCAGACATAGAGGAGAGAGAAGAGAGGGATGGATCAGACATAGAGAAGAGAGAAGAGAGGGATGGATCAGACATAGAAGAGAGAGAAGAGAGGGATGGATGAGACATAGAGGAGAGAGAAGAGAGGGGTGGATGAGACATAGAGGAGAGAGAGAAGAGAGGGATGGATGAGACATAGAGGAGAGAGAAGAGAGGGATGGATGAGACAGAGGAGAGAGAGGAGAGAGAGGAGAGAGGGATGGATCAGACATAGAGGAGAGAGAAGAGAGGGATGGATGAGACATAGAGGAGAGAGAAGAGAGGGATGGATGAGACATAGAGGAGAGAGAGAAGAGAGGGATGGATGAGACATAGAGGAGAGAGAAGAGAGGGATGGATGAGACATAGAGGAGAGAGAAGAGAGGGATGGATGAGACATAGAGGAGAGAGAGGAGAGAGGGATGGATCAGACATAGAGGAGAGAGAAGAGAGGGATGGATCAGACATAGAGGAGAGAGAAGAGAGGGATGGATGAGACATAGAGGAGAGAGAGAAGAGAGGGATGGATGAGACATAGAGGAGAGAGAAGAGAGGGATGGATCAGACATGGAGGAGAGAAAAAAGAGGGATGGATCAGACATAGAAGAGAGAGAGAAGAGAGAGGGATGGATCAGACATAGAGGAGAGAGAAGAGAGGGATTGGTTCAGACATAGAGGAGAGAGAAGAGAGGGATGGATGAGACATAGAGGAGAGAGAAGAGAGGGATGGATGAGACATAGAGGAGAGAGAAGAGAGGAATGGATCAGACATAGAGGAGAGAGAGAACAGAGGGATGGATCAGACATAGAGGAGAGAGAAAAGAGAGGGATGGATCAGACATAGAGGAGAGAGAAGAGAGGGATGGATGAGACATAGAGGAGAGAGAAGAGAGGAATGGATGAGACATAGAGGAGAGAGAAGAGAGGGATGGATGAGACATAGAGGAGAGAGAAGAGAGGAATGGATGAGACATAGAGGAGAGAGAAGAGAGGGATGGATCAGATATAGAGGAGAGAAAAGAGAGGGATGGATCAGACATAGAAGAGAGAGAGAAGAGAGAGGGATGGATCAGACATAGAGGAGAGAGAAGAGAGGGATTGGTTCAGACATAGAGGAGAGAGAAGAGAGGGATGGATGAGACATAGAGGAGAGAGAAGAGAGGGATGGATGAGACATGGAGGTGAGAGAAGAGAGGGATGGATCAGTCATAGAGGAGAGAGAAGAGAGGGGTGGATCAGACATAGAGGAGAGAGAAGAGAGGGATGGATGAGACATAGAGGAGAGAGAAGAGAGGGATGGATGAGACATAGAGGACAGAGAGAAGAGAGGGATGGATCAGACATAGAGGAGAGAGAAGAGAGGGATGGATCAGACATAGAGGACAGAGAGAAGAGAGGGATGGATCATACATAGAGGAGAGAGAAGAGAGGGATGGATGAGACATAGAGGAGAGAGAGGAGAGGGATGGATGAGACATAGAGGAGAGAGAGAAGAGAGGGATGGATCAGACATAGAGGAGAGAGAAGAGAGGGATGGATCAGACATAGAGGTGAGAGAAGAGAGGGATGGATCAGACATGGAGGAGAGAGAAAAGAGAGGGATGGATCAGACATAGAGGTGAGAGAAGAGAGGGATGGATCAGACATGGAGGAGAGAGAGGGATGGATCAGACATAGAGGAGAGAGAAGAGAGGGATGGATGAGACATAGAGGAGAGAGAAGAGAGGGATGGATCAGACATAGAGGAGAGAGAAGAGAGGGATGGATGAGACATAGAGGAGAGAGAAGAGAGGGATGGATCAGACATAGAGGAGAGAGAAAAGAGAGGGATGGATCAGACATAGAGGAGAGAGAAGAGAGGGATGGATGAGACATAGAGGAGAGAGAAGAGAGGGATGGATGAGACATAGAGGAGAGAGAAGAGAGGGATGGATCAGACATAGAGGAGAGAGAAAAGAGAGGGATGGATCAGACATGGAGGAGAGAGAAGAGAGGGATGGATGAGACATAGAGGAGAGAGAGAAGAGAGGGATGGATCAGACATAGAGGAGAGAGAAGAGAGGGGTGGATCAGACATAGAGGAGAGAGAAGAGAGGGATGTATCAGACATAGAGGAGAGAGAGAAGAGAGGGATGGATCAGACATGGAGGAGAGAGAAGAGAGGGATGGATCAGACATAGAGGAGAGAGAAGAGAGGGATGGATCAGACATAGAGGAGAAAGAAGAGAGGAATGGATGAGACATGGAGGAGAGAGAAGAGAGGGATGGATCAGACATAGAGGAGAGAGAGGGATGGATGAGACATAGAGGAGAGAGAAGAGAAGGATGTATCAGACATAGAGGAGAGAGAACAGAGGGATGGATCAGACATAGAGGAGAGAGAAGAGAGAGGGATGGATCAGACATAGAGGAGAGAGAAGAGAGGGATGGATGAGACATAGAGGAGAGAGAGAAGAGAGGGATGGATGAGACATAGAGGAGAGAGAGAAGAGAGGGATGGATGAGACATAGAGGAGAGAGAGAAGAGAGGGATGGATCAGACATAGAGGAGAGAGAAGAGAAGGATGGATCAGACATAGAGGAGAGAGAAGAGAGGGATTGGTTCAGACAAAGAGGAGAGAGAAGAGAGGGATGGATCAGACATACAGGAGAGAGAAGAGAGGGATGGATGAGACATAGAGGAGAGAGAAGAGAGGGATGGATCAGACATAGAGGAGAGAGGAAAGAGAGGGATGGATCAGACATAGAGGAGAGAGAGAAGAGAGGGATGGATCAGACATAGAGGAGAGAGAAGAGAGGTATGGATCAGACATGGAGGAGAGAGAAAAGAGAGGGATGGATCAGACATAGAGGTGAGAGAAGAGAGGGATGAATCAGACATAGAGGAGAAAGAAGAGAGGAATGGATGAGACATGGAGGAGAGAGAAGAGAGGGATGGATCAGACATAGAGGAGAGAGAGGGATGGATGAGACATAGAGGAGAGAGAAGAGAAGGATGTATCAGACATAGAGGAGAGAGAACAGAGGGATGGATCAGACATAGAGGAGAGAGAAGAGAGAGGGATGGATCAGACATAGAGGAGAGAGAAGAGAGGGATGGATGAGACATAGAGGAGAGAGAGAAGAGAGGGATGGATGAGACATAGAGGAGAGAGAGAAGAGAGGGATGGATGAGACATAGAGGAGAGAGAGAAGAGAGGGATGGATCAGACATAGAGGAGAGAGAAGAGAAGGATGGATCAGACATAGAGGAGAGAGAAGAGAGGGATTGGTTCAGACAAAGAGGAGAGAGAAGAGAGGGATGGATCAGACATACAGGAGAGAGAAGAGAGGGATGGATGAGACATAGAGGAGAGAGAAGAGAGGGATGGATCAGACATAGAGGAGAGAGGAAAGAGAGGGATGGATCAGACATAGAGGAGAGAGAGAAGAGAGGGATGGATCAGACATGGAGGTGAGAGAAGAGAGGGATGGATCAGACATGGAGGAGAGAGAAGAGAGGGATGGATGAGACATAGAGGAGAGAGAAGAGAGGGATGGATCAGACATGGAGGAGAGAGAAGAGAGGAATGGGTCAGACATGGAGGAGAGATAGAAGAGAGGGATGGATCATACAAAGAGGAGAGAGAAGAGAGGAATGGATCAGACTTGGAGGAGAGAGAAGAGAGGGATGGGTCAGACATGGAGGAGAGAGAGAAGAGAGGGATGGATCAGACAAAGAGAAGAGAGAAGAGAGGGATGGATCAGACATAGAGGAGAGAGAAGAGAGGGATGGGTCAGACATGGAGGAGAGAGAGAAGAGAGGGATGGATCAGACATAGAGGAGAGAGAGAAGAGAGGGATGGATCAGACATAGAGAAGAGAGAGAAGAGAGGGATGAATCAGATATGGAGGAGAGAGAAGAGAGTAATGGATCAGAAATGGAGGAGAGAGAGAGGAGAGGGATGGATCAGATATGGAGGAGAGAGAAGAGAGGGATGGATCAGATATGGAGGAGAGAGAAGAGAGGGATGGATCAGACATAGAGGAGAGAGAGAAGAGAGGGATGAATCAGATATGGAGGAGAGAGAAGAGAGTAATGGATCAGACATGGAGGAGAGAGAGAGGAGAGGGATTGATCAGATATGGAGGAGAGAGAAGAGAGGGATGGATCAGATATGGAGGAGAGAGAAGAGAGGGATGGATCAGACATAGAGGAGAGAGGGGTAGAGGAGAACGAGATGGTGGGAGAGGAGACTGGTAGACGGCGGGGAGGAGTGATAGTCAGCGGGAGGTGCGGGGGAGAACAGATGGAGAATAGAGATGACGGAGGATATTAGGAGAGAACAGAGAGGTAGGCAGAAAATGAGACAGGACACTATACTATAGATAGTAATAGGCAGCAGAGCCTGACATGAAAGAGACTGAATGTATTGTGGGATGAATATATTAGAATAGATATAACAGGCGTGGATATATTTAGGAGGAGGGGCAGGGGTGAAGTGGGGATAAAAGGGGAGTGATTTTATTAGGAAAGGATATATCAAGGATGTATAAAATAAGGATGAACATATATATATATACCGTATATATCAGGAATAGATACAGTGTCTTGAAAAAAGTATTCATACCCCTTGACATTTTCCACATTTTATCATGTTACAACCTAAAACATAAATGTATTTTATTTGGATTTTATGTGATAGACCAACACAAAGTGGCACATAATTGTGAAGTTGAAGGAAAATGATAAATGGTTTTCAACATTTTTTTACAAATAAATATGTGAAAAATGTGGTGTGCATTTGTATTCAGCCCCCCTGAGTCAATACTTTGTAGAACCTCCTTTCACTGCAATTACAGCTGCAAGTCTTTTTGGGGATGTCTCTACCAGCTTTGCACATCTAGAGAGTGACATTTTTGCCCATTCAGCTTTGCAAAATAGCTCAATCTCTGTCAGATTGGATGGAGAGCGTCTTTCCATCAACTCTGACCAGCTTCCCTGTCCCTGCTGAAGAAAAGCATCCCCACAACATGATGCTGCCACCACCATGTATCACGGTGGGGATGGTGTGTTCAGGGTGATGTGCAGTGTTAGTTTTCCACCACACATAGCGTTTTGCTTTTAGGCCAAAAAGTTAAATTTTTGTCTCATCTGACCAGAGCACCTTCTTCTACATGTTTGCTGTGTCCCCCACATGGCTTCTCTCTGCAAACAGGACTTCTTATGGCTTTCTTTCAATAATGACTTTCTTCTTGCCACTCTTCCATAAAGGCCAGATTTGTGGAGTGCACGACTAATAGTTGTCCTGTGGACAGATTCTCCCACCTGAGCTGTGGATCTCTGCAGCTCCTCCAGAGTTACCATGGGTCTCTTGGCTGCTTCTCTGATTAACGATCTCCTTGCCCGGCCTGTCAGTTTAGATGGATGGCCATGTCTTGGTAGGTTTGCAGTTGTGCCATACTCTTTCCATTTTTGGATGATGGATTGAACAGTGCTCCATGAGATGTTCAAAGCTTGGAATATTTTTTTATAACCTAACCCTGCTTTAAACTTCTCTACAATTTTATCGCTGACCTGTCTGGTGTGTTCCTTGGCCTTCATGATGCTGTTTGTTCACTAAGGTTCTCTAACAAATCACTGAGGGCTTCACAGAACAGCTGTATTTATACTGACATTAAATTATACACATAAGAACGCTATATACTAATTAGGTGACCTCTGAAAGCAATTGGTTCCACTAGATTTTAGTTAGGGGTATCAGAGTAAAGGGGACTGAAGACAAATGCATACCAAACTTTATAGATATTTGTAAAAAAAAATTGAAAACCATTTATCATTTTCTTTCTACTTCACAATTATGTGCCACTTTGTGTTGGTCTATCACATAAAATCCCAATAAAACATTTACGTTTTTGGTGGTAACATGACACAATGTGGAAAATTTTAAGGGGTATGAATACTTTTTCAAGGCACTGTATAAGAGGGATGTAAAAAAGGGACTTACATATATATACCTTATAAGGAATGGATATAATAAGGCTGGGTATATCAGGCATGGATAAAATATGGATGTTAGTATACATCAGTGAGGGATATAATAGGGATGGATGTAATAGGGATGGGTATAACAGAAATGGATAGATCAGGGGTGGATACAATAAGGATGCCTATTTGAGGAATTAGTATAGTTGGGATGGATAGTTTGTGAATTAAAATTTTGTTGATGGAAATATCAAGGATGGATATACTGTATAAGAGATACATATGATAGAAATGTACAATATATGTCAGGGATAGACAAAATTTGGATGGATATATCTGAGTATATCACAGTACTTCCCCCTGATTGGGCGGGGAGGGATTGTGTCTGTGAGTTGGTGGAGAGGGCTGTATGTCAGTATTGATGTGGTTAGGTGTTCATGGAGGGATGATATCAGTGGGGAGTGAGTTGGGTAGGGGGGGATGAATGTCAGTAGGGGTTGAGTTGGGTGGGGAGGGACGGATGTCGATGGGGGGTGAGTTGGGTGGGGAGGGATGAATGTCAGTAGGGGTTGAGTTGGGCGGGGAGGGATGGATCTCAGTGGGGGGTGAGTTGGGTGGGGAGGGATGGATCCCAGTTGGGGTGAGTTGGGTGGAAAGCGATGGATCCCCATTGGGGTGAGTTGGGTGGAGAGCGATGGATGTCCGTGGGTGGGTGAGTTGGGACAGATGTCAGTAGAGGGGGGTGAGTTTGGTGGGGAGGGATGAATGTGAGTAGGAGTTGAGTTGGGTGTGGAGGGATGAATGTCAGTAGGAGTTGAGTTCAGTGTGGAGGGATGGATCTCAGTGGGGGGTGAGTTGGGTGGGGAGGGACAGATGTCAATGGGGGGTGAGTTGGGTGGAGAGGGATGGATCCCAGTTGGCGTGAGGTGGGTGGAGAGGGTCGGATCCCAGTTGGGGTGAGTTGGGTGGAGAGCGATGGATGTCCGTGGGGGGTAAGTTGAGCGGAGAGGTGTCAATGGGGGGGTGAGTTGGGTGGGGAGGGATGAGGTCAGTAGGGGTGAGTTGGGTGGGGAGAGATGGATCTCAGTGGGGGCTGAGTTGGGTAGGGAGGGATGGACGTCAGTGGGGGGGGGGGTGAGTTGGGTGGGGATAGATGGATCTTAGCTTGTGTGAGTTAGGTGGGGAGGGATGATATCATAGTTACATAGTTACATAGTAGGTGAGGTTGAAAAAAGACACAAGTTCATCAAGTCCAACCTATGTGTGTGATTATGTGTCAGTATTACATTATATATCCCTGTATGTTGCGGTCATTCAGGTGATTATCTAATAGTTTCTTGAAGCTATCAATGCTCCCCGCTGAGACCACCGCCTGTGGAAGGGAATTCCACATCCTTGCCGCTCTTACAGTAAAGAACCCTCTACGTAGTTTAAGGTTAAACCTCTTTTCTTCTAATTGTAATGAGTGGCCACGAGTCTTATTAAACTCTCTTCTGCGAAAAAGTTTTATCCCTATTGTGGGGTCACCAGTACAGTATTTGTAAATTGAAATCATATCCCCTCTCAAGCATCTCTTCTCTAGAGAGAATAAGTTCAGTACTTGCAAACTTTCCTCATAACTAAGATCCTCCAGACCCTTTATTAGCTTTGTTGCCCTTCTTTGTACTCGCTCCATTTCCAGTACATCCTTCCTGAGGACTGGTGCCCAGAACTGGACAGCATACTCCAGGTGCGGCCGGACCAGAACCTTTTAGAGTGGGAGAATTTTCGTTTTATCTCTTGCGTTGATCCCCCTTTTAATGCATGCCAATATTCTGTTTGCTTTATTAGCAGCAGCTTGGCATTGCATGCCATTGCTGAGCCTATCATCTACTAGGACCCCCAGGTCCTTTTCCATCCTAGATTCCCCCAGAGGTTCTCCCCCCAGTGTATAGATTGCATTCATATTTTTGCCACCCAAATGCATTATTTTACATTTTTCTACATTGAACCTCATTTGCCATGTAGTCGCCCACCCCATTAATTTGTTCAGGTCTTTTTGCAAGGTTTCCACATCCTGCAGAGAAGTTATTGCCCTGCTTAGCTTAGTATTGTCTGCAAATACAGAGATTGAACTGTTTACCTCATCCTCCAGGTCGTTTATAAACAAATTAAATAGGATTGGTCCCAGCACAGAACCCTGGGGAACCCCACTACCCACCCCTGACCATTCTGAGTACTCCCCATTTATCACCACCCTCTGAACTCGCCCTTGTATCCAGTTTTCAATCCATGTACTCACCCTATGGTCCATGCCAACGAACCTTATTTTGTACAGTAAACGTTTATGGGGAACTGTGTCAAATGCTTTTGCAAAATCCAGATACACTACGTCTACGGGCCTTCCTTTATCTAGATGGCAACTCACCTCCTCATAGAAGGTTAATAGATTGGTTTGGCAAGAACGATTCTTCATGAATCCATGCTGATTACTGCTAATGATATCGTTCTTATTACTAAAATCTTGTATATAGTCCCTTATCATCCCCTCCAAGAGTTTACATACTATTGATGTTAGGCTAACTGGTCTGCAATTTCCAGGGATGTATTTTGGGCCCTTTTTAATTCAATCTTATTTTATTGAGAAAGAAAAAGTGTACAGTATACAGTAATGTAATACAAAAACACATAAAAGTAGAAATAGATATCATTGCGATATTGGTAACATATCATCTTATGTCTTAAGCAATTTGTGAGCTTTTATTGATTTGGTTTGATATTTAGCCTGCGTAGCTATACCGTCTAAACTGAGTAGAGTGCAGGTGAGCACCACTATCCACTCACTGAGTGGCGTCCACCTATTGCAAACAAGCTAGGGCTATTGTTGCTGTGCTAAATGTTTTTTCTCTGATGGGGAAGCTCAGTGTGTGTCACATTACTTGTCTGATGAGATTAGAGAGAATGATTTAGGTGATCGTATAGCGTTGTAACATATAAGGGGAGAAAGAGAAAAAGAGGGGTGGGAATAGAGGGGACAAGGGAGAGAGGGAATACAGATATTAAGAGAAAGACATTCCACCCTGGTCACACAGTTGCATTGGTGGAGTCCTCTGTAGCCCATGGAATAAATTCAGCGGAATAGCGGAAGATAGACCACGAGGTCCAGGTCTTGGAAAATTGTTCCTCCTTACCCGTTTCCTGCGACAACATCCGTTCCAGACTATTAATTTGGTCCACTTCAATTGCCCAATCTCCCAGGGAAGGCATGCTCGTCGACTTCCAATGTCTGGGCAGTACCGTTCTAGCTGCCGCTAAAAAGTGACGCAGAACGTCTTTTTTGACCGATTTAAGCGGACCAGGGAGCATAGATAGCAGGGCCACCTCAGGAGAGGATGCAACCGAGGTCGCCATGAGTCTGCAGTACAGATCGAGGATCTTTTGCCAGAACCTCCGCACAGGGGGGCACTCCCACCAAATGTGGAGTAGGGTTCCCTTTGATGACAAACAACGCCAGCAGGTGTCTGGGAGTGTCGGGTTTATCCATCGTAATGTCGAGGGGCATCTATACCAACGGGTCAGTAATTTGAATCCCTTTTCTTGCGATTTGGAGGCTAAGGATATTTTATGAGTCAAAATGAAGCATTTTTTCCAATCTACAGGTGAGATGGGGTGACCCAATTCTTCCCTCCAGGCCTGTGTGTATGGGGGGAGGTCAGGATTATAGACTATATGTATGAGAGAGTATAGTTGAGAGACCACATGCGTAGGAGGGTCAATCTGGAGCAGCATGTTCTCCAAGTCTGTTGTATCAGTAAGTACATCAGGTAAGGATGGGAAGGTTCGAATAAAAGATAGCACCTGTTGCCTCTGCAGCCAGTGCGTCGAAGCATGGGAAGGTAGGCCGGTGGGAACGTCTTGAGTCAGAGAAGGATCTGAACGCAGGACTTGGGCAAGTCGTCTGTGCTCCTTCTTGCACCAAGGGCCAAAACTCTCTACTTGTAGGGCTGGTGGAAAAGCCGGAGTTCCAAACAGTGGAGTCATGGGTCCTTTCAGAGGAGATAGGGTCTTGGAGGAATTCATTCGGGTCCAAATTTGGATAGTTTGTCGGGTGAGATCGCTCAGGGGTGATCCCCCTTTTAGGAATTCAGTAGGCGTCCACGGTAGTGCACGGAGATCTATTGAATTGAGATGGCTCTCTATTTGTACCCATAATTTGGTGGAGGAATGATGAAACCAGTTAACTATACGTGTTAGTACTGCTGCTCTATAATATATAGAGGCATCCGGAGCTCCAGCTCCACCACGAATCTTGGGAAGCGACAGCGTCTCATAGCGTATCCGAGGACGGGCCCCCGCCCAGATAAAGGAGGAGAACAGTTGGCGGAGTTTCTTAAAGAACCAGGAGGGTATTGAAATGGGAATTGTCTGGAACAAGTAAAGAAACCGAGGGAGGACGTCCATTTTTAGAGCATTCACTCTACCTAGCCACGATAGGCGTTTTTTCGTGTAGTTTGATAGATCAGTCTTGGTTCTAAGCAGAAGGGTAGCATAGTTCAGAGAGAACAATTGGGACCTTTCTGTGGGTATTTGGATTCCGAGGTAACGGATGGAAGTGGAGCCTGTTTTAAAGGGAAACTTGATGGAGACTTGGCGGAGGGCCTCCTGTGATAAAGAAATGTTCAGTATTTCTGACTTAGTATGATTCACTTTGAAATTGCTCATCTTCCCAAACCTCGTGAATTCCTGCATAATATGTGTTAAAGATAAGTGGGGTTGGGTTACAAACATTAGTAGGTCATCCGCAAAGAGAGCCAGTTTGGAATGAATAGGGCCTATCGATACACCAGAGATGTTAGGGTTATTGCGCAAGGCAATTGCCAGGTGTTCCATAACAAGGACATAGAGAAGGGGAGATAAAGGACAGCCTTGTCGTGTCCCGTTATGGATGGGAAATGAGGGTGATAATGAGCCGTTCACCCGTATTCTAGCAGAAGGAGAGGAGTAAAGGGACATAATTCGGGATAGCATTTTGGGGCCTAGACCTATCTGTTTCAAAGACATCTGGAGGAATTCCCAGTCCACCCGGTCAAATGCCTTTTCCGCATCGACCGTCAAAAGACATAGAGGGACATCATGGGTGCGTGCATAGTCGGTAAGAAGCAGAGTTTTCAGGGTGTTATCTTTTGCCTCACGACCACTTACAAAGCCCACCTGGTCCAGGTGTATGAGGCGGGGGAGAAGCGGCTTCAACCTAGTGGCTAAAATTTTGGCGTATATTTTCAAGTCCACTCCAATTAACGATATGGGCCTATAATTAGCGCACACAGTAGGGTCCTTATCTGGTTTTGGGATAATAGTAATGTGGGCTTCAAGCGTTTGTGGAGGAAACGCCAAGCCTTCTGATATAGAGTTGAATACTCTAGCCAAGAAGGGGGTCAATAGGGGAGCAAATGTCTTGTAAAATTTAGGGGTGAAGCCGTCTGGCCCCGGGCTTTTACCGGACGGGGTGGCCGCTATCGCCCCCAAGACCTCATCTGTTGTAATTACCTGTTCTAGCTCTTCTACAGTATCGCCGTCCAATGTAGGGAGCTCCGTCTCTTCAACATAAGACTGTCTATCGGTGTCAGGTGTAAGGGTAGGGCTAGAAGAGACGCCGGGCAAAAGATTGTATAGTGTGTGGTAGAAATCTCGGAATGTTTGTGATATCTTGGAGGGCTCACTAAGCATTTGTCCAGAGGGGGCCCGAATCTGAGGTATAAATGTGGAAGACGTGTTTGGGTGAAGGGTGCGAGCTAACGGTCCACCGCATTTATCTTGGAATCGGTACTGATGTAATGCAAGTCTGTCCGCATAGGTGCGAGCCGAAGCCTCATATAAGTCCTTGAGTTGGGATCGAGCCGTTGAGACCTCTGTAAGAGTCCCCACCGTTGGAGCTCGTTTATGTTGGGTCTCAAGGTCTCGAAGCTTTTGCATTGCTGAGGTTATTGCGGCTGAGCGAACCTTTTTCAAGCGGGTCCCCATCTGAATAAAGGTTCCTCGCAGGACAGCTTTAAGTGCCTCCCATTGTATGGGTAGCGAGGTAGTGTCTGATGCATGATCTTTTAAAAAATTAGAAATGGTTTCTGAGACCTTTTGGGAGCAGTCAGAGTTTGTGAGGATGGAGTCATTCAGCCTCCACGTCCACTCCCTCACCGGTGTGGAGGGAATCATTAGTGTCAGATATATAGGCGAGTGGTCGGACCAGACCATTGAGTCTATCTCACATTCAGGTGACCAATCTAAACACCTGTGGTCAAGAAGAAAATAGTCTATACGACTATAAGAGTGATGGACCTGTGAGAAGTGGGTATAGTTGCGGTTTTTGGGGAACAGAACCCGCCATATGTCGATTAGACGTAAATCATATATAGCGCGTTTAAATGCCCTTAACTTAGTAAAGGAGATGGATGAGCGAGATGTTGATGAGTCTAAGAGTGGATCTAGGGGGGCGTTAAAATCCCCGCCTATGATTATTTTACCCTCTGCAAATTCCGACAAGATCCTCATGTACCGCAGAGCAGACGATATTTGATTAGTATTTGGTAGGTAGAGATTGGCAATAGTGAATTTCGTGCCCCATAAGGAGAACTTTACGAACACATACCTTCCCTGGGGGTCCGAGACTTGGTCTATCAGGTCAATCGGAAGCGTTTTGTGGAAGGCAACAGAAACGCCTTTGGTTTTCTGAGATGGGTTTGTACTGTGAAACCATCTGTTAAAGTACCTGTTGGAGCAGGAAGGGGTGGAGTTTGTGTGGAAATGAGTTTCCTGTAACAGTAACACATTGACCTGTTGTTTATGCATTTGGTAGAGGATTTGTCCTCTCTTGGATGCTATATTGAGGCCATTTACATTATAGGAGCAAAATTTCAGGCGAGGATGGGATAGTACTGTGTGGGCCATAGTGGAATGAGAAGAAGAGAGTCAGCTTAGAGACAGCAGAGGGAGGAAGAGGGATGGGGGGGGATTATAAGGTGGCAAAAATATACCAGGACAGAACTAGGTAGGGGGGACACCTAAATAAGGAGCCTAACAAGTCTAAGGGGTCCACGAAAACGGGACACCACGTGAAAAATCACGTATAAAGGCACTATCCGTGCCCGGCCTATTGAGGGTGGGAGGTCGAAGTGGAGAGTCTGAGCCGTGAGCCCAGTAGCATGACAGGCATATGTAGCTTACTTGAGGCACATCAGTGTAACAAACATTTAAACAGCAGAACACACATCAGATCGTCTGTGAAGGAGGGTGGCGGTCCGCGTGGGCAAATGACTCCGCACAAGCCCACCCTCCCTCCTTCACAGAGGAGACATCAATCCGCAAAATAACTTCCTGGGAAGGGGGAAGTAAACATTTTCAACATATGCTATCCATAGACCCCAACAGGGGTCCCGGAAACAATTCTGTGTAATAATACTGAAATCAGTAACAATGTGTAATAACATTTTAAGGTGAGACTAAGCAGTGTATGAGAAACCGTATACGGAGAGCTAGAGGTGTCCATGTGGATAATGGCAAGAGACCGTGGACCCATCCAGTCCATCCATCGGCCCCTCTCCCTGTATCCAGGTGGAACATTTCCCCTAGGTACCTAAATATAAGGCCATTGTGGTAAAATATGTTAGAAACCCAATAATAGCCGAACCAAATCAAACATCAGAGATTTGCAGTCCTTTAGCCTCTCCCGAACCCCAGCCAGGTACAATACACTAGCGAAGGGCAGGGAGAAGGCCTGCCTATGTATTGCTCCCTCTATCCTGAGACATTGGGTTACGGAGCAGGTCATCTTGTCTCTTAGTGTAACATAGCTTGCTGAAATCCGGTGGAACAAAGGAGAAAAAATGTAAAAAGGGAAAAACAAAAAACAAACAACAACAAAAACTCCAAAAATTCTGTAGAGAGGTGGTGGGGATTCCAAACCTTGACCTGATCAAGAGACAAGAGAGGAGCAGCGCACTTAGAGGGTGCTAGTCATGTGGGGAACGTTGAAATGGCTTCAAGTAACGTCTTAAAGGTACCTTAAGCTTCTGGGGAGGTAGGCCGACGTATTCTGGGGCCTATAGAATGTGATCTGGACCTCGGCTGCCTGCGTCGTTGTGGGAGAGGGTCCCGTATTTGCACCCTAATGCGGTCATCTGGCGGGTCCAGCCAGTTCGGTACCTCAATTGGGTCTTGTTCCAGAAAGCTGAAAAAGGCTGGGAGTTGATCCGGGTCGGAGAGGATAAATTTGTGCTCAGCTCTGGTCACCTTAATACTGAAGGGGTGTCCCCACGTATAAGTTGCTCCGGTTTGGCGTATCAGATCTAGTAGTGGGCGGACCATTCGGCGCATGTGGAGAGTGTTGCGAGAGAGGTCTGGATATAAGTTGATAGCAGAACCATCAAAGTCCACGGGACCCAAACACCATGCCTTGCGCATAAGTTCTTCTTTAAGGGTGTAATAATGAACCCTGCAGAGGACATCGCGTGGGCGGTCACTTTGTTCTCTCCTCGGCCCCCCCACTCTGTGCACCCGGTCTAATTCAATGGGAGATGAAACCTCTCTGCCCAGGACTATGTTGAGGATGGCAATGACGGAAGGTTTTAAGTCTGTACCCGCTGTGGCCTCCGGTATACCCTGTAACCGTATATTATTCCTGCGGCTCCTATTTTCTCCGTCTTCTATGCGTAATTGATGTTGTCTTATACGGTGCAAGTGCTCCCTGGAGGCCTTTTCAAGGGATGTGATGTGAGCTGCATGATCAGATTGAATGTCAGTTAAGGCAGACACTGCGGTCTTATTAGTCGAGACCTGCTGTTGGAGGGCCTGGAGGTCTTTGTGGAGTGAGGTCTCCATTTTGATCGCCCAGGACTCAAACTCCGCTCTAAAGGCTGCCAGAAGGGTCGAGGCCTCGGATCTATTCGCTCCTCCTGAAGCTTGAGGAGCCGCATCTCTAGGACCCGTGTCTGAAAGAGGGGCAGCAGGGGTCTCAGACCTGGATGCCACAGCTGATAGGTCCGATTGCAGGACGGAAGGACCATCCGAATCCTCACTGCTGTCTGTCGCCGGCTGAGTGGGAGGAGGAGGCTTGCTTTTCCCCGGGTTTCGAGCGGACGTCATCTTATCTTTGGGAGTGCGGGGATCAGACTGGGATGTGCGGAGCAGGTATCGTTGGATTGTGCCCTGTTGTAGGTCCGTGGACTCAGTAGATCGAGCACTGTGTGTGGACATGCTTTTCGAAGATGTGCGATGACTGAAAAATAGCCTGTCAGCTCCGGGCAGTTACGGAGCTCAGCAGCTCATTGCTTAGCCATACATGGTCTGTCCTGCTTCTCTGCAAAGTTGTATGGATGGGGACCACTGGTGGGCGCCGACCCCGCTGGGCCTCTCTTGTGGCTGTGTAGAGAGCGATCCAGGCTCAGAGGGGTAAGAATACCAGGAGCCTATGTAGATACAGCAGCTTGGGTGGAGCAAGATGGCCGCCACTTGTGTTCAGGGCCGTGGTGACAGTTCATGTACTTATGGGGGTATATGCTTGCTAGTGCCCCGTCTAGGGCCACAGTCTGTCAGATCAGGGTGTCCCCAGGTGGTGGGTGAGGCTAAGATTAGGCCCAAAGGAGACAGGGGGCTGCCAGGGTGTAGCAAGATGGCCGCCACATTCAGTCTCTGGAGCCAGGGCAGCACCACAAGTACATGCTGGGGTGATTGTTCACTAAATACCCTGTCGGGGTCTCAATTAGCCAGGCCAAGGTATTTCTGTGGTTGGCGGGGGCTCAGATTGGGCCTAGGAGAGTTAGATAGGCCGCTGGGTGTAGTAAAATGGCCGCCGGCACTTACCAGGTCCCTCTGGCAGGCCCCCTAGAGCGGTATGGAGCGGATCACAGGCCCCCAGTAGCAGGCTGGATGTCCCCAATGTTTGTGGAGGAGGTAGGGCATGTGTAGCGGCCGGGGACAGGGCCGGCACGGTCTCTGGGTGCAGCAAGATGGCCGCCGTTCCCCGTGAGTAGGCCGGAGCCGCGGCCTTTCCTAACAGTTGGCCCGGAGCTCCGCGATCGCCGCGGACGCCGCGATCTCGGTGTCAAACAGCTCCCTCCTTGTCTGCACCGCTGTCTGAGGCACAAGCAGGGTCGGTGCTGGTCTGTGGGTGAGTATATCTCCAGGTGTGCTCTATGCCTGGAGGAGCTCACCCCAGGCACGTCTGCTCAGATCTCCGTTCGGCCACGCCCCCTTGGGCCCTTTTTAAATATTGGTGCTACATTGGCTTTTCTCCAATCAGCTGGTACCATTACAGTCAATAGACTGTCTGTAAATAGACTGTCTGTAAAAATTAGGAACAACGGTCTGGCAATCACTTGACTGAGTTCCCTAAGTACCCTCGGATGCAAGCCATCTGGTCCCAGTGATTTATTAATGTTAAGTTTCTCAAGTCTAATTTTAATTCAGTCCTCTGTTAACCATGGAGGTGCTCTCCTCCTCTCCAGTTGGGTGGAGAGGGATGGATGTCAGTGGGGGGGGGGGGGGGGGGGTGAGTTGAGCAGAGAGGGACAGATGTCAGTCGGGGGTGAGTTGGAGAGAAGGATGTCAGTGTATTTTTATTTTTTTTTTAAGCCAAGCCTTTATTACCACTTTAAGTCATTGTCTTCTTTTTGTTTCAGTGGGAAGACCCATCCGTGTGCCGCATTGTCCCGTCCCTTCAGAAGAAGAAGTGTCACATTATCACAAACTCTACATAGAGGGACTGAAACAGCTCTTTGACGAGTTCAAGGTGTCTTGTGGACTCTCAGCTAGTGATGTTCTACAGATCATCTGACCCAGTTTTGGGCAGCATCTGGCTCTTCATCTACGACAATACTATACAAGGCAGTGTGCCATGGACATTCTGGCACTCAATTACACAATCCCTACCATGGATTCCTTTAAGGCTAACTAAACACAAAATGAGTATTTCGGTTATGGATGGATGTTGTTGGAATTATATCAACTGACCTGTCTTTTTCTCACGTAGACTTGCCCAGTAAATCACATATCTGTTATTTCCAGGTATAAGAGATCATGTGACTTACTCCCCTTTCTTGTAAGGGATGGTGTGCATGCTTGATGATTGGCCACTCAGGACTGTCACATGGAATGAGGATTGTCATCATCTCTATGTAGGCTCCAATCATGAGTTTAAACCTACACAGGACTTCATCTCCTAACTCCTGGAGGTCAACGTTTGATTGGTTAATGTGGAGGGGTGGTCGGATGATGTCACAACCTCCACCTCAACCAATCAGAGAAAGTCTTGTATTCATTGATAAAACACAAAAAACTTTATGTGATGGGCCGAGCAGGGCTAAGCCCGGCTCGATTTTGTTTCGGGGATGGGACAGGAAGTCCCTGTACCACTGATGAAACACAGCATTGTATACTGTATGTACTATTGCACGATTTAACCACTTCCCACTCACCTGCCCACAATGTACTGTGGACGGGCGGCCGGTGTAGGCAAATCGACATGCCCATACATCACTGCCTACTTTCAGGTTTACTTTACACATAGTTAGGCACACTTTTAACCCCTTGATCGCCCTAGATGTTAACCCATTTCCAGCCAGCGTCATTAGTACAGAGATGGTGTATATTTATATATATACACACACACACCATAGATGGTAGCCACTATAACTTATATAACCTATTGGGATTTTTTTTTTTTTTTATCAAAGATATGTAGCAGAATACATTTTTACCAAAATGTATGAAGAAATTAGATTTTTAAAATCAAAAGATTTTTTTGGATATGTTTTAAAGTAAAAAATTTTGTTTTTTTCACAATTTTTAGTCTTTTTTTTGTTTTATATTGCAAAAAATAAAAAAAACAGTGGTGATCAAATACCACCAAAAGAAAGCTCTATGTGTGACAAAAATGATAGAAAATTGTGTTTAGGTACAGCTTTGCATGACCGCACAGTTAACAGTTAAAATAGCGCAGTGCTAAATAGCAAAAAATGGCCTGGTCATGAAAGAGGTAAAATCTACCGGAGCTGAAGTGGTTAAAGTGAAAGCAAACGTGGAGTTATGCTGTAAGACTAGATGTTATGGGGTGTTAAGTGTTAATTTTAGAATTACAAGATAACTTTTTTTCATAGGGAGGGCTGGGTTAGGCTAATGTGCAGCCAATCTTTTTAGTTTTTAGATCAAATATTGATAGATTAGACCCCTGTCAGGTTAATTTTTACCATCTCTTCACTTTATGTCCTGGTGACACCACAGGAACCCATCTCTGAGAGTCGTCACAGGAACAGGAGTCCCCATTTCATGACTTACCCTTACCTCTTGCTCTGGTGACAACAAACTTTTGGATTTTCCCTAATTTTCTGTCTCATTAACAGTGGTCACCAAGACAAATAGAAGGCTGAGTTTTCCCAGTGGGGTCGCAGACATGATTAAAAAAAACAGTCTAACTAGACTTAGGGTCTTTATGGACCTTGCTTTATGCACTGGTCCAAATTATTTGGCGGAGGGAAGATTATGGTGTGGGGTTCCAGTGAAGGGAAATCTTAAGGTGTTAGCATACCAAGACATTTTGGACAATTTCAGGCTCCCGACTTTGTGGGAACAGTTTGGGCATGGCCCCTTCCTCTTCCAACATGACTGCACACCAGTGCACAAAGCAAGGTCCATAAAGACATGGATTAGCGAGTTTGTGGTGGCCTGACCTCAACCAGATAGAACACTTTGTGGTGAATTTGAGATGAGACTGTGAGCCAGGCCTTCTCGTCCACATCAGTGCCTGACCTCACAAAAGTGCTTCTGAAAGAATGGTCAAACATTCCCATAGACACACTCCTAAACCTTGTGGACAGCCTTCCTAGAAGAGTTAAAGCTGTTATAGCTGCAAAGAGTGGCCCAACTCCATATCGAACCCTACAGACTAAAACTGAGTTGCCATTAAAGTTCATGTGCATGTAAAGGCAATAATTTTGGTAATATAGTGTAAATTTCTGGCTCTAATACAGTGGTGATAATGGGTTGCTAGCTCTCCCCCTCATCTATTCTGTGAATAGACATGGGCAGAGGTGGGGTGGATAAACATCGAAGAGTGCAAAATTGGTCAACAGTAAGACAGTTTTAACCAGTGATAATAGGGCTGAAAGGTGTATAAGAGAAAAAGAGTACAGATAGGTGTTTTACTGCAAGTATTAAGAGACCAATGATACAACAGAATAAAATTGGCAAGCAGTAGGAAAATTGTAATCAGCAAGGCTAGGCCCAAATGTACAGACTGAAGTTTTACTACAAGTATTAATTAATGTAGGGAATACAGCAGTGTAAAACTGGCTAGTAGCAGTTTTAATGAGCAATAACAGGCCTAACTGGTGTACGCCTAACTTTCATTTATCTATGGGGATAGGATGGAGCAGAAAATGTAAGTGAAATAATGTGAGATGGTTTAGGTGAACACTGTTCTTTAAGGTGATGCAGCAGTGTGCTGTACATAATAGGCAGCTCTGAGAACAGGTGGTTAGCAACAGGTGAATACTACACTTTGAGTAGCCCAAGCCCAAAAGGTTTCACCTATAACTAAAATAACATTGTTAGGTGGACAGATCCCTTATGCCAATGACACAGGAATGAGATGGCTTAAAACAAGCAGACAGCCATTGGTCATGCCAATGATAGAAAAACGATAAAGCTTTTCTTCCATGTATTTTATTTTTTTATAATGTTTACAAGTTTATAAGCTGATCTCTAGTTTGCATTATTTTTATATAATTTCTGTGTGCTGATAATTATTTAACACAGGGTGCTTCTATGATACTAATTTTGCAGAGCACGCTAAAAAGTCAACAGAGAAAGCTCAGCACTTCCTGCTCACTTTTGACTGCCTTGGTTGGTCCACCTGAAAATCCATACAGGGTTTTAGCTGCACAGAGGAGGGCCAAAAGATTGCGGGCAAAAGATTCCCTGACCCCGTTTGAAACTTTATGCATCACAACTGATAGCCCGACTTCTGTCCAAACTATATAAGCCTTTTTTGGACCTTTCATCTCAGACCACACCTTACTATATTAGGGAGTGGGAAATTGAGCTTGATAGTCGCTTTCCAGCAGACGTGATTGATATAGTCACCAGACTGACCCATACGTCTTCCGTTTGCTCCCAAATGCAGGAGCCTTGTTTCAAATTTCTAACACGTTGGTATAGGGTCCAGATATACCCCTCTGCACCTGCACATTGCTGGAGAGGATGCAAACAGAGAGGAAAGTTTATACACAGTTGGTGGGACTGCCCCCGCATTAAACCCTTCTCGGCAGAAATCTGGAACCTTAATGACAGTCACACAACGCAAGCTTGAGGACAACCCTCTTCTTGTATTGTTTCATGCTACCAATTACTGGTTGGTAAATATAAATGTTCTTTGATGCCTCACCTCATCAATGCTGGCAGAAGCCTTATACCCCTACAATGGAGATCCTAGGTGGTCCCCAGTTTGCGGGACTTGCTCCTGAGGGTACTGGAAATTCAGGCAGCAGGAGTGGAGACACCAATGCCTTGATAGCTATTTCCAGTTCTATATGATCTGGAGGTCTGGATGAATGCAATGATATTCTTCTGTTTGGTTGCATAACTGAGACTTTTTCACAGTTGACCATATTGCTAAACTAGGGATGGTTTGGAATACTTACTGTTGAGTGTTTTCTAAACTTCTCCCTCCTCCTTTCTCCACTCTCAAGCCCTCTTTCCACTTTTTTCCTACTCCCTGATTCTTGATTCTATTTTTTAGCTTTTCTGATTTGTCAGACTCTGATAGACCCGGTATTGGGCCCTAGTCTAGGCTTTTAGTGAACATAGTTACTAGATAGTTCTATATTGTACATGTTATGGTGATATTGGAATCGTACCTTTAAGTGTTTTTGGGACCTTTGCCCTGGAGAAGACAATTGGTTCTTGATAATTGCCCTGTGTATGGATACTGGCAGTCTTTTGTACCTATTGAGTCGTCTGTACCTATTGATGCACGGTTAGGTTTTTCTCATATGCTTAAATAAAAAAATTTTACACACAAAAAAATAAATAAATATGCCAAACATTTATTATTTATTTTTTCTGAACTTATCTGAACAGTCGCAGCAAAGGTTGACCTAGATGACGTGAAGGCACTGACAACTATTGGAATAATTTCTTTAATTTAATGACTTTGTTGGTATTTGAAGCCCTTTAAAGCTGAGCTCCAGGCAAAAAGCTAAATACGCATGAACTACATACTGTATAAATAACTGTTTTACCAGCCAATTAATTTTTAATTTTATGCATCCTGAGATTTACACAATCTTTCCATTGACCACAGCCATGCCAGTGACTTGATTTTACAGCAGTTAAAGCAGAAGTAAACCCATCCATAAAACTGTTTCATTTCCGGCACGTGCCGGAAATGTAACACTCCCATTGGTTGTGCTCTCAACCAAACTGTCAAGCCATCCAATGGCTGGTGTCATAACTGATCACATGTGCAGCATCATGGCAGTTGTAGATTAAACAGAGGCAAAGATGGCAGCTTCCTTGGCTGAAAACGATAGGGGGGTTTACTTACACTTTAAGCAGCACAGCAAGATCACCTTCCCACCTCTGTTCTGTGATTGGATACTGAAGGAGCAGCAGCTTACTGGTGAGGTCAGCTCTCTCCTCCTTCTGTAAACATGTTCCTTGTTAGCACATGTGTATGTGAGGAGGGCCTGCTTTGCTGAGAGTACTCAACTTCTTACCCCCAAATCTGATTACAGGGGATCACAAGATACTGATATCAAAATAAGTTCTCACTCTAGTTGCATTCATAAATAAATGTAATTTTTCTGTAAATGCATAACAGCATTTTGTCATTCAGCTTTAAAGTAGAACACTGTTGGTACTCTGCAAATGTAACCGGTCACCTCTGAACAGGAGCCCCAAAAGTGTCTTTGCTCAGTACTTGCTTAGATGGATAGTGGTAGGTAGGTCACATCTACCAAGCTGGACTTTAGTAATAGTCCCACCATCTTTTAAGCACATAGCATAGCCCAAAAGATCTAATTGTGACCCCACCGTATATGGTTCTGATTTAGGGCTCCGGCACAACTCCCACAGCACAGTTGTCTATGCTTCCAGTTTCAAAGAATATGTACCATGCTTAGCCTTTACAGATTACTCTATTTGCCCTCTCCAATTCTCGTATGTTCTCTTTCAAACGCTACCTTATGGATTGACATATCTCCTTAGATCCAATCTATCTAGCTAGTATGGTCACCTGCTGACTTGGCACCATCCACAGACAGCTTAAGTCTTCAATAAGACACAGAGGTTGAAACCAACACAATTTTACTTCAGATAATTGCAGTACAGAGAATGCGATTCAAGTGTAAGAAGAACATCGGACACTGGAAGTGACGTTTTATCACGAGCTCGCCGCTCGTTTGTATTTTGCTTCACCTGCTTTTACGTGAGTACCGCAGTTTACTCTGCTGCCTATTAAAAAAATATTTGAACATACTTCACCATTGGAGTCTCCCCTGTCTCTCCTTCTCCCTTTGTTGGCCCACAACAATATACTGAGAGGAAGATATATGACAAGTATATAGGACATCTATATTGGGCTATAGACAGTCCGAAATCAATAAGGATACATACCCAGAGAGATCACCTGTAGGATATAACACTTGGATCATTCCTGGCTATTTGTTTTATGCTGTGTACCTTACAGCAGTAGGTTAAGAGGCCATCCCACCCGTGAGTGTAATCGCAACGAAGATTTAACCATCACAGTCACTTTGTCACTGCTGCTAGATGGAACTTTCCGCACTTTAATCCACCAGCACTGTCTTTTTTTTTTTTTTTGAAGACACCATTTATCTATTTTGAACTGTCATTGTTTACATTTTTGTATATTTTTGCTTCATCATTGATGCTTTAATAATTTATTTGCACTTTATTTATGGACATATTCTCGGTTTACATATTCAATTTTGCACAGTGAATCTCACTTATGCCCCGTACACACGGTTGGACTCTCCGACATCAAATGTGCGATCGGAGCTTGTTGTCGGAAATTCCAACCGTGTGTAGGCTCCATCGGACAGTTTCCATCAGAATTTCCGTCGCACAAAATTTGAGATCTGGTTCTCAAATTTTCCGACAACAAAATCCATTCGCGTGTACACAATTCCGACGCACAAAGTGTCACGCATGCTCGGAATCAAGCAGAAGAGCCGCACTGGCTATTGAACTTCCGCGTTCTTGACCTTCGGAATTTCCGACCAACTTTGTGTGACCGTGTGTATGCAAGACAAGTTTGAGCCAACATCCATCGGAAAAAATCCATGGATTTTGTTGTCGGAATGTCCGATCAATGTCCGATCGTGTGTACGGGGCATTACAGTCAATTTCTAATAATAATATATAATATATATATATATATATTTATTTTTTGTTTATCCCCTTCCCGCCGACCGTACGCACATCTGCGTACTCGGCTTTCGGGGGTTATACCGGGATGATGTCCGCAGCTGCAGGCATCATCCCAGTACCGTTGTTTCGAGAGGGCGATCGGCTATCCGTATATAACAACCGATGCGGCTAAAAGCCGCTCGGCTGTTATACCGGAGGAGCGGGAGGGGACATCCCCCCCTCCCGCCGCCTCCCCCGGCTCTTACCGGGCCTCTGGTGCGATCGGGAGGCCCGGTGTCCAATCGGCTGCCTCCGGCGGCTGTGGGCGGGCTGGAATGAAGCTGTGGGCGGCTTCGTTTCAGCCTTCTCAATGTAAACCCGGAAGCGATGTCATGACGTCACTTCCCGTTTACTCGGCTGCCAATGGCGCCAAATTTTAAAAAATACACAGTATTCAGAATCGCCGTTTTCGGCGATCTGAATACTTTGAAGTGCAGAGGAGGGATCGGGGGTCTTTTAGACCCCCGATCCCTCCATAAAGAGTACCTGTCACCACCTATTACTGTCACAAGGGATGTTTACATTCCTTGTGACAGGAATAAAAGTAAAAAAAATAAAACATTTTTAAACACAATTTTTAAGTATAAAAATAAATAAAATAAATCTAAAAAAAAATAATTTTAAAGCGCCCCCGTCCCCGCGAGCTCGCGCAGCGAAGAAAACGCATACGGAAGTCGCGCACGCATATGTAAACGGTGTTAAAATCACACATGTGAGGTATCGCCGCGATCGTCAGAGCGAGAGCAATAATTCCAGCCCTAGACCTCCTCTGTAACTCTAACCTGGTAACCATAAAAAAAATTTAAAGCGTCGCCTATGGAAATTCATAGCTACCATAGTTTGTCGCCATTCCACGAGTGCGTGCAATTATAAAGCATGACATGTTTGGTATCTATTTACTCAGCGTAACATCATCTTTCACATTATACAAAAAAATTGGGGTAACTTTACTGTTTGGATTTTTTAAAATTTGTGGAAGTGTCCCTTTTCCAAAAATTTGCGTTTAAAACACCGCTGCACAAATACCGTGTGATATAAAATATTGCAACAATCTCCATTTTATTCTCTAGATTCAAAAAAATAAAAAAAAATAAAAAATAAAAAATAAAAAAATATATATAATGTTTGGGAACTCTAAGTAATTTTCTAGCAAAAAATATGGATTTTAACTTGTAAACACCAAATTTCAAAAATAGGCTTAGTCATGAAAGGGTTAATTTACTCGCTGTTGCAATTCATGATATTTAGTGTCGTGTTATATATTTAGCACTTTATTTGATAACGCTAGCATTTGTTTTGGAGCGCAGCACCATATATTGGTTTAATCGTAAGAAGACAATGACTTTCCCAAACCCTGTCTCTGCCGAGAACTAACATTAACTGAGGGAACTTAGACAAATGGGGGGGTCTAGCTGGGACTGAATGAACTAACACTAAACAGGATAGGGAGAGACCAAAATCACTTAGTGACTCAAAACTGCTACTAGGTGTTAGCATACTACTGAACAATAATAATCTGATGCAGTGCAAAAAAAATACAGAAAAAAATACTTAAAGCGGAGTTCCACCCTATTTTACAACTTGTTCTTAAAGGAATGACCACCCCTCCACCACTCGTTTTTGGATAATTATTATTTTTTTAATTTTTACTTACCTTATATGAAGTACTAAGTGTACTTCCTTCCTACCTCTGGCCGTGGCCCACGGTGTCATTTCCTCCTTCACCCCGTTGCCTTCTGGGACCTGTGTGTGTCCCAGAAGACGATGGGCCATTCAGAAAGCGATGCGCGACTTTTGCATGCGCAGTAGGAAACCGGTTTCCCTTAGTTACAATGGCGGCGCCTGCACCCGAGCCAATGGATGGATCGGCCTCGGGGGGGCCCGACATTGCGGGCTCCCTGGACAGGTAAGTGTCCTTATTTAAAGTCAACAGTTACAGTGTTTGTAGCTGCTGACCTTAAAAAAAAATTTTTGTGGCTGGAACACGGCTTTAAAGTGTCACTAGGCCACTTTCACACTTATACGACTTCAAAGTCGCACAATTTTACCGCGATTTCGCGGCCGCGATTTTGCCGTGATTTGCTGCGATTTTACCGCGATTTGGGAGCAGTACTACTTTGCCACGTTTTTGGCATTAACAAATGAAAACATACAGTAGTTGGTATGAATCATAAGGGGGAACTCCACGCCAAGTTTTAAATAAAAAAACTGGCGTGGGTTCCCCCCCAGGGGCATACCAGGCCCTTAGGTCTGGTATGGATTGTAAGGGGAACCCCCTACGCCGAAAAATCGGCATGGGGGTCCCCCCAAAATCCATACCAGACCCTTATCCGAGCACGCAGCCCGGCCGGTCAGGAATGGGGGTGGGGACGAGCTAGCGCCCCCCCCTCCTGGACCGTACCAAGCCGCATGCCCTCAACATGGGGGGTGGGTGCTTTGGGGCATGGGGGGGCGCCCTGCGGCCCCCCCACCCCAAAGCACCTTGTCCCCATGTTGATGAGGACAAGGCCCTCTTCCCGACAACCCTGGCCGTTGGTTGTCGGGGTCTGCGGGCGGGGGGCTTATCGGAATCTGGGAGCCCCCTTTAATAAGGGGGCCCCCGGATCACGGCCCCCCACCCTATGTGAATGAGTATGGGGTACAGGGTACCCCTACCCATTCACCTAGGGAAAAAAGCGTCAATAAAAAACACAGTACACAGGTATTTAAAATCATTTATTAGGCAGCTCCGGAATCTTCTTCCGACTTCGGGGGTCCTCTTCCGACTTCGGGGGTCTCTCCGGCGTCTTCTCCCGGTGTCCACATCTTCTGCCGGATCCACCGCTATCTTCTGGCGCTCTTTTGCCAGCGGTGGTCCGGACCTCTGGATCGTCTTCTTCCCTCTTCTCTTCCAGAGATGTTGACACGACGCTCTCTCCAGCCAGAATGGTCTCTGTGCGCTCCGCAATGGACTTATATAGGCGGTGACCCAGCCCCCTTATGCCGTCACAGTCCCTGGGAATGCTGGGACTGTGACGGTTTAGGAGGCGTGGTCACCGGGTGATGACCACGCCCCCTTATGACGGCACAGTCCCAGCATGCCCCGGGACAGTGACCTCATAAGGGGGCGGGGTCACCGCCTATATAAGTCCGTTGCGGAGCGTTCAGAGACCATTCCAGCTGGAGAGAGCGTTGTGTCAACATCTCTGGAAGAAAGGCAGAAGGCAGAAGTCCGGACCACCGCTAGCAATTGAGCTGCAGAAGATAGCGGAGGAGCCGGCAGAAGATGCGGACACCGGGAGGAGACGGCGGAGAGACCCCCGAAGTCGGAAGAGGACCCCCGAAGTCGGAAGAAGATCCCGGAGCTGCCTAATAAATTATTTTAAAAACCTGTGTACTGTGTTTTTTATTGATGCTTTTTTTCCCTAGGTGAATGGGTAGGGGTACCATGTACCCCATACTCATTCACATAGGGTGGGGGGCCGGGATCTGGGGGCTCCCTTATTAAAGGGGGCTCCCGGATTCCGATAAGCCCCCCGCCCGCAGACCCCGACAACCAACGGCCAGGGTTGTTGGGAAGAGGCCCTTGTCCTCATCAACATGGGGACAAGGTGCTTTGGGGTGGGGGGCCCACAGGGTGCCCCCCATGCCCTAAAGCACCCACCCCCCCATGTTGAGGGAATGCGGCCTGGTACGGTCCAGGAGGGGGGGGGGCGCTCGCTCGTCCCCACCCCCATTCCTGACCGGCCGGGCTGCGTGCTCGGATCGGGGTCTGGTATGGATTTTGGGGGGGACCCCACGCCGATTTTTCAGCGTAGGGGGTTCCCCTTAGATCCATACCAGACCTAAGGGCCTGGTATGCCCCTGGGGGGGAACCCACGCCGTTTTTTTCATTTAAAACTTGGCGCGGCGTTCCCCCTCTGGATTCATACCAGACAGCTGTCAGCACTGCCTGTCGCTCTTCGGGAAAGGAAAAAAAAAGTTTTCCTTTCCCGATCAGCGAGCCAGGCTTGTGCTTACAAAGTCGTACTGAAGTCGTGTCTATATTATTCAGACACGACTTGCATGCTACTTCAGGGTTTAACATTGAGGTCTATGGAGTACAACTCGCATAGAAGTTGGACCAAAGTAGTGCAGGGACTACTTTCAAGTCGGCACGACTTAAAGTCGTGCCAATATGAATGGTAGTCATTGAAAATCATGGAGAATGACTTGTCATACGATTTTGCAGTACAAAATCGTGGGACAAGTCGTGTAAGTGTGAAAGGGGCCTAAACCCACATCATTAAAAACTAACAATAAATGGTGTATTCATGCTGTTCATGCTCGCTCAGTCACTGTGAGATTAGTTTTCTGTATTCTGCAAAATAACTTGGTTGATCCTGCTGCTCTCCATTCCCACCTTCTGTTCATGTCCCCAATTCAGCTAGAGATTTTGCAGTGCTGTGTTGTCAGCTCTGCACATGCTCAGTTTTCAGTGAGTTGATATGCTGAGCATTTCCTCCCTATCACATCTGAGCAGCCCATGTGACTATAGAGTCACACACGTGGGCGTATACACAGTGGTAAATGACAGCCAAGTCCCTCCCTCCTCCTCCATGTCCACTAACCAGCTAAACAGAAAGGGGGCAGGATATTATATGTAGATTAATGGATGCTTCACCTCCCTCTTATTCTAAGACACGGGCTGCAGGCGTGTGACACAGACTTTGACTGGCGGAAATCTGCCCACACCATGTTATTGACAAAAAAAAAATAAAGATTTGATTTCAAATATATATTTGTATGACTATTTTAGTAGTTTATTCATATTAATTATTTATTTATTGATTATTTATTTTTACTCTGTATTCCAAAGGCTGTTTTTTTTTTTTTTGTGAACATGTGACCAGAAGCAGAGGAATAGAGGCTCCTCCTGCTTATGTTTCCTTGCAGACAGGCTGGGAGAGAGCTGGGTCATGTGACAGCTGTATATCGATTAGGAAAAAAGGTACTTAGATGTTTTTTTTCATTCAAATAATTACAGCACCATTATCCATATACAGAAATAGAAGGGACAATGTAAATTAAACAGTGTGTGTTTAGTATCACTTTTAAAGTGGACTGGAACACTGACAGTGGTTATGGTTATGACTAAGGTCTTATAGGCTGAAACGCGTCAACTGACTTAATCTGCGTTTGTTCACTGTGGATATTTAATAAAATGAAGAAATTTTAAGAGCAACAACCGGAGTGCGGATTATTTTTTCTACACACCTCCAGATGAGGCCTGGATATACTCCTTGTCCTGTAATGGCCGTTTTTGAGGCGACACACCCTGACTGCAGTGCGAGGACAAGATCATCCAGTGCCCAGGGCAAAGAATCCAAATTGACCCCCCCTCTCATTATGTGCGAGCTTTTGGAGAAGGAGGGAGGGAGAGAGAGCACAGCCCGCACCTCCTCCCAGCTCTCTCCTTGCTGCTTCCAGCCCTGGGCTAACAGAAGTAGTGGTGCTGCTGTCACTAGCCCTGTCAGTCTTATGGTAGAAGGAACTTGCGGTGCCCCCAACCCTACAATACACGCTGCGCCCAGGGCAGTCGTCCCTTCTGCCCAACCCCTTGTCCCGGCCCTGCCTGACTGTATTCTTTCCAGGTTCTCAACTCCTCTCCCTGATGGAGCCCCCAAGCTCAGTATAAAAGATGACTGCACTGTGTCATGCCAAGGGATGTGGCCCAAAGCCTGCTTGTTGTACACTATATTGTCAAACGTATTGGGACGCCTGCCTTTACACGCACATGAACTTTAATGGTATCCCAGTCTTAGTCCGTAGGGTTCAATATTGAGTTGGCCCACCCTTTGCAGCTATAACAGCTTCAACCCTTCTGGGAAGGCTGTCCACAAGGTTTAGGAGTGTGTCTATGGGAATGTTTGACAATTCTTATAGAAGCACATTTGTGAGGTCAGGCACTGATGTGGATGAGAATGCCTGGCTTGCAGTCTCTGCTTTAATTCATCCCAAAGATGTTCTATCGGGTTGAGGTCAGGACTATCAAGTTCTTCCACCCCAAACTCGCTCATCCATGTTTTTATGGACCTTGTTGTATGCACTGGTCCAAATCATTTAGTGGAGGGGGGATTATGGCGTGGGGTTGTTTTATAAAGCATGACATGTTAGGTATCTATTTACTCAGCTTAACAACATCTTTTATATTTCACAAACAAATTAGTTATCTATGGTGTTTTTTTTTTTTTTGCATTACAATTCATTAAAGTGTACTTTTTCCAAACAAATTGGGTTTGAAAGACCACTATGCGAATACTATGTGGCATAAATAGATAAAGAAAGGGCCAAGGGGGTACCACATCCATATGAAATTGCTAATGAAAAAAGGGAAACGTTGGAGCGGACTTTATAGGTACCAGAAAAGGAATACTAAATATTAATAGAAAAATAATTAATTTTTTAAACATAGATATTATTATTATTAAAGCAGCGCTTTACAATGTATATATATCTGTTTAATGAATTAATTATTTTTCTATTAATATTTAGTATTCCTTTTCTGGTACCTATAAAGTCCGCTCCAACGTTCCCCTTTTTTCACTATGTGGCATAAAATATTGCAATGAGCGCCATTTTATTCTCTAGGGTCTCTGCTAAAAATATATATAAAATGTTTAAGGCTCTAAGTAATTTTCTAGAAAAAATGCGTTTTTTGATGCATTTTGCATTTTGCAGAAATGCATGGGAATTTTTTAACATGGGTTCCTATGGAACATGTTCACATCGATGCATTTTTGTGCCTCTGCATTTTTGGAAAGGGTCGGGGACTTTCTTTCATGCAAAATGCAGCATTTTGCATGTAATAGAATTCAATGGACCCGCATCCAAAAACGCAACTACCACGTTTTTGCCGCGTTTTGCGTTTTTTTTCTTTCTTTTTTTTTTACACTGTATACAGTATAAAAAAAAACACTGTAAAAAAAAAAAAAAGCAAAATGCGGCAAAAACGCTGCAAAAACGCATGTTCAAAAATGCAGCAAGCACCGCAAAAAGCACTGCAGAAATGCTCAAAAGCAACATGCATAGATGTGAATCGAGCCTAATGCCCCGTACACGCGGTCGGACATTCCGACAACAAAATCCTAGGATTTTTTCCGACGGATGTTGGCTCAAACTTGTCTTGCATACACACGGTCACACAAAGTTGTCGGAAAATCCGATCATTCTGAACGCGGTGACGTAAAACACGTACGTCGGGACTATAAACGGGGCAGTAGCCAATAGCTTTCATCTCTTTATTTATTCTGAGCATGCGTGGCACTTTGTCCGTTGGATTTGTGCACACACGATCGGAATTTCCGACAACGGATTTTGTTGTCGGAAAATTTTATCTCCTGCTCTCCAACTTTGTGTGTCGGAAAATCCGATGGAAAATGTCCGCTGGAGCCCACACACAGTCGGAATTTCCGACAACACGCTCCGATCGGACATTTTCCATCGGAAAATCCGACCGTGTGTACGGGGCATTAAACTTTTAAACGAAAAGTTCCAGAAAAGGCCTGGTCTAAGGCCTTTTGTTTATGTTTTACATACAGGTGAGCCTATAATAAGGTTTACCTGTAAGTACTGTAAATATCTCCAAAACGCGCACAATTTAGAAGATATTTACTTGTGAAGCCGCTGGTGATGTCACTGGTACATGCGCTCTGATACATCATACCGTGCCGCTCTTTCACAGCCCTGTGCCGTAAACAGTGACGTCATCATGGCTCACCCATTCACAGGACTAAAACCAGAGAACCCGGAAAGAAGACCGGGTGAAGATGGAAGCCCTGTCAGTGGTGACAGCACATCGCCGGAGGGATTCATTTTAAGGTGAATTTCACATAATGTGGTAGTATGCAGTGCATACTACATACCTCCCAACTTTTTTAGATGGGAATGAGGGACACCTATCAGCAAAAGTATTCAGGCATAGGACACACCCCTTGTCACGCCCCCTTAAAGGAGAATTGTAAAAAAAAAAAACAAGATTGGTTAAACCCACAAGAGCTTTTTTTTACCACTACTATTCCTTTATATTGGCTTTTGGAATTTACAAATGCAGCAATTTAGAAATCAGATGAAAGGTTTAGGGCTGGAAAACACGTTTTGTTAGATAACTTTAAAGATCAGACCAAAATGAGGGACAAATGAGGAGGAATGAGGGACAGAGGGACATTGCTCCAAATCAGGGACAGTCCCTCGAAATCAGGGACAGTTGGGAGCTATGATACTAGCACATTACAACATTGAAAACAGCAGAAAAAACTCATGCACATTAGTGTGATGTCCAGCTGGTCTATTACTCAAGGGATGGTGTCTCAGGCTTTGCTGCCCTCCAGGATAAGGGATGTCCTAATAGTCACTAGAAAGATAGAGAAAAGAGGGCATACCAGCTTAGTGCATTATCCCAAGTATATTTATTGATACTAAAAACAAAGTTAAAAACTACTCACAAAAATATGAAGAAAAATTGCTTGTAAAAGTCACTAAATTGTGGCAATCAGTCCGGGGGTCACAAGCGGCACCCCCCCAGTCGGGGCCCCGCACTTACCCCATCTTGCGGGCAGTGCTCCGGGCAGCAGATGGCAGTGGCTTCTCTTCAGGCTGCTTTCTCGGTTCCCCTGTGTCTCTTCCCTCCTCCTCCTGGCGGCCAATCCGATCAGATCTCCTTTCGGCCAGTTGGGTGACGGGTCTCATGACCCGCTTCCTGATTGGCCGGGAGGAGAATCAGTGTTACAATAGCGAATATTCATTCATTTTTGTCACACAACTGGGTGGGCTTTTGGGGCAAGCCCACCCTTTTTTGAAGCCTATTAGAGCATCTGGGTGGATTTTTTGCCAAAGAAAAAACTCTTTTCGGCCAGTTGGGTGACGCGTCTCATGACCCGCTTCCTGATTGGCCGGGAGGAGAATCAGTGTTAAAATAGCGAATATTCAATCGCTATTGTCACACAACTGGGTGGGCTTGGGGCAAGCCCACCCTTTTTTGAAGCCTATTAGAGCATCTGGGTGGATTTTTTGCCAAAGAAAAAAACTCTAGTTGTATATAAAATACACTTTTTATTTTTCAAAAAATGTTTCCCAGTGCTAAACCTTTCATCCAATTTCTAAATTGTTGCATTGGTAACTTTCAAAAGCCAATATAAAGGAATACTAGTGGTAAAAAAAGCACTTGTGGGTTTAACTAATATATATATATATATATATATATATATATATATATATTATAATTCTCCTTTAAGGGGGAGTGGCAGGGGATGTGTTCTATATCTACATACTTTTGCTAATAGGAGTCCCTCATTCTCATCTCAAAAAGTTGGAAGGTATGCCAGAACACATGCAACGCACCAAATGTGAATGCAAATGCATAAATCATAAATAATGCCACAAAATGCATCCCAAATGCACTGTAAAGGTTGGGTGATAATAGCTCCAAGGGACCAAGTGCATAAAACGTTTAAACTTTAAACAAAAAAGCTTTGCCTCCGCTGCCGTCAGCTTCCTACTCAGAAAAACTACGGGGCACTCCTCCCCATTGATCTCTTGAGACAGGACTGCTCCTAACCCTTCACTTGAAGCATCTGTCTGTACTACAAAATCCTTAGCAAAATCCAGAGCTACGAGCACCAGATCCTGGCACAATGCCGTCTTAAGCTTTTGAAAAGCTTTTTCGGCCTTGGCATTCCACTTTATCATCACTGACTTTCTGCCTTTGGTCAAGTCAGTCAACGGTGCAGCAATGGTGGCAAAGTTGGGGACAAACCTCCAGTAGTAGCTAACTATACCCAAAAATGCTCTGACCTGCTTCTTTGTTAGGGGACGAGGCCAGTCCTGTATGGCTTCTACCTTACTCATTTGGGGCTTCACCAGCCCTCTACCCACAATGTACCCTAGGTACTTGGCTTCCTCCACCCCAATTTCACATTTCTCCGGATTTATGGTGAACCCTGCTCTTCTCAAGGAGTCTACGACCTGAACCCGGGGAAGATGGGACTCCCAATCAGTGCTGAAAATGACTATGTCATCTAGGTAGACGGAAGCATACCGTTGATGTGGACGCAAATTTTGTCCATGGCCCTTTGGAACGTGGCGGGGGCAGAGTGTAGACCAAATGGCATTCTTTTGTATTAGAAGTGGCCTTCCGGGGTAGAGAAGGCTGTTTTCTCCCTGGCTTCCTTGGTCAGTACCCTTTTGTGAGGTCCAGCGTGGTGATATACCTGGCAGGACCCAACCTCTCAATTAGCTCATCTACCCTTGGCATGGGATATGCAGTGCCGATCCTAGGCAGGTGCACGGGGTGCAGTTCACCCAGGCGCCACAGAGGTGGGGGCGCTCAAGCGCCAGAGTGCTCCCCTCCCTCCTCCTCCTCTTCTTGGTGTCCACAGGCCGCTCTCTCCGTCGCCGCTGTGTTTCCTGCTTTAGTCCGTCCCCGCCCTCTCCATCCTCCTGTCAGAGGAGATCGGAGCGGCTCTCTCTGTTCGGAGAGAGACCCGCGCAGTGACGTCGTTGGGGGGCGGGGCGGTCCGTGCCGCGCGGCGCGGCGTACAGTGCCTGTCATTTATTTTTCTCCTCTGCGTCACGATCTTCTCCACCCGGGTGGCGCGGCTGCACGCCCAGGTGGGGTTTGTCCTGGGGGGGGTCTGTGGGGGGACTCGGGGAGTCTGTACTAATAGAGGAGGGGGGGTTTGTGGGGGGAGTCTGTACTAATAGAGGAGGGGGGGTGTCTGTACTAATAGAGGAGGGGGGGTTTGTGGGGGGGGAGTCTGTACTAATGGAGGGGGGGTTGTGGGGGGAGCCTGTACCAATAGAGGAGGGGGGGTTTGTGGGGGGGGAGTCTGTACTAATGGAGGGGGGGTTGTGGGGGGAGCCTGTACCAATAGAGGAGGGGGGGTTTGTGGGGGGGAGTCTGTACTAATAGAGGAGGGGGGTTTGTGGGGGGGAGTCTGTACTAATAGAGGAGGGGGGGTTTGTGGGGGGGAGTCTGTACTAATAGAGGAGGGGGGGTTGTGGGGGGAGTCTGTACTAATAGAGGAGGGGGGGTTTGTGGGGGGGAGTCTGTACTAATGGAGGGGGGGTTGTGGGGGGAGCCTGTACCAATAGGGGAGGGGGGGTTTGTGGGGGGGAGTCTGTACTAATAGAGGAGGGGGGGTTTGTGGGGGGAGTCTGTACCAATAGAGATGGGGGGGTTTGTGGGGGGAGTCTGTACCAATAGAGGAGGGGGGGTTTGTGGGGGGGAGTCTGTACTAATGGAGGGGGGGTAGTTTGTCCTGAAGGGGGTCTGTACTAATGGGGGGGTTAGTTTATCTGGGGGTCTGTACTAATGGAGGGGGGGTTTGTCCTGAGGGGGGGTCTGTACTTATGGAGGGGGAGTCTGTACTAATGGAAGGGGGTGGTTTTTGGGGGGTCTACTCTGTACTAATGGAGGGGGGGTGGTTGGTGGGGGGGATCTGTACTAATGGAGGGGGGTGGTTTGTCCTGAGGGGGGTCTGTACTAATGGGGGGTGGTTTGTCCTGAGGGGGGTCTGTACTAATGGGGGTGGTTTATGGGGGGTCTGTATTAATGGAGGGGGGTGGTTTGTGTGGGGGGGGTTTGTACTAATGGAAGGGGGTAGTTTGTCCTGAGGGGGGGTCTGTACTAATGGGGGGGTGGTTTGTCAGGAGATCTGTACCAATGGAGGGGGGAGGTTTGTCCTGAGGGGGGTCTGTACTAACGGACGGGGGGTATGTCCTGGGGGGTCTGTACTAATGGAGGGGGGTCTGTACTAATGGAGGGGGGGTCTGTACTAATGGAGGGGGGTCTGTACTAATGGAGGGGGGTCTGTACTAATGGATGGGGGGTCTGTACTAATGGAGAGGGGGTCTGTCCTGTGGGGTCTGTACTAATGGAGGGGGGGGTCTGTACTAATGGAGGGGGGTCTGTACTAATGGAGGGGGGTCTGTACTAATGGAGGGGGGTCTGTACTAATGGATGGGGGGTCTGTACTAATGGAGAGGGGGTCTGTCCTGTGGGGTCTGTACTGATGGAGGGGGGTCTGTACTAATGGAGGGGAGGTCTGTACTAATGGAGGGGGGGGGGGTCTGTACTAATGGGGGGGTCTGTCCTGGGGGGTCTGTACTAATGGAGGGGTGGTTTGTCCTTTGGGGGTCTGTACTAATGGGGGGGTCTGTCCTGGGGGGTCTGTACTAATGGAGGGGTGGTTTGTCCTGTGGGGGTCTGTACTAATGGAGAGGGAGATCTGTCCTGGGGGGGTCTGTACTAATGGAGGGGGGTTACCTGGGGGGGATCTGTACTGAGTAAGGTCTGTACTGAGGGAGGGGTTTATTCTTAGTGCGGGTTCTGCACTGCCGGAGGGGCAACTATAGTTGGTGGAAGGGGGGTGACCCCAACCCTAGTGAAGCCAATGCAGCTGCGGGCTCTCCTTTCCCCCCTTCCTCTCCTTTCCCCCCTCCCTCTCCTCCTGCGTGCTGCTGTACTAGTGAGCAGTGCTTGCCAGCACAGCTGCCCACTATGTTTCTTCCCCCGCCTTCATATCAACCAGGGAGGAAACAGAATAGAAAAAGGAGCAGAGAAGAGGATTGTGGGACATGTAGTCCCGAGGACTGGCAGCCCCACTGTAACACGGAAACTGCAGCTCACACAGCATGCTCAGCTGAATGGGAAAGAGAGAGAGAGCCAGGAGCCGGGAAAGCTTTCAGGGAAGTACACCCAGGACTCCAGAGGGAGAAGACAGTGCTGAGGGAACACCATCAGAGAGAGAACCCCGCTGCCCCACGCCACCAGAGGGAAAGACACACAGCCTAGCGCCATCCCTGGCAGAGAAAGGAATGGAGTCATTGCAGGAATACAGATCTGGGTGCTACCCAGCGGAGTCACCATGGGCAATTTAGAGTGAGCTGACTCCTGATCAGAGGAACCGTTGTTGCTGTATCGCTGGGTCAGGTGAGAGGGCCGATCGGCCATTATGTACTAATGTCCATAGGAACTGTAGTCTCTGACCCTCTCTTGTAACATGTCTGCAGTCTCTGATCATCTCCTGTATTATGTCTGCAGTCTCTGACCATCTCCTGTACTATGTCTGCAGTCTCTGATCATCTCCTGTAGTATGTCTGCAGTCTCTGATCATCTCCTGTACTATGTCTGCAGTCTCTGATCATCTCCTTTAGTATGTCTGCAGTCTATGACCATCTCCTGTATTATGTCTGCAATCTCTGAGCATCTCCTGTACTATGTCTGCAGTCTCTGACCATCTCCTGTAGTATTTCTGCAGTCTCTGGCTATCTCCTGTACTATGTCTGCAGTCTCTGATCATCTCCTGTATTATGTCTGCAGTCTCTGACCATCTCCTGTAGTATTTCTGCAGTCTCTGGCTATCTCCTGTACTATGTCTGCAGTCTCTGACCATCGCCTGTAGTATGTCTGCAGTCTCTGATCATCTCCTGTATTATGTCTGCAGTCTCTTATCATCTCCTGTAGTATTTCTGCAGTCTCTGGCTATCTCCTGTACTATGTCTGCAGTCTCTGACCATCTCCTGTACTATGTCTGCAGTCTCTGACCATCTCCTGTATTATGTCTGCAGTCTCTGACCATCTCCTGTATTATGTCTGCAGTCTCTGACCATCTCCTGTATTATGTCTGCAGTCTCTGACCATCTCCTGTACTATGTCTGCAGTCTCTGACCATCTCCTGTATGATGTCTGCAGTCTCTGACCATCTCCTGTATTATGTCTGCAGTCTCTGACAATCTCCTGTATTATGTCTGCAGTCTCTGACAATCTCCTGTATTATGTCTGCAGTCTCTGACCATCTCCTGTACTATGTCTGCAGTCTCTGACCATCTCCTGTACTATGTCTGCAGTCTCTGACCATCTCCTGTACTATGTCTGCAGTCTCTGGGCATCTCCTGTACTATGTCTGCAGTCTCTGACCATCTCCTGTACTATGTCTGAAGTTTCTGGGCATCTCCTGTACTATGTCTGCAGTCTCTGACCATCTCCTGTACTATGTCTGCAGTCTCTGACCATCTCCTATACTATGTCTGCAGTCTCTGATCATCTCATGTACTATGTCTGCAGTCTCTGATCATCTCCTGTTCTATGATTGCAGTCTCTGACTGTCTCTTGTATCATAACTACAATCTCTGACCATCTCTTGTAACATGTCTGCAGTCTCTGATCATCTCCTTTTTTTATGTCTGCAGTCTCTGACCATCTCCTGTACTATGTCTGCAGTCTCTGACCATCTCCTGTACTATGTCTGCAGTCTCTGACTATCTCCTGTACTATGTCTGCAGTCTCTGACTATCTCCTGTACTATGTCTGCAGTCTGTGACCATCTCCTGTACTATGTCTGCAGTCTCTGACCATCTCCTGTTCTATGATTGCAGTCTCTGACATCTCCTGTTCTATGATTGCAGTCTCTGACTGTCTCTTGTATCAAAACTACAGTCTCTGACCATCTCCTGTATCATGTCTGCAGTCTCTGACCATCTCCTGTACTATGTCTGCAGTCTCTGATCATCTCTTGTATTATGTCTGCAGTCTCTGACCATCTCCTGTACAATATCTGCAGTCTCTGACCATCTCCTGTACTATGTCTGCAGTCTATGATCATCTCTTGTATTATTTCTGCAGTCTCTGATCATCTCCTGTACTATGTCTGCAGTCTCTGATCATCTCTTGTATTATGTCTGCAGTCTCTGACCATCTCCTGTACAATATCTGCAGTCTCTGACCATCTCCTGTACTATGTCTGCAGTCTATGATCATCTCCTGTATTATGTCTGCAGTCTCTGATCATCTCCTGTACTATGTCTGCAGTCTCTGATCATCTCCTGTATTATGTCTGCAGTCTCTGACCGTCTCCTGTACCATGATTGCAGTCTCTGACCATCTCCTGTACTATGTCTGGGGGTTCTTTCTAACAGACTCTCTAACAGAAGCCCTCTTTGTGTGCATCAGAGAGACTCCCCTCCAGGTCTCATTAGTGTACGCTCTTCCTGTATTTTTTTTATTGTTAAAAGATCATGGGAGGATCCTAGGGTAACAAAGACTTCTTAGGGGAGCATCTCTGTGTTTGAGTCATTGCCATAGAAACATTTGTAAAGGGGAGGAGTTGGTAAGATGACCACGCCCATGTGGGGGCGCCAGAAATATTTCTGCACCCAGGCGCCGGTGACCCTAGGATCGGCCCTGGGGATATGCATCAAACTTGGAGACTTCATTAAGTTTTCTAAAGTCATTGCAGAAGTGGAGAGTGCCGTTGGGTTTGGGTACCAACACGATTGGACTCGACCACTCGCTCTGCAACTCTTCAATGACTTCAAGCTCGAGCATTCTATTAACCTCTTCAGACACTGCCACTCTATAAGCTTCTGGGATACGGTAAGGCTTTAACCGGATTTTTACATTGGGCTCATTTACAATGTCATGCTCGATTACGTTGGTGAGACCAGGCAACCCTGAAAACATGTCCCTATTTCTTTGCAGAAACTCTTTTGCTTACTGGGCTTGGGGCCTAGTTAGGGTAGCAGCAACCTGCACCAGGTCGATCCCTGCATGGTCCCCTGACTGTAATGCTACCACCGCGGATACCTGTTCTCTGTCTCTCCAGGGTTTCAACAAATTTACGTGATAGATCTGGTATAGTTTTCTTTTCCCTGGCTGGTGTACCTTGTAGTTCACCTCACCCACTTTTTCTACTGCCTCAAATGGACCTTGCCACTTAGCCAAGAACTTGCTCTCCACCGTGGGTATTAGGACAGCCACCCAGTCTCCTTCTTGAAACTGTCTAATTTAAGCTGACCGGCTATACACCCTTCTTTGGGCATCCTGAGCCTTCTCCATGTGCTCCCTCACCAGTGGCATCACCTTAGCCACCCTCTCTCGCATTTGAGAGATATGCTCTACCACGGTTTTGTGTGGTGAGGACTCACTTTCACACGTTTCCTAGATCGAGCAACCCCCAGGGCCTTCGTCCATACACTAGCTTAAACGGTGAGAAGCCCGTGGACGCTTGTGGAACCTCTCGAATGGCAAATAAGAGGGCAGGGAGTAACATATCCCGGTCCTTCCCGTCTTTCTGGTCCACTCTTTTTAACATGGACTTTAGAGTTTTATTAAACCTCTCAACTAGGCCATCAGTCTGCGAGTGATAGACGGACGTCCGCAACTGCTTAATCTGAAATAGTTTGCACAAGTCCGCCATCACCTTTGACATAAAAGGGGTGCCCTGTCCATCAGTATCTCTTTGGGGAACCCAGTTCGTGAAAACATTTGAAATAATTCCCAGGAAATGGCCTTAGAGGAAGTTTTCCTCAAAGGGACAGCTTCTGGATACCTAGTTGCATAGTCTAGGATGACTAATATGTATTGGTGCCCCCTTGCCGTCATCCTCCCCCAGCATTACCTGTAATGGGAAGACCCCCCCCCCCCTCCGAGGTCAACTTGGTTTTAAGACCTGAAACAGGAACATTATCATCCAAATTAACATTCTCTGCAATTTCATTATCAGTGACAGGTATCTCCATATTAGAGGGGTGTGTTGTGGGGGTTTCAGGCCCGGACCCCTCAGACTCTGTCCCTTCCAGGCCCAGTGTCCCCAGTTCTCCTGGCAGCCCCACCTGTACCTGGTTCCACAGTTCGAGAAATAGTGGACAGTCCCGCACCACTATGATGTCATGTATTAAACTTCTTACCACCCCAACCTCTTGTGTCACTGAGGTATGGCCATAAGAAACAGTTACCAGGACCAGGGGATACTCCCTGGTGTCCCCATGGATACACACTACGCGTAGTCTTACTTACTGGGCCGAGGCTCCCAATAACCCTGGCATGTACAAGTGTTACCATGCTACCGGAGTCCAGTAGAGCTCGTGCAGGAAGGTGGTTCACCCACACTTCACACTCAAACCGTCCTGCAGCCAGATCAAGATGAGTGGCACACACCCTTTTCACATAGAAGGAGCTTCTCCGACCAGTCCCGCAATCCATAGGCTTTTGGCGAATCACCGGTGAGGAAAGGGGAGATAATGCCAGCCCATTGGTCACGGGGCCACCCCTCCCTCTCCGCTATCCTCTCAAAGGTAGTGAGAAAGATGTCTACGTCATCGCTGGCTGTCAGTTTTTGTAAGAAATGGCTGGTCCTCACGGACACTTGGTTGCTCTCGTCCCTCGGCCAGCTGATGTACTGCCTCCTGCAAAGCAGCCACCTGTGCTTTCCTGCTGTGTAGCTACATCCTGTGCCAGGGCCCGCTGCTGCTGAGCCATCGCTTCCTCATGGCGACGGTTTGCCTCTGCTGAAGCTTGCTGCTGCGTCACGGTGGCTTGTGCCAAAGCCTTGATGACCTCCTCCATGTCTTTGCCTGCTGCTTGCAGCGTCTGTGCTGACTTCACCCAAGACATGCCATGATTACACTGTCTCTTTAAATGTCAGTTTTTAGTTTTAAACGTTTTTTGTGGCTGCAAATGCACTTTGCCAGCATCCAAGACACCAGTTGTAAAGTTTGGGGGATAAAAGCTCCACGGGACCAAAGGCATAAACCGTTTAAAGTTTAAACAAAAAGGCTTTTATTTGTAAGCAAGTCAAAAATAAAGCTTCATTCAGCACACAGCACAAAAATATAAAACAAAGTCCGCTTATCTTCAGCATAAAATAAAGTCAGCTTATCTTCAGCACAAAGAACATACAGTTTGTGGCCGGGTCTTCACCCCAGAGTTTTAAGAGTCCTTGTTGAATCTTTAACAGCTTCCAAACAGGTACACAGCTCTTCACAACAGGTGCAATCACCTACACCTCCTCACTAAGGATGAGCTCCGGTGTGTTCGCACAGCCCACGTGCAGAGCCAGGAAGTCGGCACTGCGCTAATCACAGGCAGTGAGACATTTCCCGATCTCTGCAGACGCACATCGGGACAATGTCTCACTGCCTGTGATTAGCGCAGTGCCGACTTCCTGTCCGGCCTTTAGCCCCCTGTGTGCTGAATCCCTGTGGTCAGGGGTGGAGGCTCTTTCCCACCCGAATATCACTTTAGAGCCTCCGAAATTCAGGGCCCCAAATAAGTCTCTATTAAGACAGAGAGGACTGTGAGCCAGTCCTCTCTGGATTATTTCTACTGCGGAGAATTCCTCACCCATTCTGGGTGACCCCCTGAACACTATCACCGACTCCCTTAAAGGGACCACAACCCGAATACTGGTGCTATATAGCACCCGTCCAGGACCCAACCTTGACATACTGTACAGCATGTAAACGTGCATGCTGACTTGCAGCTTGAATGCGGGGAGCAATAACATTCTAAGGTTCTAAATCCTCACTACTTCATGAAGAATGAAAAAAAAAAAGCCTTTAGATATACTTCAAGCCATCTTCTGGATTCCTATATAAAGCGCTCCTTAAAAGAGAAGTTTGGACTTTGAAAACAAAATAACATTTATACTCACCTAGGTGGATACAGCATCTGTCCCCTGCTAGCTCTGCAGTAAAAACTGAGCGATCAAACACCTCTGATCGCTCAGTTCTCCCCCTCCGCTCTGAGCAGAGAGCCATGATGGTCACTCTCCGCCTCTCTGCTCTGCCCCTCCAGTTTTTACTGGAGATCTGGGCTGTAGAGGGTGTGCAAAGGGTCAGCTAAGGCTCTCAGCAGACCGCTGAGATGCTGAGCTATGTGCCGGTCCGGTGTTCTGGGCGGATACCGGCCATATGGTTGGGATCTCTTCAGAACCTGGACCGGCTCTGTGACATCAGCCGACAGTGGATCACAGAAGTGCAGAACGAACTGCACTCATGTGATCCATAGAGGTATGACCAAAATAGCTTTGGCTATATTTCTCCTTTAGCCTCTTGCTACCCACGTAAAGCATATGCACAGCAGCAAAGAGAGTGGGCTTTAACAGCCACATGCCGTACATACTCTATATGCATCTCCGGCCAGTGCAGGTTTCTGTGTTTTAAGTGAGCACACCGAGTTGTCAAAGACTAACGATCAGGAAACAGTGGGACCAGCTCCCGATCAAGTCACCGCTCTGACAGCCAATCACAGTGGTCACATGATTAGGCAGCCCTTCCAGTCTTAATAGCTTAGTTAAAGGGTTGCTGGGGCAAGGGGTAAGAGCCCAATTACAGGCACAGCTACCTTTAATAAACATTTTAAACTTTATTTCTTGCATTACTACTCTTATTTTAGACATTGTTCCAATGCAGCGGGCCGCCGGAAGTGTGGCACCCCATTGTACATAGCAGGAGCTCTCAGCAGTTTTGAGAGCTCCTGAAGTAATAACAAAATAGGAGGAGCAATATAAGATTAAAAGTAATATAAGATTTTAAAAAATGATAAAACAGCTGTGCCCCGAGCTGGGATTTCAATGTGATCTGATCTTCAAAAAAGATAAAATTCAACTAGAAACCCTGAAATCGTTTTACATCTAATAATGTCTCTACTTAATAGATAGGGTAACCAAGGTCATTGATGGAAACAGCATGTGAGGCTGAAACCTTTCTATTTATAATAACTTCTTCCAAGCACTTTCCGTAGTTGCAGATCTCACCTGTGCCAAGGGTAAGGATGTGTTCGTACCCATCACAGTATACAAAATTGCTTCAGTTCGTGTATATTCTTGGATGTCTTTCTTTAACCACTTCAGCCCCGGAAGGATTTACCCCCTTCCTGACCAGAGCACTTTTTACAATTCGGCACTGCGTCGCTTTAACTGCTAATTGCGCGGTCATGCAATGCTCTACTCAAACGAAATTTGCGTCCTTTTCTTCCCACAAATAGAGCTTTCTTTTGATGGTATTTGATCACCTCTGCCGTTTTTATTTTTTGCGCTATAAACGGAAAAAGACTAAAAATTTTGAAAAAAAATGATATTTTCTACTTTTTGTTATAAAAAAAATCCAATAAACTAAATTTTAGTCATACATTTAGGCCAAAATGTATTCGGCCACATGTCTTTGGTAAAAAAAATGTCAATAAGCGTATATTTATTGGTTTGCGCAAAAGTTATAGCGTCTACAAACTAGGGTACATTTTCTGGAATTTACACAGCTTTTAGTTTATGACTGCCTATGTCATTTCTTGAGGTGCTAAAATGGCAGGGCAGTACAAAACCCCCCCAAATGACCCCATTTTGGAAAGTAGACACCCCAAGGAAATTGCTGAGAGGCATGTTGAACCCATTGAATATTTTTTTTTTTTGTCCCAAGTGATTGAATAATGACAAAAAAAAAAAAAAAAATTTACAAAAAGTTGTCACTAAATGATATATTGCTCACACAGGCCATGGGCATATGTGGAATTGCACCCCAAAATACATTCAGCTGCTTCTCCTGAGTACGGGGATACCACATGTGTGGCACTTTTTGGGAGCCTAGCCGCGTACGGGGCCCCGAAAACCCAGCACCACCTTCAGGATTTCTAAGGGCATACATTTTTGATTTTACTCCTCACTACCTATCACAGTTTTGAAGGCCATAAAATGCCAAGATGGCACAAACCCCCCCCAAATGACCCCATTTTGGAAAGTAGACACCCCAAGCTATTTGCTGAGAGGCATGGTGAGTATTTTGCAGCTCTCATTTGTTTTTGAAAATGAAGAAAGACCAGAAAAAAAAAATTTTTTTTTCTTTTTTCAATTTTCAAAACTTTGTGACAAAAAGTGAGGTCTGCAAAATACTCACTATACCTCTCAGCAAATAGCTTGGGGTGTCTACTTTCCAAAATGGGGTCATTTGGGGGGGGTTTGTGCCACCTGGGCATTCCATGGCCTCCTAAACTGTGATAGGCAGTGAAGAGTGAAATCAAAAATTTACGGCCTTAGAAAGCCTGAAGGCGGTGCTTGGTTTTCGGGGTCCCGTGCGCGGCTAGGCTCCCAAAAAGTCCCACACATGTGGTATCCCCGTACTCAGGAGAAGCAACAGAATTTATTTTGGGGTGTAATTTCACATATTCCCATGGCACGTTTGAGCAATATAACATTTAGTGACAACTTTGTGCAAAAAAAAAAAAAAAAAAAAAAATTTGTCTCTTTCCCGCTACTTGTGTCACAATATAAAATATTCCATGGACTCGACATGCCTCTCAGCAAATAGCTTGGGGTGTCTACTTTCCAAAATGGGGTCATTTGGGGGGGGGTTTGAACTGTCCTGGCATTTTATGCACAACATTTAGAAGCTTATGTCACACATCACCCACTCTTCTAACCACTTGAAGACAAAGCCCTTTCTGACACTTTTTGATTACATGAAAAAATTATTTTTTTTTGCAAGAAAATTACTTTGAACAGCCAAACATTATATATTATTTTAAAGCAAATGCCCTACAGATTAAAATGGTGGGTGTTTCATTTTTTTTTTTTCACACAGTATTTGCACAGCGATTTTCAAACGCATTTTTTGGGGAAAAAACACACTTTTTTAAATTTTAATGCACTAAAACACACTATATTGCCCAAATGTTTGATGAAATAAAAAAGATGATCTTAGGCCGAGTACATGGATACCAAACATGACATGCTTTAAAATTGCGCACAAACGTGCAGTGGCAACAAAATTAATACATTTTTAAAAGCCTTTAAAAGCCTTTACAGGTTACCACTTTAGATTTACAGAGGAGGTCTACTGCTAAAATTACTGCCCTCGATCTGACCTTCGCGGTGATACCTCACATGCATGGTGCAATTGCTGTTTACATTTGACGCCAGACCGCCGCTTGCGTTCGCCTTAGCGCGAGAGCAGGGGGGACAGGGGTGCTTTTTATTTATTTATTTTTTTTCTTTATTATTTTTTTGCTTTTTTATCTTATTTTTAAACTGTTCCTTTCATTTTTTTTTTTTAAATCATTTTTATTGTTATCTCAGGGAATGTAAATATCCCCTATGATAGCAATAGGTAGTGACAGGTACTCTTTTTTGAAAAAATTGGGGTCTATTAGACCCTAGATCTCTCCTCTGCCCTCAAAGCATCTGACCACACCAAGATCGGTGTGATAAAATGCTCCCCCAATTTCCCAATGGCGCTATTTACATCCGGCGAAATCTAAGTCATAAAATGCTCGTAGCTTCCGGTTTCTTAGGCCATAGAGATGTTTGGAGCCACTCTGGTCTCTGATCAGCTCTATGGTCAGCTGGCTGAATCACCGGCTGCATTCTCAGGTTCCCTGTTGAGACAGGAGAGCCAGAGAAAAACACGGAAGACGGTGGAGGGGGGGGGGGCATTCCCTCCCACTGCTTGTAAAAGCAGTCTAGAGGCTAATTAGCCGCTAGGATTGCTTTTACATGAAAGCCGACCGCTGGCTAAAAAGAATGATACCAAGATGATACCTAAACCTGCAGGCATCATTCTGGTATAACCACTCAAAGTCGTTAATGGCGTACCTGAAGACAAAAAAATGGTTAACAATAAAGCACAGTAAACGGTAAAGTATAAAAAATTGCATACCTGAAAAGCAAACATGATAAAACATAATAACAATAAAACATTGCAGAATAGAATACAGTAAAAAAGAGCAGAACAATAGAGAGAATAGAGAGAGAGAACAATAAAACGACAACTATTTTTTTTTATTTTTGTTTGTGTTTTTTTTTTTTTTTACACTTTTTTTTTGTAACTGTAACTTTTATAACTGTAACCGCTTCCAGGTTCGGGTCTCTCAAAATGCGATGGCATCTTGGGAGACCCTGTGAAAGTGTGCCTAGTCTGTGCAATGCTGTACCCTACGCTAATACTCAACTAGTGAATGGTAGCGTTCAAAACATTCACCAATGCAAAGACCAGGATTGTCAGGACAGGTGGGACAATAATAGTGAGTGTCACGCCTATATCCGCGCTTGCTGCAGACACAACATCTTTTTTGGGGGGGTTCGTTGGGTAGGGGTACTCGGGAGGATATATAAATGCCTCTCATGCAGCCGACTGCATTTGGTTGGGGATGTGAATGGGGGAAGTACGGGCGCTGCAGAAGCGGTGGGTTCCCAATTAGGATTGGCGAATGCAGCAGGAAGGGCACTATGGGCACGACGGGCCTGTGTTTGTCTTTTTGGTGGCAGCGGGACACTACTTGTGCTTGCCACCTCACCAGCTTGAACTGCACTTATGGGACTCGCCACGTCACCAAGTGTTACTGCAGTGCTGGTTTGACTACGACCGGGGTGTACTAGGCCGCTGGTGCTTGCCAGTTCACCAAAACGCTACAAAAAAAAGTGACAGTGATCGATCGATACTGCACTTGGGTGGGCTGGGCTGGGCCGGGCGGAGGGGCAAAACGCAGGTGCTAGCAGGTATCTGGGCTGATCCCGCTAACACTGCGTTTTTGGGAACCCTAAACTGCTGGGGACGCCAGTATAGATCTGATCGGATCAGATATTGATGCGTTCAGATACTATACCACTAAGGGAGGTGTACGGTGCGTGTACGGTGCGTGCATGGGTGTTCGCGGTACTGGTGCTAATCTGACGCTGCCTAGGGCGACGCATATCACCGCCGGGCGATCAGGGGGCTAAACCTTTTTTCGGTAATAAACGGCGGGTGCCCTGACACTATAAAAAATAAACAAACTAACCAGCGTCACCCGTAACGGTTATACGGTGATCAGTGGTAAAAGGGTAGGCCATCAAGGGGTTAAAACATTTATTAGATAGTATATGGGGGTCCCTGTCGCTATAAAACACTGACGGCGAACCTAAATATTTACGTCCCTAACTAGCGTCACCAGCGACACTAATACAGCGATCAGAAAAATGATCGCTTAGCGACACTGGCGACAGGGGGTAATCAAGGGGTTAAAACTTTATTAGGGGGGGGGTAAGGGGGGTACCCTAGACCTACAGGGGGCTAAACTTTTATTTGGTAATAAACGGCGGGTGCCCTGACACTATAAAAAATAAACAAACTAACCAGCGTCACCCGTAACGGTTATACGGTGATCAGTGGTGAAAGGGTTAACTAGGGGGCAATCAAGGGGTTAAAACATTTATTAGGTAGTATATGGGGGTCCCTGTCGCTATAAAACGCTGACGGCGAACCTAAATATTTACGTCCCTAACTAGCGTCACCAGCGACACTAATACAGCGATCAGAAAAATGATCGCTTAGCGACACTGGTGACGGGGGGTGATCAAGGGGTTAAAACTTTATTAGGGGGGGTAAGGGGGGTACCCTAGACCTACAAGGGGGTAACAGTCACTACCCTAACACTGCTAACTGTCACAAACTGACACTATGCAGTAATCAGGAAAAAAAAAACAAAAACAAAAAAAAACCTGCTTGGTGTCAGTTTGTGACAGGGGGGGGGGGGTGATTGGGGGGGGATCGGGGGGCGATCGGGGGGGGGATCGGGGGTGTAAGGTATGCCTGGCATGTTCTACTGTGTGTGTGTGAGTGTTGGTGCACTTACATGTCATCTCCCCTCGGCGCTGGAACGGAAACTCCCGAGCCGAGGAGAGATGACATCACATCCTCTGCCTCTGTGTACTATACAGAGGCAGGGGATGTTTGTCATTGGCTGGGAGCGATCGCGAGGGGGGGCCACGATCGGATGGCCTCCCCCTCGTCTCCCATCGCTTCCAACCAAATGCCGACCGCAGCTGGCACCGGGGGGGGTCCGATCGGACCCCCCACCCGCGGGAAGGCAATCACGTTTCAGGTACGTGATTTTGCCTGCCCGTGCCGCTCTGCTCACGTATATAGGCGTGAGGCGGTCGGCAAGTGGTTAATAACCATAGCTCCCAACTGTCCCTGATTTCGAGGGACTGTCCCTGATTTGTTACAAAGTTCCTCTGTTCATCTTTCTTCCTCATTTGTCCCTCATTTTGATCTTATCTATATAGCTGTATATAAAATGCACAAATTATCTATCAAAAATGATTTTACAGGACTAAACCTTTCTTTCACAATATTTTTATTGAATAAAGGCAAACTCACAAAACAGTGAACAGTCGCCAAGGCCAGTGACTGAGAGTGGTTTGAGAATGACAACATATATACCACAAACTAATAGGCCTTGTACATGGTATAAGTAACAACAAAAAAAGATGAAAAGTAACCAGGTAAGGGTGCCTCGGTACTATTACGGTCTATTAGGGTAATAGCGAACCATGCGTCTCTCAATGGTTAAAGCCTAGAGAATACGCTAAGCAAACAGTTTTTCAGAAATCATGTAAAAACAAACATGCAGTACCTGAGATTGACCTATGTTCATTTTTAAAGATAAAGTCCGAGAGCCTCTCGGACCAAAAAAAAAAAAAAAAGTACTAAAAAAAAAAAAAAACTATCTTGTAAGCCTCTTGACCGATAAGCTTTACCATCAAAAGAAAAAAAAAATTACCCCAAAAGTGTGGCCAGAGAGCAGTTAACAGGTTTAGCATACTGGCATCTGGCGGTCGAAAAAATAAGAACAGAGAAAGAGAAAAAAGGAAAAGGAAAATAGAAAAAAAAAAGAACAAGAGGAGAGTAATGCCGCGTACACACGAGCGGACTTTAGGGCAGACTTTGCCCGGCGGACTTTTCGACGGACTTTATGACGGACTTTCTGAATGAACGGACTTGCCTACACACAATCCACCAAAGTCCGTCGAATTCGTACGTGATGACGTACGACCGGACTAAAACAAGGAAGTTCATAGCCAGTAGCCAATAGCTGCCCTAGCGTGGCTTTTTGTCCGTCGAACTAGCATACAGACAAGCGGACTTTTCGACCGGACTCGAGTTCGACGGAAAGATTTAAAACATGTTTCAAATCTAAGTCCGTCCAACTTTTGAGAAAACAAAGTCCGCTGGAGCCCACACGCGATCAAATTGTCCGACGAAATCCCGTCCGCCGGGCAAAGTCTGCCGTAAAGTCCGCTCGTGTGTACGCGGCATTAGAGAAGGAAACCAAAGAAAGAAAAGTCACAAAGAAGAAAGTATGAAAAAGGTGAGCTCTGCCCCAGTGAATCCAAGGCCATCACTGGTAGGCTGCACAGAATTTCCTAAAGGACCAGAAAGCTGGAAGGCGGGCTCATCGCTGGAGACTGGTCCAACCAGGGTTGCCAAATCTTTAGAAACCTGTCCCTAGTGCCTGCGAGTATTGCCGTAAGCTTCTTGTTTGTCAACGTACCATGCACCTGTCGTTTCACCTTCTCAAAAGAGAGGAGAGGTGTTTTCCACTCCTTAGTAATGGTTTGTTTAAAAAGTATATATACAGGGAGTGGCGCTGTGCATGAGGGAATTGATGGCATATAATAATTGTCTAATGATTATGATTTATGTGTCTATGAGGCATATTAAGGAGAACGGCAAGAAAAATGTGGAAAAAATATATATATATCCCACATGGGGATCGGTAAGTGCTAATAAGAAAGTATGGATGCAAGTGGGTGTTCAATACAGCCTTAATCTCATAACCCAATAAACACTGGTGATCTCTAATGGTGTTATATGATGTGCATTAATAAGTGCCAGAATGCCAAGTGCAGTCCAATTAAGTGTTCCAGCCCCTGCTGGGATGAGCTACAAGTGATATATATAAAGGAGGGGGTATCTACAACCCTCTAAAGTGCAGTGCTAAAAAATTAAATTAAATTGATATAAAAATAGAAATGTATAAAGAAATTGTAAATATGTATATAGAGTATATTTATAAGTGATATATAATAAATGTGGGATGCAGAATAAAGATAGTAATTAATAAATTAATTGATAATAGCACAAATAGATAGCAGCATAAGATCACATGTGAAAACGCAAATAAAAGTAAATATCCAGTAAATTGTTAAAAAGTTCATGTATTATCTTCCACCCGACGACCTCCAGACTTTCTAATGACACAATCCCCCTGATGTGATTCCACTCACCGGAACGCTATACCCCTGCAGGGGTATAAGCATAAGATGTTTCAACTCCAACCGATCCGATCCGAATGCCGATCGAGTCCTTGTGTGGTGATATCCTCTCGCCTATAATTCCCCAGTCCAGGTCCGCCTCTCCAACAGAGCAGGGAAAAGGGGGAAGTTGATGATCCCCTAGTGCGATCCTATCTCCAGCCGGGATAGCAAGGGGAGCCAGTGAGCTTGTACGCTCCCTACACTTTTTAATTCATTCCTTGAAATTAACTCCGCTTTATTGGACTGTATGAATTTATATTACTAAATAAACTTTTTAAAAAGGAGTTACGCTATGTGGATACAACTTCTTTATTCCATATAATATCCTTGGAGCGGAAGTCCGGCTGGAGATAGGATCGCACTAGGAGATCATCAACTTCCCCCTTTTCCCTGCTCTGTTGGAGAGGCGGACCTGGACTGGGGAATTATAGGCGAGAGGATATCACCACACAAGGACTCGATCGGCATTCGGATCGGATCGGTTTGAGTTGAAACATCTTATGCTTATACCCCTGCAGGGGTATAGCGTTCCGGTGAGTGGAATCACATCAGGGGGATTGTGTCATTAGAAAGTCTGGAGGTCGTCGGGTGGAAGATAATACATGAACTTTTTAACAATTTACTGGATATTTACTTTTATTTGCGTTTTCACATGTGATCTTATGCTGCTATCTATTTGTGCTATTATCAATTAATTTATTAATTACTATCTTTATTCTGCATCCCACATTTATTATATATCACTTATAAATATACTCTATATACATATTTACAATTTCTTTATACATTTCTATTTTTATATCAATTTAATTTAATTTTTTAGCACTGCACTTTAGAGGGTTTTAGATACCCCCTCCTTTATATATATCACTTGTAGCTCATCCCAGCAGGGGCTGGAACACTTAATTGGACTGCACTTGGCATTCTGGCACTTATTAATGCACATCATATAACACCATTAGAGATCACCAGTGTTTATTGGGTTATGAGATTAAGGCTGTATTGAACACCCACTTGCATCCATACTTTCTTATTAGCACTTACCGATCCCCATGTGGGATATATATATATTTTTTCCACATTTTTTTTGCCGTTCTCCTTAATATGCCTCATAGACACATAAATCATAATCATTAGACAATTATTATATGCCATCAATTCCCTCATGCACAGCGCCACTCCCTGTATATATACTTTTTAGACCCATTCTTTGAGGGTACACGTTGGTGCCCTCTGCCTACATAGGGGGGCTGCAGTTGCAAGTATAGCCTGTAGCGCGGATCCACTGACCACAGAATGGTTTGTTTAGTAGCCATAAAAATGTGTGTTGCCAAAATACGTTCTTGATTTGTTAACTTCAAGATAGGCTTACAAAGTAGAGCTTCCCATGTAAATATCAAAAGCCAATATAAATTAATAATAGTGCTAAAAAAAAAGCACTTGTGGGTTTAACCAATCTTTTTTTTATGTAATTTTCCTTTAAGGGTGCATGGCGGGGGGGGGGGGGGGGGGTCCCATGCCTACATGTTTTTGCTAATAGGTGTCCCTCATTCCCATCTTAGAAAGTTGGGAGATATGCATAGACCTGAAGAAGTAGCCATCCCCAGTATCTGCACAGAAAGGTTAAATGAAAATAAAGTGGAACTTCAATCATAAAAAAATAACTTTTGTCCATTTGCCCCTTTCCGATGTCCACCAAATAAACAAATTAACCTTTTTAACCCCCCCCCCCCCCCCGGCTCCATACTCAACTAGGTGACAATGGCATGTCTCTTCTCCTGCAACCTCCAAGGATATTCCTATTTTATAACCCATGAGGCTTTAGGAGCAGGGACCCACAGTGGCTGGAGGGTGGACCTGGTGGCGGTATATATAAAAATAATACCACAGGGGGTTAAAGTTCCTGCAAATTTACTTATAAGCTGGGGTGGGGGCTGGGTTGGGGGCGGGGTGGGGGAAGGCTCATGTTAGTGGGACTTTAGGGTGGGGCGTCACTGTACACCAAAAACAAACATCTCCAATCTTCTAGTGTTTATACCAAGCCGTAGCTTTTTAATAGGACTTAGGTCAAGTCTTTGACCTGGTCATTCTAAAATATAATCCCCGTTAACCACTTTAATATTAATTTACTCCTTTAGTTTGAAACACTGCTATAAAATGGTCCTCTCTAGTCAAACTGTAGTTGAAAAACTATAAATAAAAATGTTTTCTCCAGAAATAAACATTCTGCGGTACCGACCATCTAGGCATAATTAGACTACAAGTACTGAGCCCATTGCTCAGGTATTAATCAACTTTCAAAAACTTGTGATTGAACTCTGACTTTATCACGCTGATAAGATACCTTTGACCGTAGAAAAGCAATCACTCTCTGAGAACTAAGTCCATTTTTAATCTCCATTTATATGAGAGGTAATAAACAACTAAAAACACAATAAAAACATACAATAAATTATAAATTGTATGTACATTATTCAGTCTATGTGCATAACACTCAAGTTAAAGAGAATGCATTCTATATTTGTAAATACTTTTATTTATCATGTTTAGAGTAAAAATTTTAGTTTTTTAATCCTTTTTGGTCATTTGAAATATCACACATGACTATAATGGTTCTGAATCAATTCAATTTTAGTTACTTTAAAAAAAGTATACAATTTAAACTGCTATCTATCTATCTATCTATCTATCTATCTATCTATCTATCTATCTATCTATCTATCTATCTATCTATCTATCTATCTATCTATCTATCTATCTATCTATCTATCTATCTATCTTATATAATATGTGTTTTCCAAAGAGACTTTATTTGATGACAAAGGATTCCCAAAGCACTGCTATCTTAAGAGACACAGCAGATGCTGATACTCAGTTTGTCTGATTGAACCTCAGACATCGGCCCCTACTCAGGATGGCCACTGCTAGAGATACTAGAGGGGTGTTTTTCAAAGTAATTTCTCAGCAAAATAAAACATGGAGACATGGTTGGATGGGTGAGTTTTCTTTGAATATTACAAATAATTTAAATAACATTTTCAGTTTGTGGTGTTCATCCACTTTAATGGATGAGTCATTAGGATGAATCATTTAACTTGTTTATGTACATTTTAGCTTGAGCTATTGAGTTTTGTAACAACATTTTACCTGTAATTTTATACGCATTTGCATGTATTTGTTGTCATTTTTCATATTTAACTCCTTCCTGCCCAGGCCTGTTATTCTGGGAGTATGTCATTTGATGTCATCCCAGGATCGCGCCTCACCGGACACAGCAGATAACAGATCAGTATAGCGGCCCGCTGCCCGTACCATGTAATCACTGTGACCAATCACAGCAGATCACATGACAATTGTACAGAATGACTGGCTTTGATTATTGCCAGTTATTGTGTACTGATTGGTCACAGTGATCACATGGTATAGACAGGACCAGTCACATCCCATCTGTACCATGTGATTAGCCTTAGCCAATCACAGATAATCACAACAATACACACTGAATGAATCTATTTCAATTAGTAAAAATGGTTGTTTATAACAGTGATATTCACTGTTATACACAATCATAGTGTGTAAAAAAAAAAAAAAAAAATCCCGATCACCTCCCTAGAGTAGTACAGAGTTACTATTGTAACACTGTATTGTTCTGGCCACATTATGTAGAAAAAAATGAAAGAAAAAAAATTTACGTACTGTCACCAGTCAGTGTCCCACGAACGTACAATTGTCAGTTAAAGCGACACAGTGCCGAATCGCAAAAAAATGACCCGGTCATTCAGCAGGATGAACTTATAATCCTCAGGTGAAAAGTTCTTCTGGAGCAGTGGTCATCAACTCCTGTTCTCAGGGCCCACTAACAGGCCAGGTTTGTGAGATAACTGAAATACATCACAGGTGATATCATTTGTTGCTCAGTGATTGCAGTATTCTGGTCTGCATCTCCCCAAGGTAATACATAAAACCTGGCCTGTTAGCGGGCCCTGAGGACAGGAGTTGATGACCGCTGTTCTGGAGTATCCCACTGAAATCTCTTCCCCATCCCAGTTCTCCAATAAAACAAAAACAACAAAAATCCCCTAGACTGGTTAATGGAGTAGTGGGCGGAAAAGTGTGTGCACCTGTCTGTGGGGGCTGAAGTTGTGGGAATCCTGGGCAAAAGTACTGGGGTATCGCTACATATGCATTGCCAATAAATGTGCAGATCTTATGAACTCGCCATCTAAAACTGCTTCCTCCGTCATTGTAGTGGTAATCTGTACACTGGAAACATAAGTCCCAGGCGGGTTCCTCCACTAAGGTCAATGTATGCAGCATTCACTGGGTACATCCAGGTGAACAGAGCGACATTACTCTTTAATAAGACTGACTTTCCAAATCCATTATTGAAAAGCGGAAAGTGAATCAGCCGACAGACGTGTCATATTCTAACGAGGAGACAAGAAGGGACACAGTGCCAGCTAAGAACGAACACTGAGTCACTGGTGGCTGTTAAAGACATACAGTACCCATACCTCCCAACTACCTGAGATGAACTGACACCTTCTAGAATAATCCCTCTTTAATTACAAATCCCCCTTCCCCAATTCCATGCTAGCAGAAACCCTCACCCCCTTCTAGCACAAATCCTCGTTTCTCCCTAGTTCCACCTCCCAGCACAAATCCCCTTCCAGCACAAATCTTCTGTTCCCCCCCTGCCCTAGCCCCTAATCATTCCTCCCAGCACAAATTATTTTCCCCTTTTAGCACGAATCCCTTCACAAATCTCCCCAATCCCTACTCCCTGCAAATCCCCCCCTTCTAGCACAAATTCCACCCCTAAGCAGAAATGCTCTTCCACCTTCTAGCACAAATCTTCCCCCAACACAAATCCTCTCCCCCCCCTTCTAGCACAAATCCCCCCCGACAAAAATCCTCTCCCCCCCTTCTAGCACAAAACCCCCTCCCTCCAACACAAATCCTCTCCCCTTTCTAACACTAATCCTCCCCCTTTTAGCACAAGTGCTTTCCCCTCCCAAGTCAGCCCCAGCACAAATTATCCCCTTCCCCCAATCACTCTCCCAGCATAGATGCACCATCAACACAAATCTTTGTGACCTGCACCCTGACCCCCCAGGTCCTTGTGTCCCCCTAGTGCAATTTTCAGACCTCAGATCCGGCGTTACTCACTGCAGGGGGAAGTTCCTCCTCCCGGGTTGCTCCTCTTGTTGTGTATGACACACGTCAAAGAAGAGGAGGAGTCTAAGGGAAGCTTCCCTCAGCTCTGATGCATATTCTTGTGACAGGAAGAGGTCCTGTGGGATGCATTAGTGGAGCCAAGTGATGGAATTCTGGCACTAGGTTCCGGAACTTCAGCCTGGATCTGTGGGACGCCAGGTTTTTGTTTGAAATCCTGGGAAGGTCCCGCGTAATCCGGGACAGTTAGGTGGTATGAACCTATTATAGAAATATACAGTATTTGTATTTAGACTTGAACTTTACAATGTGGCACTACAGTTCCAAATTTTCTCATCCCTACCACAGCGTAAGATGATTGTGAAAGCTATACATTGTGCAGAGGCTGCTAGCCCAATATTCACATTCCCTACATTTATTAAATGACAACAGTAATATAAAACATATAAAGAATCTTCACGGTTCCAGTGCCTCTTATTCTCTTTTCCATGCATCAGCTGACATGAGGGCTGACACAGTGTTTGGAAGCCTAACAATGTGGAAAAGGATGTGACAAATTCCAGTCCGCTCAAGTGGCTATAATTGTTTTGTGAATGAGAGATAAAAGAATGTATCTCAGAATGTTAAGCCAGCTGCTGGTGTGTGGTCATTGTTAGACATGTTTTTTTTGCATCTAGTAGCATTCCACATCACGCAACACTTCCACAGCCATTCATGTGACTCCAAGGACTGGATGGAGCATTTATTATAAAGCGGGTGAACACAGAGTTTTTCATTCCTAATGCACAGAAGCAAGACAAAAAGAAAGCAATTTACTTTAAATTTTAACTTTATAGAGATGTTTTTCAAAGATCCGCTAAGTTTAGTCCTGGATCTGTTAAATCAAATTATAGCGGAGGTTTGCAAATAATAACTAATTGTTTAGTCCTTTTGTTTGGAAAAGAAAAAAAATAATTATACCAGTCCAAAAGGATCTCCTATGGCAGTGATGGCGAACCTTGGCACCCCAGATGTTTTGGAACTACATTTCCCATGATGCTCATCTACAGTTCAGAGTACATGAGCATCATGGGAAATGTAGTTCCAAAACATCTGGGGTGCCAAGGTTCGCCATCACTGTCCTAGGGGCTCCCTGGCTAGTGGGCCTTATGTGGGATTTTCTAGAAGCTCCTAGATTAGCAGACTAATTGTAGGATCTTCTAAGAGCATTTAAACTAGCAGGCCATGTGTAGGGTCACTAGACTAACAGGCCAAGTGTATGATCTCCTAGGAGTCTCTAAACTAGCTGGTCATGTGTAGGGTCTCCTAGACTAGCAGGCCAAGAGTAGGATCTCCTAGGAGCTTCTAAACTAGCTGGCCATGTGTAGGGTCACCTAAACTAGCAGGCCAGGCATAGCATCACCTAGGAGCTTCGAAACTAGTGGGCAATGTGTAGGATCTCCTAGACTGGCAGGCCATGTGTATGATCTCCTAGATTAGCAGGCCAAGTGTTAGATCTCCTAGGAGCTTCTAAAGTAGCAAGCCATGTGAAGGATCTCCTAGACTAACGGACCAGGTGTAAGATCGCCTAGAATAGGGGTCTCCAAACTTTCTAAACAAAGGGCCAGTTTATTGTCCTTCAGACGTAAGGGGGCCAGACTGTGAGGAAGAAAATGCCCCTACGTCAGTGGGAGTAAACAATGCCTCTGACCTGATGGTCAGTGGGAGTAAAAAAAAAGACATAGCACCTCTGGTCAGTAGGAGTGGGAATAGTGCCCTGTCATTGTTATTGAAGAAATAGTGCCCCAACATTGGTGTCATTGGGAGGAATGGTGCCCCATCATTGGTGTCAGCGGAAGGAACTTTGCCCCATCATTGGTGCCAGTAGGAGGAAAAGCAGCGTGCAGAGGGTTCATCCAGAATTATAGTGTATATACTGTACATGTACAAGCTATTGGGATTTGAGCACAGGTATGTCTTGTTGCAATGCAGGTCAGTGACCAGACCTCAACCTAGTAGATCTTCCCCACCTTGTGTCTGTTTGCCCCATGTTGGCATTGTGTTCACCATAGCATTTGCAGTGGCAAAGTAGAGTAGGACTGACCATAGAGGGATTACTTTGACACAGTTGGCTAGCTTAAACATGTATTACAATATGTGTGAACTAAAAATCCCTGTTTTTCATTGCATAGTTTGCTGGAAATGGTGTACATATAGCAGTGTGTAGAGGGTCCATCCAGAATTTGTAGTGTTAATATGTGGTCACACACCTTTAGCACCTGATAGGTTATATACATATACAAGCTATTGGGATTTTAGAACAGGTATGTCTTGTTTCAGTAGGAGGAAAAGAGGCTCATCATTGGTGTCAGTTGAAGCAATAATGCCCCATCATTGTTGTCAGTTGAAGGAATAGTGCCCCATCATTGGTGTCAGTGGAAGGATTGGTGGCCTAAGGGCCAGATAAAGGCAAGCAAAGGGCCACATTTGGCCTGTGGGCTACAGTTTGAAGACCACTGGCCTAGAAGCATTGAGACTAGCAGGTCAAATGTAGGATCTCCTAAGAGCTCCCAGACTAGCAGGCCATGTGCAGGATCTCATGTGAACTCCCAGACTAGCAAGACTAGTTTCATATAAACTTGCATTGCTATACTAAAATTATGTGTAGCCAAGTCCCGGGTCCATTTTGGTCTAATGAGAACCTTCAGAGTTAGGGATAGCTGACACCCTTCTATGTAGTGTGGGTTACGAGGCACGGTGGGTGTAATGTAAGGTAGATTCATGGGTGCCAGACACTTCTTGAATGCAAAGAGATTTATTGTCTCTTAAACAGTACTGTGGGAGGGAGGGCTTAGGGCCAGGACATCCTTTAGTATTTGCAATGTTAATTGGCAGACTCTGAGACTTCTATAGGTAGACAGCTATGCAGGGAAAGGCACCCAGCCGCACACCACATCTGCATGTGTAGACACGCTGTCTCCTATGGCAACAATCTTGAACAGTTTCTAACAAAGGTTACAATGAACTCTTTCACTTCCTCTACAATCTCCTATTGTAGATCTTCACTCGAGCTCCCAGTCTCTTCCACTAGATTTGCTGATCCACTCACTGCCACTGGGTCTCCTGAGCTTTTCCAACCTTCTCTCTCAGTATCTTCCTCAAGCGTCACCCCCGCTTCCCTGCTGGGTCCCTAGATTGGCATCCAAGATACTCCTCAAGCGTCACCCCACTGGCCTGCTCGGTCCCTAGCTTGGCACACAAGGCTGCTTTGCAAGTGTCACCTCCGCTTGCTGGGTCCCTGGCTTGAAACCTGTGGAAGTTTCCCAATTATTCACCATCCCCGGTTGGTGAGAATACTGCTCTGTTACTTGCTTCAGCTAAGAAACAACAAAAAAGTGTAGCGCTACACTTTTTTGTTGTTTCTTTCCATATATACTTTGTTGGTTGTGTTAGCTGCTTTTTGTTTCTTTTGTGAGCAGCGCAGAATTATTTTGCACATACTTGCTTCAGCTACTCACAGTGGTCCCCGGTGATAAGGTGGATGGTCCCTTGGTGGCGACAGCTTCCACTCTACCTCTGACCATGACAGGTTCTCCGGCCGGCAGAACTGTCACTTCTGGTTGGACTGCAAGCCGCAATCCCAACCCTACGCTGCTCTCTTGCTTCTGGATAGGCCCTCAGACAGCCTAGCAGCCAGATGTCCCCAGGATATGCCTCAGGCTCTGGCCTAGCAGCCCGGGGCAGCACAACACACGTCCACCCAGACAGCCGTCCAGGTGGCACAGGACCCAGATCACCTGATATCACCCAAATAAATAGGCTCTCCCAGCAGGCCAGGGGACCAAAGAAGATCCCTGACCATTGGCTGAGATATCCCATCTATTCCTAATCTGTCCTTGCAATGCCCTTGTCTTATCAAATGCCACCAGATACCCGACCATCTAGTAACAGAATAGAGAAGTGCAGCAGTTCCAGAATTAGGGTGGAATCAATTGATCCCCTATAAATTGGCCAAGACGACTATACCTGGCAGGTAAATTTACTAGCAATGATGTCATAGGGATGAAATGCTTTAGGGTGGAGCCACTCTGTTGATGTCACATACACTAACATCATTTTTGGTGCAGTGGAGCACATTTTTACTAGAAAGTGAATATGTAGGGGGGTAGGATTGAGTATGTGGGGTGATGTTTCCAGGATCCAGCTAGTAATCGCTACAGCACCCACCATTGATGAGCCTTGTTTTCAAGGAACGTGTGCGATAGGAATATAGATAATGCTTCATGTAATTAATAACATGGATCTTTTGTGACCATTATTCTGTAGATGTTTGTACCTTTTTAAAAAAAAATTAATGTTAGTGGTCCGCAGGATTCAAAATTGTGAGTTTAGTGGTCTGTGAGGTATGAGTGGTTGACGACTGCTGTCCTGGGTGTTCCTAGACTAAAAGGAAAAATGTAGGATCTGCTAGGCGCACCTAGACAAGCGGGACAAGTGTAGGATCTCTCTAGACTACTGAGTCAAATGTAGTATCTCCTAGGAGCGCCCAGACCAGTGGGCCAAGTGTAGGATATTCTATGAGCTTCTAGACTAGTAGGCCAAGTGTAGTATCCCCTAGGAGCTCCCAGACCATTGGGCCAAGTGTAGGATATCCTAGGAGCTCCTGGAGTAGAGGACCAAGTGTAGGCTATCCTAATGCGATCGGATTTTCTGACAACAAAACCGTGGATTTTTTCCCGAAGAATGTTGGCTCAAACTTGTCTTGCATACACACGGTCACACAAATGTTGTCGGAAATTCCGAACGTCAAGAACGCGGTGACGTACAACACGTACAACGGGACTATATAAAGGAAGTTCAATAGCCAGTGCTCCACCCTTTGGGCTCCTTCTGCTAATCTCGTGTTTATCTTGTGTTAGTAGAAATTTGGTGGGAGAGACAAATTAACGCATTTCAGCCTCGTGCTTTTCAGTTCGTTTCTGCTTTTCAGTTTGTGCTTGTGGGTTCGTATCTGTTCTTCAGTGCGTGTTCTCAGTTCATTCCTGTCTTTCAGTGCGTTCTATTTATAGTTCGCCTCTGTTTTTCAGTGCGTTCTTGTCTGCTCGTTTTTGATTTTCAGCTAGTTCTCAGGTACTTTCTGTTAGTTCGTTCTGATCAGCTGACCGTTTTCTAGCCATGTTGCAGGTACGTACTCGTTGTAGAGTTTGTGCTGTGCTTTAGCTTGGTTTTGGAGTTCTTGCTTTGACCCAAGTCCAGTCCATGAACAGGGTGGGGAGGAGTTCATGGATGAAGAATTGGTTGATCCAGCGCGACCAATTCTCGCACAAGCCTTTGTTGCAGGAGTTTCAGGAGAATAATCCTGATGATTTCAGGAATTATCTCTCGATGACGGACCCCGTTTTTCACCGTCTGTTGGCTTTGCTGTCCCCTTATATTAAGAAGCAGGACACCTGCATGCGGCAAGCCATCACTCCCGAGCAGAGGCTCCTCACCACCTTGCGGTACTTGGCGATGGGGAGAAGTCTCCAGGATATCAAGTTTACGACTGGGATCTCCCCCCAGGCTCTGGGAATCATTATTCCAGAGACCTGTTCTGCCATAATTCAGGTCCTGCAGAAAGACTATATTAAGGTAAGTTTTATCCTTTAACATCACATTCTATTTATTTAATGTTTTCTAATGTATTGTATTTATTTCATCATTCCATAATTAACATGATTGTAATATGTTGTGAATGTCCTCTTTGTCCTCATGCATGCTGGAAGATTTTAATGCTCCTTTTTTGTTCTTTACTAACCTCCCCAGCATGCTATCCTGGGTCCATACACACCTAGCCTAGTCACTTAACATTGTATTTTGTCAGCTACCTTTTAGTGCTTACCCTAAACACCCCCTAAAATGTGTCCAAATGTTATTGTTGTCCTTAAATTCAGGCAGAGTGCAAGAGGCTTTTTTGGGGGGGCCAAAACTCATTTGGATCACTCCCTCCCCCCCAACCGCTAAGTCAGCCGATAACAATACTCTATCTGCTGACTTTGCCAAACCCATACACACTATACCTACCTCTTTTGTGGTCATATTTATGGATGAAATCACCAAAGCATGTAGTGCAAGTGCCTGCCTGAATACTTTCAAATGGTACGGTTTAAAGTTTTGTTCTCCTATTATCTTGATAGGTAATTGCAAAATGTAAAAATGTGCTTCAATTTGGACAGTGTGTATTCATATTTTTGTATTATGACACTTCTTACCTGTCCAGCCGGTTCTGCCCATTCCTCACAGCTATTAATATGGCGGAATATAAACTCAATCACATAATTCTATGCTTCTGCATTTTACATAACGCTTTCCGCAAAAATGCAGCAAACTATGTGGCCTCAGTTGTGACTGAGGATGGCTTACCGGATCCAACAACTCTGACGGCTCTTGAACCTGGCCGTCCTGGCTTGCCCCCCCCCCCCCCCAAAGCGCCCGCAAAGTACTCCAAAAGTATCTAGGGGGGCCATTGATATGCCAGAGAATGTCTAAACATGTTTTAAATTAAAAAAAAATTAAGACACTGAACTCATATTTCATTTGATTTACTGCTTGTGTTTCTTTTAGCTGTCTCCTAAGTTCTCCAATGGCCTTTTCTTTTTGGCCATTTTCTTCAATAGTGCAAGCGTAACTTATTTGATACATGAGGTGACAATCTCTTCTTTAGCTAACTATTATGTTGTGCTATGGGTCTGCTACACACACACAATGTTTTTGTTGTTAATGTATGTAATGCATTGATGCTAAAAATATTCATCCTTTTCAGCTCCATGAATTCATTGCTTTGAGTCCCTAAAATGGCCTGATTGGGGCAAATTTTAGAGCACTGTGGGGGTTATTTACTAAAAGCAAATCCACTTTGCACTCCAAGTGCACTTGGAGTGCAAAGTGGATTTGCCTTTAGTAAATACCCCCATTGTCACTGTAACTACACCAACTTACTCCAAAAACTGGTATTGAGCATTGAAAGAAGAAGCCACACATTGTTGAGTATAAAACATTTTACTCCAAGTACATTCACATGTGCGTTATAGAAGGGTTTTTTTTAACAATCCAACATCTTTGGTGTATAACATTTATGTTTGACAGTAGATATAGCCTTTTTTTTGGCTAAACAGGCATGTTTAAAACCATAACATACACAACTCAGGAACTTACAAAGTTCAACTTTGATAAAGTGAAGGCCATATGAGACATTAGTATGTCAAAACTGTGTTGATCTTGCCTTCATCATATGGGGTGATGTCACCCCTATAAATGCCAAATTTTGAAGATGCACACAAATTGGGAGTCAAAATGTGGATTTCTCTCCTGATCCCATGCCTAATGTCAACATGTGCTAGCTCCTATCATGGGGGATTAATGGATGTGTTTCGGGGGTGCAACACCTTCCTTTCATTTACTTTAGTTGCAAGGAAGGGGTGGCACCCACAAAAACGCGTACATTGATATCCCGTGATGGCAGATAGCACATGTTGACACACTGTGTGCATCTTCAAAATATGGCTTTCAAATTCAAACTTTAAAGCAAAAATAAAAAATACAACGAGCAACTTTTCAATTTTTGGTGGTTTTAGATTCTGCCTAAAACATCAATGATGTTGGTCATTTTTTTTGGGCATCAGTGATATTTTGCTTGACCATCTCTAAATCCCAATTGCACACCATGATCTCACCGATGAGGATCTGTGCACTTGCACTGTTGAAATTAGTTTCTTCTTCTACAACATCCACATCACCTAAAAATAAAAAAAACACACCATGTATTTTAAATATGTAGGCATACATCAATTACCTGAATCTGTGGTCTCAGACACTGACCTGTTGTGGTCACTATTTTGCCCACTTCATGAACCTCTCCCTTCACATCTTCTTCATGGCGTGTGGGGATTTCCCCTTCTTCAGGAGGTGTGGGGTTCCTGGTGTCCTCAGATGTCCCAATTTTTCCCCTATGTGAATACAAAAAAAGGTATACTTAGCACACAGATATTTGAGGCAAGAAATAGTCATATGAAACATTGCTTGGAAGTGTCATACAATTGTCTGTTTTGGCAGAGTTTCAAGCTGAAAACATGTTTTTTTTCCCTTTCCAAAGCTCCAATACTCACTTTTTTTTTGTTAAAGTTTAACACATGGAGAGACCTCTAGTATCCACTGGAGCACCTGTGTGGAACACCCTAAAAAGGTTGTTCTGGTGTCCCACACTAGTGCTCCTGCATCCAGATGTGTAAACAGCTGCTGAGTGTCCTCTCCTTACACTGAATCAAGTTTGCATTTCATTCTAGTTACTAACCCATCTAGGCAACAATGTACTAAACTTCATCTGCCAAAAACATCGTATTAGTGGGCGAATGAACAACGTTTACTACGAACGATTACTGTGCTCATGAACCTGAAACTTGCCATTTTAAACTGTACAACAGTAAAGAAAACCACATGGAGCAGCACTAAAGTAATAAGAATAATAGGAACACCCAACAAATACTTACTTTTTAGAAGCACTTTCCTGATCCTTCTTTACTGATCGTGCTCCCTCAATTTCAGGTCTGACCAGCGTTTCCTCAATTGCTCCTTGGATCGTCATACCCCAAAATTCTTGTGTAGACAACTTTAGTCAGGACCTTGGCCTTTCTCACATTTGGGTACGGTCCATGCTTCCCATCATAGTCGTCCCTCTTCAAGATGTCCACCATCTCCACCATCTCTACAAAGGACATATTTGAGGCCTTATATCTCGTCCTGGACGTTTCATGCCCTAGGCTTTCCTCATCCTCCTCGTTGCTACTCTCTGCATGCACCTGCTGTCTCTCCGCCATGTGCTCTCCCACTGCGCCGAAAGATAAGGGGTGGGGGGAATACACTAGAAAGAAGGTCAGGGGCAGAGTTTAACGCATGCGCAGTGTATATATAAAGCATAACACGCGTGCGTAGTACGTACGATCTGTGAGCAGAGGATGGAGGACGGAGTAGTGTAAGCGGTGATCATGCAAACGAAGGTACAATTGTAACTTGGGGCATCAGTGGTTAGTGGCCTATACTGCTTATAGATTGAGGCCTATATTGGGACAAGATTAGGAGAGTTTAGCCTGACATTAGGGTTTGTCTTGTGTTGTGTCTTGCAGAGAAAATGGATAAATTTACTGACCCGGACTTCCTGCCAAACTTTATAGATCAGTACAGGGAACTGCCGTTTCTCCGGCAAGTCAAACACCGAGAATACTCCAACAAGCTAAAGAGGAAGGTAGCCCTGGAGCAACTGTTGGAATTAGTGAAGCCGGTGACTCCCACGGCAGACATCACCTATTTGAAGGCCAAAATTGGGGCCTGAGGAGCACATATAATAGGGAGCACAAGAAGATCCAGGATTCCATGAGATCAGGAGCAGCAGCAGATGACGTTTATGTCCCCAGACTGTGGTACTACGACAGACTGTGGTTTTTGTCAGACCAGAGTGAACTCAGGCCATCACTCTCAACCCTTCCTTCCACACTTCCTTCCACACTTCCTTCCACATCAGATGAGGCTTCAGAAGTCCAACCTAGGCCTTCCACCTAGGAAGAAGATGTGGAGGAGCCCAGCTTGAGCCAGGTAAAGCATTGTTCAACATATTTCTTGTCAAAAATGAATGATGTTAACTAGATGCTATTATTGATCACTAATTTCTAATTTAACAAAGTGGTTTACATATCAATATACAATAGTAGCCAAAAATGTTTGCGACAGGAATGAAAAATGCTGGGGTCAGAATGATAGTCTTTTCTATTTGTTAACATTCAATTTGCAATAGTCATGAGCTCAAAATTGTGTGTGATTGATGAACTAAAAATAAAACTATGTACCATTTTCATACACAGGAAAGTCTCAGCCAAGAGGAGGCCGTGGAAAGTGGCAGCCAGGAGGTGGCTGTGGAAAGCAGCCTGACCGAATCCCAGGTTCCTCCCCTCCGCCTTTCAACAAAAAGGACCAAGAAGGCGAAGAGCATGGAGGAGTCAGCGACTTCTTTGATTCAGCAGGCTACTGCAGTCCTCACAACCTACCCTAGTGTCCACAAGTCCTTTGGCTGTATGATGGCCAGTAAAATGGAAGGAATGGAGGAGGGCCAACGTCTCATCTGTGAGGAGGTAATAATTCAAGCCATAAACAAAGGGGTGAGGAGCCAACTCACCAATAAAAGCCACGTGTGTGAGTTGTACCATACTCCTCCACCACCTGCAGCAACACCACCAACAACACAGCCACCCAACCCACCACAGCTTCCTGGAAGGAAGCGTGGAAGGAAGTGTTGAGAGTGATGGCACTAACAGATTCTCCGGCCGGCAGAACCGTCACTTTTGGTTGAACTGCAAGCTGCAGTCCCAACCCTGCGCTGCCCTCTTACTTCTAGATATGCCCTCACACAGCCTAGCAGCCTAATGCCCCCCGGGATAGGCCCAATCTCTGGCCTAGCAGCCTGGGGCAGATGACATATGTCATCTGGGTGGCACACAAGAACCTGGATAACCTGACCTCACCGAATATATAGGCTCTCCCAGCAGGCCAAGGAATTAAACAAAATCTCTGCCCATTGGCTGAGATACCAGATATACCCATAACCTGACCTAAAGTTGCCCTTCTTAATCTAATACTTCCAAGTGCCCGGCCACCTGGTGGTAGAAGAGGAAAGTACAACCAGACCAAATTCAGGGAGAAGTCAATGTATCCCTCGTAATTAACTACAGTAGCTACTCCTGACAAGGAATTTGGTGAGGAACTCCCTGACTAAACCCCAGGGCGCTACATCTTTCCAAAACATCTGGGGTGCCAAGGTTCGCCATCACTGTCCTAAGAGCTCCTGGATTAGAGGACTAAGTGAAGGCTATCCTAAGGGCTCATGCGTAGAATTTCCAAGAAGCTCCTAGACCAGCAAGGCAAGTGTAGGATCTCCTATGAGCTCCTAGACCAGCAAGCAAAGTCTAGGGTCTCCTGGGAGCTCCTAGACTAGTGGGCCAAGTGTAGGATCTCCTGGGAGCTCCTAGGCTAGTGGGCCAAGTGTAGGAGTGTGAAGAATCATTACATGGCCAAAGGTTTGAGCACTTACAGCCTGGTGGAATGGGCACAAATTCCTACAGAGACACTCTAAAATCCTATAAAAAGCTTTCCCAGGAGTGGAGTCTGTGATAGCCACAAAGGAAGGAGCAATTGCATTCTAATGGCCGTGGTTTTGAAACAGAACATCCAAAAGCTCATATCAAAGTGATAGTTGGGTACCCACAAACATATGGCCCTATAGTGTATGCACAGCCATCTCTGAGCCAGGCTATAGGTTTTATGAAGCTGGTAGGTGTACTTTAACCTCACTTCAAGCTGGCCATACACTATACAATCTGATTGTACAATCTCTGCACAATCTGATTTAGACTTACCAAAACTATGTAACACGAGGACAAACCTAAATAATCCCTTCAATTAGCATTAAATAAGACAGTGCTACACAGTTAATGCTGCCATACACCATACAATCTGATTGTATAATCTCCTTGAGAACTACAATCAACTATAGCTGGCTATAGCCAGCTTGCTGATCTAAAAAAAAAAAGAATTTCCCCATCCATAGATTCGATGAATCCTGCCTGCTGTGCCCCAATATTCTGACAGCGGGACTCCTTAGCTATCAGAATACAATGATCAAACTGAAATTGTCCAGCAGTCCTGTTCGTAAGAATTCAATCGTTCAACTGACTTTCCATGAACAGGTACGGCCATAGATGGATCGAAATTAGGCTGGTCCCGGTGGAACAACTGGCTGAATTTCAATCCCTATATGACAAGCTTATGTAATGCAGGGGCCTGATTTGATAGTAACTGAATAAAATGTTCAGGTGTGTCTACATATGACAGATTGTTAAATTATGACATTGTACAGAGATTGTAGAATCTGCTTGTATAGTGTATGGACAGCTTCAAGAAGATTGTTCAATCAGATTGTATTGTGTATGGACAGCTTTACATGATTTATTGTAAATACGGCTAGCCATTGACAGATTCTGGTGTGTTTGAGGCTATGCAGTATATGATTTTTTCCAAGAACTTGGTAATTAAATGATCTGCTGTTCCTCCATGCATGGCTGCTACTAATGCCAGCTATGTAATGCAAGTCAATGTATTTAGTTACCTCCTCCCAGTCTTGGCTTCTCTTTGTTCCCTTTCTCTGTGTAGCTATTTATTCCTCTCTCAATCTACTTATCACATTCCTGTGTTCAGCGCCCTGTAGTTTGCACCCCCGCACGTCTTCCCCAATTTACTGTATGTGAGTCACTCACCCCTGCCACCCACTCACCCTCAGCTCTTCTCATCTCTCCTTCCCTCTGTACACTACAATGTATATATGTATATACAGATGATCAATGCCAGGCAGTCTGCATGGATACCCACCATCACCAAGGTCTCCCATCCTCATCCTCATCCTCATATGTCCTCCCTGTCCTCATCACACTTTTATCTGCTGGATAATAACAGTTCACATCCTACCATCTAACTCCTATTATGTTCCAGAGAGCCTTTACAGTACCACTTCTCTTATCCTGTATGCAATGTGTGTAATTCTCAGTATCTGTTCTTATTCTGTATGTATGGAGATTTTTATTTGTAAAAAAACAAACAAGATACATAATAACAAACTAACTGACTGAAAATAACATAAATACAACAATTACTGACATGTTGTTTAGGTCAAAAACTTAGCAGTTAAAGGGCATTAATAGTAATAAATGTGACAATAAGACTCCTTTCCATAAATCTATACTTCTACAACATTCCATTATAAGTCAGAATCGGAGTCACTCTGCTGACTACCAGTTTCCATATCAGATTCTGCGGATCCAGGATCAGGGGGCGGACGCCTTTTAGTGGGCGGGTCATCCTCTGAGCCAATCACATACTCCTTTCCCACTCTTTTTAATTCCTGCTCCAGTTCCTGGGCCCCCAGAGAATAGGAGTCAGCATCTGAATCTGATAAGGCTTCATACCTATTGGTGGAAAGTGCTGTACCCACTTCTGGTGCCCCTTTCACTTTTTTAGCTGGCTTCTGCACTAATGTCCAGTCACTTTCGGGTTTACGGGTAGACTTATCTTTTTTATTCCTCCTCTTCTGACCACTGATCTTCACAGAGACAGGAACTGGAACAGAAGAGGAGTGTGGGGCCGGCTGCTCCTCAGCCTGCTGAACACTGTCCATCCGCCCGGGAGTAGTCTCCTGGACCTCCGGGACCACCTCCTCCCTAGTCAATACAGCCCCATTCATTAAAGCTTCCTCCTCTAGTTGTTCTGCTGCAGCCAACAATTCATTGTCTGCAGATCCCCCATCCTTATTATGGAAGGCCTCCGGGCAATCCCTGTGGAAATGGCCAAGCCCACCACATAGATTGCACTTAACCTTCTCACAGGTAGAACTGATGTGGCCAACCTCCCCACAAAGATTACACTTCAGGATCGTACAAACATTCGCCACATGGCCAGATTTACCACATTTATAACATAACCTGGGCTGACCTGCATAGAAGCAAACTCCTCTCTCCCGCCCAATGAAAAAAGAGTTTGGTAGGTGATGGGTAACATTGTTACTTTGCCTCAACTTAACAAGAACCCTCCAACCACCCGTCCAGATCTCATCACTGTCTTTAGTTTTTGTCAACTCAGAAACCATTTCACAATGTCTTCTAAGCCAGATGACAACATCCTGGGGGGGCACAGACTCATTCCAGAACATGATGGTAACATTTGCTGTGTCAGGTTTGGAGATTGGAATAAAGATGAAATTCCTCCAACCCTCTTTGTCCCGCAAACCACTGAAACAGGCCCAGAACCTGTCTAAGTCAGACATGAGCTTAAAGCTGACATCATAACCTTGTCTGTCAGGGAGATTGATGACTGCCAGTATGTCTGCAGGAGCAAACCCCATCTGATGACACAGCAACTCCCTTACTACAAACCTCCGATCAGGGAGCTCCTCTCTGGAACCCCTATGCTTCAATCTCACCACATTCCTTCTCTTAAAGGCCTGGCCAGTATAATTGTTACTGGTGGAAAAAGAAGGGGCCCCACGGCTCCAGGCATTCCGAGGAGGGACATGACCAGATGGACCAGCATTCCCTTGTGGAGCAGGTGGTGGATCCACCAAAGGGGGGAAGTCCTGAGAGTTATTCTGAACGGACTCCTCCATCGCTACATTCTCAGAGCCCTCAGACTGCTGATGACCCCATTCAGATATAGCAGCATTGATAACATCAGAATTATTCACCACATCAATATTAGTGACATCATCACTGCACCTCATATCATCATTACTAGTTACCCCAGTGTTACTCCCACCATGAACACCAGTCACCCCAGTGTTACTCCCCCCATGAACACCAGTCCCCCCAGCATGACTCCCCCCATAAACACCAGTCACCCCAGCATGGCTCCCACCATGAACACCAGTCACCCCAGCATGGCTCCCCCCATGAACACCAGTCACCCCAGCATGGCTCCCACCAGGTGTACTAGTGGCAGCAGCACTGTTCTCACAATCCATGTGTTGGGAGTCCACCATGTCACTCCTCTGAGTCTCCTGTACTGTGAATGTCTGCTGGGTTATACTGATGTCCCCACCACCGTCCAGAGCTGGAAGTCCAGCAGGAGGATCTACTCCAACCTCACTGTCCTCCAGAGGCTGCACAGTCTTCCCTTCAGGAGACACATGTGGTGGCTGCGTGCGTTGGACCGAATCCCCAGAGTCTGACTCTGTAGAAGCCTCAATCCTTCCACTCAATCCCGCCTCAAATCGATCACGATTGTGGTACACCTCCGCCACTGGTCCCAGTTCTTCCAGAACAGCATCAATGTCCTTTGACACACCGGCCAGTTCAATGCCCAGGGAGTTCAGTTTGCTGTCATATAAAATTTCCTTCTTGGGGTTGGCAGCTTTAAGTCTATAAACACATTCAATCTGCTTCTGGATCCTAGTCTTGGTTTTTCTCAGGGACTCCATTCTTTTTACAAGGAAAGGAATCTTGTCAGCCAGGTGCAGCGCAGGTTCAGACTTTAACACTTTCTGCTTTGCGGCTGCAGGACGCTTGAAATCCTGATCCACCTTCCTATTACCAGTGCTGGTCTGAGGGTCTCTGCTGGGTGTAGATGGTTTCACTGGGGCAGATTGTGGAAAATGATTACCACCCTCCTCTTTATTCTGCTGCAGCTTAGATCGCGATGAACGTCCCTGGCTGCTGCCCACCATTACACACTGTTGTAAGTTCTCTTTAATGGTTTTTTGTTCTAAGGAAGTTCTTTATTTGCGAGGAGTACTGGGAGAAACCGATGTCTCTGCTCCACTCTGAGCTCTATGAGCTGCACTCTGCTGAGCTTGCTGTGGTTGTAATGGCTGGCTGGATTGGATCACGCTTCCAGAACTTGGACTGTACTGGGTGGTATTAGTATGTTCCTGGACTGAATGAGCCCCACTCTGAGGGGTTTGCATTGACTGTAATGACTGGCTGGATTGAGTTGCACTTCCAGAGTTTGGACTGTGCTGAGCGATAATAACATGTCTCTGAGCAGACTGAGCTGCACTGTGCTGGCCTTGCAATGGCTGGCTGGATTGGATCACGCTTCCAGAACTTGGACTGTACTGGGTGGTATAAGTATGTTCCTGGACTGAATGAGCCCCACTCTGAGGGGTTTGCATTGACTGTAATGGCTGGTTGGATTGGATCACGCTTCCAGAACTTGGACTGTACTGGGTGGTATTGGTAAGTTGCTGGACTGAATGAGCCCCACTCTGAGGGGTTCTTTGAGTTGCACTTCCAGAGTTTGGACTGTGCTGAGCGATAATAACATGTCTCTGAACAGACTGAGCTGCACTGTGCTGGGCTTGCTGGGCCTGCAATGACTGGCTGGACTGAGAACTCTTTTGCTGAATAACATCACCAGACTTCCTCTTATCAGTATTATCGGTACTTTTCATACAAACATTTCCATGTCTACTTACAGTCTCTGCAAGTGTCTTCCCATTCCCAGAACTCTGTCCTCCGACTTCACCACCAACCACAGCTTCACCTGACAGTCCTTGTGTAGGCTGGAAAGCCTGGGACTCTCCTGAGAGAGATCCCCGCCCAGGGGACCCAACCCTGGGCTTGTACCAGACATCAGAGGAGCTCAGCACCACACAGACTTCAGCTGCTCCACAAGCAGCCACACCCTCTGCACAGTACTACTTCTCTTGTCCTGTATGCTGGGTGTAATTCTCAGTATCTGTTCTTATTCTGTATGTATGGAGATTTTTATTTGTAAAAACAAACAAGATACATAATAACAGACTAACTGACTTAAAATAACATAAATACAACAATTACTGACATGTTGTTTAGGTCAAAAACTTAGCAGTTAAAAAAAAGGGCATGAATAGGAATAAATGTCACAATAAGACTCCTTTCCATAAATCTATACTTCTCCAGCATTTCCTAATTTCCAAACCCTTAATCCATCGTAACTCGGATAACACTAAACCTGCAATTTTACTAGAGATAAACTGTTCATTATGCATGGCAACTTTAGTCCTTGCATGCCATTGATAGTACTTGACTACGGTAATGATGATATACATTGTCCCTCTATCTACACCGTGTATTGTTGGGGGAACACCATAAAGCCTGTCTGAGCAACTTAGGTTTTCCAACCTTTGGATCCCAACTCCAGCAGCTACTTCCTTCCAGACTTCACGGCTTCCCCAACAATCCACCAAGAAATGCTCCATGGACTCCTCCTGATTACAGCCCAAAGGGCAGATCCTTTCAGATGCGGCCAGACCTTTCATGTTCCCCCTCACATACATCTTCCCATGGAGAGACAGCCAGGCAATGTCATGAAACTTTGAGGGTAATCTGGGGCTATTCAACAACTTTAAGCTTTCCTCCATAACAGCTGTAGTGCAGTCTTTGAGTACAAGTGGAGAACAGAAAAAGGTCCTACAGATCCTCTGGTATAACAATTTCCTTGCACTTTTTTCAAGGTAGGATTTCTCAATCCCCCACCTCCTCATAGACTTCAGAGCTGAGTCCAGATATGGTGGGAGATAACCCTGAGTACATCTCTTCCTCTTGAGAGAACCGCCCCGCATCCAGGACTCTGCACGAGGCAATATCCAGGCCCTAACACTGTTTACCCACGGAGGGCCAACATCAGAGTCCAAACACCCAAAATTAACTTTAAGAAACAGAGAATCAAAAAACACCTTAGGATTTATCATATTCAACCCACCCTCTTTGTTCAGCAGGTAAGTAACCCCTCTTTTTATTGGATTCAGTCTATTACCCCAGAAGAGCTGAAAAAACAGACTGAAGAGCCTTGCAGAGAAAGATTCTGGCAACGGAAAAACCATAGAGACGTATAGAAAGATAGGAATTAAGTACGTCTTCAACATTTTGACCCTTTCTCTGTAGGTCAACTTGCAATTCTTCCATCGCTGAACCCTTGCATTTCCAGCATCCAATTTCTCCTCCCAATTTAGCCTGGCATTATCTTCCCTTCCAAACTTAACCCCTAAGATCTTAAGACAACTTGAAGCTTTTGCAAACTGGGGCAGATCAAAATCTGGATCACCCTGCAGTGTCCAGAGAGCTTCACTCTTCTCAAAGTTGACAACAGACCCAGAGGCCTCAGAGTAAGTTCCAATGGAAGCTGCTAGCAACTGGGCCTCATGGGAGGTGGACACCACTACAGTGACATCATCCGCATAAGCGAATACGGATAGGGCCGAGGCATGGGGCACAGGTACCCCCCGAAAATCACACTCCTGCAGTGATCTCAAAAAAGGATCAATGGCAAAAACATATAAGAGGGGACTCAAGGGGCAACCCTGCCTCACCCCAGCCTCAACCCTAAAAGTACCGCCCTGCCACCCATTGATAAGTGGAAAACTCTCAGCTTTACAGTATAAAGTTCTCAGCCAATCAACAAATAACCTTGGGATACCATACTTTAACAAAGTCGCCCACAGATACCCATGGTCAACCCTGTCAAAAGCTTTAGCTTGGTCTAAACTCACCATATACTTCCCATGCCTAAGAACCTTACACCTCTCAAAAGCTTCCCTCAAGGAAATGAGAGCACCATAAATATTCCGCCCTTTTACCGTGCCATACTGACAGTCTGTCAATAGTGCTGGAGAAAAACACTTCAACCTAGAAAATAATATTTTTGCCAGAATCTTCCGGTCTACATTTAAAAGGGCTATAGGCCTCCAGTTCTTGATGTCATTAGGTTCTCTACCCTTGAACAGCAGAACTAAGGATGATACTCTCATGGATGGAGGCATCAGGCATTTCTCCAAACAACTTTTAAACACATCCACCAGAATCGGAGCCAGGAGCTCTTTAAATTTCTTATAAAATTCAGCTGTAATGCCATCAGGTCCTGGTGCCTTCTTTTGACGTAATGTATCAATAGCCTCCCTAACTTCCTCCACCGTTATGTCTGCTGTCAAAGGAGAAAAATCCAAATGATCAACAACAGGACCTGGAACTGCCTCCAAGAACTGTGCCATCTTCTTCTTATCCAAACCCTTCTCCCGAAATAAGTCAGCATAGTATGATCTTACCACTCCCAGAATACCCTCCTGAGACTCCTGCAAAATCCCCTGGGAATCCTTCAGGCCCATCATTAACTTCCTAGTCACCTTGTCCCTACAATTTTCAAAGGGATCAGGTGTCCCTGGGGATCCATAATCCCGTTCAAATACCAGGGAGTTGTATCTGCTATATTGATATTGACTTAGCTCAGATTTTACTTGATCAATCTTCCTCCCTGCCTCCAACCCGCCAGAATAAAGCAACTCCAGCTCTTTCCTCAGCCTGAGATAATGGCTATATCTACTTTTCCCCATTTTAGCAGACAACTTCCTCAAGAGAGAAGAGATGTCCTTTTTAACATCCTCCCACCAATCCGCCGTACAGTCATAGAAGTCTAGTCTCTCAGCATGGTGTTGCAAGAGGTTCTGTACTTGTTGCTGGACAGATACATCTTCTAAGAGATTAGAGTTTAGCCTCCATAGCCCCCTGCCCATATCAGGATGCTTACAGGTTCCCAGACAAAAGTAAAGGGCCACATGATCTGAGTAAGGTACCAGCTTCTCACTCATATTGGTCACCAATTCTGTAGGACTTACCAGTGCCATATCTAGTCTGCTTTTGATATTACCGCGAAAGAAGGTGAAGCCTGGCTTCCTGCCATTTTGTGCAAAAATATCACTTAAACCGGTTTGCAAAATAATACGATTAAGAACTTTGGAGTCACTACCCACCACCCTACCAGAAGAACGGTCACTTGATGTCCTAGTGACATTAAAGTCTCCTACCATAACCACAGGGACTGATGTAAAAAGATATGATTTCACATCATTAAATAACCCAATTCTTCCTGCTATTGTTTGAGGCCCATATATGTTAATTAATCGGAGTCTCCTGCCGTGAATTGTTACCTCCAATATAAGACATCTTCCCATTGACACCTCAGTGAGTCTATGCACTGTCACATCCTTAGTATTGAAAAGGATGGCAACACCTGCATAAGACTCCACAGCCAAAGACCAAAATGAGGGTCCTGTGTGCCACTCCCTCACTGCCTCCCGCATAAGTCCAACAGATGTTAGGTGTGTCTCTTGTAAAAAATAGACATCAGCATCCAGGTACCTGAGGTGTTCAAAAACGGCATGCCTTGTCCTCCTGTTTTTAATGCTGTTCACATTGCTGGAGACAATGTTTAGAGAAAAACTAGCCATCACAGCAAAGAGGAGAAAAAATAAGACCCCCATTATAAGTCAGAATCGGAGTCACTCTGCTGACTACCAGTTTCCATATCAGATTCTGCGGATCCAGGATCAGGGGGCGGACGCCTCTTAGTGGGCGGGTCATCCTCTGAGCCAGTCGCATACTCCTTTTCCACTCTTTTTAATTCCTGCTCCAGTTCCTGGGCCTCCAGAGAATAGGAGCCCACATCCGAATCTGACAACGCTTCATACCTATTGGTGGAAAGTGCCGTACCCACTTCTGGTGCCCCTTTCACTTTTTTAGATGACTTCTGCACTAATATCCAGTCACTTTCGGGTTTACGGGTAGACTTATCTTTTTTATTCCTCCTCTTCTGACCACTGATCTTCACAGAGACAGGAACTGGAACAGAAGAGGAGTTTGGGACCGGCTGCTCCTCAGCCTGCTGAACACTGTCCATCCGCCCGGGAGTAGTCTCCTGGGCCTCCGGGACCACCTCCTCCCTAGTCAATACAGCCCCATTCATTAAAGCTTCCTCCTCTAGTTGTTCTGCTGCAGCCAACAATTCATTGTCTGCAGATTCCCCATCCTTATTATGGAAGGCCTCCGGGCAATCCCTATGGAAATGGCCAAGCCCACCACATAGATTGCACTTAACCTTCTCACAGGTAGAACTGATGTGGCCAACCTCCCCACAAAGATTACACTTCAGGATCGTACAAACATTCGCCACATGGCCAGATTTACCACATTTATAACATAACCTGGGCTGACCTGCATAGAAGCAAACTCCTCTCTCCCGCCCAATGAAAAAAGAGTTTGGCAGGTGTTGGGTAACATTGTTACTTTGCCTCAACTTGACAAGAACCCTCCAGCCACCCGTCCAGATCCCATCACTGTCTTTAGTTTTTGTCAACTCAGAAACCATTTCACAATGTCTTCTAAGCCAGATGACAACATCCTGAGGGGGCACAGATTCATTCCAGAACATGATGGTAACATTTGCTGTGTCAGGTTTGGAGATGGGAATAAAGATGAAATTCCTCCAACCCTCTTTGTCCCGCAAACCACTGAAACTGGCCCAGAACCTGTCTAAGTCAGACATGAGCTTAAAGCTGACATCATAACCCTGTCTGTCAGGGAGATTGATGACTGCCAGTATGTCTGCAGGAGCAAACCCCATCTGATGACACAGCAACTCCCTTACTACAAACCTCCGATCAGGGAGCTCCTCTCTGGAACCCCTATGCTTCAATCTCACCACATTCCTTCTCTTAAAGGCCTGACCAGTATAATTGTTACTGGTGGAAAAAGAAGGGGCCCCACGGCTCCAGGCATTCCGAGGAGGGACATGACCAGATGGACCAGCATTCCCTTGTGGAGCAGGTGGTGGATCCACCAAAGGGGGGAAATCCTGAGGGTTATTCTGAACTGACTCCTCCATCGCTACATTCTCAGAGCCCTCAGACTGCTGATGACCCCATTCAGATATACCAGCATTGATAACATCAGAAACATTCACCACATCAATATTAGTGACATCATCACTGCACCTCATATCATCATTACTAGTTACCCCAGTGTTACTCCCCCCATGAACACCAGTCCCCCCAGCATGGCTCCCACCAGGAGTACTAGTGGCAGCAGCACTGTTCTCACAATCCATGTGCTGGGATTCCACCATGTCACTCCCCTGAGTCTCCTGTACTGTGAATGTCTGCTGGGTTATACTGAAGTTCCCACCACCCTCCAGAGCTGGAAGTCCAGCAGGAGGATCTGCTCCAACCTCACTGTCCTCCAGAGGCTGCACAGTCTTCCCTTCAGGAGACACATGTGGTGGCTGCGTGCGTTGGACTGGTTCCCCAGAGTCTGACTCTGTAGAAGACTCAATCCTTCCACTCAATCCCGCCTCAAATCGATCACGATTGTGGTACACCTCCGCCACTGGTCCCAGTTCTTCCAGAACAGCATCAATGTCCTTTGACACACCGGCCAGTTCAATGCCCAGGGAGTTCAGTTTGCTGTCATATAAAAATTCCTTCTTGGGGTTGGCAGCTTTAAGACGATAAACAGAGTCAATCTGCTTCTGGATTTTAGTCTTGGCTTTCCTCAGGGACTCCATTCTTTTTACCAGGAAAGGAATCTTGTCAGCCAGGTGCAGCGCAGGTTCAGACTTTAACACTTTCTGCTTCGCGGCTGCAGAACGCTTGAAATCCTGATCCACCTTCCCATTACCAGTGCTGGTCTGAGGGTCTCTCCTGGGTGTAGATGGCTTCACTGGTGCAGATTGTGGAAAATTATTACCACCCTCCTCTTTATTCTGCTGCAGCTTAGAGCGCGATGAACGTCCCTGGCTGCTGCCCACCATTACACACTGTTGTAAGTTCTCTTTAATGGTTTTTTGTTCTAAGGAAGTTCTGGTGTATTTGCGAGGAGTACTGGGAGAAGCCGATGTCTCTGCTCCACTCTGAGCTCTATGAGCTGCACTCTGCTGAGCTTGCTGTGGTTGTAATGGATGGCTGGATTGGATCATGCTTCCAGAAACTGGACTGTACTGGGTGGTATTAGTAAGTTGCTGAACTGAATGAGCCCCACTCTGCGGGGTTTGCATTGATTGTAATGACTGGCTGGATTGAGTTGCACTTCCAGAGTTTGGATTGTGCTGAGCAATAACATGTCTCTGAGTAGACTGAGCTGCACTGTGCTGGGCTTGCTGGGCCTGCAATGGCTGGCTGGATTGGATCACATTTCCAGAACTTGGACTGTACTGGGTGTCATGTTGCTGGACTGAATGAGCCCCACTCTGAGGGGTTCTTTGAGTTGTACTTCCAGTGTTTGGACTGTGCTGAGCTATGATAACATGTCTCTGAACAGACTGAGCTGCACTGTGCTGGGCTTGCTGGGCCTGCAATGACTGGCTGGATTGAGAACTCTTTTGCTGAATAACATCACCAGACTTCCTCTTATCAGTATTATCGGTACTTTTCATACAACCATTTCCACGTCTACTTACAGTCTCTGCAGATTGCTTCCCATTCCCAGAGCTCCGTCCTCTGGCTTCACCACCAACCACAGCTTCACCTGACAGTCCTTGTGTAGGCCGGAAAGCCTGGGACTCTCCTGAGAGAGATCCCTGCCCAGGGGAGCCCAACCCTGGGCTTGTACCAGACATCAGAGAGGAGCTCAGCACCACACAGACTTCAGCTGCTCCACAAGCAGCCACACCCTCTGCACAGTACTACTTCTCTTGTCCTGTATGCTGGGTGTAATTCTCAGTATCTGTTCTTATTCTGTATGTATGGACTCTGCACAGTACTACTTCTCTTGTCTTGTATGCTGGGTGTAATTCTCAGTATCTGTTCTTATTCTGTATGTATGGACTCTGCACAGTACCACTTCTCTTGTCCTGTATGTCGGGTGTAATTCTCAGTATCTGTTCTTATTCTGTATGTATGGACTCTGCACAGTACTACTTCTCTTGTCCTGTATGCTGGGTGTAATTCTCAGTATATGTTCTTATTCTGTATGTATGGACTCTGCACAGTACTACTTCTCTTGTCCTGTATGCTGGGTGTAATTCTCAGTATCTGTTCTTATTTTGTATGTATGGACTCGGCACAGTACCACTTCTCTTGTCCTGTATGCTGGGATGTAACTTAGTAGAGGAGTAGATGCCAGTCTTGCTCCTGCTAGGAGAGGGGCACCCTAGGTCAGGGTATATTAGGAGAGCAGAGAGCTTCCTGAGTTGCCATGAGTAGAGTTATTACTGATTTTCTTGTTCGGCTGACCGCAGTGGCGGTGGGTCCTTATTCATTTAGCTCCCCCTTAGGGGGGAAGCTGGGAGCGGTGGAAGGACTTTATGCATTTTTGGGACTAGTCACATCCCCCTGTTTTAGGATGCTGGGCTTTTTGACAGCCTTCCTATCAGTTAGGCTCCATTCACACTTGTACGACTCCAAAGTTGCAACTTTGGATGGGTGCAACGTGGATACGACTTTGGATTTGACCAGTGATAATGGACAACTCTTGCACAACTTGCACAACTGCTGTATTGTATAACATTAGCTAACATTAGTTGGTCTTTTTTTACCGTCTATGGTCGCCTGTAGCACATAGGTATTTTGATGTAGCAGAAACCACTAGTCATCCTGGCAGTAGCAACAAGTCCCCTACCCATAGGAGATACGGGTAAGAAGCAGTGCCCTATTCTTGGGAGACGCATATGCATAGATACTTTTGTAAGATTTGTAAAATGTGAATCACCTGTATAGACCTTTGAATCACTCTAATCTATTTAATTGTCTATCTATTTTCTGTCAGAAGGCACTGTACCGTGCATGTGACCAGCATCCCCTGAAGAAGCCAGATATAGGGGCGAAACATGTAGGGAAGTCCATCTTGTATTGCTGTATCACTATTATTGTACTGAATTGTACTTGCCATAATTATTTCCTATTTTGTGTTTTTATTGGATGAATTTCTATTTTTTAAATAAATATATTTTTTACACAATTGACAATCTTCTTTATTTACACCTTAAAAATCCCAAAATCTTTTTATCCACTATAACATTCAGGTACCACTTTCATGCAACTTTTCAGGGTTAACATTGACTATGACCCTCAAGTTGCATGAAAGTCGTACCAAAGTAGTGCATGAACTACTGTACTTTGAAGTCACTGCAACTTTAGGTCCCACATGTATGAATGGTTATCATTGGAAAACATGGGGAACAATTTGTCATGTGACTTTAATGCTCAAAGTTGTCTCTTCTCATCTACAGGCGCCACCAAATGCAAGGGGGAGTAGGATAGTGCCTTGTGCCCACAGTATGCTGTTAAGACAAGGCCACCACCCCTGGGTCAAGATAGGAACGAGTTAAAGAGTGGACATTTTTGACCTGTTCCCCCTTTACAGAACACTAATACCTCAAAGAACAAGAAGTAAGAGAACAAAGACACGGATTCTTCAGAATAATAAAGTGTAACTAAACCTAAAAAAAATCAATATAACTTGCATTACCTTCTCTTGTACATAAGTTGGGCAATGAGTGTTCCTTTACATTGAATAACATGGTCTCCTTATAGGGTCAGCCTAGCCACCATAACCAATACATTTTTGTAGTAGACAAGCCTTTCTCAAACTTTTTAACATGGAGCAACCTTTGAAATAACTTTCAGGTCTTGGGGAATCTTACTGTATCTACAGCTGATGGCACTTTGGCCTGAACAGTAAGTCGGTTGAGTTGTGCCCCCTTTCATCGGCTGCTTGTTAGGGCATTGTCAGCCATGCAGCATCACTGGTTGCTAGGACACTGTCAGCTATACAGCATCACTGGTTGCTAGGTTGTTGTCAACTACACAGCGTCACTGGTTGCTAGAAAGTTGTCAGCCACACAGCTTTACTGGTTGCTAGACATTGCTGGATTCACAGCATTAATGGTTGTTAGGACGCTGTCCGCTATAAAGCATCACCAGTTGTTTGGACACTGTTGAATACACAGTGTCACTGGTTACTAAGGTGTTGTCAGCTACACAGTGTCCCTAGTTTCTAGGACGTTTTTGGCTACACAGCATCACTGGTTGCTAGGACGCTGTCAATTACACAGCATTACTAGTTGCTAAGATGCTGGTTGCTAGAACATTTTCGGCTATACAACATCACCGATTGCTAGAATGTTGGCAGCTACACAGTGGTACTGGTTGCTAGGAAGCTGTCAGCTATACAGCGTCATTGGTTGCTTGAACACTTGGATACACAGTGTCACTGGTTGCTAAGATGTTGTCAGCTTTACAGTGTCATTGGTTGCTAGAATGTTGTCAGCTACACTGCGTCATTGGTTACTAGGATGCTGTCGGCTATACAGCATCACTGGTTGCTAGAACACTGTTGGATACACAGCATCACTGGTTGCCAGGATGTTGTCAGCTACACAGCGTAACCAGTTTCTAGGACGTTGTTGGCTACACAGCATCACTGGTTGCTAGGATGCTTTCACTTACACAGCATTACTGGTTGCTAGGATGCTGTCACTTACACAGAGTCACTGGTTGCTAGGATGCTGTCACTTGCACAGCTAAACTGGTCGCTAGGACGCTGTCACTTAAATAGCATCACTGGTTGTTAGGATGCTGTCACTTACACAGCATTGCTGGTTGCTAGGACACTGTAACTTACACAGCGTCGCTGGTTACTAGAACATTTTCAGCTACACGGCATCACTGGCTGCTAGGATGTTGTCAGCTATACAGCGTCATTGGTTACTAGTACACTTTTGGATACGCAGTGTCACTGGTTGCTAGGATGTTGTCAGCTATACAGTGTCATTGGTTGCTAGGATGTTGTCACCTACACAATGTCACTGGTTGCTGGAATGTTGTTGGCTATATGGTATTACTGGTTGCTACTTGCTAGGTTGTTATCAGCTACCATTGGTTGCTAGGATGTTGTCAGCTACACAACTGTATGTGCACTGAGAAGGCAGTGTCCACGTTATGGACACTCTGGCCTCACTGCCAGCCCCACGATGTGATAAATTATGTTTCCTACAGCTACATGAATCTGTTGCAGGCACCGACATTTGTAATGTGGAGGCAATACACTATTCTAAAGAGTGTCTACGACACCCTCTATGGATTCCAGGCTGTGTGCATTACCTTACAAAGCATTTGGTAGGTAAATGTTTCCTATACACGTGTCTGGTATGGACTCATGGAGAGAGGAAAGGATTGAAGTTGTCACATCTCCTGATCCAGTGTCTGGATCCACGTCAGGAACATCTGCCTTCTTCATGCAAATTTAGCCCCATGCCCGGCACGCAGGGCCAACATCTCTTTGCAAAGTTGCAAATAAGAGTCACAGAGGCATAGAAACAAGCCAGACAGGTCATTTGCTTACTTTGTAAAATTGTCTTTTTTTTTTCTTTCTTTTTTCTTTAACTCTCCGTATTCCTTCCTGTGGAGACAAGTAAATGGTAAAAAATTGCCCAATAACTGACCGGTGCCGGAAATAGTGCAATACAAGCCCACAGATCTGCATTCGGGCTGAATTTGAAGACAGATAGCGCAGTGGGGACAGCTGCTGAAACATTTCATTACCGAATCCCAAACTAAGCTGGTGAATGACCCAGTTGAAGGAATTTTTTTAACGTTTTCCTAATTAATTGAAAGTATATTTACGAATAAAAAGATACAAATTGAAAAAATATATTTCTTTTGAAACAGGTCAATATGAAATTCTGCTTTTCTTTTTTCTATTTTTCGGGTCCGTCCGCGCCGTGATTGAAGATGGGTGAACATCGCGGGACACTTATTTTTTTTTACCACTTACGGACCGCCCGCCGTCGTTTTACAACGATACTTTGAAGAGGAATATCATTGTTATGGCATCAGCTAGCTACCATAACCCCAGTATCTTCTTCTTCAGCGGGTGGTCCGCTTTCAGATAAAAGTGGTCTCTGCGGCGGATTCGCCGCAAGATAACTTTTATTGGCGGCGGGAGAGGGGCCCCCCCTCCCTCCATGCTCAGATGCCCTCCGCCTCCTCCGAGGCGATCGGGTTCTTCTCCCTGTTAGGGATGGAGACAAGTGAGGAGAAAATGGCCCCCACCCGTCTCCAAATCATTGCAGGGCAGAAGCAATGTCAGAACGTCACTTCCACCCATAGCTCTTAAAGGGACATTAGTATAATATTTATTTTTCAAATGACATTTATTTATTTTTTTTATTGCATTTTAGTGTAAATATTAGATCGGAGGTCTTTTTGACCCCAGATCTCATATTTAAGAGGTCCTGCCATGCTTTTTTTCTATTACAAGGGATGTTTATATTCCTTGTAATAGGAATAAAATTGACACAATTTTTTTTTTTTTTATAAAGAACAGTGTAACAATAAAAAATAAAAGGTAAAATAAATAGAAAAAAAAAATTTAAACGCGCCCCGTCCCGCCGAGCTTGCGTGCAGAAGCGAACGCATGCTCAAGTAGTGCCAGCATATGAAAACGATGTTCAAACCACACATGTGAGGTATCACCGTGATCGTTAGAGTGAGAGCAATAATTCTAGCCCTAGACCTCCTCTGTAACTCAAAACATGCAACCTGTAGAATTTTTTAAACATTGCCTATGGAGATTTTTAAGGGTAAAAGTTTGTCGCCATTCCACGAGCAGGCGCTATTTTGAAGCGTGACATGTTGGGTATCAATTTACTCGGCGTAACATTATCTTTCACAATATAAAAAAAAAATTGGCTAACTTTACTGGTGTCTAATTTTTTAATTCAAAAAAGTGTATTTTTTCCAAAAAAAGTGCGCTTGTAAGACCGCTGCGCAAATACAGTGTGACAGAAAGTATTGCTACGACCGCCATTTTATTCTCTAGGGTGTTAGGAAAAAAATATACATAATGTTTGGGGGCTCTAAGTAATTTTCTAGCAAAAAAAATGTTTTTAACTTGTAAACATCAAATCTGAGAAAGAGGCTCTGTACTTAAGTGGTTAATACAGGAATTGTCAAAAACTGTCTTTTGTGGTTTTTCATTTTCACACTTTTTTTTTTGGTGAATGGGTAGGGGTAAAATGTACCCCTACCCATTCACATTGGGGGGGGCTGGATCTGGGGGCTTCCAGATTCCGATAAGCCTCCCGCCCGCAGATCCCCACAAACACCGGGCAGGGGTTGTGGGGATGAGGCCCTTTTTTCCATCAACATGGGGACAAGGTGCTTTGAGTGGACCCCAAAGCACCCTCCCCATGTTGAGGGCAAGTGGCTTGGTATGGTTCATCCTGACCAGCCAGGTTGTTTGCTCGGATAAGGGTCTATATTCATACAAAGACTAACAGCTGAATTGGAAACATACAGTGTGTTTTTCTTTTTTTTTTGGTTAGGGTAATATGAAATTCTAATTTTCAGCCACAAGGGGGAGCCTTAGTCTCATAGTCACCTGCTACACATTGCATTACTTTCAGCTGTGCTGAAATAAGTCAATTGCCTACATAACCTATATAACATCAGTCATCAGCGCATTAAATTCTTCCCTAATATTAGGCCTTTTTGGAGGTTTCAGTTAGAAAAGGGAGCTTCAAAGCAAGTTGTATCTGCTGTACTGTATTTTTAGATAACCCATAGTGCTCTGGGTATCCTTTGTGATATATTATATATTCAAAGCTTTTTTGTAAAATATTATATGTATATATATATATATATATATATATATATATATATATATATATATATATATATATATACAGTGCCTTGCAAAAGTATTCGGCCCCCTTGAACTTTTCAACCTTTTGCCACATTTCAGGCTTCAAACATAAAGATATAAAATTTTAATTTTTTGTGAAGAATCGCCAACAAGTGGGACACAATTGTGAAGTGGAACGAAATCTATTGGATATTTTAAACTTTTTTAGCAAATAAAAAACTGAAAAGTGGTGCGTGCAAAATTATTCGGCCCCTTTACTTTCAGTGTAGCAAACTCACTCCAGAAGTTCAGCGAGGATCTCTGAATGATCCAATGTTGTCCTAAATGACTGATGGTGATAAATAGAATCCACCTGTGTGTAATCAAGTCTCTGTATAAATGCACCTGCTCTGTGATAGTCTCAGGGTTCTGTTGAAAGCGCAGAGAGCATCATGAAGACCAAGGAACACACCAGGCAGGTCCGTAATACTGTTGTAGAGAAGTTTAAAGCCGGATTTGGATACAAAAAGATTTCCCAAGCTTTAAACATCCCAAGGAGCACTGTGCAAGCGATCATTTTGAAATGGAAGGAGTATCAGACCACTGCAAATCTACCAAGACCTGGCTGTCCCTCTAAACTTTCAGCTCAGACAAGGAGAAGACTGATCAGAGATGCAGCCAAGAGGCCCATGATCACTCTGGATGAACTGCAGAGAACTACAGCTGAGGTGGGAGAGTCTGTCCATAGGACAACAATCAGTCGTACACTGCACAAATCTGGCCTTTATGGAAGAGTGGCAAGAAGAAAGCCATTTCTCAAAGATATCCATAAAAAGTCTCGTCTAAAGTTTGCCACAAGCCACCTGGAAGACACACCAAACATGTGGAAGAAGGTGCTCTGGTCCGATGAAACCAAAATCTAACTTTTTGGCCACAATGCAAAACTATATGTTTGGCGTAAAAGCAACACAGCTCATCACACTCAACACACCATCCCCACCGTGAAACATGGTGGTGGCAGCATCATGGTTTGGGCCTGCTTTTCTTCAGCAGGGACAGGGAAGATGGTTAAAATTGAGGGGAAGATGGATGCAGCCAAATACAGGACCATTCTGGATGAAAACCTGTTGGAGTCTGCAAAAGACCTGAAACTGGGACGGAGATTTAACTTCCAACAAGACAATGATCCCAAGCATACAGCAAAATCTACAAAGGAATGGTTCACAAATAAACGTATCCAGGTGTTAGAATGGCCAAGTCAAAGTCCAGACCTGAATCCAATCGAGAATCTGTGGAAAGAGCTGAAAACTGCTGTTCACAAACGCTCTCCATCCAACCTCACTGAGCTCGAGCTGTTTTGCAAGGAAGAATGGGCAAGAATTTCAGTCTCTCGATGTGCAAAACTGATAGAGACATACCCCAAGTGACTTGCAGCTGTAATCGCAGCAAAAGGTGGCTCTACAAAGTATTAACGCAAGGGGGCCGAATAATTTTGCACGCCCCACTTTTCATTTTTTTATTAGTTAAAAAAGTTTCAACAATTCAAAAGATTTCGTTCCACTTCACAATTGTGTCCCACTTGTTGGTGATTCTTCACAAAAAATAAAAATTTTATATCTTTATGTTTGAAGCCTGAAATGTGGCAAAAGGTTGAAAAGTTCAAGGGGGCCGAATACTTTCGCAAGGCACTGTATATCTATAGATATATATATACACCATATTTATTGGCATATAACACGCACAGAAGTATAACACGCACCTTCATTTTAGGAGGAAAGTTTCCGGAAAAAAACGCAGATTTTAAATAAAGGACTTTGAAGCAAAATATGGGTCAGTGCCCATCAATGCAGCCTCACCATTCCCTATCTGTAGCCTGATCAATGTCATCTGCAGCCTCACAATTGCCCATCAATGCAGCTTGATCAATGCCCATCTGCAGCCTGATCAATGCCCATATGCAGCCTCACCATTGCCATGAATGCAGCCTGATCAATGCCCATCTGTAGCCTCACCTCACCCCTTACTGCTGCCTCGGATGGGACAGGGAGGGGGTGGGACGAGCACCGACAGATTACATACAGCGAGAATCTCCTGTTTACTCTGCGGCCTCTTTAATACAAAGTCCCGCCTCCTAGACCGGTTTCTATGATAGACAGAACACTGGTCCAATACTGGCCCAGGAGACGTGACTTCCTATTACAGAGGCCGCTGAGTAAACAGGAGATTCTCGCTGTATGTAATCTGACGGCGCTCGTCCCATCCCCCTCCTGGTTCCCTCCTAGGTAGCCCAAATTGCAGAATCGGCGTATAACATGCACACACTATTTACACACAATTTTCAGGGTGAAAAAGTGTGTGTTATACTCCAATAAATACAGTATATAATACAGACATAAATCTGGTGAAAGGTCCCCTGAAGTGATATTTCTGTTGTGTTTATGTGTGTGTACATATTTTATTTATGAATTTATACTTATAAAAAGTCTGAACGCTGAATTGAAAACATATGTTTTTTCTTTTTTGTCAGGGTAATATGAAATGCTCATTTTCAGCCATAAGGGGGAGCCTTAGTCTCATAGTCACTTGCTACTTCATGTATCGCTTTCAGCTGTGCTGAAACAAGCCTGTTGTCTACAAACCTATCACCAGTCATCAGCGCAATGACTTTTTGCCTATTAATACTTTTATTTGGAGGTTTCATTTAGACCCCTTTCACACTGGGGCGGTTTGCAGGCGTTATTGCACTAAAAATACCGCCTGCAAACCGTCCCTAAACAGCCTCCGCTGTTTGTTCAGTGTGAAAGCCCGAGGGCTTTCACACTGAAGCGGTGCGCTGGCAGGAGAAGAAAAAATCTTCTGCTAGCCGCATCTTTGGAGCGGGAAAGGAGCCGTGTATTCACCGCTCCTGCCCATTGAAATCAATGGGACAGCGTGGCTATACCGCGGTAATACCGCGACTATAGCCGTGCTATACGAGGGGTTTTAACCCTTTTTCGGCCGCCAGCGGGGGGTTAAAACCGCACCGCTATCGGCCGAATACCGCGGTAAAACAGCGCTAAAAATAGCGCTGTTTTACCGCCGACGCCCCCTACCGCCCCAGTGTGAAAGGGGCCTTAGACAAAGGAAGTTTCAAAGAAAGTTGTATTTGCTGTACTATATTTTTAGATAACCCATAGAACCCCTGGTGCTCTGCGATTCCTTTGAGATACATACATTGTATCATTGTTGAAACAATCCCATTGTCTAGGAACTTACCATCTGTCATCAATGCAATGACTTCTTGCCTATTAATAGGCTTATTTGGAGGTTTCATTTAGACAAAGAATGCTTCATAGCAAGTTGTATTTGCTGTACTATATTTTTAGATAACCCATAGCACCCCTATTGCTCTGGGAAGCACTTGTGATACATACATTGTATCATTGTAAGCAGTTCTGAAACAATCCCGTTGTCTAAGAACTTATCATCAGTCATCAATGCGATGATTTCTTCCCAATTATTAGTCTTATTTGGAGGTTTCATTTAGACAAAGGGAGCTTCAAAGCAGGTTGTCTCTGCTGTACTGTATCTTTAGGTAACCCGTAGAATCCCTGGTGCTCTGGGAATCCTTTGTGATTCACATTGTATCACTGTCAGCTGTGCTGGAACAAGCTCATTGTTTACAAACTTATCAATCATCAATACAATGACTTCTTTTCTTTTAATAGGCTTATTTGGAGGTTTCATTTAGACAAAGGGAACTTCAAAGCAAGTTGTATCTGCTGTACTGTATTTTTAGATAATCCATAGAACTCCTGGTGCTCTGGGAATGCTTTGTGATACATACATTGTATCATTATCAGCAGTACTGAAACAATCTTGTTGTCTACGAACTTACCTTTAGTCATTGGTGCGATGACATCTCTATTAATAGCCTTATTTGGAGGTTTCATTTCGACAAAGGGAGCTTCAAAGCAGGATGTATCTGCTGTACTGTATTTTTAGATAACCCATAGAGTCCCTGGTGTTCTGGGAATCCTTTGTGATACACACATTGTATCACTGTCAGCTGTACTGAAACAATCCTGTTGTCTACGAGCGTTTCATCAGCACAATGACTTCTTCCCTATGAATAGTCTTATTTGGAGGTTTCATTTAGACAAAGGGAGCTTCAAAGCAAGTTGTATCTGCTGTACTGTATCTTTCGATAACCCATAAAAACCCCTGGTGCTCTGGGAATCCTTTGTGATATAGTAGACATTTATTTGTAAAACAACGATTGTATCCTTTCCTCTTCCTTGGAATTTGTGGCTATTTTATAAGCGACGACTTTGAGATACATATTAATGTTCACATGGCTCTGAGTCAGGTTTGGGTGAAGGGTCACACAGCATCAGTTAAGTTTGGATTCTAGCCTTCCCTTCAGTCTTGCATGGTTGTAAAGGCTTCTCTCCTGTATTCTGATTTCACTGTGCATTAGAAGCTGCAGCAAGTTGGATAGAGCCAGCCTTATTTCCTGTACGAGTTACATTCATCATTATCTAGCCCTTTTTCTCCCTATCCTGACCCCTTTCATTCATTGGATTTAATTTATTTTAATTATGGAGGCGCAGCATCACATGACATGCAATGTAATGTAGGAACGCCCTTTCCTCCAGGCTGATACCCACCAATCACAGCATTTAGATTTTTGAATAATTCTTCCCAAGTGCCAGGCCACTGCTTGCATCAGGACTGAGGGCTCTTAAAATGAGTACTGAGGCAAGGGTGCTGTGATGTTCTGTGGTAGGGGTTTCTTTTAGGCTTTTATGTGTTTTATGTTCATATGTGTGTATGTTGAGGTTGTTAAATGTTAACGTACAGTGGAGCAATATAAATATTTATTTGATCCACTGCAGATTTTGTAAGTTTGACCACTTACAAATAAATTAAGGTTCTCTACTTTTTATCATAGGTGTATTTTAAATGATAGAGACAGAATATCAACCAAAAATCCAGAAAAAAACACACGATACAAATGCTATAAATTAAGTTGCAGTTCAGTGAATAAAATAAGTATTTGATCCCCAAGCAAAACATGACTTACCCTGTTTCCCCGAAAATAAGACCTAGCGTGATTGTCAGTGATGGCTGCAATATAAGCCCTACCCCCCAAATAAGGCCTAGTTAAAGTCCTTGTAGGTCCCATTTTCAGGGTAGGGCTTATTTTCAGAGAAACAGGGTAGGGCTTATTTGGGGGGTAGGGCTTATATTGCAGCCATTACTGACAATCACACTAGGTCTTATTTTCGGGGAAACAGGGTAGTACTTGGTGGAGAAACCCTTGTTGTCAAGCACAGAGGTAAGACATTTCTTGTAGTTGGTGACCAGGTTTGCACACATCTCAGGAGGGCTTTTGGTCCACTCTTCTTTACAGATCTTCTCTATATCCTTAAGGATTCTTGGTTGTCGCTTGGAAACTTTTCTATAGGATTAAGGTCTGGAGACTGACTAGGCCACTCCATGACCTTAATGTGCTTCTTCTTGAGCCACTCCTTTGTTGCCTTGATGGTATGTTTTGGGTCATTGTCATGCTGAAAGACCCATCCATGACCCATCTTCAGTGTTCTGGCAGGAGGGAAGAAGGTTCTCATCCAAGATTTTAGAATACATGGCCCCGTCCATTGGCCCCTTCAATGCGGAAAAGTCTTCATGTACCTTTAGCAGACAAACAGCCCCAAAGCATCATGTTTCCACCTCCGTGCTGGACTGGGATGGTGTTCTTAGGGTCATAGTCACCATTTTTCTGCCTCCAAACACGGTGAGTCGAGTTAATACCAAAGAACTCAATTTTGGTCTCATCTGACCACAGTACTTTCTCCCAATCCTTCTCTGAACCATTTAGATGTTCATTGGCATTGCTCTACATGTGCCTTCTTGAGGAGGAGGGCTCGCCGTGTTTGGAGGAAGAAAAATGCTGACTATGAGCCTAAAACACCATCCCTACAGTTAAAGTGGTGTCCCAGCCGAAATTATACTTTGTAAATAAAAATACCCCTATAATACACAAGCTTAATGTACTCTAGTAAAATTAGTCTGTAAACTAAGGTCTGTTTTGTTAGTTTATAGCAGCAGTTTGTTATTTTGTAAACTTACAGCAGGCCGCGGCCATCTTAAGTCTGGGCATCTGAAGCCAGACTGTATTTCTTCCTGGATCTCACCCTTGCAGATCTTACACATGCTCAGTGCAGCACAAGCAGTGTAATAGGTTTCAGGTCAGGTTTCCATAGCAACGGCAGTGTCAGAGGAAGTTGCCGCCCCTTCCCAGAAGGCATTGCAAACAGGAAATGATGCGATGGGCCGCGGCCAGGGAGGAGGAAGTGAAAAATGAATACAGCAGATATACAGTAAGTGCTGAGAAAAAAAATTAAAAATATCCAATTCAATTACAGTGCACAGTTTAGTGAGGGATGCTGAAGAGTTGTAAAAGTGGGTGGAACTCCACTTTAAGAATGGAGCTGCTTTGGGGCTGTTTCTCTGCTAAAGGTACAACTTTGCCGCATCGAGGGACCAATGGACGGGGCCATGTATGGTAAAATCTTGGATGAGAACCTTCTTCCCTCAGCCAGAACACTGAAGATGGGTCATGGATGGGTCTTCCAGCATGACAATAACACAAAACATACCACCAAGACAACAAAGGAGTGGATCAAGAAGAAGCACATTAAGGTCATGGAGTGGTCTAGCCAATCTCCAGACCTTAATCCTATAGAAGATTTATGGAGGGAGCTGGAACTTCTAGTTGCCAAGAGACAGCCAAGGAACCTTAAGGATTTAGAGAAGACCTGTAAAGAAGAGTGGACCAAAATCCCTCCTGAGATGTGTGCAAACCTGGTCACCAACTACAAAAAATGTCTGACCCCTGTTCTTGCCAACAAGGGTTTCTCCACCAAGTACTAAGTCATGTTTTGCTTGGGGATCAAATACTTGTTTTAGTCATTGAACTGCATCATGTGTTTTTTTCTGGATTTTGGTTGATATTCTGTCTCTATCATTTAAAATACACCCATAATAACAGTTACAGACCCGTCATTTCTTTCAGTGAGCAAACTTACAAAATATGCATAAATATTTACTTTCTCCACTGTATATGGGGAGCTTTTCATAGAATTTCATTGTAATTTGCATTGCAATGACAAAAAAATATTTATCTATTTTATCTATCTATGTTCTCAGGACGCCATGTACACCCCCCTACCAGCCATGATCTGTCTGCACTGCATAGAGAAGCAGAGAGACCCAGTGATGATGTCACTGCTACTACGATAAGGGATGTAAAGAAAACAGAAAGGTTTTATTTAAAAATTTCAATGATGACGAGGTAAAAGAGGAACCAGGGAGGACAAAATCTGAGCAGAATAAACTTCAGCTTTAAGCGTCCCTTTGTGTTGAGTGATTAGGCTCAATGCATTCGATTAGGGGGCACTTGGAGGGCATCCGGGATACCAGCCAACCCCCCCCCCCCTTTTCTCTTTTTTGTAAAAGGCCCCACACATACATCCGGGAGCTGCTGAGAGATTTAAATTCTGAATTTAGATTTTACTCCTGTGTCCATGACCCCCCCCCCAAGTTGGCGCCTGGGATGAGCCCCTTGTGCATGGACTATAGAAGGCGAGGAGCCTGTGCCCACCCGGGTAATGCTGCCCCATCTCTAGAAGCCTGGTACAAGCCTCCCTTTTATTGTGCGGATTGGCAAGGGTCTGGCACGTGTTGTCACCCAGGGAACGCAGCGCCCCCCCCTGTCCCCCCCCCTCACCATCCTGCGCCTTCCCATTCTTCAGCATCACTGTCAGCCCAGCATCTCTCCCTATCCCTGTGCCCATGTGTGTGCCCACCCCTCTCAGGAAAGCTGGTGAATAGCTGGAGGTGGGAGCCATGGAGGAAGGAAGGGGGGGATGAATGCGGAGAGAAGGGAGGGGGGGTGATGGTTCTTCCATAAAGGGGGAGGGGAGCAGAGAGAGGGATTTCAGAGAGGGAGGGAGGGAGGGCACAGATATAGGTAGACAGAAGAAGAGAGACACACAGAGAATACCAAGGACAGCGACCGCCGGCGTGACGGTACACTCAGCATGATCGAATGAATGGCACCTGATCATACTTGTGTATTAGGAGGAGGCAATGTCCGAATATATTTGTATTAGAAGATGGTAGTGTCCTGATATCTGTGTATTGGGAGGAGGCAATGTCCTGATATCTGTGTATTAGAAGATGGCAATGTCCTGATATCTGTGTATTAGAAGATGGCAATGTCCTGATATCTGTGTATTAGAAGATGGCAATGTCCTGATATCTGTGTATTAGGAGGAGGCAATGTCCTGATATCTGTGTTTTAGGAGATGGCAGTGTCATTAGGAGGAGGCAATGTCATGATATCTGTGTATTAGGAGATTTCAGCTTCCTGATATCTGTGTATTAGGAGATTTCAGTGTCCTGATATCTGTGTATTAGGAGATTGCAGTGTCCTCATATCTCTGTATTAGAAATGCCTGTATATTAGATAATGCCTGAACACTATGCCTTTGACCTGAATTCTGTGTCGTGATGTCTGTATATAAGATATGTCTGTGTCGTGATGTCTGTATATAAGATATGTCTGTGTCGTGATGTCTGTATATAAGACATGCCTGTGTCGTGATGTCTGTATATAAGACATGCCTGTGTCATGATGTCTGTATATAAGACATGTCTGTGTCGTGATGTCTGTATATAAGACATGCCTGTGTCATGATGTCTGTATATAAGACATGCCTGTGTCGTGATGTCTGTATATAAGACATGCCTGTGTCATGATGTCTGTATATAAGACATGCCTGTGTCGTGATGTCTGTATATAAGACATGCCTGTGTCGTGATGTCTGTGTATTGGAGGCGTCCTTGTCAGGTCGGTCTTCGGGGAGCACTAATAATCCCATTATAGAGTCACGGGAGGAGTGAGCAGATGAGACTTTTGAAATGATTATCAGAGGTGTGATGGCGGGAGATGGAAAAACAGGACCTGCTTGGCCCTGAGAGCTGACAATGTTGAAAAACCTTCAATCTTGATACCTGTATATGTGTATTAGAGAGGTCTGTAAATTATCCCTATATTAGAGAGGTCTCTATCCTGATATCTATGTATTAGAGAGATCTGGATCCTGATATCTGTGTATTAGAGAGGTCTGGGTCCTAAAATCTGTGTATTAGAGAGATCTGGATCCTGATATCTGTGTATTAGAGAGATCTGGATCCTGATATCTGTGTATTAGAGAGGTCTGGATCCTGATATCTGTGTATTAGAGAGGTCTGGATCCTAAAATCTGTGTATTAGAGAGGTCTGGATCCTAAAATCTGTGTGTTAGAGAAACCTGGGTCCTAAAATCTGTGTATTAGAGAAACCTGGGTCCTAAAATCTGTGTATTATGCCGCGTACACACGGTCGTACTTTTCGTCTACAAAAGTCGGACAGCCTGTCGGACAGACTTCCGGCAGACTTTCGGTGGACTTGCCGCGGACTTGCGGCCTACTTTCTAACGACCGGACTTGCCTACACACGACCACACAAAAGTCGGTCGGATTCGTACGTGATGACGTACACCGGACTAAAATAAGGAAGTTCATAGCCAGTAGCCAATAGGTGCCCTAGCGTGGCTTTTTGTCCGTCGGACTAGCACACAGACGAGCGGATTTCGGGGTCCGTCGTAGGTACGAAGTAAAAGTTTTGAAGCATGTTTCAAATCTAAAGTACGTCGTATTTGAGGCTAAAAAAGTCGGTTGAAAGTCCGGAGAAGCCCACACACGATCGGATTACCAGCCAGCTTTAGTCCATCAGCGTCTGTTGGACTTTTGTAGACGAAAAGTACGACCGTGTGTACGCGGCATTAGAGATATCTGGGTACTAAAATCTGTGTGTTAGAGAGATCTGGGTCCTAATATCTGTGTATTAGAGAGGTCTCTATCCTGATATCTGTGTATTAGAGAGGTCTGGATCCTGATATCTGTGTATTAGAGAGCTCTGTATATTAGAGAGGTCTCTATCCTGGTATCAATGTATTTGAGAGCTCTGTATATTAGAGAGGTCTCTATCCTGGTATTGATGTATTTGAGAGCTCTGTATATTAGAGAGGTCTGTATCCTAATATCTGTATATTAAAAGGGGCTGTATCCTCATATCTGTGTATTAGAGAGCTCTGTACCCTGATGTCTGTGTGTTAGAAAGCTTTGTATATTTGAGAGGTCTGTATCCTGATATATGTGTATTAGAGAGGGTTGTATCCTGATACCTGTGTATTAGAGAGGGTTGTATCCTGATACCTGTGTATTAGAGAGGGTTGTATGCTGATACCTGTGAATTAGAGAGGGCTATATCCTGATACCTGCGTATTTGAGAGGTCTGTATCCTGATATCTGTGTATTTGTCAGTACCCTGATGTCTGTGTATTAGAGAGCTCTGTAAATTAGAGAGGTCTGTATCCTGATATCTGTGTATTAGAGAGGTCTGTATTCTAATTAGGGATGGGCCCAATGTTCAAGTCGAACGTAAGTTGGGTATTCGCCTGTTCGCCAAATAGCGAAAAATTTGGGGTGTTCGCGGCAAATTCGAAAGACGCAGAACACCCTGTATAAGAGAGGGCTTTATCCTGAAATTTGTGTATTAGAGGGCTGTATCCTGGAATCTGTGTATTCAAGAGGGCTGTATCCTCATATCTGTTTATTAGGAAGGACTGTACTCTGATGTCTGTGTATTAGAGAGCTCTGTGTATTAGAGAGGTGTGTACCCTGACATCTGTGTGTAGTGCTTCCCCCCGGAGGAGGCGCTTGGTATAACGGGTTCTCTGTTCTTTGCCATGACTCTGTGACCAGCCTTGTCCCCTCTGACTCACCTGGTTAGATAACGGGATGCTGCAATCACCTATGTGAGCACTTTTCACTCACAGTAAGTTGAATGAGGTATTTACTGGGTTATAGCTTAAAACACTACACCGCTAAGCAAGATAACCCAACAATGGACAGTCTGAGAAATGAACAATATTAGTAAAGATGAAAAGTCCCACAGTGGCCTCTCTGGTCAATAAACGTCTCAGAGTGCACTCTTTATACCATTTCTATTTATATGTATCCTTAGAGAGGTACCTCGGGCTACTATTACCTGTGTTGGCTCCTGACTTGCAACCTACAGCCAGCAAACTGGTGGGGCCCAGTCTTTTAGGTGGTGCATATCTGTACAGTCCTTTTAAAACTCTGCATGCAGTGAATTTGGACTACTGGGTAGAAAGGCGGTCTTATTGTTCTCCTGATCTGCTAGCAGCGGTAAAATTAATCACAGTAGCCACAGCTGCTTACCAGTTCTGGTAACACAGTGAACCTTGGTCTGGTCACTTGTCTGCAACCCTTCTGGCTCTGCTATCAGGGCAATCTGGTCCTCAGTTACCCAGTCCTCAGAACTCCAGTCCTTAGTCTGTCACCAGTGAATGCACAGACTACTGCCAGCAAATACACACAAAGGATCTGAGATGTGCCCTCTCCAGTCCCCTTCAGGAAAATGAAGTTCTCTTCTCTGCAGCCCAGGGAAAGCTGGTCCTTTTCCTTCTTGTTAAGAGTCTATACCTGGGAGTTGTAGTCCATCACTTCAATTACTCTTATGCAAGATCCTATTCCCAGACTACATTTCCCAAGGTTCAGTGCAGCCTGCATCAAGTACACTGACTCCCTCTGCTGGATAGATGCTGAATAGCATTGAAAGCCAGCATATGAGTCTTATTATAGAGCTCTGTATATTAAAGAGGTCTGCATCCTGATGTCTGTTAGAGAGGCCTGTATCCTGATCCTGATATCTGTATATTAGAGAAGTCTGTATCCTGATGTCTGTGTGTTTGCACTGTATATTAGAAAGGTCTGTATCCTGATGTCTGTATATTATAGAGGTCTATAATATGACATCTGTGTACTATAGTCTCTATATTGCAGATATCTTCCTCCTGATGTCTATATATTCAAAGATACATAAAACCATGATGTCTGTGTATTAGACATGTTTGTGTTCCAATATCTGTATATTAGCAATGTGTGTTTGTTAGTTAACCCCTTCATGGCCATGATTGCTTGTATCAATCTGGCTCCTTGTCCTCTCTATGGATGACAGATCTTTGTCCGATATCTTTTGGAGGTCACAAGATCTGCGTCTGATGTCTATTAAAGGTCACAGATCTGGGTCTGATGTCTATTAAAAGTTACAAATCTTCTATAGTCTATTAGAAGTCACAGATCTTCAACTGATATCTATTAGAGGTTACAAGATCTGCATCTGATCTCTATAAGGTCTTAGGTCTTCGTCTGATATCTATTAGAGGTCACAGATCTGGATCCAATGTCTATTAAGTAGGGTTGTCCCGATACCACTTTTTTAGGACCGAGTACAAGTACCGATACTTTTTTTCAAATACTCGCCGATACCGATTACCGATACTTTTTTTTAATGTCACGTGACAGTTTTTTTTTTTTTTTTAACAGTGCTTGCTTTTTTTGGGGGGGGGGTGAACATTGTATGTGTGTGTTTTTTTTTTTTTTTTTTTTACAATTTTTATTTTTTACAATAATATTTTTTTATTCTTTATTTTTTTTATTTTTTTTAATCAGCCCTTTTGGGGGGCTTTGGTGAGATATCAGGGGTCTTAACAGACCTCTGATATCTCCCCCTTGATACAGAGAAAGAGACAGAGGATAGAGATTCCACAGTCCCTTTCTCTACAGCCTCAGCTGCACTGAGAATGAATGGAGAGAAGACAGCGGCTCCTCTCCATTCATAAACTGACACATTGTAATCACAGGAGATTACAATGTTTCAGTTATGTGAATGGACAGAGTCAGCTGACTCTCTCCATACACAAAGGAAGGAGGAGGAGGACGGAGGAACTGAGGGGGAGAACGGAGGGGACAGATAAGGAGAGCAGAACGGAGGGGGAGAACGGAGAGGCACAGATAAGGAGAGAGGGACGGAGGGACAGCGGAGAGACACAGATAAGGAGAGAGGAATGCAGGGGTCAGCGGAGAGGCACAGAGGAATGGAGGGGACATTGAGGAGGATGCAGTGACAGTCAGCGGTGAGCGATCACCGCTGTATGTCACTAAAGCAGCTGAAAGCCGCGGGGGAGAAGCTTGTAACTCCCCCACGCGCCGATCACAGCTGTCTTCCAGGTATCGGGGGAAGCATCGGGAGCATTTGCCCGAGTACAAGTACTTGGGCAAATGCTCGGTATCGGTGCCGATACCGATACTAGTATCGGTATCGGGACAACCCTACTATTAAGGGTTACAGATCTTCTTCTAATGTCTATAAGAAGTCACAGATCTACATCTGATGTCTATTAGAGGTCTCGGGTCTTCGTATGATGTCTGTTAGAGGTCACAGATCTGGGTCTGATGTCTATTGAAAGTTACAGATCTTCTTCTAATGTCTATTAGAGGCCACAAGATCTGTGTCTGATGTCTATTAGAGGTTTCAGGTCTTCACCTGGTGTTTGTTAGAGGTCACAGATCTGGGTCTGATGTCTATTAAAGGTTACAGATCTTCATCTGATGTCTATTTAGAGGTCACAAGATCTGTGTCTAATGTCTATTTGATGGTGCAAATCTTCTTCTAATGTCTATTAAAAGTCACATATATTCTGATGTCTATTACAGGTCACAGATCTGGGTTTGATGTCTATTAGAGGTCACAGGTCTGCAGTCTAATAAAGGTCAAAAATCTTCATCTGACATCTATTAGAGGTCAAACGTCTTCATTTAATGTCCATTAGAATTCAAAAATCTGGGCTGCTATTGATTAGTGGACACAGATCTATGCCTAATGTCTATTAGAGGTCAAGATCTTCTTCTGATGTCTATTGGAAGTCACAGATCTTCATCTGATATCTAATAAAGGCCAAAGATATTCACCTGATATCTACTAGAGGTCAGAGATCTGGGTCTGATGTCTATAAGAAGTCACAGATCTTCATCTGATATTTATTAGAGGTCGAAGATCTTCATCTGATATCTATTAGAGGTCAAAGATCTTTGTCTGATATCTATTAGAGGTCAAATACCTTCATCTGATATCTATTAAAGGTCACAGATCTTTGTCTGATATCTATTAGAAGTCACAGATCTTCATCTGATGTCTATTGGAGGTCTCAGGTCTTCTTCTGATATCTACTAGAGGTCACAGATCTGGGTCTGATATCTATTAGAAGTCACAGATCTTCATCTGATATCTGTTAAAGATCAAATATCTTCATCTGATGTCTATCAGAGGTCACAAGAACTATGTCTGATGTCTAATAAAGGTCAAAGATCTAGATTTGATGTTTATTGGTGGTCATAGATCTTCATCTGATATCTATTAGAGGTCAAACGTCTTTATTCAATGTCTATTAGAAGTCAAAAATCTGGGCTGATATCTATTAGAGGACACAGATCTGCGTCTAATGTCTATTAGAGGTCAAGATCTTCTTCTGATGTCTATGAGAAGTCACAGATCTTCATCTGATATCTAATAAAGGCCAAAGAGATTTGTCTGATATCTACTAGAGGTCAGAGATCTGGGTCTGATGTCTCTAGGTCACAGATCTTCATCTGATATCTATTAGAGGTCACAGATCTTCATCTGATATCTATTGAAGATCAAAGAACTTCATCTGATATCTATTAGAGGTCACAGATCTGGATTTGATGTTTATTGGTGGTCATGGATCTTCATCTGATATCTATTAGAGGTCACAGATCTCGGTCTGATGTCTATTTGAGGTCACAGATCTCGGTCTGATGTATATTAGAGGTTACAGATCTTTGTTTGATGTTTATTAGAGGTCACAGATCTGAGCCTGATGTTTATTAGAGTCATAGATCTGTGTATTGTGACGTTGTTATCTGTCCATTAGCACAGCATGAGTCTTCTATTGTAGTCATTAAAACATCATATTAGTAAATACTTCTCAGGTTGGTTTGGGTAGATGGTGCAGAGCACGGTGATGTGGTGCAAGGTGAGCTCCCTCCAGCAGCCAATGTCAAACTCTTTTAAAGGGTCAGCCCTTTCTTGCATAAGCACAACCATGGCAAAAAGCAAATACAGTTGTGCTCATAAGTTTACATACCCTGGGAGAATTTAGGATTTCTTGGCCATTTTTCAGAGAACATGAATGATAACACAAAAACTTTTCTTTCACTCATGGTTAGTGTTTGGCTGAAGCCATTTATTATCAATCAACTGTGTTTACTCTTTTTAAATCATAATCACAACAGAAACTACCCAAATGACCCTGATCAAAAGTTTACATACCCCGGTTCTTAATATCGTGTATTGCCCCCTTTAACATCAATGATAGCTTGAAGTCTTTTGTGGTATTTGTGGATGAGGGTTTTTATCTTCTCAGATGGTAAAGCTGCCCATTCCTCTTGGCAAAAAGCCTCTAGTTCCTGTAAATTCTTGGGCTGTCTTGCATGAACTGCACGTTTGAGATCTCCCCAGAGTAGCTCAATGATATTGAGGTCAGGAGACTGAGATGACCACTCCAGAACCTTCACTTTATTCTGCTGTAGCCAATGACAGGTTGACTTGGCCTTGTTTTGGATCATTGTCATGTTGAAATGTCCAAGTACGTCCCATGGGCAGCTTCCTGGCTGATGAATGCAAATGTTCCTCCAGTGTTTATTGATAACATACTACATTCATCTTGCCATCAATTTTGACCAAATTTCCTGTGCCTTTGTAGCTCACACACCCCCAAAACATCAGCGATCCACCTCCGTGTTTTACAGTAGGAATGGTGTACTTTTCATCATAGGCCTTGTTGACTCCTCTCCAAATATAGCGTTTATGGTTGTGGCCAAAAAGCTTAATTTTGGTCTCATCACTCCAAATGACTTTGTGCCAGAAAGTTTGAGGCTTGTCTCTGTGCTGGTTGGCGTATTGTAAGCGGGATACTTTGTGGCATTTGCATAGTATTGGCTTTCTTCTGGTGACTCGACCATGCAGCCCATCTTTCTTCAAGTGCCTCCTTATTGTGCATCTTGAAACCACCACACCACATGTTTTCAGAGAGTCCTGTATTTCACCTGAAGTTATTTGTGGGTTTTTCTTTGAATCCGGAACAATTTACTTGACAGTTGTGGCTGAAATTTTAGTTGGTCTACCTGACCGTGGTTTGTTTTCACCAGAACCCCTCATTTTACACTTGATTAGAGTTTGAACACTGCTGATTGACATTCTCGATTCCTTGGATATCTTTTTATATCCCTTTCCTGTTTTATACAGTTCAATTACCTTTTCCCGCAGATCCTTTGACAATTCTTTTGACTTCCCCATGACTCAGAATCCAGAAACGTCAGTGCAGCACTGGATGAAAGATGCAAGGGTCTGTCAGGAGTCCAGAAACTCATTTACCTTTCACACACACACACTAATTACAAGCAAACAGATCACAGGTGAGGATGGTTACCTTTAATAGCCATTCAAACCCTTTTGTGTCAACTTGTGTGCATGTTATCAGGCCAAAATCACCAGGGTATTTAAAACTTTTGATCAGGATCATTTGGGTAGTTTCTGTTGTGATTATGATTTAAAAAGAGTAAACACAGTTGACTGATAATAAATGGCTTCAGCCAAACACTAACCATGGGTGAAAGAAAAGTTTTTGTGTTATCATTCATATTCTCTGAAAAATGGCCAAGAAATCATAAATTCTGCCAGGGTATGTAAACTTATTAGCACAACTATATATGGCTTCTATTTTTTTATTTTCCTTCCGATTAGAGTCAGGTGTAGATATAGAGATAAAATGCTAAATCGATTGATAGGTATCAGAGGGATACAACATAGATAATTGGATGCACATGTAGATACCTTAATTTAGACCCGGTTATGTATCTCCAGGTCTCTGTGCCTCTCTTTGCAACTCAGGCAGATCATGGCTGATGGGAGGGCCAACAAGAGTCTGTACACTGCATCAATACTCCTCTCAAAAGTTCCCAGCCCAAATAAAAGCAGTGGACTGGCTTTTGGGAGGAGTTTTGCAAAAGATCAAAATGCCTTCATGGGTGGAGGACAGTCTAGAGTAGGGGGATTTCCTAAACTGTATTGGCATGCTGACCACCCTAGGTAATGCACACATGTGATGCTGAGCCTCCCTGATTGAAAGAACTGAAATCCAATGAATGAAAGGGATGGGCCAGGGACATTTAGGCTGGCAATGAGAGGGAAAGATGATGCTGGGCATCCTTCAGCCAGGAAATGAGGCAGTCTCTATCAGATAACATAGTTTATGATGAAACGCGTGGCAAAGAGCTATGCTGTGACATCATCAAATTCCCAGAAGTATACTCAGAAGTGCATTGTAGTCACTTGGGATTGTATTTCTGTGAGTGCTGTTCCCTTTCTTATACTTGTAAGTGCAAGGAATTTACTTTAATAAAAAGTTAATCTGGTTTTGCACTTTGTGGAGCGCTTAGTTTCCTTTTTCTTTTTGAAATGCATGTGTACATTGAGCGACTATTGCAGATGAGGCAGGCTCTATCTGACTGTGCCCCAGAAGAAGTTGTTTATGACGAAATGCGTCGGTAACAGCTATGTGGCGGGATGTCATTCACGTTCGGAAATTGTAATACTGTCAGCACTGTTCCATTTCTTATACTTGTAAGTGGATAGAATTTACTTTAACAGAAAGTTTATCTGGTTTTGCACTGTGGAGCACTTTGACGTACATTGAGTCACTATTGGAGATAGAGGCTCAAAGTGATATTCCCCCTTATTGCCAATTCTGTGGATGGGAGGTGAAAGTTTGGTGGAGTATTGGCTACAGATATACAGAATAAAGGTTGTTGTATGACTTCATCATAATATGAGAGTAATATTCTTCTGGCAAGGCTCCTGCTGTGTTTGTTTGGTGGCGGAAACCCATCTGGGGTGGGATTCGCAGCATTACTCTTTTATGGTGTCTGGACTACCATTTCACACATTATTGCATGAGTGTGGACTGTTTGGATTGTTATCAATACGTGTTCTTTATTGTTTTGTTTTATTTGATATTATGGTATAAGTTCATATTTATGTTGCAAAGCACAGTAGATTTTCTATCTGACTTGCTGCAGCTTCTATACATACTGTAAGAAGCTCACAGTGTGCAGTGAAATCAGAGTAAGCCATTTCAGTACAGGAGAGGAGCCAGTACAACTGTGCAAGGCTGAAGGGAAGGTCGGAAGTCAGCTAGAATAAACTCAACCAATATTACTGAGACTTGGGTTTCCCGTAGAAGGATGGGACCTCTGGGTGGTGGCTAAATGGTGACCAATGTGGCTCAGCTGGGGAGAAGGGGTCTCCGATGGGGACACTGATGAGGATTCTAACATAAGGGGAAACTTGAATGGGGAGAGTGATGTAATGTATTGGGGGTCAATGGCAAAAAAGGCTGCTCAAGTTGGTGATCAATGAGAAGAATGCTCCTTACATTGATGATCAGTGGGAAGAATGATCCTTACATTGGTGGCCAGTAAGAAGCATTCCCCTTACGTTGGGGATCAGTGGAAAGAATGCTTCTTACAAGAGTGATCAGTGGAAAGAATGGCCCTTACATTGGTGAACAGTGGGAAGCATGTTCCTTACATTAGTGAACAGTGGGAAGAATGCTCCTTACATTGGTGATCAGTGGGAAGAATGCTCCTTACATTGGTGATCAGTGGGAAGAATGCTCCTTACATTGGTGATCAGTGGGAAGAATGTTCCTTACATTGGTGAACAGTGGGAAGCATGTTCCTTACATTAGTGAACAGTGGGAAGAATGCTCCTTACATTGGTGATCAGTAGGAACAATGCTCCTTACATTGGCGATCAATGGGAAGAATGCTCCTTACAATAGTGATCAGTGGGAAGAATGCTCCTTACATTGGTGATCTTTGGGAAGAATGCTCCTTACATTGGTGATCAGAGGGAAGAATGTTCCTTACATTGGTGATCAGTGGGAAGAATGCTCCTTACATTGGTGATCAGTGGGAAGAATGCTCCTTAATTTGGCGATCAATGGGAAGAATGCTACTTACATTGATGGCCAGTAGGAACAATGCTCCTTACATTGGCGATCAATGGGAAGAATGCTCCTTACAATAGTGATCAGTGGGAAGAATGCTCCTTACATTGGTGATCTTTGGGAACAATGCTCCTTACATTGGTGATCAGAGGGAAGAATGTTCCTTACATTGGTGATCAGTGGGAAGAATGCTCCTTACATTGGTGATCAGTGGGAAGAATGCTCCTTAATTTGGCGATCAATGGGAAGAATGCTACTTACATTGATGGCCAGTAGGAACAATGCTCCTTACATTGGCGATCAATGGGAAGAATGCTCTTTACAATAGTGATCAGTGGGAAGAATGTTCCTTACATTGGTGATCAGTGGGAAGAATGCTCCTTACAATAGTGATCAGTGGGAAGAATGCTCCTTACAATAGTGATCAGTGGGAAGAATGTTCCTTACATTGGTGGTTAGTGGGATGAATGACCCTTACATTGGTGATCAGTGGGAAGAATGCTCCTTACATTGGTGATCAATGGGAAGAATACTCCCTACATTGGTGGTTAGTGGGATGAATGACCCTTACATTGGAGGTCAGTGGGGTGAATGACCCTTACATTGGTGATCAATGGGAAGAATACTCCCTACATTGGTGGTTAGTGGGATGAATGACCCTTACATTGGAGGTCAGTGGGGTGAATGACCCTTACATTGGTGATCAGTGGGAAGAATGCTCCAAGCGCCAATATATTCCTTTCCTCCATCAGTAATCTTTTCCCTATCTTCCCTTCATTAGCCAATGGGTATTGTGTTACCTTTGTAAAGTGTGATCCATAAGCTGCAGCAAATGCGTACATTTATGTGCATTGTGTTACATTACACATGATTTTTTGAAATGTGTGCAAAAAAAGGTTAAACAGTTACAGAATGTGATGGGCATATCTGGAAGCTGGTCATAATGTGAACACCGTATTTATAGTACAACATTGTACATTATGAAAATGGGTTGTATTGGCAAGTCATCATGGTGGATACTTCACTTTCAATGGGTGTGGTAGCGGGAAAGAAAGAATTAAAACGGCAAAAAGGAAGGGATGTATGGCTAGCTTGGACTGGGGATGGGGGTCGGGTGTCCTGAAGCTTTCAGGGGTTAAAGACCTCCTTAGCCATAGATGTGTAGCGCTACCCCCTTTTTTTTGGGTTCCCCTTTACATGCACAACAAGGCAACTGGAATTTTTAGTATGCACAGAAACCAGTCCAAGGGCTTTGTTTTGTTTTCAGATTATTAGGGGAATTAAATTGGATGGGGATGGGTTGCTCAGAACTGTAGTTAACTGGAATTTGAGGACTAGGCTGCTAAAAAAAGGCTGTTTTCGTGTAGGACAAGTGATCAATCCAACTGGTAAAGCACAACTCCAATGTCTGTCTGCAGGTACTCTATCTTTAGAGAATAATGCTAAGGCACCTGGCTCCTCATTACGATTTCCAAGCAAGAGGTGCAGGGTAGCAATACAGGCTTTGTTGACTCTAAGCTGCCCCTTGTAGATAGCTAGCTGGCTATTGCACCTGGCTGCAGTGCCAGGACAAGGTTATCTAGAGCCTAGGGTGAACATGCCAAATTGCGTCCCCCCCCCCCAAGATGTATAAGTATTATGTGTCAGCAAAAATCTCCTCCCCCCAAAAAGAAAAAGCACTAGTCTGCATGCTCACACTCTAAGCATAATTTCCCCCTCCTTCCAGACAAATCTGCCCCCCTGCTGAAATCTGCTGAAATCCCCCCTCCCGGCACAAATCTTGCCCCCCCCCACTCCCTCTCCCAGCTAAAAACCTCTCTCTCCCCATATGCCCCCAGCACAAATTCCACCCCCCTCAAAAAAATTCTCCGTCCTTCAAATTTCCTTTTCAAGCACAAATCCTCTCCCTCCCGCTCCAAGTCCCCCCTTCTAGAATAAATTTCCCTCCCCACCCCCCATTCTAGCACATATCCCCACCACAAATTTCCCCTCTTAGCACAAATCCCCCCCACCCAATCATCCCTTCTAGCACAACCCCCCCCCCCCCACCCACTTAGCTTTGGGTTGTACAATTGAAGCTACTCACTCAGCACCTTGTAAAGATCCTGTACCTTATGTGACTGCTGAACAGGCCTCCTGCTGGACAGTTCCCAATGGCTCCCAGGTTGTCTCAGCTAAGCCTAGCTGAGGCTGAAAGGATGTGAGGCTTCCTCTGCTGCTCCATACCTCTTCCTCTCTGCCTCCTTTTGCCTGGATGTAGAGCCCCGCAACACAGGGGTCCCCTCCCAGGCCACTGGACCCTGGATTCTGCTCCCATATGGCCAAGCTCCAGAATACATATGGCTTATCTCTTCACTTTCTGGACTGTCTTCACCCAGAGATTGGAGGAGACCCCCTAAATATACAGGCCTCATATCGCCCCTCTGCTCTCTAAGGTCTAGAACTCTCCAGGAGCTTCTAGAAGCCAGGGGGAGGCGACAGAGACTCAGCTCTTTGAGCTCTGCCAAACTAACTCTCATCGAATGAACCCTGGCTCCTCTGGCTACAGCAGGAACCCAACTAAATTTACCTACTGTACACAGGGGGTGCTACAGATGGTTTTATTGATCACAGACCTGGTAAAAAGTGAAGAATTCATGGATCCCAAATTACCTTAACTTTAGTCATATTGTCCATGAGTCCAATAGACCATGGATTTAACCTTGAAAAACTTGAGTGTATTGGACAGCCATGCTTTCACAGTGGTCTGTTTTGTGGCCTTTAGGACAAATCTCATGAGGGTGGTGAACTGATGCTTTGCAAGATCATCTGGTTTTAGATTGAGGAGTGCCTTACCAGGGTTCATGTGTATAGAGTTTTGGAGCAAGGTTCAAAGCATAACAAAGAATTTATATTTATTTTATACAATGAAACATACAAAGATGAGCAGGGAAACACCCAAAACTTCTAGGTGGACAGAACCAGAGTCAATAAAAATGGCAAGGAGAACTGTTGAAAATACCCAGGACATATAAGAGGCCGGAGGCTGATTCAGTCTGTCAAGCTGCATCACTTTTGAGGAGATTTATCCTCTAACCCAGGGGTTTCCAAGCAAAGGGCCAGTTTACTGTCCTTCAGGCTTTAGGGGGGCCGCACTGTGACCAGTGGGAAAAGAAAATGCCCCGGCATCAGTGCCCCATCATCTATCCTAATGGGATAAATAGTGCCCCATATTTTATATCAACAAGGAGATTAGTACCCCGTTGATGGTGTCAGTAGGGGGAACGGCACCCCATCATTGGTGTAAGTTGGTGGAATAGTGCCCCAAGGGCCAGATTAAGGCAATCAAAGGGTCACATCTGGGCCCCCAGGCTGCAGTTTAGAGACCACTGCTCTAAACCAGCCCCAGCATTTCTTTAATAGGGTCTTTACACCCAGGGGGGGAACTGGAAGGATCGGCCGATTACATGAGCACTGTGATTAAATGCCACTTAGGCTGCCAATGCACGTGGTCTGCGAGTGCCCATGGGCTGCGAGTGCACGTTGTCTGCGAGTGCATGTAGGCTGCGAGTGCACGTGGTCTGCGAGTGCACGTGGGCGGCAAGTACCTGTGTATTGTCTTGTTGAGTACCTGTGTATTGTATTGTTGAGTATTATGCCCCGTACGTCCGACGGAAAATGTTTGATAGGAGCTTGTTGTTGGAAATTCCGACCGTGTGTAGGCTTCATCGGACATTTTCCATCGGAATTTCCGTCACACAAAATTTGAGAGCTGGTTCTCAAATTTTCCGACAACAAAATCCGTTGTCGTAAATTCTGATCGTGTGTACACAATTCCAACGCACAAAGTGCCACGCATGCTCGGAATCAAGCAGAAGAGCAGCACTAGCTATTGAACTTCATTTTTCTTGGCTCGTCGTACGTGTGGTACGTCACGCGTTCTTGACGTTCAGAATTTCCAACCAACTTTGTGTGACCGTGTGTGCGCAAGACAAGTTTGAGCCAACATCGAAAAAAAAAACATGGATTTTGTTGTCGGAAAATCCTATCATGTGTACAGGGCATAACTGTCAGGAAGCGAGTTGTTAGGTAATTTGGACAGGGTGTATTCCCCAATCCTTATTAAATTAGTAGGTACGATGCCCGGTGGGTGTGAAGATGTGACTCAGTGTACATCTTGCGGCATGTATGCGTTCCTTGATCATCCGATCGAGGGCAAATACTGCTGTGCAAAATGTAAGCACATTGTTTCCCTGGAACCCCAGGTTCTGACTGTAGGGAAGCAACTGTCAGCACTGAGAAGACCCTGCATACCAAAGGAGAGCCAGAAACATACCCAGCAGGTGCCGGCAGGGGTCAGCACAGAGGCGGGTGGAGACAAAGAGGTGCAGGCACCAGAAACGAGTAGATGGGTGACAGTCAGGAAGGATAGAAGGGGAAATGCCAGGATGCCACTGAGGCCGATCCTGAGCATGAGCATCCCAATAAGTACGCTCCATTGAGTGACATTGGTGAAACCAGTCAGGGACCAGCACTGCTGGATCTGAGGGACTCTCCTAGCTGCCAGGGGAAGAACTCCTCCAGTGAGAGTGAGGGAGAAGCGAAAGGATAGACATATTCTGGTGGTAGGGGACTCATTTCTTAGAAGGACAGAGAGGGCAATCTGTGACAAAGACCTGAAGCGCCGAACTGTATGCTGTCTACCGGGCGCTCTGGTTCAGCACATCACGGATCTGGTGGACAGATTACTGGGAGGGGCTGGGGAAGACCCGGCTGTCATGGTGCACGTTGGCACCAATGACAAAGTCAGAGGCAGATGGAGTGTCCTAAAGAACGATTTTAGGGACTTAGGAGCTAAATTGAGGAAAAGGACCTCCAAGGTAGTATTCCCAGGAATACTACCGGTACATCGAGCCACACCAGAAAGGCAGAGGGAGATTAGGGAAGTAAACAAGTAGCTGAGGAGCTGGTGTAGTAAGGAGGGGTTTGGGTTCCTGGAGAACTGGGCTGTCTTCTCAGTCGGTAAACGGTACTATAGAAGGGACGGACTGCACCTAAATGAGGAGAGTGCAGATCTGCTGGGAGTGAAGATGGCCGAAAAGTTAGAGGGGTTTTTAAACTGTCATGCCGTCCCTGCGCCCATTTCTCTCCTGTCTTTAGCTCCGGGACTCTCTAAACTTGAAAAAAATTTACTGTATGTCCTCAAATGGTGCATTTAATCTACCTATATATGGTCAAATTAGGGTGAACTCTGAGTGGATTATTAGAGGAGCTTAAACTATTCCCAATGTCATTGCTGCAGGATAATGCTTTTGCAGACTGGGGGCGAAGCAAAGTAAATCATCCTTTTAAAAAGAAGTAGGATAAAAAAGTGCTAATACTAAAGGTCCCGACAGCTCTGTACGTTGCAGAGAGAGCAGACATACAACAGGATATAGCCAAAGATTATGGGCATGTTACAAGAGATGATAAGAGGCTATGGGCATAATACAGTAGATAGTCAGCAGTGGTAATTTTGTCCATGAAAATATTTTCATATGCAAAATCAACACTATTTTAATCGACTAACATATGACTAAAACAATTCAGATGACTAAAATACGACTAAAACTAAAATGGCATTTTAGTCAAAGGAGTAAAGCTAAATCGAAATTTGATGTCAAAATTAACACTGATAGAGACGGCAGGCATGATAAAAGAAATGATCATAGGCTGTGCACATAATACAAGATATGTTCAGATCAGTGGCGGACGCTCATAAGGCAGGGGCGCCGCCTCCCTAATCCATGCGCCCGGACCCTAATCTCCACGCATTTTTTTATTTAAACACATGATTAGACCCTGAGGCTCATATTGGCTTCAAAAAAGGTGGGCTCGGGACATAGAGCACTGCGCCCCGAGCACACCTACTTGTGTGACATTAGCAAATTAATATTTGCTAATGTCTTCCTGCTTCTCTGACCATCTCCTGTATTATGTTATTATGTATTATGTATGTATTAGTCTTTAACCATCTCTTATATTATGTCCACACTCTCTAATCATCTCCTGAATTATGTTCACCGTCTCTGATCATCGATTCCCCCCTGCATCTCCTCCCAAGTCCCTGCGGTCATGTTTCCTCCCAGCCAATCGGGTTTTAGGACTCAGAACCCGCTTCCTGATTGGCTGGGAGGAAACATGACCGCAGGGACTTGGGAGGAGATGCAGGGGGGAATCGATGATCAGAGACGGTGAACATAATTCAGGAGATGATTAGAGAGTGTGGAAATAATGTAAGAGATGGTTAAAGACTGCAGACATAATACAGGAGATGGTCAGAGACTGTGGACATAATACAGGAGATGGTCAGAGACTGTGGACATAATACAGGAGATAGTCAGAGACTGTGGACATAATACAGGAGATGGTCAGAGACTGTGGACATAATACAGGAGATGGTCAGAGACTGCTGACATAATAAAGGAGATGGTCAGAGAGTGTGGACATACTACAGGAGATGGTCAGAGACTGTGGACATAATACAGGAGATGGTCAGAGACTGCTGACATAATAAAGGAGATGGTCAGAGACTGCTGACATAATAAAGGAGATGGTCAGAGAGTGCGAACATACTACAGAGGAAGGTCAGAGGGTGTGGACATAATTCAGAAGATGGTCAGAGAGTGTGAACATACTACAGGGGATGGTCATAGAGTGTGGACAAAATACAGGAGATGGTCAGAGACTGTGGACCTAAAACAAATACAAGTGATGGTCAGAAAGTGTGAAGATAATACAAGTGATGGTCAGAGACCGAGAAAATAATACTTAAAATGGTCACAGACTGTGGATATACAACAGGAGATGGTCAGAGACTGCGGACATGCTCTAGGAGACTTTCTGAGGCTGTGAACATGCTGAAGGAGTAGTTGGAGACTGGGGACATGTTTTCATGACAGTAGTAGAATGGAGACACAGTATTACATAAGACTGCTAGAAATCATTGCAAACACAGGGCAATAGGTAAACACAGATTTACGTCTTCAGGGTCCCCAAAGGCCACACAAAAAGTACCAAAGATCCACATAGGACCCGCAGACCGCAGGTTGGACACGAGGGCCTGAGACAGTGGTTCCTAGGACATTTGTGCCCATTGAAAGATTTACCTTCATCTCTTCCTTGCAAGAACACTCTAGAATTTGAGCTTTCCCCTTTCTGTCCCAGTGACATTGATCACCAGTTGAAATAGGTGGGTGAATCTCCTCAGCAGGGTGGCTCGAATGCAATAAGCTTTAATTACAAAATAGCTTTTGTGGAACTTGTGTTTGTTGAGTCATTTAAAAAAAAAAAAAAAACGGTAGGAATTAGTAAACAGAAAGTTTTGTATGCCGTACCCCTCTCCCCTCTCCGTTTTATTCCAATCCTTCCGGCTGCTCTCACATCTCATTATTCAGTGTGATCCCGTGATCGCTTCAACACACCATAGGCTTGAGTCACCATTCATTAATTACTGGATGCCATAGGGATGGCAGCTATCACCCCCTCTGTCCTCTGATACTCTCACTGTCTTCTCCCCCACCCACCTTCCCATCTTTTATCTATCTATTCCTCTTTTTCTCCTCTCCATCCCTCCTCCTCCTCTTTCTCTCTATCTCTCTTTTAACCCTTTCCTTCTCTCTCCGTCTCCTTACTCCAGCCCTCATCTTCCTTTTCCTTTACCTCTATCCATCCCTTATTTCCCTCTTTCTTTTCTCTCTCCTTTCACACCCCCCCCCCTCTTTCTCTCCTATCTTCATCTTTCTTCCAATCTGCCCTCTTTATCTCTCATCTTAGGCCCCTTTCACACTGGGGCGGTGGGTGCGTTGACGGTAAAGCGCCACTATTTTTAGCGGCGCTTTACCATCAATTTCGCTGCGCTATTCGGCAACTAGCGGAGTGATTTTGCCCCCCCCCGCTAACGGCCGAGAAAGGGTTAAAACCACCCGCAAAGCGCTGCTTGATTTCAATGGGCAGGAGTGGTGGAGGAGCGATATACACACCACTCCTTCACCGCTCCAAAGATGCTGCTAGCAGGACTTTTTTTAGCGTCCTGCCAGCGCACCGCCCCAGTGTGAAAGCCCTCTGGGCTTTCACATTGGAGACAAAGCAGCGGCTCTTTCAGGGCGCTTTGCAGGCGCTATTTTTAGCGCTGTAGTGCCTGTAAAGCGCCCCAGTGTGAAAGGGGTCTAATGCCCCATACACACGATGAGATTATCGGACGAATGATCCGTTTTTTATTGCATGCTGATCTCAGATCGAATCTGATGAGTTTACTAAAGTCACGAAAATTCCCGCACGACAGAAATAAAATTCGGAAGTGATGTCATGTGTTGTAATCAGGGCCGTCTTTAATATTGATTGGACCCCGGGCAAAACTTTTCTTGGGGCCCCACCACGCAATTTCGCTCTCCACCTGCTCTGAGACATACAATAAATAGCAGCTATGCTCAAAATCAGTTTACTGAATCAGATCAGGCAGCTATTGCGATCGGTTGCCAGAGGTTACAGTGTATCATTACCGCTTACTGACTGGTTGCTAGAGGTTACAGCACACATTACGGCTCACTGATTAGTTGCTAGAGGTTACAGCACATGATTTCTGCTTGCTTATTGGCTGCTAGAGATTACTGTGGATATGACCTCAAGTGGGCATGATATACATATAAATGCCACCGCCATTTACATATGAATGTCCCCATTATTTACATATGAATGCCGTCTCTATTTACATATGAATGCCGGTAATTTACATGTAAACACAGGGTCTGCAGGTGAGTCATCTGTACACAAAAGGACAGAGCTGGTCAGCATTAGTAGCAGCACTTCACATTGAGATATTGGGACACAGCACAGGACTGAAACCTCAAGGGACGAGGGAATTTAAACCTGGATAGTTGGCAGGTATGAGGCAGCTGCTTTGGGCCCCCAACAATGACAGGGCCCAGGGCAGCTGCCCCCTTTGCCCTGCCTTAAAAACGGCCCTGGTTGTAATGCATTTGTATTGCATTTTCGAAACGATAGCTGTACTGATTAAACGAAAATCGTACGAAAAAAAATTTCCTGCATGTCCGATAGAATACTATCGGATGAACTGTCCTGATCGGCTCTCGAAAGCTCTGTACTAACGATGCGATTATCGTACGATCACTTCGAAAGCAGTATTTTCCGTACGATTTTCTGATCGTGTGTACGGAGCATAACTCTGTTCTCCGTTCTCCATCCCTCCTACCCCCCGCTCATCTTCTCTGTCTCACCCCTTTCTATCCCTCTCCTGTCTATTTCTCACCTTCCATTTTCTTTCACCTCTTTCTACATATTCCTCTCTTTTCTCCACCCCCTAGCCTCCTTTCTCTCCTGTCCATTTCTTATCCTCCTCTCTCTCTCTCTCTCTCTCTCTCTCTTTCTCTCCATCCCTCATCTTCCTCTATCTCTTCTCCATCCTTGATCTTACTCTCTCTTCTCTCCGTCCCTCATCTTCCTTTATCTCTTCTCCATCCTTCATCTTCCTCTCTCTCTTCTCCATTCCTCATCTTTCTCTCTCTCCTTCCCATCCCTCATGTTCCTCTATCTCTTCTCCATCCTTGATCTTACTCTCTCTCTTCTCTCCATTCCTCATCTTCCTTTATCTCTTCTCCATCCTTCATCTTTCTCTCTCTCCTCTCCATCCTTCATCTTCCTCTCTCTCCTTCCCATCCCTCATCTTCCTCTATCTCTTCTCCATCCTTCATCCTCCTCTCTCTCTTCTCCACTATTCATCTTCCTCTCTCTCTTCTCCATCCCTCATCTTCCTTTCTCTCTACTCCACCCCTCATCTTCCTCTCTCTCCTCTCCTCTCCATCCCTCATCTTCCTCTCTCTCCTTCCCATCCCTCATCTTCCTCTCGTTCCTTCCCATCCCTCATCTTTCTCTTTCTCTTCTCCATGCCTCATCTTCCTCTGTCTCTCCGCTTCATCCCTCATTTTCCCCTCTTTCTCCTCTTCATCCCTATTTTTCCTCTCTGCTCTCCATCCCCCATCTTCCTCTTCCTCTCACTCTCCATCACTCATTGTCCTCTATCTTTTCTCCATCCTTCATCTTCCTCTCTCTCCTCCATCCCTCATTGTCCTCTCTCTCTCTTCATGCATCATCTTTCTCTCTCTCCTCTCCATCCCTCATATTCCTCTCTCTCCTTCCCATCCCTCATCTTCCTCTCTCTCTTCTCCATCCCTCACCATCCTCTATCTATTCTCCATCCTTCAGCTTCCTCTCTCTCCTCTCCATTCCTCATCATCCTTTATCTCTTTTCCATCCTTCAACTTCCTCTCCCTTCTCCATCCCTCATCATCCTCTATCTCTTCTATATCCTTCATCTTCCTCTCATTCTTCTCCATCCCTCATCTTCCTCTCTCTCCTCTCCACCTCTCATTGTCCCCTATGTCTTCTCCATTCTTTATTTTCCTCTCTCTCTTCTCCATTCCTCATCATTCTCTATCGCTTCTCAATCCCTCATCATCCTCTATCTCTTCTATATCCTTCATCTTCCTCTCATTATTCCCCATCTCTCATCTTCTTCTCTCTCCTCTCCATCCCTCATCATCGTCTATCTCTCCATCCTTCATCTTCCTCTCTCTTCTCCATCCCTCATCAACCACTATCTCTTCTCCATCCTTCATCTTCCTCTCTCTCTTCTCCATCTCTTATCTTCCTCATCACTCTTCTCCATTCCCCATCGTCCTCTATCTCTTCTCATCCATCATCATCCTTTATCTTTTCTCCATCCTTCATCTTCCTCTCTCTCTTCTCCATCTCTCATCTTCCTATTTCTCCTCTCCATCCTTCATCTTTTTCTCTCCTCTTCTTCCTTCATCTTCTTCACTCTCTCGCCTCTCTCCATCCTCTTTACCCCTCATATTCCTTTTTATATCCTCTCCATCCCTCATTTCTCTCTCTCTCCATTTTACATCTTTCCCTCTCTCTCCTCTATCCATACCTCATCTTCCTTACTCTCTCATCTCCACCCTTATCTTCATGCCTTCTTTCCAGCCTTCACATTCTGCTCTTTTTTCTTTCCATCTCATCTTTTTTCCTCTCCCATCTTCATCTCTTATTTTCCCCTCTCTCTCTCTCTTTGCCACCCCTCCTCCTCTCTCTGTCTTCCCTATCGCTGCTCTTCCTCTATCTCTCTCTTTCTCTCAATTCCTCATCTTTCTCTGTCCTCTTTATCCCATTTCACAGCTTTCTCTTTCTCCTCCCTATCTCTCATCTTACTCACTTTCTCTTCTTCATCATTCATCTCTAGTCTCCATCTCTCATCTTGTCTCTCCCTCCATTCCTCATTTTCCTCTCTCTCCTCCATCCCCCATCTTCCTCTTCCCTTCCCCCTCCATCTCTCATCTTCCCTCTCCATCCCTCATCTTCCTCTCTCCTCTCTCCATCCCTCATATTTCTTTCTCCTCTCTTTATCCCTCATCTTCCTCTCTCCATCCCTCATCTTCCCCTCTCCATACCTCACCTTCCTCTCTCCCCTCTCTATCCCTCATCTTCTTCTCTACATCCCTCATCTTCCCCTCTCTTTATACCTCACCTTCCTCTCTCCCCTCTCTATCCCTCATCTTCCTCTCTCCTCTTGCCAACGCTCGTCTTTCACTCTCCCTCTCCTCTTTATCCTTCATCATTTTCTCTCTCTTGCTTTTCCCTCTCCATCCTCTCTACCCCTTAAATTTCTCTTTCTATCCTCTCCATCCCTCATATTCCTCTCTCTCCTTCCCATCCCTCATCTTCCTCTTTCACTTCTCTCTCCTCTTCTTCCTTCATCTTCTTCTCTCTCTCTCTCCCCTCTCCACCCTCATCACCCCTCATATTCCTTTTCTAACCTCTCCATCCCTCATCTTACTCTTACTCCATTTCACATCTTTCCCTCTCTCTCCTCTCTCCACCCTTATCTTCATGCCTTCTCTCCATCCCTCCAATTCTGCTCTCTTTCCTTTTCATCTGATCTTCTTTCCCTTCCCCTCTCCATCTCTTATCTTCCCCTCTTTCTCTTTTCCATCCCTTCTCCTCCTTTCTCTGTCTTACCTATCACTGATCTTCCTCTCTATCAATTATTTTCCCTTCCTTCTCCTCTCCTCTCCTCTCCTCTCATCTTTCTCTTTCTCTCTCTCTTTACACCACCACACAGCTTACTCTCTCTCCTCTCCATCTCTCACCTCCCTCACTTTCTCTTCTTAATCACTCATCTCTTGTCTCCATCCCTGATTTTCCTCTGTCTCTCCTCTCCATCCCTGATTTTCCTCTCTCCCCTACATCCCCCATCTTCCTCTCACTCTCCATCTCCCATCTTCCTCTCCCCCCTCTCCATCCCCCATCTTCATCTCTCCTCTCACCATTCCTCATCTTCCTCTCTCCCCTCTCTATCTTCTTTTCTCCTCTCTCCATCCCTCATCTTTCTCTCTCCCTCTCCTATTCTTCCTTCATCTTTTTCTCTTTCTTGCTCTCCCCTCTCCACCTTTCACTTTCTATACTCTTCATCCCTGATTTTACTCTCTATCCATTTCATATCTTTCCCTCTCTCTCTTCTTCTCCCCTCTGTTTCTCCCTCTCCTCTCTCCATCCCTTATATTTTTCACTCTCTCATTTCCACCCTTCTCTTCATGCCTTCTCTCCATCCTCCATCTTCTGCTCTCTCTCATCTTCTTTTCTTTCCCCTCTCCATCTCTTATCTTCCTCTCTCTCTGTCTTCTCCATCCTACCTCCTCCTCCCTCTCTGTATTCTCTATTGATCTTCTTCCTCTCCTTCTCTCCATCCTTCATCATTCTCTGTCCTCTTCATCCTTCATCCATCTTCTTCTCTTTCTCTATCCCACCTCTCCACCCATTATTTTCCCTTCCTTCTCCTCTCCTTCTTTCACATTTCTCTCTCTCTTCACTCCACCTCACAGCTTTCTCTCTCTCCTCTCCATTTCTCATCTTTCTCTTCTCCATCACTTATCTCTAGTCTCCGTCCCTCATCTTCCTCTGTTTCTCCTCTCCATTCCTCATCATCCTCTGTCTCTCCTCTCCATTCCTCATCTTCCTCTTTCCTGTCCATCCCTCATCTTCCTCTCTCCTCTCCATCCCTCATCTTCCTCTCTCCTCTCCATCCCTTATCTTCCTCTCTCCTCTCCATCCCTCATCTTACTCTCTCCATCTCTCATCTTACTCTCTCCTCTACATCCCTCATCTTACTCTCTCCTCTACATCCCTCATCTTACTCTCTCCTCTACATCCCTCATCTTACTCTCTCCTCTACATCCCTCATCTTACTCTCTCCTCTACATTCATCTTCCTCTGTCTCTCCTCTCCATCCCCCATCTTCTTCAATCCTCTCCATCCCTCATCTTACTCTCTCCTCTACATCCCTCTTCATCCTCTGTCTCTCTTCTCCATCCCTCATCTTCTTCAATCCTCTCCATTCCTCATCTTCTTCAATCCTACCCATCCGTTATCTTCCTCTTTTCTCTCCATCCCTCATTTTCCTCTCTTCTCTCCATCCCTCATCTTCCTCTGTCTCTCCTCTACATTCTTCCTTCTCTCCATCCCTTCTCTTCTTCTCTCCTCTACATTCCTCCTCTTCCTCTTTTCTCTCCATCCCTCATCTTCATCTCTCCCTCCTCTCTGTCTATTTTTTCCTCTCCTCTTCTTCTTCGTCCCTCTCTGTCTCTCTTCTGCTATCGCACATTTTCTTTCTCTGTCCTCTTCCCCTTGGTCTCTCCTTCTCTTCTTCTCCTTTCCTATGTCTTTTTTCCTCTCTCCATTTGCTCAGAGTAGCCTCAAGCTGTGACCCACTTTTGGTGTTTCACACAAAAATCAACAATGGCTGGATGGGAATTACAGATCACAGAGGCAAATATAGTTCAGAAGGAAATGGAAATTATGTTTGCCGTTAGATGCCGGCTCCTCAATCAGTGGCACGTGTTCGCCAGGTGGTATCTCTGATGGGCTCAGGGGGTATGTTTGGTTTTTAAATTAAACCCATTAAAACAGTTTTGAGTTTAACAAATAATAAATGATAAATTAAAATAGTATACATAATAATTTTAGTTCTGAAAAGGCTTAAGGGAATCTATTGAACGGGTTTATATTGCGGTGCCCTTAGAATAGGTGCAATCATGCCAGGGGGTACTTATGATAAAGCAGACCTACAGATAAAGCTTACCCTTTGGGACTTAAGGGTCCATTTATACCAGAGGTGGGACAGATGGGTGCAGAGACCCCCTCCCGCTGTCTTGTAGACCTGCTCACATCGCACTTCTATCTAGATGTTAATAGATACACAGTAAATAAGTGTTTTTACTTGACTGATAATTTAATGAGGGGACAAAAATTGGTCCTGCACAGGGGCCACTTGGGGACTTGGTCTGCCACTGCCTGCGGCCCGAAACACTGGTTTGAAAATGCCACTAATATTGCCCTATTATCTTAAGCGATGGTCACCCGACCCCGCAACCCCAAGTCTACTTCTCTTTTTGCTTTGGTCCTTCCTCACGTGTCCAAGTCAGTGCCTGCATGACGTGGACACTTCTTATTAGATGTAAATCAGCCAAGGTTCACTCCAGAAAAAGCACTGATGTCAGCAGAGAGGAATAAAGAGATCTGGCGATCTCTGCTGCATTGCATCCCTGGATTTACAGCCCCTCAGATCCAGAAACAGCAGTAAGGGACCTAGAGGGGGTTTAGGTGAGTATCTTCTGGCTTCACAAAAGCTAGTAGGATGGGTTAGGGGGTGGAAACAATATAGTTTTTGACTTGGGCTTTAACAAAGGCCTGTTTTTAAGGGATCCTTCAACCTTTTCATTGCCACCAACGTAATTATTATATCAGCAGCAGCTGCAGCATAAAAACAAATTCTCGGCCCCTATAGCAGCAAGGGGTATGTTTACCTTTTCTCTGCAGGCTACTGTCCTATGTAGTTGATGTGAGCACTTCTACATTGTAGAGAACATTCCTTGCCTCCCCTCCGTGCCTGATCCCCCCCCCCCGTTTTCCCCGACATGTGTCCCAGGCTTACCTGTCCCTTCTGGTCGCCCAGGACCATCATGGTGGTTGTCAGGATAGAGAATGGCGGGAAGGAAGGGAACAGCTACTTGCTGATCTTCCCTTTGAAGTATGAACTTGGAAGTGCTCAACTCCGAGCATTTCCGGGTTCAGAGCTGTCAACCCTGGCCATTATGGTACAATCTGTGCTTGATCAGCTTCAACTGAGTACAGAGGTGACACTAGAGGTCTGATAGACCCCTGATTTCTCCTTTAAGATAGAACCTGTCACCTGTACTATGCTGTGATAGCAATATAGTAAAAAAAAAAAAATGCTTAAAAAAATTTCAATTTAATAAAATAAATTGAAATCAAGAACACCCCCCAAGTAATGTTAAAAGCCCCATGCAAATATGAAGAGAAGCATGCAATGGATGTGCACACGTATGAAAAAGATGTGTGCGCCACACATTATGTATCACCGCATACGCCAAAATGAAAGCAATCATTTCAAGGTCATCATTTGCTGTTACCTCTAAATTGGTGAGCTGTGAAGGCTTTTTTCTACGCATTGCCTATGAACAATTTTTGGCATTGTAGTTTTTCACAGGTGCATACAATTTTGAGGCTTTAGCTATTTGGTATCTGTTTACTCAGGGCAACTCAGGGCAACCTCATTTTTTATATTTTACCCTAAAAATTTGGTATTATTTTGTGTTTACATGCACTAAAACTAATTGAGTGCATTGTTTACTGAAAGTAGATTATATAAACAGTATGTCACATAAATTATGTCACATAAACTGCCATTATTTTATTCTCCAGGGTCTATGCTTTCAGAAAATATATGATGTTTTTTGGGGGTTTTATATAATCTTCAGGCATAAAATGTGCATTTTAACACGTGTGCAAAAAAAAAAAGAAAGAATGGCTCCGGCAGGGAAAGGGCTAAAAGTTTTAGTCTAGCTCCACTTTAATAAAATGGATATAATTTGGCTATGAGATTCTCATGAGACACTACTTCCCTCTGACTCTAAATTTATCCAAGTGTCTCTTAGAAAAGGAACATCTTGTCCTGATTTTTTTTTTTTTGCATTTTGTGCAGCTGGCAAACATGGTGATCTCCCTTTCAACATCAGCCTATGAAAAGTTTAAAGGGGTCCCCAGGTAGATTATTGCTGATATAAACCAGTAAAGTTCAATCAATCAAATTACAGCTCCAATGACAAATATTTTCATATCTTCAAAAAAAAAAGGTTGACATACACACAAATCGCCAATATAGACTCACCGGCCACTTTATTTGGTACACCTGTTCAATTGCTCAATAACACAAATTGCAAATCAGCCAATCACATGGCAGCAACTCAATGCATTTAGAGCCCTTTCACACTGAGCCACCCCAGGCGTCGGCGGTAAAACGCCGCTATTTTTAGCTGTGCTTTACTGTCGTTTTTGCGGCGCTATTCGGCCGCTAGCGGGGCGCTTTTAACCCCAGCTAGTGGCCGAAAAAGGGTTAAAACTACCCAGCAAAGTGCTGCTACAGCGGCGCTTTGCCGGCGGTTCGGCGGCGCTGCCCATTGATTTCAATGGGCAGGGGCACTTTAGGAGCGGTGAGTTCACCGCTCCTAATGCGCTCCAAAGAAGCTGCTGGCAGGACTTTTTCTGACGCCCTGCCACCGCACCCTCGGGCTTTCACACTGGAGTGAATGGAGCCGCTGTTTCAGGGCGCTTTGCAGGCGCTATTTTTAACGCTATAGCGCCTGCAAAGCGCCTCAGTGTGAAAGGGGTCTTAGGCATCTCGATGTGGTTGATGAAGACGACTTGCTGAAGTTCAAAGCGAGTATCAGAATGGGGAGGAAAGAGGATTTAAGTGACTTAGACCGTGCCATGGTTGTTGGTGCCAGACAGGCTGGTCTGAGTATTTCAGAAATTGCTGATCTTCTGGGATTTTCACAGACAACCATCTCTCGGATTTACAGAGAATGGTCCAAAAAAGAGAAAATATCCAGTGATTGGCAGTTGTGTGGAGGAAAATGCCTTGTTGATGTCAGAGGAGAATGGGCAGACTGGTTTGAGATGATAGAACGGCAACAGTAACTCAAATAACTACTTGTTACAACCAAGGTATGCAGAATACCATCTCTGAATGCACAACACATCGAAGCTTGAAGCCGATGGACTACAGCAGCGGAAGACCACACCGGGTGCCACTCATGTCAGCTAAGAACAGGAAACGGAGGCTACAATTTGCACAGGCTCACCAAAATTGGACAATAGAAGATTAGAAAAACATTTCTTAGTCTGATGACTTTTGATTTCAGCTGCGACATTCACATGGTAGAGTCAGAATTTGATGTAAACAACATGAAAGCATGGATCCATCCTCCCTTGTATCAATGCTTTAGGCTGGTGGTGTAATGGTGTGGGGGATATTTTCATGGCACATTTTGGGCCCCTTAGTACCAATTGAGCATACGCCACAACTTACCTGAGTATTGCTGCTGACCATGTCCATCCCTTTATGACTACACTGTACCCATCTTCTGATGGCTCCTTCCAGCAGGATAATGCACCATGTCACAAACTCAAATCTTCTCACCACTGGTTTCTTGAACATGACAATGAGGTCCCTGTACTCCAATGGCCTCCACAGTCACCAGATCTCAATCCAATGAGCACCTTTGGCATGTGGTGGAATGGGAGATTCGCATCATGGATGTTCAGCCGACAAATCTGCAGCAACTGCATGATGCTATCATGTCACTATGGACCAAAATCTCGGAGGAATGTTTCCAACTCCTTGTTAAATCTATGCCAGCAAGAATTAAGGCAGTTCTGATGGCAAAAGGGGGTCCAACCCGGTACTAGCAAGGTGTACCTAATAAAGTGGCCGGTGAGTGTAGAGAAGTCCAATAAACACTTTTAGCTCTCGGTGCAAGAAGGCTTAGATTCCCTATCAGTTAAAGAGGAATTATTGCGGAAACCGTGACCAAAAGAGTAAAGCAGAGGGCAAAAGACAAATCACCATTATTGCCTTTAGGTCAGCCTTTATCAACCTTTTTAACAGGGAGGGACCCTTAAAATAACTTTCAGGTCTCAAGGAACACTCGTTAATAAATTATTTTCAGTAAGAATAAAAATTATGCATGCCATAAAAATGACAATACTGATGATAATAACAATGGCAAAAAAAAGAAATGCAGACACTAAAATTGGTAGTGCTCCCTCACATTTTCGGTCAGTGAATTGCTTCCTTTTGTTAGTGGCCAGTAGAAAGGGTCCCTTATCTTGGTGGTCATTTGCAGAATGGTCCCTTTATACTGGTGCTTGGTGGGAAGAATTTCCCCTTACAAATAGCTAAAAAGATCATTGGAGACCGTGGTCATTTATCTGAAAGACAGAAATTGCTCAAGGAACCCCTAGCAACCTCTGGAGAGAACCTAGGTTTCCATGGAGCCCCGGTTGAGAGAGGCTTCTTTAGACCCCCCCTGCGGCTGATCTTTCTCCATTACTGGCTTACCATGCCTTGTTCTGCACTGTGCCCAATATTTCTTGGTACAAAATTGAAAAACACGGGGATATATACAAGAGCATGCTCTTGTATATATCCCCATGTTTTTCAATTTTGTACCAATAAATATTCACTCGAATTTAATACATTTATCTAGATTGCCTTTCCTTTGAGCCCCGCTTTTCTTTTGGTCCCCCCCTGTTTGGGACAATTTTGGGTTACAGATGTACGGGGGCTGTAGGGCAACCATAGCTTTAGGGTACAGAATTTATATACATGGTAAAACAAGCCTCATTACTCTTTATTTGATTCCTCACATAAAGTGACATTGGTATGCCCCATTGGACACTTCTACCTACAGGTAAGCTTATGATGAAGCTTACCTGTAGGTACAAGGAATATCTCCTAAACGTGCACCGTTTAGGAGATATTCAGTGTCTCTGCAGCCGGTGACGTTACCGGCGCATGTGTTCTGAAGGAATGGTGCAAGCATGCGGTTCCTTCAGAGCCCCGTGTCGTAAACATTGACTCCCTCTCTCATGCTTGGGAGTTATGTCACCATGACTCGGCCATTTAAAGGACCAGGGCCCGCGAACCTGGAAGGAAGACTACGTGAAAATGGAAGCCCTGTCGGCGGTGACAGTGTGAATCTAGAGGGCTTAGTTTCAAAGTAAGTCTTTCATAATGTGCTAGTATGTGTTGCATACTAGCACATTATGACTTTACCTTGCAGGAAGAAGATTTATATATTTTTTTAGTTAACTTTACTTCTGCTTTTAAAAGGATGGTCCTTTTTTGGATTCAAATCTCCTTGTCCCTTAATCCTCCTCAATGTACTGTTTAAAGCAGAGCTCCACCCAAAAATGGAACTTCCGCTTTTTGGAATCCTCCACCCCCCTCTGGTGTCACATTTGGCACCTTTCAGGGGGGAGGGGGAAGCATATACCTGTATAATACAGGTATTTTGCTCCCGCTTCTGGGCATACCCTGTTTCCCCGAAAATAAGACCTAGCATGAGTGTCGGTGATGGCTGCAATATAAGCCCTGCCCCCCAAATAAGCCCTACCCTGTTTCCCCGAAAATAAGCCCTACCCTGAAAATAAGACCTACAAGGACTTTAACTAGGGCTTATTTGGGGGTAGGGCTTATATTGCAGCCATCACGCTAGGTCTTATTTTCGGGGAAACAGGGTAGATACCCGAGCCACCCACAGGTATCTACAGGTATCTGGTGCCTTCTCTGTCCCCCCCGCTGTCTTCTGGGAGATACCCAGAAGACAGCAGGGACCAGCGGTATTGCGCAGTGCGAGTTGCGCATGCAGTAAGGAACCAGGTAGTGAAGCCGCAAGGCTTCACTTCCTGATTACCTTACCGAAGATGGAGACTGCAGGACCTGAGAGCCGAGAAGGAGATCGGCTTCGGGTGCCCCGACATCGCGGGCGCCCTGGATAGGTAAGTGTCCTTATTTTAAAAGTCAGCAGCTGCAGTATTTGTAGCTGCTGACTTTTAAAAAATAAAATAAAAATCGGCGGAACTCCGCTTTAACTGCCATAGTTGTTTATAATGCAGTAAACTTTTCATCTTTCCTTCAAATTAGGAAGTTCCACCCAATATACAACTAGGTCTTAAACTAAAGACCACCCCCCCCCCCCCAGTTTTTGGATATTTTTTTTCTTTTTTTTTCTTTTTCTTACCTTTTTTAAGTACAAAGGTCCTAGTGGTGAGGTACGTACAAAGGTCTGCGGCGAGGTACATAATTTCCTCTTCTGCCTTGAGCCCCCCTCCCCCCCCCGTTGCCTTCTGGGACCTGTGTGTGTCCCAGAAGATGGCAGGACCATTCAGAAAGCGTTGCGTGACTCGTGCATGCGCAGTAGGAAACCGGCACTGAAGCCTGAAGGCTCCAATGCCGGTTTCCCTTAGTCGCAATGGTGGCGCCTGCACCCGATCCGATTGAATCAGCTTCAGGGGGGGCAACATCAAGGGATCCCTGGACAGGTAAGTGTCCTTATTAAAAGTCAGCAGCTACAGTATTTGGAACTGCCCTTTAAAATGGAGGAACACTGCGCTGCTTACAGGGGTTTTTTTTGGCCGTTGAATGGTATAGTGGTTTTATCCATGAATATATACGGCTATTGGCCAGCCTGTGTTTATATTGAGGACCCCCACCACTATTCCTTTGGGCAAGGACTAATGTGTTGTTGTACAGTTTATTATGGAGAGGTATCCCTTGGTATAGTCATTCTTTGAGAAGAAACTGTTATCCACATAGTCACCATATAGCATCCAATTTTAGAAGATCTATTTCCAACTATTTTCTGGGGGTGTGTCTTTCCATCATATTGTCACACTTACGCCTAGCGCAGGTGGTCAGGCAGGTTTACTGGTACTTGGTTGACCCCAGGTCTTATACACAATGCAAAAGTGCCTGGCTACCATGCCAGGGCAGGTGCAAACTGAGCACAGTAAGCAGATACTTGCAGTTGGCAGACAGGCAAAGTGGTTTGCATCAATTACCTTGCAGGTGGACAGACAGGGAGCATACATGACATCCAAAACCAGGATGCTGGAATAAGATCAGCAGCTGTCTTGGAACTGGAGTGTTAAACCCTCCTTAGATTATTCTCCTTTTGAGGAGAGCCCCTCAAGACCCTTAGAGGCAGGCTGGAAATCAGCCACCAGACCGTCAGACTGGGCATGGGACACCGGACCATCAGGAGCATCTGGCACAGGACCATCAGGCTGGGCATCCAGCACAGGATAATCAGGCTGGGCATCCAGTACAAGACCATCAGACAGGGAATTTGGCACAAGACCATCAGGCTGGGGCTCCAGCACAGGACCATCAGGCTGGGCCTCCAGCACAGGACCATCAGGCTGGGCATCTGGCACCAGACTATCAGGCTAGGCATTGGTCAGGGGATTAGCAAGGTCAGGTTGGTTAGCAGAAAGTCTATGCAGCCAAACTAGATGGTAGACAGAGAACTAGTAACGTCAAGCTGGATAGCAGGTGATATGTCACTGGACTCAAGCATGATAGCTGGAACACAGGCTGGATGTAGCTTAGAGAAAAGGTTGATGGCACCAACTGGCTGCATGAGACAGTCTATCCAAAGGATAATTGGAACTTCTTAGGTTTGGTCAGATGTAGTTGCAGTAGTGTGAGGCCAGGTTACAGAAAGTCCCGAATATGAAAAAGCAGGAGGCTCAATTGGCATGGGCTGGACCAGAATAACTGGTGGAGAGGCAGACTGGACCACATCAGCAGGTGTAGAGACAGACTGGACAGCATTGGCAGGTGTGAAGACAGCAGAACTTGGGGACAAGTTAGCCTGGATGTGCGTCCAGGGACGTTTAGGGACAGGCAAAGGTAGGAGTAAGCTAGAGGGCCTGACTTTTGATGACTTATGCCGTGTACACATGGTCGGACTTTTCAGCAACAAAAGTCCGACAGCCTGTCCGACAGACTTTCGACAGACTTTTGGTGGACTTCCGACGGACTTTCTAACGAACGGACTTGCCTACAAACGATCACACAAAAGTCCGACGGATTTGTATGTGATGACGTACACCGGACTAAAATAAGGAAGTTGATAGCCAGTAGCCAATAGCTGCCCTAGCGTCGGTTTTTGTCTGTCGGACTAGCATACAGACGAGTGGATTTCTGGGTCCGGCGGAGTTACGACGTAAAGATTTGAAGCATGTTCCAAATCTAAAGTCCATCAGATTTGCGACTGGAAAAGTCCGCTGAAGGTCCGGTGAAGCCCACACATGATCGGATTGTCCGCCGGATTTGGTCCGTCGGCATCCGTCGAACCAGTCCGGTCGAAAAGTCCGACCGTGTGTATGCTGCATTAGAGTGAGCACAGGTTTTTGCAAGCTTTTACATAGGAACAGAAGTCCTTTTGGAGAGAGGGCTACCAAAGCCCACAAGAAACCAAAGAAAAAGTTTTAGTAACCCCTGGGTGCCCAGCCGTCTTAGCGTCATGTGCTTCTGAAAGCACTTTAAGCCTAAGGTGGAGGGGAACAAACAGCTTTCCAAGGGGTAAATTGGGCAGAGAAATAGACTGAGCCTTTAAAATAGAGTCCAAAAGGTCAGGGGAAAGGGCCCCATCACTTGTGCTATTGGTAAGATATTGTGAAACTAGTGCCTCCAGGAAAGTCATGGTAGGCAATGGGAATTTTTACACAGTACAATAATGGAACAATTGCATGTTACCCATCTGTGGGAGGAAATGTGACACTTGCAGAATATTTTTTATATTATTTGGTACTGTTAAATATCTGCTTTGATTTGTCTTAGGTAGAGAAAGTTGTTCAGGCATGTGACAGGGTGACCATACAGGAGCCCAACTGAGAGACAGTTGTCATTCTATAACGGAAGGTCCCCAAACAAGAAACTTCATGACAGGATCACCAGGAATTATTTTATTTAACACTGCAGTTTTAAAATGACTGGAAACAACTTTTGAAGTTACATTAACATATTAAACCTTGCATGAGATATATTAGTAATTGAGTTTATATCTACCTTAAGTCAATATCATTTCCAGTACCCTATCGGAAGGACAATTCCTGGTGACTTTCCACCCTGCAGGGCCCATATGATACATTTTTATGCCTGTGTGTCATTTTATGTTGCAGAATTGATTCGTTCACTCACGTGCCCATGTTCCTATTAGCATGTGACAGGCAGTAGAAAAAAATTATGAGGTCTATTGAATAATTGACATTTAGATGTGTGAGTGAGAAGAGTGTAAACTAATGACCAGAGACTGGATAATGAAATGGAAAAACACCAAATGTTTCTGATACAACAGGGGATGAAGTGATATTGGTCAGGCTGTCATCCATTAGAATTTTCCACTTCTCCCCTGTTATAGCTGTGTAAATTGTGGACTGCCGCAGAAATTTTGGACCACAAACAACTATTCAGTAGTGCCTTTAATGTATATATATATATAGCTAAAAGTTGTTTGTTAGTTTTGGCTAGAGTAGGGAAAGGTGTAGACTCCTGTCAGTTTATTTTATGGTGAGATTTCCCTTCAATTCCTGTCCCAGAGAGACAACAGTGAGGAACTCAAATTCATATATGTAACCATTAGAAGATTTCCCCTCACCTCTTGTTCCGATAACAACGTGACGCAATGTGACAATGGTCACCAGGACAAATAGAGAGGGTAAATCTACTTAGCTTGAAAACGGCAATACTTCCATTTTGGATATATTGTGAGGCACTAAACTAACAATTGGTTTCTTTTGTCTATTTGGATATCAAAGTTAGATTACTATATTGTCCTTCCTGACTGCCCACCTGCCATGGTCATTTGAGAGGGTCTTGCTTATGCTGAAAGATTTTTTTATTTTGGGGTGAGACCGTGGAGGGGGTGTTGGCAGATGTTGGAACTTCATCATGGAGATCTTACTACTGGAGTCCAAGAGTCTCAAAAGAAGCCAGTCAATGAATTATCTAATCGCTATCCAGTAATACTAATAAAAGATCCGAAATACTTACCTTTTCATGACACAATATAGCTTAAAGTTACTTTGTTGGTCACGTGACCAAAAGCTTATGTTGGCTGAAATCATTTGAAATTAGAGTATAAATCCACTTTATAGATCGTAGGTCTGCTTATTATTTTTCTGTCTCTACTCTTTATGACTGGGCCTTTTGTTTTTTAGATTCCCTGTAACGACTCCCTCCCTGGACTTATATTTTTTGACAAGATCTTGAGCCTTCCTGCCACTTGGTTGGTCCATAATTTCTGCTGAGGTTTTGGTGGCTTCCTCACTTTCTTCCATAATTTCCCCTGCTCCAGTGGCTCCCACATGAAGCTTGAAGCGATTCCTGGTGCCCCCCAAGATGGGGACCTAGAATTTGTGCTGGCCACAGAGAAGGAATTTGAAGAAATTGTGTCCATGTCTCATGGGATATATGGAGGACTGGATTATCTGCCCAGTCGCTATCACAGCTGGGTGAACGAGAAGGACCGGATGGTGATACTGGCCAAGAAAAAAGGAGATGTTGTAAGGATGTGTCATGAACAACAGACATATGAACTTGCTCCTCCTACAGGTTTTCTGTTTAGTGTTTAGTGCTTTTTGAAAATGAAGGAATTCAATTCCACAGCAATAGGGAACAAATGAAACAATTACACACAGCCTAAATTGATGTTGCAGCTTTATATGTTTAGCGGGAAAATGTTGAACCACCAATGTTTAGCCTTTTTAAGATTGGCCACAGTATGCTCTCAAGCATCTAGATCAATGATTATCAACTTTATGTCAAAATCTTCATTGCATTTTCTCTGAAAGAAAAAAGTATCTGTAGGTATCTTGGTTATTTTATATGCAGTACTAATAATACTCTGGGGTCTTAAAGCAGAAAACCAGGACACAAGATAGGCAGTCCCACGAAAATGTATTATAAATGTTGATTTATAGAACTAATTGGTAAAATTACCAAGATCATCTTCTAAAATGTTTTCACTGATTTCGCTTTCCTCTTTCAAATTCAAGAGATGTAGCCTAGAAAGATAGATGGCTTAAAGCGGAGTTCCACCCATTTTGACATGTTCCTCAGATCATAATGCCCACCCGCAGTACAGTCGTAAATGAATATTCTATTTTTTTTAAATGTATTTAGGCGGCACTTTCGGTATTGGTCATCAAGGCAATTTTATCATTAAGCAATTCCCTTGGACTCCTGGGATATCAGCGTCATCTATCCCAGGAGTCTTCGGGAAGCCCTCCTGACCGCACTTGCCATCCGATTTCTCTTTTGATTGACAGGTTGCCATAACAATGGGCCAATAACTTCAGCCGACGCCACTCAGTGTCATCACTGCGAAAAGGGGTGCCACTGAGTATGTATCAAACATCAGTTATGTTTGATACATACTCAGTAGCGCCCCTTTTCCTTGTTTTTTCTTCCAGTACATTGGACTTGGCTTCCGGTCCTTTTTGGTGGCTGCCTTGATAGACTTACCTTCCACTCATATATATGATTTATATATGTTTGTGTGGATTCTGCCCTTGTACTTATTTGAACAGTTGACTGAGGTACTTTGTACTGCGCCTTTTTCACTTGTATAAGTGTCATCACTGCGCAGCATGAGATTGGGAGGTGCATGGTGGGTAGTCCGCTGCACAGAATCCCAGAAATACACAGGAGCGGGATTCAGATGCCCACATTTGTGATGGCCGCTGCCTGCCTGCCTACTAGGATGATATAAGAAATAACAAATTTATAATTAAAAAGTATGAAGACAGTTATGACAATATGCAAATGATATAGTACGAGTACTAAGATTCACGGGACGCTTTTGTTAAAGAATTGCTTGGGAGACTGGAGCTCCACTTTAAGAGACAGTAGATAGTAAGAAAATGTAGATGCATAGTTGCATACTGTAATACTGGGTGGAGATTTGCTCTGCAAAATACTCATTAGGCATGATATAAGGGGTTGCTATGCTGTCTATCAGCCTACATTGGGAAATGTAAAGGCAGAGGTGCAAATGTCATGTTATTGGGGTGCAATCACTACAACCCATAGGAATTGTTACCCTAATCAGGACGGAGATTAATACATGATCCAAAATGTTGGCTGCAGCTCAGGGACTTTGATTAGGGGTAGGCATAGCTAAAAATGAAAAAAACAGGCTGTTGTTTATTTTGGCCCTTGACCTGCAGTGTCCAATTTGATAGTAAAAGTGGATACTGGAGTTAAGGTAAATGTGAGTAGAGTGTTCACATATGGAACCCTGATGTTTTTGTTCTTCCCCCTGCTTTAGATTGGCCTCATCTCTATGTTTGTGGTGGATGGAGGGGAAACAGCTCTTCTAGAAGGGCTCCGCGTGGCACCCTGGGAGAGAGGCAGAGGAATAGCTGGAGTGCTTCAGAGGTTTGGTTGCCAGCTGGTGAAACATCGATACCCAAGTGTCAAAGTAATGAGGTTGACCAGGGATGACAAGCTGACTCCAAAGGAACTTAACAAATACAAAGTCATTTCTAAACAGGTAAAGTTGCATGGAACAACAGAAGAAAACTGTGGTGGAACAGGACATTCCATTATTCCAGCTTTATTTTGAAATATGTTTTTTCTCTCTGTCTCCCTATCCTTTCCTCGTGTCCCATTTTCCATCAAAATATTCCCCTCTTATGCTTTCTTTTCATTACCTTCCTTACCAGGGTATACTACTTGTTCATTTTAATGCACCTGAACTCTCCTCCCGATTATCTTCCATTCCACTACCCCCTGGGCCATCACGTCCTTCTCCACCCATCCTCTTGTCTCCTGAAGAGGTCCAAGGAGTCTTCCTGGAGCGTGGGGGCCTACTGAAGGATCTTCTGCCCAATCAAACACTCATCCAAGACTGGCAGCCCTTCCAAGCTTTGCCTGGCAATCATGACCTGCTCCGCCGCAAATCTATTCGCTGGATGGCAGATGACAGCATTCGGCCAAGGGTGGCTTCTCTGTGCACCGCACCATTCCCTGTACCGGCAGGGCCTCTCTGCTTCTACCTCAACATTGATGTCTTTGGCTCTGGTTTGAGGGGGGCACAAGAGCAGTTGCTGTCTCACCTAGCGGCACACGTGCCATTGTTACCAGCGGATGTAAAATGCCAGCTGTTCCTGCCACCTAGCATGTGGAGGCCCATGGCTGATTTTTGCACTAATGTATTAGGTTTGAAGCTGGACAAAGGGTACACAGAGCAATATCTCCTAGAAGCAGATATATAGAGGGGATTCGTACCCTATTTACAGCAAGGGGGCAGGAATGACCCCATCTCAGTAATGCTAACAGCCTTCTTTAGCTGAGCCTACACATCAAACATACTGTACATGTTGATCCATGATAATACACCCCCTTATACACTTTTTGCCGCTACTGTACATATGTCATTCTCCTAAAGAACAAAACCATAGATTATGCTCAATAACCTGTATGCTTCCCTGTACAGATAACAGTGATTCAAAGTAATAGTTCATGTCATCCCCGATGAACCCCCAGCTTTTTTTTTTTTTACCTAATATTTTTTTTCTAACAGTTAACAATTTTTGCACCAAAATAAGGTAATTTGTGGCACTTATTTTTACATACTGGGAGGTGCGTTAAATCTATTTTCCTTAGTTCCTGAGAGGATTAAATAATGATAACATACAAAATTAGCAACTCCTTTCAAGATACCATTGCCTTCAGCTGTATATATACAACAAGAAGGAGGCCTTCCCTTTTGTACTATGTTGCTAACATTGCACTATACATGTGAGGGTATATATGAGTGTCTCTGTGTGTATATATAATATATTTATTTATACGCAGTATAAGTAGGGGAGTTTGAAGCAAAATAAGGGTGGGTTGGGGGTTTTGTACTCTGTACTGAGATAACTGGGTGTGTGATAAAATATTTATATATTTATTGCACTTTTAAAAAGAGCAAGGGAGGGTAAGAAAAATGCACTGTAATGTATGTATATATACATACACATACACCTTTTGTAAAGTACATGTAGATAGGTACCTGAGATATATCATCAGGTAGCTATGTACAATAATTACCTGTAGAGGAGAAATATTTAGAAGTATGCAATAATTTGCACTACACATACTGACTTTAACAGGTGGTGGTTACCTAGAGAGAAGAGGAAGCGAGGTTGTGGACTTAACCATTGCTCATGAAGCAATTCTCCAGCTTCTCCTGAATATGTGGTCTTTTTGATCATTACTAAATGCATAGGCTATGTTCTCATGAAAATGAAGTGTTGGTGATTTCCCTGGTCTCTAGTAAACAGATGGACTATGTTCTCATGAATATGAAATGTCGGTGATGTCACTGGTCTCTAGCGATTGGACGGTCTGTGTTCTCAGGAATCTGAAGTGTCATTGATGTCAATGGTCTCTAGTGATTGGACGGGCTGTGTTCTCATGTATATGAAATGTCAGTGATATCACTGGTCTCTAGTTGTTGGTCAGTCTGTGTTCTCATTAATATGGCGTGTCATTGATGTCACTGGTCTCTCGTGATTGACGGGTTGTGTTCTAATGAATATGAAGTGTCAGTGATGTCACAGGTCTCTCGTGATTGGACGTGCTGGGTTTTCATGAATATGAAGTGTCGTGATGCCACTGGTCTCTAGTGATTGGAAGGGCTGTGTTCTCATGAATATAAAGTGTCGATGATATCACTGGTCTCTAGTGATTGGAAGGGCTGTGTTCTCATGAATATGAAGTGTCGTGATGTCACTGGTCTCTAGTGATTGTACGGGCTGTGTTCTCATGAATATGAAGTGTCGATGATGTCACTGGTCTCTAGTGATTGGAAGGGCTGTGTTCTCATGAATATGAAGTGTCGATGATATCACTGGTCTCTAGTGATAGGAAGGGCTGTGTTCTCATGAATATGACATTTTGGTGATGTCACTGGTCTCTAGTAATTGAAAGGGATGTGTTCTCCTGAATATGACATTTCGGTGATGTCACTGGTCTCTAGTAATTGGACGGGCTGTGTTCTCATGAATATGACGTTTCAGTGATGTCACTGGTCTCTAGTGATTGGACGGGCTGTGTTCTCATAATTAGGAAGTGTCAGTGATGTCACTGGTCTATAGTGATTGGACGGGCTGTGTTCTCATAATTATGCAGTGTCAGTGATGTCACTGGTCTTTAGTGATTGGACGGGCTGTGTTCTCATAATTATGCAGTGTCAGTGATGTCACTGGTCTTTAGTGATTGGACGGGCTGTGTTCTCATAATTATGCAGTGTCAGTGATGTCACTGGTCTTTAGTGATTTGAAGGGCTGTTCTCTCATGAACATAAAGTGTTGTGATGTCACTGGTCTCTAGAGATTGCACGGGCTGTGTTCTTATGAATATGAAGTTTCGGTGATGTCACTGGTCTCTAGCGATTGGACGGGCTGTGTTCTTATGAATATGAAGTTTTGGTGATGTCACTGGCCTCTAGCGATTGGACGGGCTGTGTTCTTATGAATATGAAGTTTCGTGATGTCACTGGTCTCTAGCGATTGGATGGGCTGTGTTCTTATGAATAGGAAGTTTTGGTGATATCACTGATCTCTAGAGAACAGAAGGGCTGTGTTCTAATAAATATGAAGTTCCATTAATGACACTGGTCTCTAGAGAAGGGACAGGTTGCATTTTCATGATTATAAAGTGCCTCTGATGTCACTGGTTTGCATCCCCATTAATGCTAGACCGCAACTTGGCTTCCTCTCCTTTGAAAATGTGCCTAGAACATTTCAAAATATGAATAGGTTTTAATATTTATTGACCATAGGATAGTCACTAAAATCCTGCTTGTAATCCTGCTTTAAAATAATACCAGCACTACATTACATAGAAACACTGGACTATCATGTAGTCATCTCGTGAGGTCACTACTGTAGATCTTTGCCCATAGAGATAGAACAGTCTGTCCGATAATTATTAAGTTATACTCCTTTTTTTTTTTTTTCTCTCTTACAGGATCAATCCTCATGCAGGAAACAGGAATTTCGAAAGAAACAACTCAGTCACTCGGATTGATTAGTGCCATTGTCATTTGTAAATCATTTAGCATTAACCCTAGTCGGGTGGGGGTCTGGGGGAGGGGTCATAGATGGCAATATTGGTGTATAACTATACCACCGTAGAAACCACAAAATATAAGAATCCAGTCTGGATGGATTTACGGTGTCTGTACAGTTTTGAGGGTTTTTTTCACAAATGCAACCAAAAAACATAGAAAATAATATAAAGGATAGCTATTGATATTATATAGGCACATGAACAGATGATAGTGATAGAAAAAGTTCTTAAAAAAGTTATTATATGAAAAATAACTAGCTTATAATTTCCTAAATGGTAACAAAACTTAGTCAAAAGGCATATAGCTTGGTTGGCCATCTTCTGTTTTGGTGCCATATCTAGCCAGTACTCACCCCTAGTTTCAACTCTTCAATCTAATGGTAGTCTGAATGACCTTTGGGACCTCTAGACTACATGTTGTCCCTTTTTTCTCCTCTCTGCTTCAAACTGAGACTTTTAAGAGGTGAGTTGGAAGAATTACATACACAGTTAGTAGTTAGTCTGGTTGAAAAAAGACACAAGTTCATCTAATTCAACCAATAGTTAAAGTACATTTCAATACTCCGGTATGACAGTCCCAAAAGTCCCAAAAGGTATTGATTCACAAGCCTCATAAAGTAAACAAACATCTTCCTTTACCTTCCTTGACTGAGCCAAATCCTCCTTCATTTGTGTTACACACGCCCCCCCTCCCAGACACTGCAGCTTGCAGTGGAGGTTGCATCAATCTAGAAAGTAGTGGGTGGGACTAGGTAATGATTGGCAAGATACACACTTGTGAATCAGCTGTGACAATGCTGATAACCAAGCCCTCTGCAACATTTTTTTCAACCCACTGTAATGAAAAGTATGCACAGCCTCCATGAGTGTGGCAACTCTGCTCTGAGTTCAAGAGCAGTGGAGCATTGTTGTCACCCCATCACAGGAACTTGCAGTCACTGGCAGAATCAACAAATATTTGTGGGACTTTGTCAGATGGCTAAGAGAAAATTGTAAGTACAAATGCACTTACAATTTAGTGTTGCAGTACATACAGTATATTTAAAGTATAATTTACAGGCTACATGCCTTTCCTCCACACACTACCTTGGTGTTTGCTTAATTGATTAGCGCGGATTTGTCCCATAACTCAAAAGACAACCAACCAGTGCAATTTATTTGCTCACTTGTTGAATACTCAATAAAACACGACGTGTCTGATTCCATCTTGACCAAACTTCCAATAATCAGGCATATTTGGAAGCCATTGAAAGTTAAATCCTACTTCTCATCAAAATGTTTTTCTTAGTTCAGCTTCAAATGAGGAAGCATTAGTGAGGACATAGACAGCAATATACCTTGACAGACCCAAGTTCAAGTATCACCAGAAGAACAAGAACAGGATCATTGCCCGACCACTGTGTAGAGAAATGTTAAAATTATGATCTGTTGGGGGTACATTGAGGCTGGTATCTCAAGCCATCTCAAGTGTATCTCAAAACATTTTTTTTTGATAGAATGATAAAGGGTAAGCATCTTTTTCACTGTTCTCTGTCTAATTTGACTTTGTCCTTCACTTCCAGCCCCTGTTACAATATATTAGCAGATCAAGAAGTAAGAAATATCTCCTAGAGGGACACGGGGAGCAAAGCACTCTTTTTCTTAGTATGGTAGAGGGAGATTAGAACATTCTTCATGTTGTTGTAGCTGCCTGTGCCACAGCTTGAGATTTTCCCCAATTCACCAAGACAGAAAGAGACGGGACATCTCCCCAACAAGACCCAAGACAGAAGTCAAAAACCTAAACATGCGAAAATGAGGAGCTGGATTCTACTTATCAGTAGGTTAATCACATTCATACTGGGGGAACAGTGGCTCCAGTGTGTCTGCTCTTAACAAAAACAGGTACTCTTTAATAAAGAGGGGACCAAGTGTTCAAGAACAACATGTAAAAAGTCTAATGAGAACACCAAACCAAAGGTCTAGGTGTCCAAGTTCTTTAATGTCAAAGTATTTTTATAGTTCATAAAACAAAACATGAAGCAGCCAATGCATTTCAGGTGCTCAAAGATCTCCCTCTTCTTCAAGGCATTAAAACATTTCTGTATCTGTTTTTTTAGCCCTGAAGAAAGGGGGAGGTCCTGAAACGCACTGGTTGTCTTATGTTTTCTTGGTATGACTTGATACCAATATTAAAAAATGTTGGACTCCTGGACCTTTGCTTTGGCAAGCTCATTACACTTTGTACAAGTAGAAATTAAATACATGAGAAAGGTTCTAACCCTTCCCGCTATATCCAAAAACAGAAAACAAAACAAGATTGGAGATAGATTTTTTAGAAAATCAAGTAATACGATTTGGAATGATGAATGTTCTTGCTTAGTTAGCCCTTTTTGAAGGGTTTTTGTCACTCTGTCTCTCATGTAAAAATTTATCTTTCCACCTATATCTTTCATTTAGTTTAATCTCTTCTAATGTCAGACTCCCAGAACTTGGACTACCTTTCTAGAAACTTCAGACAAGCAACCTAGGTATAATACTGTAGGTACATGCCATTGGCTTATTATGGAAACCTATGGACAAAGCCTACCGCTACCTTAAACACAAAACTATCATCCATCCACACCCAAATATAAGCAGATGACCAAAGCCTACAGACATGCAACTAGAAACACACTTACACAGCTTATAGGCGCACAACTGTTGGGATTTTGGCCCAAAATTTAAAGTGGACCTATCATTAAAATTCACACAAAAGAGCACATGTACACATGCCAGCATCGCCAAATCACATCCTTATTTTAGGTTAAAAAATTACCTCTCACTTGCCATAAACATAAAGCTGCTTCTGATCTACCTTATGGGATCTAAGGCCTCGAAAGCCTAGATCACGCGGTCTTTGGCTGCCATGAGCTTTGTAGTGCTTTCAGGTCATTAGAGCCTACATAGAGTCTATTATTGCAAATAGTCTGCTATACTTGCAAGGGTGAATGAGGATCAGCAATGAACTGTTCCTACACTGTAGCAGTAAGCAGAACCTGACTTGCATATATATATACCTGTATATACTGTATTTACAAATTATGCATAGAGTTTAAAGAAAAAACAAAACAATAGTACATACTAGTAAGATTATTTATATGACGCTGGTCTCTTTCACAGGTATATAGACAAAATCTTTAATAGATTCCCTTCAAACACACAATCCCTGGCTCAAGACTAGCGCACACAACTGTAAGTACTTAGCAGTGAACACAAGCACTTAATTCTAAGCACATTATTAGAGCCCACAGCTGCCAATTGAAAGCACACAAAAAAAAAAACCTTGTGGCACCCACAGTGCTAATTGATTCAAATTTCCAATTGCATCTACAGAAAATTAAATGTCGTGTGGGCATTTTGCCATCACGTTAAATCTTTTTTTTTTTTTTTTCAGGTTGTTTTAAAAAAGAGAAGCGACGGGGTTGTAGCGTGTGTAGTGTAATGAAATTATTTTTGTATCACGAAAAAGGAAAATCACTTGTGTGAAGTTTTGTAAGAAGCGAATGTAACTTTAATTGTAATCACAATGTCTGGATCATCTTGGGAAAAAAACACAGTAAATGTGCTTGGCTCTTAAAAAAAAAAAATCCCCAAATTCCGCCTAAAAATTTTCATCACATTAAAAAAAAAAAAAAAATGATTATAAAATGATGGGGTAGTGGCCAGTATTAATTTGGGTCTGAAAAATTCCCATCACATTTAATAAAAGGAAAAGTAAAAATGTGATGTGGAGGTGCCCAGCATGAATTTGTACCTTCCTTGGAAATAAAAGCAAACATATGTGACATTGAAAAAAATACTCCCAAATATGTCTGAAAATTCCTATCACATTTAAAAAGAAAAAAAGTAAAAAGAAAAAGAAAATGATTATAAATTGATGGGGGAGTGGCCAACATTAATTTGGATCATCTTTGGAAAAAAAAAAAGTAAACGTATGTAGCACATTAAAAAAAAAAAAAAAAACACTCCCAGATTTGTCTGAAAAATTCCCCTTTCATTTAAGAAAACATAAGAATAAAAATTTGATGGGGATGTGGCCAGCATGAATTTGGATCATCCTTGGAAAAAAAGTAAACTTATTTGGCACATTAAAAAAAATATTCCAAACTGTGTCTGAAAATTCCCATCACATTTAAAAAATAAAAAAAGAAAATGATTAAAAATTGATAGGGATGTGGTCCATGTGAATTTTGCTTTCTCTAGGTGCAGGCTTGTATCCAGCAATGCTCTTTTGTATATATGCTTTCTTTTTCGTTAAATAACTCCATTTTGTTGGAACTGGTTACATAAGTAGTTTCTCAGCATTCCTCTTTTTTCTTGCATGTGATGATAAAGGGGGTGAGGAATAATTTGTTACAGTTGAATGAAATGAAAATGTAACATATCTTAGAACAGTTGTGGACCTGATCTCCAGGTTTATAAATAATCAGGGATTCATTTTAGGGGTGGAAGTATTTTAGAAAGTTGATCAACTTACCCGTTTGGTCCACATTTGGATCCTCTAACACTCCACTTCTGGGTCATATGACTTAAACCCATCACTAGGCCATGTTACCTGACAGCCATTTGGGTAAAGTCTCTGTTGACATCAGCTCTTCATTAACATCACATGACCCAGAACTGGTGTTTAGCGGGATCTCCTGGTCATGCCAGTCCGTCAACATTCCATTACTCTACTCAACCTCTTTAACACTTCCCTAATGATGCCCAGCATAAGCTTGGAGTTTAGGTCCCTTTTAAAGGCAACCTTTGAGGATAATATATGGGTCAATGCCATTGTTGACTGTTTTAGGTGCAAATTCTAAGGATAACATTTGGATCCTGGCATAACAACTTAATGTAGCTTAGATATTCTGATTGCACACTTCGTTTTGGGTTGACGAGTCATAAAGACGAGTCACAAAGAAACGAAGAAAGATGCCAACTTTCGAACCAATACCTTTAGGAAACCAGTCAGCATTGACATCTCAGGTGCTTTTATCCTCATTGGTTTACATTAGGGGGCTTGGGATTACTTTTTTATTTTGTTAAATTAAGCATTCCTAGTTAAGCACTTGCCATACAAATTCAGTGTCTCCCCTTCCTACAAACTTGCTACAGACCTTGTGTTTCCATACCTTGCCTATGCACTTAAACAAGTCTTTGCTGTCCTTGAATTAACCTCTTCTCTAAATATTGTCCATACCTTATGGAATCTTGAAGTCCTTTTAGTTGAACCGAAATTGTTGTCCTTGCTTTTCTGCGTTGGATAACATTAGTAATGTTAATATTATGCAGAAAATGTTGATTTAAAAAAGATTGAATAAGATTCCAAAAAAAAATTCTGGTGTGATTTTCTTTGTGTGCGTCTCCAGTTGCTCTTAGTCGAATGTCGTTGGTAGAAGAGTCCCCTCTATGGCCTGTCAGTAATTCAAAAGTGGTGACTTTATCCATTGTGAGCAAAGCAGTTAATCATGCGTATGCTTACGGACAGGGCCGGGACAAGGAGTGGGCAGGAGGGGCAGCTGCCCTAGGTTTATTGTAGGGATGGGGGCACCTTCCTTCTCTTACAAGGCTGACAGGAGTAGTGATAGCAGCACTGATTTTGACAAGCAAGTGACTGCTTGGCATAGGATCTAAGCTTGCACATCATAAAGGGAGGGGGGGGGGGCGCAGTTTGGCATATTTGCCCTGGGTGCTGCATCACCCTATTCCGGCACTGCTTTTGGATTTCCAGGTCCTTTTGCATTGGTTATGGCTGAGGACTTGGCAGTCCAAAATTCATGTTTTTGCATTGATGTACCAATAATTAAAGTGGATATTGCAATAGATTTACAAGTTTTCATGAATAAATTCCTAAAACGTCAACATGTGGAGCGACAGTATAATGGCAGGAGGGCTAGTCTATCAAAACTTAATTTCCCTTAAGTCATCCCTAATTTTGAATTTTGTTGGTAGAAGAGCCACCGCTATGGCCATCAGTTACATAAAAGTGTTCTTATCCATTGTGAGCATAGGGCTTAATAATGCTTATGGGCTATCAGATACTTTTGCAGTGGTTATGGATGAGTAATTGGTAGCCCAAAATTCATTATGCATTGTTGTACCCATTGGATAAAGTAGACATTTCACTGGGTTCGCAAGCCTGTATGAATAAATTCCTAAGATGCACCATGTAATCTGATGACAGTATCATGCCAGGAAGGCAAGTTAATCAACATTCTTTTATTCAGCCTCATACCTCCCTAACGATACACAGCAGACTGAAGCTTGGAGTTTAGGTCTATTTTAAAGGTAACCTTTAAGCATAAAAATATGGGCTGGATGACTTTTGTTAAGGTTCAAATTTTAGGGTCAACAAGCCGACCCTTTCTTAACTACCTAATGTGTCTGAATGCAGCTCAGGTGTTCTGATTGCACACTTCTTTTGGGTAGACAAATTATTAAGGCTGGCAACACATTATACAATTTTCTTGTACAATTTTCCTTTGGATTAACCAAAACCATATAATATGAGGTTAAACCTAAACACTTTGAATTTGTATGCTATAAGGCAGGCCCTTGCACTACATAGGTAAAGGTATATCTAAAGGAAATTAATTAAGAAAATTGTATAATGTATGGCCAGCTTTAGTCATGAAGAAAAGATGAGGATGCCAGCTCTGGAATCTGCACCTTTAGAAAACTAGTTGGTACTGACATCTCAGACGCTTCTATCTTCATCCATTTACATTAGGTGGCTTGAGTTTACTTGTTTGTTTTGTTAAATTAAGCATTCCTAAACAAGTATTTGGCATATGAATTGTGTCTCCCTCCTCCCCCAAACTTGCTATACACCTTATATTTCCATCCCTTGCCTATGCACTTAAACAAGTCGTTGCTATTTGTCCTCAAATTATTCTGAAGTGTGTCCACACATTACCGAATCTTTAAGTCTTTTTAGTTCAGCCAAAATTGTTGTCCCTCACTTTCTGCGTTGGATAACATTAGAAACTGAGTAATGTCAATAATATCTAGAAATTATTGATTTTAAAAAAGATTGAATAAGATTCCTAAAAACATTTCCTGTGTGTGTTTTTTTTTTTTTTTTTGTGTGCTTGCCCAGTTGCTGTTCAGGTGAATGTTGTTGGTAGAATAGCCACCGCTATGACTGACAGTTACCCTTAAGAAGTGTCCCTATCCATTGTATGCATAACAGTTAATAATGCTTATTCCCAATGACTACCAGGTCTTTTTTTTTATTGGGTATGGCTGAGAACTTGGCAGGCCAAAATTCATGTTATACGTTGCTGTATTCATGGATAAAGTAGGTCTTTCAATACCTTTTAGGTCTCCATGAAAATTTCCCAATATGACACCATGTAGAATGACAGTACAATGCCAAGAAGGCAAATTTTTTCTTTTCCAATAATTATTATTGTACAGTTTACATGGTATACAAAAGCATATACATTGTCAAATAAATGTCAAAATGTCAAAGAGCATCCCCCTATACCATTATGAGCCATAATGTAGTGACCGAGGAACAGCAAAGTTAGAAGAAACTTGGCCTAACATTCAGGCTCTGTCTAAAAGAGCAACCACAAATTTAAGGCTCTGAGCCCAGAAGTAACTGGTTACTAAAGTAAAATAAAAGGGTATAACTGGAAATAATTGTGAAGTAATATTCCAATAAGCTCTAGGACACTCACATCCATATACATGGTGAGGTAGGTGTACCCCATTGTCAGAAAATAACCCTGAAGTCTCATAGCAGGCCACCTCACTCGTGAGGAAGTAAGAGGGTTAGAGAGGCTTTGTGGTCCCTCATCAGCAACCTAACAGATCCATTAGTTAATAACAGAAACCATAAAAAGGAAAGTAGGTAGAGGAATGAGAGAAAGAGGAAATGAAAGAAAGAAAGTGAAAGAGAAAGGCAGGGTTAGTCCCTTTGTCCCGGGCCCCAATCCCCAGGGTGGTCCAGCAGCTAGGGTGCCTGGAGGTAAGCAATCTAGGGGTTCCATACTTTTTCAAACTTAGCTTGTTTTTTTCTTTATGGATACTGGTCAGTTTTTCCTTCACCATGATCCGGGACATTTTATGTTTCACCATCGTGACATTGATCACGGGCAATTTCCATGATCGTGCTATGGTTATTTTGGCTGCTAGTAAGATAAAAAAAAATATGAGAGTTCGAAGATGTCTGGGGATCTCCTCCGACAGGTCAGCGAACAGTGCTGTTTTGTCGAATCTGAGTATATTCTGTCCAGTCACTGAAAAGTAAAGACTGAACACTAATCCAGAAACGTCGGACCTTTGGACAGGACCACCAGATATGAAACATATTGCCCTGCTGTCCGCATCCCCGAAAACAAAGGGCCGAAGTGCCTGGGTATATTTTCGCCAACCTTGTTGGGACGAGGTACCAACGCGAAAACACTTTGTAGTTTGCTTCCACAAGGGAACTATTGAGTATGCCCTTATGCACCATGGTCGAACACTTTATCCACAGCTCCTCTTCAAGTGTTTCACCCAGGTCTGATTCCTACGCCCTTTAGTAGGAAGACCTATTACCTTGGCCATTGAACAGGGTGTATATGTCTGTTATCCCTTCCCGTGAATCAGTGCCACGTATACACCTGTTCTCAAATAGTGTCCTTCTGGTTATGTCAACCTGATCCTTGTTTAGGGACTGCAGGAAATGTGTTATTTGGCATAGGTGGTAAGTCTCTGATGGGGGCATCTTTAGTGTTTTTCCTTAAAATAGGCGAGTTGTCTTATCCCCTTACGTTCTATGAGGTGCGCTATCCTGTAGGGGCCTTTGTCGACCCACCGGGTAAATTGTTGAATCTGCTGCCCTGGGGGAAGTGAGGATTATTAAAGAGGGGGGGGGCCACTGGAGTGTGGGGGGATTTTAAAGGGTATAATTTGCATGCCATGTTCAACAAACGTAAGGAGTGTGATAGAGAGGGGCTTAAAACCGCCCGAAGCTCCCTTGCCGGGAGTCACATTAAGAGATCCAGGGGGAGAGTCGGGCTAGCCTGTGCCTCCAGCCGAACCCAGTCAGGCTTGTACATCTTGTCAGGCTTGTACAGCTCTATAATAGCGCAGAAAGTGGGGGACTCCCAGCCCACCTCGCCATTTGGATATATATATATATATATATATATATATATATATATATATATATATATATATATATATATATATATATATATATATATATATATATATATATATATATATATATATATATATAGAGTGGAACGAGCCACCCGGCTACCCCCATTTTTCCAAATAAATTTATAGATCAAAGATTGCAACTTTCAGAAAAAAACAGAGGGAACTGGGATCGGGAGAGACCGAAAGTAGTATAGTATGTGAGGTAGAACCGTCATCTTAACTGCTGCTATTCTACCCATCCAGGAAAGATCATTGGCTTGGCAATTTTTTAGATCCCGTTCAATAAAGTTATAAAGGGTAGTATAGTTATCCCTGTACAACGTTGTAATAGCAGAGGTCAGTTTAACACCCAGATAGGGTAGCGCCTGCGTACCCAAGAAGGCAAATTTTATCATCATTTTGACACAATGAAGACAATAGCTTGGAGTCTAGGTCCCCTTTTAAAGCAACCTTTAAGGAGAAAAATATGGTTTGGTGCCATTGACTTTTTTAAGATGTGAATTCCAGGACCAACATGTTGATCCAGGTTAACTACCTAATGTGTCAAAATGCAGCTCAGTTACTCTAACTGCGCACTTGTTTTGGGTTGACAACTCCCTAAGTCATGAAGAAAAGATGAGGATGCCAGCTCTGGCACTTGCACCTTCAGAAAACTAGTTGGCACTGACAGCTCAGATGTTTTTATCTTCATTGGTTTACATTAGGTGGCTCTGGATTCCTTTTTTATTTGGTTAAAAGAAGCATTCCTAGTTAAGAATTTGCCCTATGAATTCTGCGTCTCCTCCCTCCTACAAACTTGTTACACAACTTATATTTCCATCCCTTTACTATCTGTCCTTAACTTAACCTTTGTTCTAAATAATGTCCACATCTCACGGAATCTTAAAGTCATTTTAGTTCAACCAAAATGATTGCCCTTGCTTTTCTGTGTTGGGTAACATCAGAAACTTAGTAATGACCATATTATTCATAAAATGTTAATTCAAAAAAAGATTGAACAAGAGTCCAAAAAAACATTTCCTGTGAGTTTTTCTTTGTGTGCTTGTCCGTTGTTGTACAATCGAATGTTGTCAGTAGAAAAGCCACCACTATGGCCGTCAGAGGTGTCATTATTCATTGTAAGCATAACACTTAATAATGCTTAAGTTTATGGACCACCGAGTCCTTTTTCATTGGTTATGGCTGAGGACTTGGTAGCCCAAAATTCATGGTATGCATTGTTGCATTTATGGTTAAAGTAGACTTTTCAATTCAAGTTTACGAATCTGCATACATAAATTCCTAATATTTCACTATGTAGAGTGACAGTAAAATGCTAGGAAGGTGAGTTTATCAACATTCTGTACACAACTCAACTTCTAGAACACCTCCCAGATCATGCATAGAAGACATACGCTTGGAGTTTAGGTCCACATTTAAAGCAACCTTTGAGGAAAAAAATATGGGTTGGTGCCACTTTTTAAAGGTGCAAATTCCAGGGCCAACATGCTGATACTGATTAATTACTTAATGAGCCCGAATGCAGCTCAGGTACTCTGACTGCACACTTGTTTTGGGTTGACGACTTTCTAAGTCATAAAGAAATATGAGGATCCCAGCTCTGCAACCTGTGTCTTTTGATAACTAGTTGGAGCTGACATCTCAGATGCTTCTATCCTTATTGAATTACATTGGGGTGGGGGGCTAGGGTTAAATTCTTTATTTTTGTTAAATAAAGCATTCCTAGTTAAACACTTGCCATATGAATTCAGTGTCTCCCCCCTCCTAACAATTTGCTACACACCTTTTATTTCCATCCCTTGCCTATGCACTTTAACGAATTTTAGCAAGCCTTGACCCCTGTTTTAAGTAATAACCACACCTTTCCTAAAGTCCTTTTAGTTCAAAAAAGATATGAAAAGAAAAAAGAAGGGGCTTCATGGATGACCACCAGGAAAGTATCCAACCATATAAAATCCCCAAATTTTATTGCTACAGAGTGAATAAAAATATCATGAGATCATATAAGTTAACATTAAAAATATTTCAAAAAATGCTTTAACCGGATAAGTCTACGCGTTTCGTGGTTTGTCCGCTTCTTCAGGACTTTATCATGAAGCATACGTATATTGTATGCTTTTCTTAATCTACAATCAGAAAGAAATTCCATTTATAACAGAACAATACCAAAAGCACATACTAATAAATACACCAACATTTTCTATATCTCATACATCACCATTGGAAAAAATAAATGTTTTTTTCTGTCCAAAGGAGAAGTAAAAACAAGAGAAAAAAGATATAAATTATATAAAACGCAACATATAACCTGCATATCAGATGAGTGATATGCAATTATATGTTGTGTTTTATACAGTATATTAATATAATTTTTTTTCTTTGTTTCTACTTCCTCTTTGGACAGAAAAAACATATATTTTTTTCAGTGATGATGCATGAGAAAATTGTGGTATATCTATTACTATGTACTTTTGGTATTGTTTTCTTATAAATGGAATTCTTTTCTGATTATAGATAAAGAAAAGCACCCAATATACCTATGTTCCTGAATATGGTCCTGATGAAGCAGATAAGTTGTGAAACGCGTAGACATATCAGGACAAAGCGTTTTGTGAAATATTTTTAATGTTAACTTTTATTTGATCTTGTGATATTTTTAATCACTTTGTAACAAAACAAATTATGGTTTTTATATGGTTAGATACTTACCTTGCGGTCATCCTTTTTTTTTTTTTCTTTTTTTTTGCTGTAAAGTTTTTTTTGGGGGGGTGACCCCCAGGTTATTATTATAGTCGCTTGGTCTCCTGTTCCCTCCCCCACATTAGATATTTATATGTTGTCCTTTTTGTTCAACCAAAAGTTTTGCCTTTGCTTCTCTGCGTTGGGTAAAATTAGAACCTGAGTAATATCAATAATACCCATTTAATGTTGATTTAAAAAAGATTTAATAAGGTTGAAAAAGAAAAAAAAATGCTGTGTGATTATCTTTGTGTGGTTATTTAGTTACTGTTCATGGTGAATGTTGTTGGCAGAAGAACCACCATTTTGGCTGTTGTCCATTAGAGGTGTCCTTATCCACTGTGAGCACAGCATTTAATAACGCATTTGCTTATAGAATACCGGGTCCTTTAGCATCAGTTATGTCTGAGGACTTAGTAGCCCAGAAGTCATATAATTTATTGTTGTATTCATGGTTAAAGTAAACCTTTCAATAAGTTTACATGTCTGCATGAATAAATTCCAAATGTGTCGCCATGTAGAGCAAGTTTTTCATAAAAAAGTTCCACCTTTTATCATTAATAGTGATACTTTGGCTCCAGAACAAGTAGAGATTAGGCGCTGAATTCAAATAATCAAATTGGGATCAGGCACATTGCATTGGTAAGGTTGATATCAACAAAATTGGGGTGTCCCCCAAACAAGGGGCCCAGATTTGAAGATTCAGGTGTATAAAGTCTAATGAGAGCACCAAACAGTCTGAGAGTCGAAAAAACATTTAATATTAGTATTAGTCCACAAATGATAAAATTGAATGGCCAAAAAGTTTTGGAGGCTCAAAGATCTCCTCCTTTTGGGCTTAAATGTATTGGGGTTGATTCATTAGAACTGGAGGGGGCAAAATCTGGTGCAGCTGTGCATGGTGGCCAATCAGCTTCTAACTTCAGCTTGTTCAATTAACACCTTGGAGCCGCCTTAGAATGGCGGGAGGCATGGTGGGGCTTAAGGTCATGTGACCACCGTGATTGGCTGTCATGGCAGTCACATCACCGGAAAGCTCCCGAAGCTGCTTACTTTCCGGTACCTGTGCCACTATTGCATGCAAATATGCGGCCGCTCAGCGCCAAGGCCTGCCCACCTGAGAGGCTGCATATTTGTATGCGGCCGGCAGCAAGGGGTTAAGCTTCGACAAAAAAAGAAAAACCTGGAAGCTGATTGGTTTCTATGCAGAGCTGCACCAAATTTTGCAGTCATAAGTTTTAGTAAATCAACCCCATTGGGCTTAAGGGCTCAAAGTGGTACAACTCACCAAGTTGTAATTAATTGCTGTATAGGGTATAGCCAAATCAGACTATTGCTGATTCACAGATTCAGGCAATGTTGATATTGTTTGATATTCAAGTTGAGTTTACAGGAAGCTACAAGGACACACAATTTTTGGTAAGATCAAAAGGTATGTTCTGTACTTGCAGAAAATGTACTTTACCTAAAAAGGAAAAAAAAACGAATGCCTCCACCACATTGAAGGACTGGTCAACTGAAATATCTTACATTTTTGTTCTTGGGATTAGATATAAGAAATAAAGTGCAAAGTTCCCTCATGGATTAACACCAGTCTAATACAGCAAGGGTGTAGATTTAAGTCCATATGGCTGGAGGACTATGACCCAAACCGTGCTGGTACACCCTAAGCTGAATATTCTGCCATCTCTGTTTCCTTTTTTTTCTCCCTCATCAACATGCAGATTACATTTTTAAATAAAACATTTTCACTTTCTTTACATATCTTATTTTAAACCCTGTGATGTCATCAGTGGGTATCTGTGCTTTTCTTTGCAATGCAGGCTGGTGGGAAGGGCTGGCAGAGTTGGGTGACCACATTTCCGAACTGCCATTCAAGAACCCCCCCCCTCCAAAAAAGAAAAGATGATTTTTGATACCTTTTTTTGCCAACTTTTGGGGCGCGGGTGGCTCCTCCCCAAAATTGAAAGACTATAAGTCCCAGCATGAACCCCTGAGATCTAAGGGTGTGACCCCATAGATTTCATGGGTTCATGATGGCACCTGTAGTCCTTCACTTTTGAGGTGGGTCACATATCTCAAAAGTGAAGGACTAAGAGTCCTAGTGTCACTATTCTCCCTGAAATAGAGGTTTTGAAATTTGAAAGAATTCTCTATTCTTGTCTAAGTTCTGTTCCATCTGGAGTTATAACTGGCCATCTAGCCACGCCTATCAGGGGCTGCTCCCCCGGACTCTCCGTCCATTTCAGGAAGTCCCGTGGAAACAAAGGGCTCAGCTGTGCTGCACCGACACACACACTCACCGGGGTGGACGGCACCGGAGCCTGGCGGGTCAAGGATGAGAGCCACGAGCTGTGAGGTATCATACAGCGGGACGGCGGATCTGCTACAGCCAGAGAGGGGGCGTGAGCGGAGGGCGTGTCCTGAGCGGGGCTGTGCGGCTGCTTGGTGTCAGTTACATATATTGTGTAGGGAAATAATAGTTAAACTGACTCACAGCGGGCGGCCCCTCAGCCTCATCTCCAGTGACAGCTCAGATCCCCACTGTATTCCGGGACACTGTATTGTTCCGGAAGAAAGGTGCCGGGACCGACCTACAAAATGCGGGACTGTCCCAGACAATCCGGGACACGTGGTCACTCTGTGACAGGGTGCTGTACATAGCTTCCTGAAAACATCACAGCACTCTGCCTCAGTACTCCTCTCAGCAGCCGTGCGTTTTTAGGCAGTGACATTGAGGCAGTGACATTTGTAGGTTCTAATGCACATTGTTAGAAGCTCACGGTTAATCAGAGTAATAATATAGTAATATGATATGATATAATAATCAAATAAATGGGGAGGGGGGGTCATGTCTTATTTCTAAAAATATTATTTTTCCTGTATTGATCTTTTTTTTAAATGTGCTGTGCTATCATCTTGCCTGAGCTTCTGACAAGTGATTGGATAGCAAAATGAAAGCACCAGAAGGAGGAAGGACAGAGATACGTCGCAGGAGTGAATCATCGCTGTGTCTTTCTACCCAGATTTCAAAAACATTATCTACACAGAAGTGGATTGTGGGGGTCACAGTTCTATCTCAATACTTTTTGTGTGTAAATCATATTTGTCGCTAATAATAAGCTCTGCAAACAACAGACCTTTTTTTTTTTTTTTTTTTTATTACCAAAGCAGGAGTGACTAGTCCAGAAAATAAGTGAAGAGATGCCAAGAGCACCACCTACTGACTGAAAATGGAAATGCAAAAAAAATATGCAATGCTATATTTCATAATATATATATATATATATATATATATATATATATATATATATATATATATATATATATATATATATATATATATATGCAAAAGTATTCACCCCCTTGGCTTTTTATCTATTTTGTTACATTAAAGCCTTTAGTTCAATGTTTTTTTAATCTGAATTATATGTGATAGATCAGAACACAATAGTCTAAGTTGGTGAAGTAAAATTAGAAAAATATATACATAAAACTATTTTTCAGAAATAAAAAACACGATAATTGGCATGTGTGTATGTATTCACCCCCTGCATTGCAATACATGTTCAAGATGGCCAACTGTGTCTCTGATCAATCCTTACTTTACCCATAACAACTTAATGCAAATAATGTTCTTTAGCAAGGGACATACAATTCGCATTAATAATTATGCTACCAAAATGAGTGTGTGCTGTAAATTGCCTCCAGCATTGTTCCTGTTTGTTCTTGCTGAAGGCTGCCATTTTGCTGAAGCCCAGAGCAGCAGAAAATCCTTAGGCTGTCAGCAGATCGGCCTCTACAAATTCAGCACTGTGCCTACAAATAGAGAGCAACTGAGCATGTGCAGAGCATGGTGAGACAGTGTATTACTGGATTTTAAACAGTATAGGCACTTATTGGCTTGGCATCAAAACTACTTGAAGGAACCCTTGAAAGAGTGATTGAAATTACAGAACTAGCCCAACAAGCTAAGAGCAAAGAAAGACAGATCAACAAATTCAGCAACAGACAATTTGCAGAAGTGCCTTTTCATACCTCCCAACTTTTTGAGATGGGAATGAGGGACACCTATCAGCAAAAGTATGCAGGAATAGGACACACCCCTTGTCACGCCCCCTTAAAGGAGAATTGTACAAAAAAACAAGATTGGTTAAAGCCACAAGTGCTTTTTTTACCACTACTATTCCTTTATATTGGCTTTTGGAATTTACAAATGTAGCAATTTAGAAATCAGATGAAAGGTTTAGCGCTGGGAAACACTTCTTAAAAGATAAAAAGTGCATTTTATATATATCTATATAGATCAGACCAAAATGAGGGACAAATGAAGAGTTATGAAGGACAGAGGGACATTGCTCCAAATCAGGGACAGTCCCTCGAAATCAGGGACAGTTGGGAGGTATGCCTTTTGCCTTTTTATTGATCAACGATGATCATAAAAAATTTCAATAAATTCATTTTGATGGTCTTTGATTTTTTTTCAGCCTCCCTCACCATGTTGTTTTGTTACTCATGGATGCAAGTGAGGGAAGCAAGCTTAAAGGAGAAGTCCAGCCTGGGCTCATTTTGATGGGTTTCTCCTCTGGGTCACAGCAGAGTGTAATTTGTTTTGCATTCCTGTGACCCATTTTCAGCAGAGAGTGGTCTGAAGTCCGCTCTCGGCTGACGTCACAGGAATCAGTCCAGGCACTGCGTCATCACAACAATGAAGTCTGTATCCGCCAGGTGCCTGGTCTGATGGCCCTCTCAGCCTCTCAGCGAGTCGCTGAGACGGCCGCTCCCCGCCCCTCCACAGCTCAGCGCTCCAATCAGCGTGGAGAAGCAGAGTAGGAGAGCTGCTGACTGACAGTCAGCAGCTCTCTGCTCGGGGAGATGTGAGAACAGTCATTGATTGCGATCATTGGTGGTGTTCGATGGCTCGGTTCTCAGTGCAGAGGTGGCGGGGGACAGATGCAGCATTGGTCTGATGCTGCATCCACCTAGGTAAGTATGATTATGGGAAAACATTTTTTCCCATACTTCTCTTTTAAAGCGGAACTTTACCCATAACAACTTGATAAAAAATAATGTTCTTTAGCAAGGAACATTCATTCCACATTAATAATTATGCTACCAAAATTAGTGTGTGTTGTAAGTTGCCTTCAGCATTGTTCCTATTTCTTCTGGCTGGAGGCTGCCATTTTGCTGAAGCCCAGAGCCCCAAAACAGCAGTAAATCTTTAGGCTGTCAGCAGATCGCCCTCTACATTTTCAGCACTGTGCCTAAAAATAGAGAGCAACTGAGCATGTGCAGAGCAGGGTGAGGCAGTGTATTACTGGATTTTAAACAGTATAGGCAATTTTTTTGTAAAGTTTTTAACGGTTTACATAGCTACACCTGCAAAAAGAGGCCAAAGTTATCTAGCAGGGCTTAATTTTCTGACTAAAGTTCCACTTTAATTGCCTACAGCATACTTTAAAGTGGTTGTAAACCATTGAAATAAAAAAAAAAATGAACAAAGCATATTCCTCTACAATGTGTACTTTCCGCAATCCAAAGCAACTAGTGTGGATCCTGTCTGCTCCCTCCTTCCTCTACTATCTGCACAGGTCTTTTCTGACAGATTTCTTTAAAGCGATTGTATACCTGCAGAAAAAAAAAACCCTGTAAGGCAAAGGCATAATGAGCTAGTATGCACCGCATACTAGCTCATTATGAAATACTTACCTTAGAACGAGGTCCCCGTATCGCAGGCCGGTCCACGCAGAGGGGGCTGACATTTTGCCCTTGGCGTGTCTTCCACATTTGCGGCTCCGGCGCTGTGAGTGTCCGGAGCCGCGATGGCTTCTCTGTGCGCGGGAGACTTCTTCCCGGCAGGGTCCGGCAGCATCTGCCGGAGCTTCAGCCGAGCATTCACAGCGCGGCTGCATGCAAAGTGAATATCTCCTAAACCGTACAGGTTTGGGAGATACTCATTTTACCTACAGGTAAGCCTTATTATAGGCTTACCTGTAGGAGAAAAATTAAAAAATGGGTATACAACCACTTTAACACCAGGCAATCATGGGAGACATCCATGCCCCACTCCCCCACTCCAGCAAACAGCAGGTGATTGACAGCCTCAGATGCGCAGGTTTAGAAGATATTCATTGTGCCTACAGGTAAGCTTTATTATAGGCTTACCTATAGGTACAAGTCATAAAGCAAATTTAATGACCGCATTAACAAAAATCCTCTGCTAACTCCTGCTGTCCAGGGCACACTGAAATCTGTAGTTTAGAAAGTCAGTTCCTGTAATGCATGGCTCTGGTTTCAGACTACAATTCCCAGGATTCTAAGTGCCCTGCATTGAAGTCTATTGGGTTGCTTGGCTTTAGCTCTCCCCCTGCTGGCCAGAGGATAATGATGCAGCACAAAATCGGTATCTCAGTAGAAAGTAAAAGTAAAGTGATTGTAAGGAGGGAAATATCTCCATGTTTCTGTATTCTAGCAACTGGCTACACAGATATTCCTAATCTTGACGATTACCATCCAGGGATGCTTTAACAGAACATCATTAAAAATGGTGCAGGCATACAATGTTTATTTCACGCCTGTTTAGCTTTATTTATTTTGTCTGATGAGATATCCAGCGCACAGCTTCCTGCCCAAACCAATACACCAGGTCCAACACCGCACTCAATATATTCCTCCTTAAGCCCTGTTACCACAGAAGTTGCCGAACTCCTTTCCACGGCCCACGTCACCACCTGTCCCCTGGACCCTGTTCCCTCCCTACTCAAACATGCACTGGTTACCCCCATACTTAAAAAACCCTCATTGGACACCAACTGTTTGAATAGCTTAAGCCTCCAAGCTTTCTGAACGCCGTGTCCACAACCGTATGAGCTCCTACCTCACTGACAACCACCTTTGCGATCCCCTACAGTCCGGCTTCCGCCCACAACATTCCACTGAAACCGCCCTAGTAAAACTCACCAACGACCTCGTAACTGCTAAAACCAATGGCCAGTACTCCATACTTTTACTCTTGGATCTTTCTGCTGCCTTAGACACAGTTGACCACCCACTCCTCCTCAACAAACTCCACTCCCTTGGTCTCTGCGACTCTGCTCTTTCCTGGTTCTCCTCCTACCATACAACACCATCTCCTCCGCTCCTCGTCCTATTTCTGTTGGGGTACCCCAAGGCGTCGTCCTTGGGCCCCTCCTATTCTCTCTCTATACCTCTTCCCTGGGTCAGTTGATAACCTCCCATGGCATCCAATACCACCTCAATGCTGATGACACCCAGATCTATCTCTTGACTCCGCAACTCACCCCCTCAATCTCCTTAAGTATCACAAACTTACTGAGCGAAATATAAGTATGGATGTCACATCACTTCCTCAAACGCAATCTTTCTAAAACTGAGCTTGTTATATTTCCTCCTCCCCATTACTTTACCATTGAGATCAACGGCACAACCAATGGTCTCTCCTCACACGCCAAGGTGTTAGGTTTAATTCTCTCCCTCAGCTCCACATTAAATCATTGGCTACATCTTGCCTCTTTAACCTCTGCAACATTTCCAGAATTTGCCCCTTCCTGACTAATGACTTCACAAAACAACTTATTCACTCCTTGGTTATTTCCCGCTTTGACTACTGCAACTCTCTCCTCTCCTTACCTTTACACAGGCTATCCCCCTTCAGTCTATTATGAATGCTGCTGCTAGACTAATACACCTTACTAACCGATCTGTGACTGCTGCTCCTCTTTCCCAATCCCTTCACTGGCTTCTCCAACCCATCGTATCAATTTCAAAATACTAACCACAACATACAAGGCCATCCACAACATCGCCCCCAGCTACATCACCAATCTCATCTGCAGATATCGGCCAAATTGTCCTCTCCATTCCTCCCAAGACCTGCTCCCTAGCTCCCTTGTTACCTCCTCCCATGCTCACCTCCAGGACTTCTCAAGAGCCTCTCCCATCCTCCAGAACTCCCTGCCGCAGTATGCCCTGCCAGCCCCTACCCTATCCACCTTTAGGCGATCCCTGAAAACTCACTTATTCAGGGAAGCCTACCCTACCTCCATCTAAGAACTGTCACCTCCATCAGTACATTCCCCCCAGCTATTACCTTTTGTACCACTCCCCCCCTCCCTTAGTTTGTAGACTTCATGAGCAGGGCTCTCCCATTCCTTCTGTATTGAACAGTATTGTAATTATACTGTCCCCCCTCTACATTGTAAAGCGCCACATAACCTGTTGGTGCTATATAAATGCTCTATAATAATAACAAAACTGCAGCGTCACTTGAAATCTGACAATGGCATCTTGAGCTCAGGCTGATGGCAAACTCGAGTCGATTTTTTACTCACAATTGCCCCAACAATAGCAGTTCCCATATACCGTATACAGGCAGGTTCCTTTTAACACATAAATCAGCCCACAGCAAATTCACAGATGCCATCTGTAACTGGTTTCCCGGCTTTAAAGATTTGTTCCTGTAATTTCTTCCTCTATATAAATGTCCCTGAATTTCAAAACGACCATCTGTACCATTACAGCATTCACATTTAGAATTTAAGACATAGTATAACATAAATAATTGGTATAAAAGTCATTTTATAGCTTAATGTTAATACATTTTACCTCTCTATTTCATTTAACAGTAATCTAAAATATGAGATTACAATTAAAACTGGATAAAATTCTATTCCTCTTTTCTGAACTATAGTAATAGTACTTAAAGTGTAACTAAAGACAAAACCTTTTTTTTTTTTTTTTAGATTTGGATAGAGTGGAGAGGGATTAGAACACCTGTCAGTTTTTATTGCTGTCTGTGCCCCTGTTATGCCTCATACACAAGAGCGGATTTTCCATCGGAAAAAATTTGGATTGTTTTTCCAACGGAATTCCGCTCAAGCTTGCCTTGCATACACACGGTCACACAAAAGTTCTCTCTACCGTCAAGAACGCGGTGACATACAACACTACGATGAGCCGAGAAAATGAAGTTCAATGCTTCCGAGCATGCGTCGAATTGTTTCCAAGCATGCATAGGAACTTTGCGCATCGGAATTTGTAAAGACGATCGCATTTTCGGATAGGAACTTCTCCCGACCGAAAAATAGAGAACATGCTCTCAATCTTTTGCTGGCTGGAATTCCACCAGCAAAAGACTGATGGAGCATACACACAGTCGCATTTTTTGCCTGTTTTGCCTATAGTTCTACTTTAATCTGTGGGCAGTTGTGCCCAGAATACTTACCCGCTCTGCTCATGCGGTCAGATCACTGCTATCTTCAGTACCCTACACATAACTTCAACTAAATATTCAGGTATCCCCAGAAATGTCTCTCAAGTAACTTCAGTAAGTTTTAGTGATAAAATACTGTACTTACCAAGAGACACTGGGCATCCTAAAAATATATGGGCAAGGGGGCTACACAGCCCTAGATGAATACAGGAAAGGGGGCTACATATCCTAGAGGGACATGGTAAAGGGAGGGGGTGGCTAAAAATGCTAGAGGGATATGGGAAAGGGAAATTATGCACATCCTACAGGGATACAAAAAGATGTGTGTGAGGGTTAGAGAAAGGGGGTGCACATCCTGGACATACAGCATACCTCCCAACTTTTTGAGATGGGAACAAGGGACACCTATTAGCAAAACTAAGTGGGCATAGGGCACACCCCCTGCCACGCCCCTTTAAAGGAGAATTATACAAAAAAAAACATTAGTTAAACCCACAAGAGCTTTTTTTTTTACAACTATTATGCCTTTATATTGGCTTTTGATATGTACAAATGCAGCAATTTAGAAAGTGAATGACAGCTTTAGCACTGAGAAACACTTTTTGATAGATAAAAAGTGCATTTTATATACAACTATATAGATCAGACCAAAATGAGGGAGAAATGAGGTGGAAAGAGGGACAGAGGGACATTGCACTAAATCAGGGACAGTCCTTCGAAATCAGGGACAGTTGGGAGCTATGATACAGTATATGGAAAGGTGTTGGGATAACCCAATCGGGATATGGGAAGGGTGGCTGCACAGCCTAGAGGGATACAGGAAGGGGGCTGCAAAACCCAGAGGAATATGGGAAGGGGAGAATGAACATCTTGGGGGGATATAGATAGAGGGGGGTTGCGCATCCAGGATACAGGAAGGGGGCTGCAAAACCTAGAGGAATATGGGAAGGGGAGAATGCACATCCTGGGGGGATATAGGAAGAGGAGGTCTGCACAGCCTAGAGGGATACCGGAAGGGGGCTGCAAAACCCAGAAGAATGTGAGAAGGGGAAATTGCACATCCTAGGGGGATATAGGTTTGAGGGGGGCTATGAATCCAGGATACAGGAAGGGGGCTGCAAAACCTAGGGGAATAGGAGAATGCACAACCTAGAGGGATACAGGAAGGGGGCTGCAAAACCTAGAGGAATATGGGAAGGGGAGAATGCACATCCTGGGGGGATATAGGAAGAGGAGGTCTGCACAGCCTAGAGGGATACCGGAAGGGGGCTGCAAAACCCAGAAGAATGTGAGAAGGGGAAATTGCACATCCTAGGGGGATATAGGTTTGAGGGGGGCTATGCATCCGGGATACAGGAAGGGGGCTGCAAAACCTAGGGGATTAGGAGAATGCACAACCTAGAGGGATACAGGAAGGGGGCTGCAAAACCTAGAGGAATATGGAAAGGGGAGAATGCACAACCTAGAGGGATACAGGAAGGGGCTGCAAAACTAGAGGAATATGGGAAGGGGAGAATGCACAACCTAGAGGGATACAGGAAGGGGGTGCAAATCCTGGAGGAATATGGCAAGGGGAGAATGCACAACCTAGAGGGATATGGGAAGGTGGGGGTGCACAACATAGATATGGCAATTGGTCGGGGGCTATGCATCCTAGAAGGGCTTTACATCCTAGATTCTAAATGACATAGAAGGCTGCAAATATGGAAGGGATGAGGGAAAGAGGGGTTGCATTCTAGAGGAACATTGTAATGGGATGGGATGGCTAAACATTTTAGAGGGATATGGGAGGAGGGAGTGCTGCACATCCTACAGTGATACAGGAAGTGTGTGTGGGGATGCACATGCTAGGGGCATTCAAGTAGGGGTGCAAATCCTGGACATATACAGTATGGTAAGATTGGGGGGCAGCACAACATAAAGGGATATAGGAGGGGTGGCTACACTATTGAGAAGGATATGGGAAGGAGAGGCTGCACATCCTGGAGGGATATGGGAAGGGAGGGGCTCCACAACCTTGAAGTATATGGGAATGAGAGGCTGCACAATGTAGATATGGAATTTGGCAGGGGGCTGCACATTCTACAGTGACATATAGTAAAAGGGGGGAGGGGGGCTGCACAGCCTAGAGGGATATGGGAAGGGTGGCTGCACAACCTAGAGGAATATGGGAAGAGGAAACTGCAAGAGAATATGGAAACAGGGGATACACATTCTAGAGCGGAGGCTGCGCAACCCGTTGATCGCGGGCAGGTGACATGTAGACTGCGAACAGGTCCCTGTGCCGATGACCCCCGCCTTTTAGGTGTCGGTCCTTCTCCTCCTCCCCCCCCACCTGCGCTGTCATCCTCATGGGACAGCGGACAGCAGGAGGCGGCACAGCTCAGGAAGGAGGGTGGGAGGAGGAGCTGGCCAAAATAACTTTTCAAGTTAACCGGCAGGTGATTAGTTACTAGAACACAGGGCAGTCCTGACAACTAATCATCAGCTTGTTAATATGAAAAGTCACTCTGGCAGCTCCCGCTCCTGCCCTCCGTCCAGAACTGTGCTGCCTTTTACTCTCTCCTCAGTGTACACAGGTAGGATACTGCTTATGTGTCAGGGGGTGATGTTATAGAAGCAAAAGACACTGCTATGGGGAGGGGGGGGCAGGGGACACTGCTTTGGGACACTGCTGAGGAAATGAAGGGGCAGGGCAGAGGACACTGCCAGGGGGAAAAGGGGGCCAGATGTCATTGCTATGGGGGGAAGGGGGGGGCATAGGACACTACCGTGGGGGGAGGGGTGATGTGAAGTGAGTTAGCGGATGCTGCTATGGGGGGGGAGAGGACACTACTGGGGGGTAATGAGAAAGGGGGCAGAGGACACTGCTATGGGGGGGGGGAGAGGACACTTCTTTAAGGAGAAGGTGATGTGAAGGGGGCAGAGGACAACTGCTATGGGCAGGGCCACCCCCATAGCAGTGTTCTCTATCTCCCCTCACATCACCCCCCACAGTAGCAATGTACACAGTAATGTATTTTAAAAATCTGAATTCCCAGCAAGTGGTGCCCATCAGGTACCCCAGCAGAGTCCCTTCTTACACCAGGTGTCCCCAGCGGAGTCCCTCCTTACATCAGGTGTCCAGCGGAGTCCCTCCTTACATTAGGTATCCCCAGCAGAGTCCCTCCTTACATCAGCCAAACCCCGATAGCGCCACAACTGGTGATTTGGTCTCCACACTATTTACAGAAGACCAGCCCGTGGAAGTTTCATAATGAGACTGTCATTATATCCCTCTTTACATCAGGTGCCCCTAGTAGAGTCTCTCGTTATACCAGCTGTCCCCAGTGGAGTCCCTCCTTACATCAGGTGTCCCCAGCAGTGTCCCTCCTTACATCAGGTGTCCAGTGGAGTCCCTCCTTACATCAGGTGTCCCCAGCTGAGTCCCTCCTTACATCAGGTGTCCCCAGCAGAGTCCCTCCTTACATCAGGTGTCCAGCGGAGTCCCTCCTTACATCAGGTGTCCCCAGCAGAGTCCCTCCTTACATCAGCCGCATCCCGATAGCGACACCACTGGTAATTTGGTCTCCATTTACAGAAGACCAGCTCGTGGAGGCCGAAGGGAAGAACCAAGAGGCGGAGCCTGGATTCCACCTCTTGTTTCTTCCTTACAATAGCTGGTCTTCTGTAAAATGGCGGCCGGCAGAGACAATTCACCAGTGCCGGCCGTGGACCTCTAGCGGAGGCAGCGAAAAATTGGGAAAACACTGATTTCCCAGGACATTTCCCGGGATACGGTAAAACCGGGGCAGAGGTCTGAATGTCCTGGGAAATATGGGACAGTTGGCAAGTATACAAAATTAGAACCAAAATATCTGATGAGCACCTTGAGAATTCATTGAGAATTGTTACTCCATCAATGGAACCAGATATTGATGTGTTTTATGTTGCCCTCTTTTACTTTTATAATAAAAAATATTACACAAAAATGAATTTTTTTTACTCAGATAGGTACATTATCTATATCAATGAACGTTAACTTGTGATCTGCCCGACTTTTTCTGCTCATCAGCTCTCCTTATTGTTTGTGCATTTTATGTGAGGCCCAAGACAATTCCTTTTCTTCCAATGTGGCCCAGGAAGGTCAAAAGGTTGGACCTTCATACTGACCTCCCACCCCCGAGGAAAAACGAATGATGTTAGATTGCTGTTTGTGGACTTCAGCTCTGTTTTTTAGGCTATTTCTCCAATGAAACTTGTCCGCAAGCTTGTTTTTTTGGGCTTGGGATCCTAAATGGCACGTGGTTAGAATTGGTGAGTAGTCGTCCGTGATATTTTTAGTATAGGTACTCCATCGAGATGTGTGTTAAGCCCACTATTATTTACCTTGTATACCACTAATTGTGCTGCTGGTTATAGATGGAGATGAGGATAAGGTTTGGGGGCATATTCCAGTGGTTTATAAATGGAGAGGAGGTTGAGGTTTGGGGGGCATAGCCCAGTGGTTATAGATGGCGAGGCGGTTGAGGGTTGGGGCAGATTCCAGTGGTTATAGATGGAGAGGAGGGTGAGGTTTGGGGGGAAAATCCCAGTGGTTTTAGATGGAAAGGAGATTGAGGTTTGGGGGGCATATTCCAGTAGTTAGAAATGGAGAGGAGTTTGAGGGGTATATCCCAGTGGTTATAGAAGGAGAGGAAATTGAAGGATGGGTGACATATCCCTGTGGTTATAGATGGAGAGGGGGTTGAGGGTTGGGGACATAGCCCAGTGTTTATAGATGGAGAGGAGGTTGAATTTGGGGGGCATAGCCCAGTGGTTATAGAAGAAGAGGAGGTTGAAGTTTGAGGGGCCTTTCCCATTGGTTATAGATGGAGAGGAGGTTGAGGGTTGGGGGCATATACCAGTGGTTATAGAAGGGGAGAAAGTTGAAGGATGAGGGGCATATTCCTGTGCTTATAGATTGAGAGGAGGTTGAGGGTTGGACCACATATCCAAGTGGTTACAGATGGAGAGGAGGTTGGTGGTTAGGGGGCATATCCCAATGGTTATAGATGGAGAAGATGTTGAGTAGGTAAGTAATTTTAAGTTTTGGGGTACAATAATTACATATGAATTTTCATGGTCTGCACATGTATTAGGTTTGGTGGGAAAGGCACAGCATCAATTGTACTTTCTGAAGAGACTTAGGAAAGCTGGGTTTCGACAAGAAATACTGCTTGCATTCTAGAGGGGCGCAATAGAGTGTATTGTGACATATCACATTACCCTGTGGCATAACATGAGCATGGTCTAGGACATTAGTGTAGGGCAGAGGGTAATAAAGACTATGCAAAATATTATAGGCACATGAGGTAACATGTGCAAAATCGCACGTTTTCCCGTACCGCACAAAAATCTCCTGCCTTTTGCAGTGGCATGTGGGTGCCATTACTTCTTAATGACACCCCCATGCATCTAGCAAATGCGTGTATGTTTGTGCAAATTAAAAAATGTGATGTGCGTACACACGCTAAGAAGTGCGTGCGCGGACGTACCTCCTGGTGTGAACGAGCCCTCAGATTGGTGTGCCCCAGGACTGTGCACAGTTCTAAAGGATGCCTTGACTGAAAAACGGTTGAAAAACACTGCAAAATATATACACTCACCAGCCACTTTATTAGGTACACCTTTCTAGTATCGGATTGGACCCCCTTTTGCCTTCATTCTTCCTGGCATAGATCCAACGAGGTGTTGGAAACATTTCTCAGAGATTTTTGTCCATAGTGACATGATAGCATCACGCAGTTGCTATTTTGATGAGCCTGTGTGAATTGTAGCCTCAGTTTTCTGTTCTTAGCTGACAGGAGTGGCACCCGGTGTGGTCTTCTCCTGCTGTAGCCCATCTGCTTCAAAGTTCAATGTGTTGTGCGTTCAGAGATGGTATTCTGCATATCTTGGTTTTAACGAGTTCCTGTTGGCTTTCTATCATTTCAAACCAGTCTGCCCATTCTCCTCTGACCTCTGACATCAACAAGGCATTTTCCTCCACACAACTGGATATTTTCTCTTTTTTGGACCATTATCTGTAAATCCTAGAGATGGTTGTGTGTGAAAATCCCAGTAGATCAACATTTTTTGAAATACTAAGACCAGCCTGTCTGGCACCAACAACCATGCCATGTTCAAAGTCATTTAAATTCCCTTTCTTCACCATTCTGATGCTCGGTTTGAATTTCATCAAGTCGTCTTCACCACGTCTAGATGCCTAAATGTGTTGAGTTGCTGCCATGTGATTGGCTAATCTAATTTGTGTTACCAAGCATTGGCTAATCTAATTTGTGTTACCAAGCAATTGAACAGGTGTACCTAATGGAGTAAAAAGTTAGAAAAGCCATCCTGGATAGTCCTAATTAATATATATAAGTTTGTTCGTTGTTCAGCATAGGTAACTTGAACCAGTGTATGAGGATAAAAAGATCCCTCTCACAGTAACACCACAGTGATTCACATCATACAAGTGCACCGCCACCTTAAGAAAAACTTGCTTACCAGAAAGCAAGCAAAGCATTTGCATTAATTGCTTGTATGGAGAGTTGACCACAGGATGGATCGCTGCACTGGATCTTACACCCCTAGCAACCACTGTGGAGTCCGATCATGTCCCATTCAATAAAGGACCCAGAAAGAAAAACCGACCATAGTGTAATATTGTCTGCACTTTAATGAGTAAAAAAAAGTATTGCACTTACATAGATTCGTTTAAAACTCACATGGATAGGAAAAGCCGTCCGCCTAACAACAAACGCCCATCCTCCAGGTTACGAACAGCGTGGTGACGTCAACATGTACCTCCTACCGACGCGTTTCGTCATAAGGTGACGTTGTCTTGGGGATGGTTCCTGACTAAAGGCTAGAATTAAAGCAAAAGGTGGTTCAACAAAATACTGACACAAGGGTGTGATCCTTTTTGCAACTCAGTGATTTTGTTTTTGAAAAAAAAATTCTGACATGTTGGTGTTCTATCTTTCACTTGGATGTTATAAGTTGCACTAATAAATACAGCTGGATAAAACAAAAACTGTGTCTGTCTTCATTTCAGGCTGCAAAGCAACTAAATTTGATTTTTTTAAAGGGAGGTGATGTTTTTTCTATACCCACTGTCTATCTATCTATCTATCTATCTATCTATCTATCTATCTATCTATCTATCTATCTATCTATCTATCTATCTATCTATCTATCTATCTATCTATCTATCTATCTATCTATCTATCTATCTATCTATCTATCTATCCAGTATCTCACAAAAGTGAGTACACCCCTCACATTTTTGTAATAATTTTATTATATCTTTTCATGTGACAACACTGAAGAAATGACACTTTGCTACAATGTAAAGTAGTGAGTGTACAGCTTGTATAACAGTGTACATTTGCCGTCCCCTCAAAATAACTGGCCAGGTGTGTTTGGGGTCATTATCATGTTGGAATACTGCCCTGCGGTCCAGTCTCTGAAGGGAGGGGATCATGCTCTGCTTCAGTATGTCACAGTACATGTTGGTATTCATGGTTCCCTCAATGAACTGTAGCTCCCCAGTTCCGGCAGCACTCATGCAGCCCCAGACCATGACACTCCCACCACCATGCTTGACTGTAGGCAAGACAAACTTGTCTTTGTACTCCTCACCTGGTTGCCGCCACACATGCTTGACACCATCTGAACCAAATAAGTTTTTCTTGGTCTCATCAGACCACAGGACATGGTTCCAGTAATCCATGTCCTTAGTCTGCTTGTCTTCAGCAAACTGTTTGCAGGCTTTCTTGTGCATCACCTTTAGAAGAGGCTTCCTTCTGGGACGAGCCATGCAGACCAATTTGATGCAGTGTGCGGCGTATGGTCTGAGCACTGACAGGCTGACCCCCCACCCCTTCAACCTCTGCAGCAATGCTGGAAGCACTCATATGTCTATTTCCCAAAGACAACCTCTGGATATGACGCTGAACACGTGCACTCAACTTATTTGGTCGACCATGGCGAGGCCTGTTCTGAGTGGAAACTGCTGTATGGTCTTGGCCACCATGCTGCAGCTCAGTTTCAGGGTCTTGACAATCTTCTCATAGCCTAGGCCATCTTTATGTAGAGCAACCATTCTTTTTTTCAGATCCTCAGAGAGTTCTTTGCCATGAGGTGCCATGTTGAACTTCCAGTGACCAGTATGGGAGAGTGAGAGCGATAACACCAAATTTAACACACCTGCTCCCCATTCACACCTGAGACGTTGTAACACTAACGAGTCACATGACACCGGGGAGGGAAAATGGCTAATTGGGCCCAATTAAGACATTTTCACTTAGGGGTGTACTCACTTTTGTTGCCAGCGGTTTAGACATTAATGGCTGTGTGTTGGTTTATTTTGAGGGGATAGCAAATTTATACTCTTATACAAGCTGTACACTCACTACTTTACATTGTAGCAAATTGTCATTTCTTTAGTGTTGTCACATGAAAAGATATAATAAAATATTTACAAAAATGTGAGGGGTGTACTCACTTTTTGTGACATACCGTATATATAAATATCTACTACAACCTCGCTGGCTGATGAAAATATTAGTATTCTTCTAAAAATGCGGTATAAAAAAAAATTTACATTATAAATAAAGTTTTCTTTGCATTATTATTTTCTTGATTTTTACTGTACATTTGGGAATCCCTTCAAGTAGCAGGTCTGGATGAACTGATCCAAACAGTATCAGTTGACTCAATGGGGTTGCATTACTAAAGGCAAGTACAACTGCTACAGAGCTTAGTAAATGAGGTAAAGCCCCACTTTGCAAAGAGTACCCAATCACATGCAAGGAAAGTTTAAAAAAAAAAAAACAGTATTTTTGCTTGCACATGATTGGATGATGGAAGTCAGCAGAGCTCCTCCTCATTTACAAAGCTCTGAAGCAACTGCAAAGTGCTCAGTCTTTTTGCCTTTCGTAAATCTACCCCAGTGATGGCAGCATCAAATGCTGTGTTAAATGGTTATTCAGAATTTCGCATGTTCGATCAAAAATCTTACCATGTATGGCCAGCTTTAGGCAATTTTGATTTTGTATAATTATCTAGGTTGTTTATATTTTTTAGGGGTGGCAACTTTGTCTTTCGGGGGTGGGTCTGTAGCTGATTGGCTGTTGGGAATATTTATTTAAGAAGCCTGGGTCTTTAGATATTATTGTCACTCCTGCCTGATGAAGGATCTGGAGTGGAGCTATAATAAATATAATAATATATTATTGCGACCAATAATGGAATATACATACCTCCCAACATTTTGAGATGGGAATGAGGGACACCTACTAGCAAACGTATGTAGGCATAGGACATGCCCCCTGCCACGCCCCTTAAAGGGGACATAACCAAAAAAAAAAAATCTTCCTTTGTATTGGCTTTTAAAGTTGAAAAATGCCGCAATTTAGAAATTGAATGAAAGATTTAGCACTGGGAAACACTTTTTGAAAGATAAAAAGTGCATTTTATTTACAACTACAGTGGGGCAAAAAAGTATTTAGTCAGCCACCAATTGTGCAAGTTCTCCCACTTAAAAAGATGAGAGAGGCCTGTAATTGTCATCATAGGTATACCTCAACTATGAGAGACAAAATGTGGAAACAAATCCAGACAATCACATTGTCTGATTTTTGAAAGAATTTATTTGCAAATTATGGTGGAAAATAAGTATTTGGTCAATATCAAAAGTTCATCTCAATACTTTGTTATATATCCTTTGTTGGCAATGACAGAGGTCAAACGTTTTCTGTAAGTCTTCACAAGGTTGTCACACACTGTTGCTGGTATGTTGGCCCATTCCTCCATGCAGATCTCATCTAGAGCAGTGAAGTTTTGGGGCTGTCGCTGGGCAACACGGACTTTCAACTCCCTCCAAAGGTTTTCTATGGGGTTGAGATCTGGAGACTGGCTAGGCCACTCCAGGACCTTGAAATGCTTCTTACGAAGCTACTCCTTCGTTGCCCGGGTGGTGTATTTGGGATCATTTACATGCTGAAAGACCCAGCCACGTTTCATCTTCAATGCCCTTGCTGATGGGAGGAGGTTTTCACTCAAAATCTCATAATACATGGCCCCATTCATTCTTTCATGTACACGGATGTTCCCTTTGCAGAGAAACAGCCCAAAAGCATGATGTTGCCACCCCCATGCTTCACAGTAGGTATGGTGTTCTTTGGTTGCAACTCAGCATTCTCTCTCCTCCAAACACGACGAGTTGTGTTTCTACCAGTTCTACTTTGGTTTCATCTGACCATATGACATTCTCCCAGTCCTCTTCTGGATCATCCAAATGCTCTCTAGCAAACCTCAGATGGGCCCGAACATGTACTGGTTTAAGCAGGGGGACACGTCTGGCACTGCAGGATCCGTGGACTCCCTGGCGGCGTAGTGTGTTACCGATGGTAGCCTTTGTTACGCTGGTCCCAGTTCTCTGCAGGTCATTCACTAGGTCCCCCCGTGTGGTTCTGGGATTTGTGCTCACCGTTCTCGTGATCATTTTGACCCCACGGGGTGAGATCTTGCGTGGAGCCCCAGATCGAGGGAGATTATCAGTGGTCTTGTATGTCTTCCATTTTCTAATTATTGCTCCCACAGTTGATTTCTTCACACCAAGCTGCTTGCCTATTGCAGATTCAGTCTTCCCAGCCTGGTGCAGGTCTACAATTGTGTTTCTGGTGTCCTTCGACAGCTCTTTGGTCTTCACCATAGTGGAGTTTGGAGTGTGACTGTTTGAGGTTGTGGACAGGTGTCTTTTATACTGATAACAAGTTCAAATAGGTGCCATTAATATAGGTAATGAGTGGAGGACAGAGGAGCCTCTTAAAGAAGAAGATACAGGTCTGTGAGAGCCAGAAATCTTGCTTGTTTGTAGGTGACCAAATACTTATTTTCCACCATAATTTGCAAATAAATTCTTTAAAAAATCAGACAATGTGATTGTCTGGATTTGTTTCCACATTTTGTCTCTCATAGTTGAGGTATACCTATGATGACAATTACAAGCCTCTCTCATCTTTTTAAGTGGGAGAACTTGCACAATTGGTGGCTGACTAAATACTTTTTTGCCCCACTGTATATAGATCAGACTGAAATGAGGGACAAATGAGGAGGAAAGAGGGACATTGCTGCAAATCAGGGACAGTTGGGAGCTATGAATATACACAGTATATAGGTGAAGATGATGTGCTGGTAATATAGATTTCTGCCTACAATCGGTCACAGCAACATCCATGATATATTGGTGTGGAAAGAAAAAGAAAATGTAAACTCTGTTTGGTCTGCTCCATAGTCCTAGATTCAGGTTGGGTTTTGAAAACTGGCTGAACAGAATCACGTATTGATTGGCTGGTAAGACTGTCCAGATTTAAAGGATTGCAATTGTGTATCTGTTTGCCTACACTAACTTTTTAACTTGAAAATGTAAGAATTTATTTCCATTGTAGATTAAAAAAAATAAAAATAAAGCTTAATTGTATAGTGGAATGATGTACGCAACAAGTACAGATCTGCCAGATTGGCATCATAGTGACAGCCTTGACCCCTATTAAAGTTATTGATAAAATTTTGGTACATCAAGTAAAGGTATCACATTTCTTACAAATCTGCTAATTAATTCTCAAGCTACGTGTATTATCAATATCTTTCTAAACATCTGCATAAAAAAAGGGTGGCAGTCAAAATCCAAAAAACAACTTGTGTTGCTGCAGAGCCACCTAGTGGTTGGTATGTATTATTGAAAAATTGTCCCAGTGGTGTCAAGTCACCACCAAGCCACAGCAAATATTTTAATAGCATTTGTTATTTTGTATTGGAATATCTTTTATTGAGGTGTATGGTTCACAAACATACAGTAAGTGTGTCACTGGAAATCATTATTCTTTCACATTAAATATTTAAGTGCTCAAAGCCTTGGATCGGATCTTGCATTAAAAGGCAGGATTCACTCGTTGCATATTGGGGTTGATTTACTAAAATCAGAGAGTGCAAAATCTGGTGCAGCTCTGCATAGAAACCAATCAGCTTCTAAGCTTCTAACTTCAGCTTAATTATCAATTAAGCTTTCACAAAAAAAAAAAACAAAAAAAAAACTGGAAGCTGCATCCGATTATGCACTCTCAAGCTTTACCAAATCAGTGCCATTGCCTCCTCTCTCCATCTTAAATTGCCACATGAAGGTAGAAGATATACTTGTTGGAACAGGGCACTATGTAATATGTGGACCTTGCCTTTTAAAGCAAGGTCCACTTTAAACCTAGACTCCTGCCACAAAAACATTTATTTAAATATACACTATATTGTCAACAGTATTGGGACATCTGCCTTTACACGCACATGGTCTTTAATGGCATCCCAGTCTTAGTCCGTAGGGTACAGTATTGAGTTGGCCCACCCTTTGCAGCTATAACAGCTTCAACTCTTCTGGGAAGGCTGTCCACAAGGTTTAGGAGTGTGTCTATGGGAATGTTTGACCATTCTTCCAGAAGCCCATTTGTGAGGTCAGGCACTGATGTTGGACGAGAAGACCTGGCTCGCAGTCTCCGCTTTAATTCATCTCAAAGGTGCTCTATCGGGTTGAGGTCAAGACTCTGTGCAGGCCAGTCAAGTTCCTCCACCCCAAACTCGCTCATCCGTGTCTTTATGGACCTTGCTTTGTGCACTGGTGTGCAGTCGTGTTGGAGCAGGAAGGGAGAGAGAATGATGTGGTCCAAGGCACCATAAGTTATTGGCCTCCATCCCAAATTTGAACAAAAAGAGAGAAAGTTTGGTCGGCGGGACTTTGAATGAGGCCAATCACTATATAGAGTAAGCACGTGGGATATAAAACACAGTATTGCTTATATGGGTTCCGACAAAAAGGAAGGAGTTTTTTGGGGACTTTGAATGAGAGATGTATACCAAAGAACAACCTTGGCTAAGAACATTTCATTATACCTTGTGAAATCATGTACAGCATACTGAATGCCACAAAAAAAGGCGTACACTGAATCGCTGAAACGCAGGGCATGCTAAAAAACACATATAAAAATGGACGCCATGGTACTTGGCATATCATGGGGTAAAGACAAGTCCTGCACAACATGGGCCACTGGAAGGGCTGGATGGTGTTGGAAAATCTAGAGTAAAACAATATAAGAGACATAAAATCATCTGTATGGACATAATGCATTTGTGTGAGTCCGACGCGTTTCGTCTTCAGGGGCGAATGCAATGGTGATCTATAAAGAAACATAACCATATGGTATAATATTGTAGCTGAATAATAGGAATAAGTGATGGGTGTAAGGGACAGGATGGACATCCCTATAAATACTCACGTCAACTGCATAGATGTGAACAGAGGATCGGAGCTGTTAGAAGGGTCTGGCATGGGAGCTGAGGTAGAGACACGTGGACAAGCAGGGAGCACTGTGGATTCCGCAAGGTCAATGTGCAAATGTAGGTGACAGTGAGCCAACACTTCTGTGGGTTGAGATCAGTAGTATATGGTGAGATAGTACGGAAACAAAGAGAAAGATGAACAAAGTGCTGAAAGTAGAGGTGAACCCTATGGTGATTTACCTTGTTGGTTCACATGGAAATTGGGAACCAAAGTCACAAGTGAATGCTTGCATATGAGGCATTGCCAAAGAGACACATAGACACCAAGTGAGGCGAATTTAAATGCTCCCAGCTGATACAGCGTGTCACGCCCAGCGTCACGTCGGCGTGGCAAGAAAGGGGAGGCATTTGTGCCAGAGCAAAAAAATCCGCCCATACAGGCTCAGGTACCTCCCCAATGTCAGTCTAGATGGAAAGAAAAACCTGCTCATGCGGTGCGACATGAAAAGGTGTCGCACACACAGAGCGGTAACGTGGCGCCAATGCGGTAGGGAGCACCCGCCCAAACCACGACCTCCATCCACCACAACGGCGAGGAAGGGAACAGGTGGGAGAGGGAGGGGCGACAAAATCGCATCGCAACTCCCAGGGGACAGACGAGCAAACAGCCCAAAAATCCATGCACACACTAAACAAACCCTACCATGTGGAACAGGGTACTAGGAACAAGATAGGGTGGATTGAAATAAAAAAATAATATATATATATATATATATGCGTAGGTCATGAGAATCAAGAGAATATAAAGTATAATAAAGCCATGATTGGGTCTATCATGGCTTGCAAAAATGCAATTGAAAGATGCTTTGAACAGGAAGGGGCCATCCCCAAACTGTTCCTACAAAGTTGGGAGCATGAAATTGTCCAAGATGTCTTGGTATGCTGACGCCTTAAGAGTTCCCTTCACTGGAACTAGGGGGCCAAGCCCAACCCCTGAAAAACAACCCCCAACCATAATCATCCCTCCACCAAACGATTTGGACCGGTGCACAAAGCAAAATGCATAAAGACATGGATTAGTGTATTTGGGGTAGAGGAACTTGACTGGCCTGCACAGAGTCCTGACCTCAACCCGATAGAACACCTTTGGGATGAATTAGAGCGGAGACTGCAAGACAGGCCTTCTCGTCCAACATCAGTGCCTGACCTCACAAATGCGCTTCTGGAAGAATGGTCAAACATTCCCATAGACACACTCCTAAACCTTGTGGACAGCCTTCCCAGAAGCGTTGAAGCTGTTATAGATGCAAAAGGTGGGCCAACTCAATATTGAACCCTACGGACTAAGACTGGGATGCCATTAAAGTTCATGTGGGTGTAAAGGCAGGCGTCCCAATACTTTTGGTAATATAGTGTATGATCCCTGAGCATGCAAAAACTTTTAAAATGCAGATAAGTATTTGTGCATTGCGTTTGGATGAAATACAGAGCCCGTGTTCTGCCTCTAGCAGGATATCCATTAAGTTGTTCTGCCTGCAATATCAGATTTGACCACAAGATGAAGCCGGTGGTAAATTTATGGTTTTGCAGAATCTAGAAACTGTTCAGTTTTAACAAAACTTCCCATTATCCTTCAGTCTAAGAAAAGAAAACAGGTGCATCCTGGGAGCTCAGACTCAATCTTAGAGAGAGAAAGAGAAGGAACCAGCTATCAGAGCACATGCTGGATTGGAACTTGCATCTTTTTACATCTGCTGATGGCAGCATCGCTGGTATGAATCATTTACTGCTATGCACAGCTTATTTATTATATTTTCTGTATACTTCACATACAGATTATATGTATCATTATCTTTTTTTCCCCAATAGTTTCACCCCATCCTAATTTGTGAATAAAGCTTTGAAATTACATCAAGTCTGGTTTATTGCAGAACAGGAGAGCTTAGCTGCATGTCGAGTTCCACACAGTGAAACATGCAGCGAGGACAGAACAGCCTGCATAGGATGTCTAGAATAGGATCTGGTCTAGAATGGTATCTGTGGCTTGCAGTTAGTGCTGCTGCCTTTTACCTGCATTGGAATGATTTGTTATGTTGTGGGACTATGGGGTTTTATATCCTCAGATTTTTAGATGATACCAGATAATGTGGCCTTTCTCAACCAGGGTTCCACAGAGAGCTGAGGTGTTATCCAGAGTTTGTTCTTTAAAGCGGAGTTCCACCCAAAAGTGGAAGCTCCACTTATCAGCCTCCTCACCCCCTCTGGTGCCACATTTGGCACCTTTCGGGGGGGGAGCGGGTACCTGTCCCCACTTCTGAGAGATCTTGCTGTGGCGAGATCACTCAGAAGTTCCTTTCAGATAAATAACCACTAAAGCCAATTACTTTTTCTGCTATCTATAAGGGGGACAGGTAGTCCATCCTACTGACCACAGACCACCAATGTAAGGAGAGCTCTTTTCACTGACCCCAAAGTTTAAGGAGCATTCTACCTACTGATTACCAGTGTAAGGCCTGATTCACACCTATGCATTTTTAATGCTTTTTGCATTTTGCAGATTTGCACTACAGCCCATTCAACATGGTTTCCTATGGAACACATTCTGTGGTGCAAATCTGCAAAATGCAAAAAGCACTAAAACTGCATAGGTGTGAATCCAGCCTAATGGAGCTCTTTTTCAATGACAATCAACGAGGATCCTTTTCCCACCAATCTAAAAGGACAATTCTTCACTGACCACCAATGTAATGGAGCCCTTCTCTACTGAATTTCAAAGTAAGGGGGTCCTTTTCCCACTGACCCTAAATCTAAAAATTGAATACTTCACTGATGACCGAAGTAAGAGGGTCCTTTTCCCACTGACCACTAATCTAAAAAGGTGATTCTTTATTGGCCACCAATGTAAGGAGAATTCTTCCCATTGATCACCATATGCAAGGATCATTCCAATTTAATGCAATCCTTTTACACTAAACATCAATCTAAAAGGGCAATTCTTTATGGACCACCAATGTAAGGGGAATTCTTTTCACTAATCACCATATGTGAAGAACATTTTTCCCACTGACCACCAATGTAATGGGACCTTTCTCCACCAAACATGAATCTAAAAGGGCCATTCTTCACTGACCACCAATGTAAGGGGAATTCTTTCCACTAACCACCATATCTGAAGAACATTTTCCCCACTGATCACCAATGTAATGGGACCTTTCTCAACTAAACATCTAAAAGGGCCATTCTTCACTAACCATCAATGTAAGGTTGAATTCTTTCCACTAACCACCATATGTGAAAATAATTCTTCCCACTGACCATCAATGTAAGGGGACCCTTCTCCACTAAACATCAATCTAAAAGGGCAATTTTTCACTGACCACCAATATAAGGGAAATTCTTTCCACTAGCCATCCTACGTGAAGAATATTCTTCCCACTGATCACCAATGTAATGGGACCCTTCTCCACTAAAGATCTAAAAGGGCAATTCTTCAATGACCATCAATGTAAGGCAGAATTCTTTCCACTAACCAGCATATGTGAAAAGCATTCTTCCCACTGACCACCAATGTAATGAGACAATCTAAAGCCTCGTACTCATGATCGGATTTTCGGCAGGGAATTGTGTGATGACAGACTGTTGGCCTAAAATCTGACCGTTAGTATGCTCCATCAGACAATTGTTGTCCAACTTTCCACCAACAAATGTTGGATGGCAGGCTAGTAAATTTTCGGCGGACAACGGTCTGTTGTCAGATTTTCGTATCATCTGTACACAAGTCTGTCACACAAAAGTCCAAAGTACAAACACGCATGCTTGGAATCAGTGATAACCAAACACGACATTAGCGGAAGGTGCCCGAAGGGTGGCGCCCAAGAGCTGAACGTCAATACGTTCGTGTTTGTTGGCCGACAGTTGTGTGCCGTTAGTATGCCAGACAAGTTCCCGGAACACGCCCTTCGGACAAAAGTCTGACGCTCTGTTGGCCAACAATCCGATCGTATGTACGAGGCTTAAAAGGGCAGTTCTTCACTAACCACCAATGTAAGGTGGAATTTTTTCCCACTAAGCACCACATGTGAAGAGCATTCTTCCACTAACCACCAATGTTGTGGGGTCACTGCCCATCAAAGGGGCTCCTTTTCCCACTGACCACCAATCTTAAAGGGAACTTGACCACCAGTGTAAGGCTAGATTCACACCTATGCAGGCTGTGGTTGATGAGTTTTCTTTTTCTTTTTTGACACATGTTTTTGACGTGTTTTTAATGCATTTTTGAGGTGTTTTCTGTTGAATGTGCCAGTTGTCATGCGGGAGAAACTAAAAATGCAGCAGAAATGCATTAAAAATGCAAGCACTGCATTTTTTTAAGCGCTACTATTGAAGTCTCTGGAATCAAAAGTGCAACCTGCTGCGAGCAAAAAAGTCTCTGACCCTTTCCAAAAAACACACTGGTTGAAAACACACATATGTGAATGTGACCCATAGGAAATCATGTTCAACGGACTGTAGAGCATTTCTGCAAAACTGAAAATGATCTGCAAAACACAAAAGTGTGAACGTAGCCTAAGGGAACACTAACCAACTATGTAAGGGGTCACTACACTGACTAAAATGGTAAATGGGCACTTCCGTGACAACCAATGTAAGGTAGCATTATCCACCGACCATCATTTTCAGGGGTACTTTTCCAATGATAACTGAGGTGAGGAAGCACTAGAATTTTCACATTATACAGCTGTACTCAAAAGTTTTTCATACCATGAAATCATGACATTTTGGTATTAATTTTAAAAATATGGCTGACTTGTATTTAAGGATAAAGATCATATGAAGCCATTTATTATCACATAGTTGTTTTGCTCCTTTTAAAATCATAATGATAACAGAAATCACCCAAATGGCCCCGATCAATAGTTTCCATTAGGGATGAGCCGAACACCCCCCCGGTTCGGTTCGCACCAGAACCTGCGAACGGACCGAAAGTTCGCACGAACGTTAGAACCCCATTGACGTCTATGGGACTCGAACGTTCGAAAATCAAAAGTGCTCATTTTAAAAGCTAATTTGCATGGTATTGTCCTAAAAAGGGTTTGGGGACCCGGGTCCTACCCCAGGGGACATGTATCAATGCAAAAAAAACTTTTAAAAACGGCCGTTTTTTCGGGAGCAGTGATTTTAATGATGCTTAAAGTAAAAAAAAAAAAGTGAAATATTTCTTTAAATATCGTACCTGGGGGGTGTCTATAGTATGCCTGTAAAGTGACGCGTGTTTCCCATGTTTAGAACAGTCCCTGCACCAAATGTCATTTTTAAAGGAAAAAATCTCATTTAAAACTGCTTGCGGGTTTAATGTCATGTCGGGTCATGGCAATATGGATGAAAATCAGTGAGACAAACGGCATGGGTACCCCCCAGTCCATTACCAGGCCCTTTGGGTCTTGTATGGATATTAAGGGGAACCCCGCACCCAAATTAAAATAAGGAAAGGCCCTATATACTCTGAACAGCAGTATACAGGCGGTGCAAACAAGACAGGGACTGTAGGTTTGTTGTTAAGTAGAATCTCTTTGTAATTTTGAACGGGTACATTTTTAACGTGTTTAGCTCCAGCCAAAAAATCTTTTTTAAGCTTTTTGGAAAACATAGGGAAGGGTTATCACCCCTGTGACATTTGTTTTGCTGTCTTTCCTCCTCTTCAGAAGATTTCACCTCACTTTTTGTCCCAATGAAAAATGTTTTTTGAAAATTTGGGTTTTTTTGTTGAACAAGGATTGGAAAGCATCAGTGGAAAGGAGAAATTGTTTTCCCATATTAACTCTTACAGGAGAGAATTTCCCTTCCTAGGGGTAGATTTCATCTCACTTCCTGTTGTCTCCTTCCGTTTGCAAGTAGGAGTCGTTTGTAAGTTAGATGTTTGAAAGTAGGGTCCTGCCCTATATACTCAGCAGAAATTTGGGCCTTAGGTGTTGCTGTGGCCACAACACTGTAAGCCCTCACAGGGCCCTGCTGTGAAATATTAGATCAAGAATTGTAATTACATGCCCCTGTTGAACAGGAGCTGAAAAATTAGGCCTTAGGCACTGGTGCTGGTGCCACAACACTGCAACCCCTCACAGACACTCTAGTTGGAACGCAGGAACGAGCCCTGCTGCAAAGTATTGCATCAAAAATTGTAATTACACGCCCCTGTTAGACAGGGGCAGAAAAATTGGGCCTTAGGCACTGGTGCTGGTGCCACAACACTGCAACCCCTCACAGACACTCTAGTTGGAACGCAGGAACGAGCCCTGCTGCAAAGTATTGCATCAAAATTTGTAATTACTTCTCCAAGACCTGGACCTCATAGTCTATGTTTCGCTACTCCTCAGAATTTATTTCATGGGCCGCAGAGGAATCCACCGACACATCTGTATAGCCACGGTGGAAAATTTCTCTTATTTTCTACTTCCCTTACTGCCTTGACCCTTCTATCCCAACTATCTCCCTTTTCTCCCTTCTCCTTTCCCTTTAAATATTTGCGTTACTCGCTCACCTACAACATAATCTCTAGTCTCATGAGACCGGAACGGTGTCACACACAGAGCTTCCCCCTCAGAGAAAACGTGCTCAGCGCAGAAGTAAAAGCCCTAGCCTACATACAATGCGTGGGCACCACTCGTTGAGTAGATAGTGGTGCTCGCCTAATATTACTAAGCCAGGTTAGACGCCGTAGGTATACAGGCTTATATACCATATCAATCAACCAAAGTTCACGTATTATCTAAACCATGAGATGGTACGACAACAGTGTTACACGAATGTTTACGAATATACGAATGTATATCTTTGATATGTGTTATTGAACGACTTATATGTATACTGTACTTCTTTGCAATGATACTTTGCCTATCAATAAAATAAGATTGAATTAAAAATTGTAATTACACGCCCCTGTTAGACAGGGGCAGAAAAATTGGGCCTTAGGCACTGGTGCTGGTGCCACAACACTGCAACCCCTCACAGACACTCTAGTTGGAATGCAGGAACGAGCCCTGCTGCAAAGTATTGCATCAAAAATTGTAATTACACGCCCCTGTTAGACAGGGGCAGAAAAATTGGGCCTTAGGCACTGGTGCTGGTGCCACAACACTGCAACCCCTCACAGACACTCTAGTTGGAATGCAGGAACGAGCCCTGCTGCAAAGTATTGCATCAAAAATTGTAATTACACGCCCCTGTTAGACAGGGGCAGAAAAATTGGGCCTTAGGCACTGGTGCTGGTGCCACAACACTGCAACCCCTCACAGACACTCTAGTTGGAATGCAGGACGAGCCCTGCTGCAAAGTATTACATCAAAAATTTTAATTACACGCCCCTGTTAAACAGGGGCTGAAAAATTGTGCCTTAGACACTGGTGGTGGCGCCCAGAACCAAAAATGTTCTTACAAGCTATCAGCGTGATGATTGAGGAGGAAGAGGATAATTACTCAGGGATAGTCACTCAGCATCAGCATAGGCAGTCTTTGAAGGGATCTGAGATTTCAAAAAAAATTATTCGGTTACATCAGCATCAGGTGCTTGGTAGCTGGTGGTGATCCAAGACTGATTCATTTTTATGAAGGTCAGCCGATCGACCGAGTCGGTGGACAGACGCACCCTGTGATCGGTTACCACGCCTCCAGCAGCACTGAATGTGCGTGTCGAAAGAACGCTGGATGCAGGACAGGCCAGTAGCTCAATTGCATACTGTGCAAGCTCTGGCCAGTGATCCATCCTCAAGACCCAGTAACCCAGAGGATTTTCGGTGGGAAAGGTGTCCAAGTCTGATCTTGCCCCTAGGTATTCCTGCACCATGTAAAACAGACGCTGGCGATGGTTGCTGGAACCGATCATACCTTGGGGCTGCGGACCAAAAAATTGTCTGAACGCATCGGTCAGACGGCCACCTTTTCCACCGCTCCTTCTTTGACTGACCGAAGCCTCAGCAACACGTTGTCCAGAAACAGGAGTTTGTAACCTCCCAGTCTCTGGGAACGCATTGCACAGACCTTTCTGCAAGGCCTCCCGAAGATGTTTCATCCTCTGCTCCCTCTGCGATGGCAAGATAAGGTCCGCAACCTTACCCTTGTAACGTGGATCAAGGAGGGTTGCCAGCCAGTATTGGTCCTTCTCCTTGATACCACGAATACGAGGATCCTTACGCAGGCTTTGCAGGATCAGGGAGGCCATGCAGCGTAGGTTTGCTGAGGCATTCGGTCCGGAGTCCTCTGGGTCACTAAGGACAACAACGTCCGCAGCCACCTCCTCCCAGCCACGTACAAGTCCATGTGTTTCTTGGGACTGATCCCTTAAAGACTGCTGCTGATGCTGAGTGCCAGGCTCCACCTCCATACTGACACAATCTTCCTCCTCCTCCTCCTCCTCCTCCTCCTCGTCCTCTTCCTGTGTGATCGGCGGGCACGCAGGAACACTGTCTGGATAAAGGGGGCCTTGAGAGCTAAGGAAGTCCTCCTCTTCCTGCCTCTGTTCTGCCTCAAGTGCCCTGTCCATTATTCCACGCAGCGTGTGCTCCAACAGGTGGACAAGGGGGACAGTGTCACTGATGCATGCACTGTCACTGCTCACCATCCTCGTGGCCTCCTCGAATGGTGACAGGACAGTGCATGCATCCCTGATCATGGCCCACTGGCGTGGGGAAAAAAAACCAAGCTCCCCTGACCCTGTCCTGGTGCCATAGTCGCACAGGTACTCATTGATGGCCCTCTGCTGCGTGTGCAGCCGCTGCAGCATGGCCAACGTTGAGTTCCACCTGGTGGGCATGTCACAGATTAGGCGGTTCTTGGGCAGGTTAAACTCCTTTTGGAGGTCCGTCAGCCGAGCACTGGCATTATATGACCGGCGGAAATGCACACAGACTTTCCTGGCCTGCCTCAGGACATCCTGTAAGCCCGGGTACCTGCCCAAGAACCGCTGCACCACCAAGTTAAGGACGTGAGCCAAACAGGGCACATGGGTCATTTGTCCCTGTCGGAGGGCAGAGAGGAGGTTGGTGCCATTGTCGCAAACCACCATTCCTGCCTTAAGTTGGCGTGGCGTCAACCACCTCTGAACCTGCCCCTGCAGAGCTGACAGAACCTCTGCCCCAGTGTGGCTCCTGTCCCCCAAGCACACCAGCTCAAGCACCGCATGGCATCTTTTGGCCTGCGTACTTGCGTAGCCCCTTGAACGACTACGGAGCACCGCTGGTTCCGAGGAAGAGGCCATGGAGGAGGAGAAGAGGAGGGGGTGGAGGAGAGAGGTGTGTCACAATCAGCATTTTGGAGGCGTGGTGGCGGAACAACCTCCAACACTACTGCACCTTGTCCTGCATCCTTCCCAGCTGCCAGCAGAGTCACCCAATGCGCCGTGAAACTTAGGTAATGTCCCTGTCCATGCCTGCTGGACCATGAGTCAGCGGTAATATGCACCTTACCGCTGACCGCCCTGTCCAGCGAGGCATGGACATTGCCTTCCACATGCCGGTAGAGAGCCGGAATCGCCTTCCATGAGAAAAAGTGGCGTTTGGGTACCTGCCACTGAGGAACCGCACATTCCACAAACTCACGGAAGGGGGCAGAGTCTACCAACTGAAAAGGCAGCAGTTGAAGTGCTAGCAATTTTGCCAAGCTAGCATTCAACCGCTGGGCATGTGGATGGCTGGGAGCAAACTTCTTTCGGCGGTGCAGCAGCTGGGGCAGGGAAATTTGCCTGGTACAATCTGACGTCGGTGTACCAAAAGCAGATTGCCCACAAGTACTTGGCTGTGACACACCTAATTCTACACCTTCATTCCTCTCACTGCAGGTCTCAGAGAGGACTGGAGGTCTAGTGGGGTTGGAAATCTCAGCTGATGAGGAGCAAGGAGAGATCCTCTTTGTTCTTTGGTGTGGGTCTTTTAGATACGCTTGCCAACGAACTGCATGGCAGGTCAACATATGTCTGGTCAAGCATGTGGTACCCAAGCGGGAGATGTTTTGGCCACGTGAGATACGCTTGAGACATATGTTGCAAATAGCAGCGGTGCGATCTGATGCACTCGTCTCAAAAAAGGCCCACACCAAAGAACTTTTTGAATAACGCGCAGAGACTGCAGCGCCCTGCACATGTGGAGCTTTGGGGTGTGATGCAGTCAATGTGCTGCCCTTAGGCTGGCCCCTGGAGGGCATCCTGCCTCGTTGGTGATGTGCCGCCTCCTCCTCCTCCTCCTCCTCCTCTCTCCTATCAGGCACCCACGTTGAGTCAGTGACCTCATCATCCCCTCCCTCCTCATCACTGGAGCAAACCTGGCAGTATGCTGCAGCAGGGGGAGCATGACTGCCAGTTTGCTGTCCTTCTTGGGCACCCCCTCTGTCCGTGCTCATGTTACTGCCTTCATCGAGCTCAGTATCATCATCAGAGCCTTCCAAAAGCTGGGCATCCTCCTGGAGCATGTACCCAACACTGTGGTCAAACAGTTCGAGGGACTCCTCAGGAGGACATGGTGGAGCTAGGGAAGGAGTCACTGATGACATTGAGCTGAGGGAAGAGGCCGCTGCTTTGCCAGACAAAGCACCCTGGGCATGGGTCAGAGAGGATGAGGAGGATGAGGACGGCTTGGTCATCCACTCGACCAAGTCTTCCGCATGTTGCGGCTCAACACGGCCAGCTGCCGAAAAAAAGGCCAAGCGTGTCCCATGGCCACGTGCTCATGAGGATGCACCGTCTCCACGACCAGCACTAGACACAGAGCCTGCTTGCCCTCTCTTATTGGCTTGTGACTGTCTGCCTCTCCTTCTTGGCCTTCCAGACATACTAATGGCCTGTAGCTGCACTAAGCTGGGATAGAACACCAGTAATTTTCTTCAGGTAGCTTTATATACTGTAACCAGACAAGCCTGCCTGTCAGTAGGAAGATAACAGGAACGGATCTAGCTGAACACTGTGAGCAGGACGCACTGTACTAAATGTAAATAGTCTAGCTGCCTGACCGTGGTACTAATAGGATCAAATAGAACACCAGTAATTTTCTTCAGGTAGCTTTATATACTGTAACCAGACAAGCCTGCCTGTCAGTAGGAAGATAACAGGAACGGATCTAGCTGAACACTGTGAGCAGGACGCACTGTACTAAATGTAAATAGTCTAGCTGCCTGACCGTGGTACTAATAGGATCAAATAGAACACCAGTAATTTTCTTCAGGTAGCTTTATATACTGTAACCAGACAAGCCTGCCTGTCAGTAGGAAGATAACAGGAACGGATCTAGCTGAACACTGTGAGCAGGACGCACTGTACTAAATGTAAATAGTCTAGCTGCCTGACCGTGGTACTAATAGGATCAAATAGAACACCAGTAATTTTCTTCAGGTAGCTTTATATACTGTAACCAGACAAGCCTGCCTGTCAGTAGGAAGATAACAGGAACGGATCTAGCTGAACACTGTGAGCAGGACGCACTGCACTAAATGTAAATAGTCTAGAAGATAACAGGAACGGATCTAGCTGAACACTGTGAGCAGGACGCACTGCACTAAATGTAAATAGTCTAGAAGATAACAGGAACGGATCTAGCTGAACACTGTGAGCAGGACGCACTGCACTAAATGTAAATAGTCTAGAAGATAACAGGAACGGATCTAGCTGAACACTGTGAGCAGGACGCACTGCACTAAATGTAAATAGTCTAGAAGATAACAGGAACGGATCTAGCTGAACACTGTGAGCAGGACGCACTGCACTAAATGTAAATAGTCTAGAAGATAACAGGAACGGATCTAGCTAAACTGAATACAGTGTATATATATATATATATGCAACACCTGGGATGCATATATATACACAATACACTGTAAGTGCAGCTAACTGACTGACTGTTCTGCCTAATCTATCTAACTCAAATCAAATGACACTGTCTCTCTCTCTGTCTATCTCTTTCAACGCCGGAACACACACTACACAGGGCCGCCGTGCAGGCGGCCTTATATAGTGTGGGGCGTGTACTAAATCCCCTGAGCCATAATTGGCCAAAGCCTCCTTGGCTTTGGCCAATTACGGTTCTCTGTTCAGGCGGCGCTGTGATTGGCCAAGCATGCGGGTCATAGTGCATGCTTGGCCAATCATCAGCCAGCAATGCACTGCGATGCCGCAGTGAATTATGGGCCGTGACGCGCCACACGAATTTGGCGCGAACGGCCCATACCGTTCGCAATTCGACGGACGGTCGAACAGCCGATGTTCGAGTCGAACATGGGTTCGACTCGAACACGAAGCTCATCCCTAGTTTCCATCCCCTGAAATGTTTGGCCTTGGTACAGACACACAAAGTTACACACACAGGTTAAAATGGCAATTAAAAGTTAATTTCCCACATTTGTGACTTTTTCACCGCTTCAGCCCCGGAACATTTTACCCCCTTCCTGACCAGAGCACTTTTTGCGATTCGGCACTGCATCGATTTAACTGACAGTTGTGCGGTCGTGCGACGCTACACCCAAACAAGATTGACGTCCACAAATAGAGCTTTCTTTTGGTGGTATTTGATCACCTCTGCAGTTTTTATTTTTTGCGCTATAAACAAATAAAGAGCGACAATTTTGAAAAAAAAAGCAATATTTTTTACTTTTTGCTATAACAAATATCCCCCAAAAATATATTAAAAAAAACATTTTTTTTCCTCAATTTAGGCCGATATGTATTCTTCTACATATTTTTGGTAAACAAAATCGCAATAAGCGTATATTGATTGGTTTGCGCAAAATTTATAGCGTCTACAAAATAGGGGATAGTTTATGGCATTTTTATTATTATTTTTTTTTTTATTAGTAATGGCGGCGATCTGTGATTTTTATCGGGACTGCGACATTATGGCGGACAGTTCGGACATTTTTGACACTATTTTGGGACCATTGTCATTTATACAGCAATCAGTGCTATAAAAATGCATTAATTACTGTGTAAATGACACTGGCAGTGAAGGGGTTAACCACTAGGGGGCGATCAAGGGGTTAAATGTGTCCTAGGGAGTGATTGTAACTGTGGGGGGGATGGGCTTCCAGTCACATGATAGCGATCACTGCTCTCGATGACAGAGAGCAGTGATTTCTGTCATGACACTAGGCAGAACAGGGAAATGCTTTGTTTACAAAAGCATCTCCCCATTCTACCTCTCCGTGACACGATCTTGGGCACCCGGCGGGCATCGAGTCCATGGGACCCGCAGTCACGGTCATGAAGAACGCGGTTGGCGCGCGCACGCCGGCAGAGGCGTGTGCGCGCCCGCAGCACTGCTTCTTAAAGGGGACGTACCCGTATGCCCTTTTGCCCACCAGTGCCATTCTGCCGGCATGCGCTGGTCGGCAAGCGCTTAAAAATTGCAATTAGTGTCTGTGTATAAATAGTCAATAAGTTTGTTAGCTCTCACATGCATGCACTGAGCAGGCTAGATACTGAGCCATGGGGAGCAGAAAATAACTGTCAAAAGACCTGTGTAGAAAGGTAATGGAACATTATAAAGATGGAAAAGGATATAAAAAGATATGCAAAGCCTTGAATATGGTAGCCAGTATGTGGAAAGTTCATGGATCTCCAGATACCAAACCAAGGCCAGGTAGATCAAGAAAGATTTCAGCCACAACTACCAGAAGTATTGTAGCACCCCCCCCCCCCCCCAAAGAAGCCGCTTGAGTATATTTGGTTCTGTGCTCTGCCTCTCAACCCCAAGAACAGTCTCAGCCCCTCTGGCACTCCGAGCAATCATGTTATTGTGAACAAAACAGTAAATGGACACAAGCAGCAGTAAACACAAAATTAAATTTACTGAAAATTTTTTAGCAATGATAAACTCAGTAACTTACACTTGACACCTACTGAAGATTTGCTGCATCATGTAAACCTGACAGCAGAAACAGTCAAAGAATAATAACTGAAGCGAATGTAACACAAGCACATATATTTGATATCCCCCTGCTCCCAGCCAGCCTTGAGGTGTTCCCCCTCCTGGCACGCTAGGGGCTGTATTCTGCCCCAGGGGATTAGCATAGGGCCTCCTGTTTTCAGAACTACATGTCCCTGGATCTTTTTCCTCCTGCTGTCCTCCCTGGATTGGTCCGCTCCTCCTGCCGATGTGGATGCAGGGGAGGGAGCAGAGTGGGCAGCTGTGTCCTTGTGAGCACCGCTGTGTGTGAAGAGGAGAGGGAGGAAACCTCCGCAGCTGCTGACAGACTCGCTCTCTCACAGTCTCTTAGTGTCTTGGCGCCACTGCCTCGGCCCAGCAGCAACGGGATTAGCGTGCGGGGGGGGGAAACACCCGCTACAGTATTGTTCAGGATACATGGAAAAACTCTCCTGGAACTCTCATGGAAATACAGGCTGCTCTGAAAAAAGATGGTGTGGTTGTTTTGAGGACCACAATACAACGATACTTGAACATAAATGAGCTGCTTGGTCCAGTTGCCAGAAAGAAGCCTTTACTGCACCACAAAAAAAAGCCCACTTACACTATACCCGACAACACCTTGACATGCCTCACAGCTTCTGGCACACTGTAATCTGGAGTGGTTAGACCAAAATAGAGCTTTATGGTCACAACCATAAGCGCTATGTATGGAGAGGGGTCAAAAAAGCATATAGCGACAAGAATACCATCCCAACTGTGAAGCATGGTGGTGGCTCACTGGTGTTGTGTTGGTGTGTGTTAGCTCTAAATGCACGGGGAATCTTGTGAAAATTGATGGCAGGATGAATGCAGCATGTTATCAGAAAATACTTTGGCAGACAATTTGCATTCTTCTGCCTGAAAGCTGCTCATGGGACGCGCTTGGACTTTCCAGCACGACCATGACCCTAAACACAAGGCCAAGTTAACCCTCCAGTGGTTACAGCAGAAAAAGGTGAAGGTTCTGGAGGGGCCATCACAGTCTCCTGAGCTTAGTCTCCTGAGCTTGAGATCATCGAGACACTCTGGGGAGATCTCAAACCTGCAGTTCATGCAAGACGACCAAAGACCTTGCCTAAACTGGAGGCATTTTGCCAAGACGAATTCTGGGCCTTATAGAAAACTATTTGAAAAGACTGCACACTGTCATTGATGCTAAAGGGGGCAATACACAGTATTAAGAACTAAGGGTATGCAGACTTTTGAACAGCGGCCATTTCGTTGGTTTACTTGTTGCCATTTTTTGTTTTATGATTGTGCCATTCTGAAAAGCCAGGCTTTTCTGTCCTCCACTGCCTCCCAGGGCTTGCTTAACTATGTGTTCATTGTTTCGATGATGCTATCTATCCATCTTGTTTTCTGTCGTCCTCTTCTCATTTTTCCTTCCATGTTTCCCAGCATCAGGGTCTTTTCCAATGAGTCCTTTCTTCGCATTAGGTGGCCAAAGTATTCGAGTTTCAGCTTCATTATTATAACTGAAAATAATTGTGTTGTATAGAAGAGCATATTTAGAAGAGAAGTGTCAATAACGCTACAAACACCACATTCCATATTCTTTTATTTATTCTCTGCAATTTACTGTTCACACTATCATCCCATGACCAGTAAGAATAAAATAATTAGTAGGGATCCCCCGAGGCCTGAAAGTTATTTCAAGGGTTCCTCTGTGAGAAGGATTGTGTTAATGTATGGATACATGATAGAATGTAGACAATTTCTTTTTGTTTGGGAGGTGCTGATCACTCCAGGTATTACCTAGTTTTGGTAAGTGTAAAGAAAATTGTGCAAAGTTTGTATAGTCAGATTCGGGGCCGAAACTGGGGGGCCCTGGGCGCAGCATTGAGAGGGGCGCCGCAGCTGGTACCGATCCTCCTGCAGCAGCTGAAAGGCTACTTCTCCCCCTCTACCTCACGCTAGCATTCAGCTGCTGCAGGAGGAGAATACAGGGATTGGTACCTGTAAATGCCAACTCACCTGCCACTCCTGTTCATGCCCCTTCTTCTTCAGCTGACTGCTTCCCACCCCACTCCTCTGCCCCCCGCCCCCCCTGCTCCTCTGGTCCCCCCGCAGCGCTCACCTCCTCTCCCTGGCTAGCTGTGCGGTAAGGAGTTGGTTGAATAAAGGCACAATCCTCGTCTCTGAGAAGTTCATCATACGATCTGAAAGACAGGCACACAAAGTTGTAACATAATCTTCCTCAGCACACGTTCTCCTGGTTTTTCCTTCCCCCACTCTCCATCTAGATTCTCTGTGGCAGCAAACAGGATGGAAGAGCGGGGGAAGAAAAGACCAGGAGATTGAGTGCCGAGGAAGATTATGTTACAACTTTGTGTGGCTGTCTTTTCGATCGTATGATGAGCTTTTCAGTGCTGAGGATAATGCCTTTATTCAGCAGCCCGTCTGCTTGCTGCACAGTTAGCTGGGGAGAGGAGGTGAGAGCTGGGGGGGGGGTCAGAGGAGCAGGGGGGGGACAGAGGAGCATGGGGGGGGGGAACAGAGGAGCATGGGGGGAACAGAGGAGCAGGGGAGGGAAGAGGAGCATGGGGGGAACAGAGGAGCATGGGCACCAGAGGATCATGGGGGGAACAGAGGAGCAGGGGAGGGAAGAGGAGCATGGGGGACCAGAGCATCTTGCGAGACCAGAGGAGCACGGGGGGAGGGGACAGACAGCTGTCTGAACAGCTATGACCTAGGATTTTCTCACTTTCTTGCCTAATCCCCTGTCTATTGTATCAGCTGCCCTGCTTGCATTATCTCTTCTACACAGGTGGGCAGACTCCGCCAGTGGAACCGCCTGCTCAGCATGGGATCTCTCTGCTAATCCCCGCTGAGCAGGCAGATGACAGGTCTGTGCCCACTCCACCTATGCAAAGCAGACACAGACACAGCCTGCTTTCCCCTATGGGTGGTCGGATGTAAACGGACACCCTGTCCGTTTGAATCCAACTGTCATCTGATCCGCCAGATGGATGGGGAAAGGATACCCCATCTGTCTATTTTTAGTGGATAGGATCAGTTCAGATGTCGGCGGGTGTGAATGGACACATATCCATTTACATCCGCCACTCCATAGAGGGTAGTGGAGGGTCCACCTAAAAAACTGACAGGCAGACCCGATCGGTCCACCTGTGTGAAAGGGGCCTTACACTGCCAAGTTGCTAAATGCTGAAGAAGCCACTATTCATGGGTATATGGTCAGGGGTCATAATGGCAACCCCACTCATGTTATATCCTTCCCATCCCCTTGTCCTTCGGGCCCAACGTCCACTAAGGAGCCCCCGTCGCAGGGACCCTCCAGGGCTTGCTGCTGGGCTGCCTGCTGTCAGTCCCTGCGGGGGGCCCTGGGAGGAATCCTACCCCCTCGCGCCCTCCTCCCCCTCTCATCGATAGCCGGAGCGTGCGGCTGCCCCCCCCCCCCACTGAGGTGCTGAACGGGAGGGCGGCTCGGCATGGGAGACACTGTGGGATGCGCAGTGGGTGGCGTTTCAGCCCCTAAGCTGCTTCGAGAGGGATTGCTGCCCGGGAGGTGGGAGAACACACTGGGGGGTTCCGCGGTCCTCTCCCGCCAGTCGCCGCCACGGGGATCTGGAGCAGTCGGCTCTCTCTGTGGATACTGCACAGAGAGGAGCTCGGCAGAGAAATGTACCAGACGCGAGCAGCGGAGGAGGCGGCCAGTGACTTGGGCTGGGGGACACGCCCCCTTAAAGACACATCTTGTCCCTGCTACAGCAAGGGGTTCTATGGTGCCCCGCGGTTTGTCATCCGTGAGAGCAATGGCTGGAGCGGACGAGGAAGCTTCCAGGAGCCCCGAGCAGGAGTCGCCAGAACACAGGAGGCAGGGGACGCCAACGCAGCAGGAATCTTCGGCCGAGTCCGGTGAGGTCACCAGCGCAGATGATGACGATCGGTCTGCCAGGAGCCGCCCTACTTTGCGGAGCCAGCTGGGATCTGGACGAAAGGCTAGTCGGTGGCAGTGCGGCTGCAGCCCGGTAAGTTGCCAGTTTTACCTATGTTAAATAGTCAGGAGGGGGCGGTTAGTTTGGGGGTTTCTCAGGGGGTTATTCCAGAAGCTTCAGGATCTACGGTCGGAGCCTCGGTCCGCATTTTTTGCAGGTTTTTGGGACTTATTGGCCCGTTTTGACCCAGCTGGGTCTTCTTCCCCATCTTAAGGGCCTGTCGGGCATGGGCCCCTGCTGCTTCTAGCGTGGGCTCAGTGGTTCCTTCTCCGTCTACCTCAGTGGAGCCAATTTCTGTGGCGGCCCCCGGAGCGGGGGCAGGCGGGTCCTCCGTTGCCAGCGTGACATCCGCGTCGCAGACGGAGGTGACTGGAGGGTCAGAAACTAATAAAGTGAAGGAGTCCACTGAGAATAGGGTGAGGTTGGCGAAGTGCGAGATTTACGTGTGCTTTGAGGGTCTGCTGGGGGTCCATCTAAAGCAGGACGTACAGGAAAAGATCTGGAAGGGGGAATATGTTAAAATATTCTACCTTTTGCCGTTGGAGAAAGGCAGACGGAAGCAAGAAGCCGCCGCTGGCGGCTTATTCCCCGCACTTTTGCTAATTGGCTGCAGGCTTCTGACATCTTGGCCAGCGTAATTGGCGAAAAAGCGCCGGAGAATTGCTCTCCTCTTTTTTGTTACCTGGACACCATTGGAGAAGCGTATAGAGTTTACAGGGGGTACTGCTTGGCTGTGCTATGACGAGCAGTTCCGCCAGCGCAAGGCCTTGCATCCGGGCTTGCGCTGGATCATAGGGACATTGGGCTTTGGATGAAGCTCATGGCTCAGGCGATGGCTCTGGGCCAGCCCTTTCTGGGGGGGGGGCTGCGGTTCAGGTGCCGCTGGACAGTCGGCCACCCAAAAGAGAGGAATCTGTTGGCAGTTCAACGAGGGGTCATGCCGTTCAGACCCCCAGATTCAACAGTCTGTTCTGTACTGTTGCACACTTTGGAATCTATTGCGACACAGTTCGGGATTCATCCGGCTCCTGAAAAAACAGAAGGTCCTACCACGGTCATACAGTTCTTGGGTATTGTCATTGACACGCGTCTCATGGAATGTCGCCTGCCGATTGACAAACTGGAAGATCTGCGTCAGAGGGAGGCTGAGGATGAGTTGGTGAAGAAGGTTAGGCTTAGGCAATTGCAGTCTTTATTGGGTAAGCTGAATTTTGCCTGCAGCATCATGCCTATGGGACGCATCTTTAGTCGTCGCCTCTGCGCCGCCACTTCAGAGGCTCTACTGCCGCATCACTTCTTCAGGCTTTCGCGTGAGCTGAAGGCCGATCTGAGGGTTTTGGGTGAGTTTCTGGCCTCCTATAATGGCAGGTCCTTATGGATGGCCTCAGTCGTGGCAGCTTCCTTTACACTGATGCTGCGGGCAGTTCTGGGTTTGGGGCTTTTTGTCAAGGGGCCTGGTGTGCTGCGGCGTTGGGGCGTTGCGCATTGGGGAGTTGTTAAGCAAGAACAGGTGAGGAGTGGGTGGGCTAAAATTATCAGACGTGACAGTGTCCGGATTCATATTGGGAAGTCAAAAACTGATCAGTTGGGAAAGGGGGTTTCTGAGTCGTTGTTTCGGGTGCTGCCAGACTCGGATTGCCTGGTTTCTTCTGTGCAACAGTATCTCAGAGTGAGGGGGTTGGGGCTAGGTTCCTTTTTGCTGCACGAGGATGGCTCGTTCTTGTTGCGCTTTCAGTTTTTGTCAGTTTTTCGCCGTTGTTTGGCTCGGGCGGGCAGAGAGGTTTCCCAGTTTAAATACTCACTCTTTTCGTGTGGGGGCGGCTACGGAGACGGCCAGATGGGGTTTGGGTTCCCAGGTAGTGAGACGTATAGGGAGGTTGGAGTCAGATCGTTTCAAGATTTATGTCCACCCTCATCTACTTTGAAGTTGCATTGAGTGTTTTGTATGGTTCCATGTTCTTTTGCTTCTCTTTCAGATCTTCCTCCTGGTCTGGTCTGGATCTTGGGGGATTCATATGTTTTCTGGGGGGCTGTCCGGGCTGACGCTCGGCCTGAAGAGAGGCAACTTGGCATTCCACAGAGTGAAGCTGTTCTTAAATGGTTGGGCATGATGTGGGGCCAGGTTCTCCACGGATTTCACTACTATTCGAGAGTTGACAGGCCACCAGATGTTTTAGTGCTGCAGGCAGGGGGCAATGATTTGGGGGTCCGGGCTGCCAGGGATCTGGCGAGGGATGTCAAGTTTGACATTTTGCGCTTGATGCACGATTTTCCTGGCTGCATCATTGTATGGTCGGATATTGTGGCTAGAACGGTGTGGCGTTTTTCTTGCTCCATTGGCCGCTTGAACAAAACAAGAATTAACTTGAACAGGGAGGTTGGGAGGTTTGTGGCTCGGATCGGAGGCATAGTGGTTCGGCACCGGGAGCTGGAAGACCAGTCTGTTCGCTATTGGCGAGACGATGGTGTTCACCTGAATGCTGTGGGCATAGACATCTGGTCTAAGGGCTTCCAAGAAGGGGTGGTGAGGGCTCTGCAGGTGTGGAGGGATTTGCTTGAATGAGGTTTTCAATCAAGCTCATGTGGCGGTTCAAGGGGTCTTTGGGGGGTCAGTGAGGGATTACATGGTTACAGGATTAGTGGGGCCCATCTAAGGTATGGCGCTTACACTTGGTTAGTGGTGGTTCTCCCAGGAGCTAGGTCCCCTGGGGGAGGGGAATATGGAAGTTTGTGTGAAGTCAGAGCGTCCTTGAGCCGGTTGGGGCACAGCTAAGGACATAGTCCATTCCAGTTATAAATTGTGCCTTATAAGACACCCAAAGACCTCTTGTTGTTGGGCATTACTTTGTTAAAAATTGGCACTTACGGGTATGTTTTACATGTTTTACGTGATGTTATTTTATTCTTTTGTTAATAAAAATTGGGCTGCTGTGACCATATAAAACCCATGTCACGCGGTCTGTATCTTTAATTTAATGTTAAGGACCAAGGTTGACGAATCCTTTAGTCAAGTGAGACCCGAAGGAGAAAATGGATGGAGGGGCTGCATGACTAGGGGAGGAACAGGGTCAGGGAACGGTCAGCTAGGTCAGTGGTGGGGGCAGGGGTGTAGACCTTACCTAATTGGAGGCAGAAGTTAGAATGGGCAGGGTCCAGAGGAGAGGGTCTTGCGTAGGGGGAGGATTCAACATCATTCCAAGGAGTTAGGAGAAGAGACAACTTCCCACCCTCCCGCCCTGGTGTTAGAAGTTAGCGCATTAGACAGGTAGTGGGGCGTATTGGTGTCTCTAGTGTTGAGTGATTTTGTTTTGTTTTTTAATGTTTTGCTTTTTCATAAAAAAAAATTTCCCCCCCAAAAAAAAGGAAAAACACATTGAATATGGGTATAATTTACTGACTGGTGTATATTGCTCAAATTTGTCACAGCAGTCGGCGGTTCAGGGGGTCTTTGGGGGTCAGTTAGGAATTACATGGTTACACGATTAGTGGGGCCCATGTAAGGGCCCCACTAGCGGTGGTTCTCCCAGGAGCTAGGTCTCCTGGGGGAGGGGAATATGGAAGTTTGTGTGATGTCAGAGTGTCCTCGAGCCGGTTGGGGCACAGCTGAGGACCTAGATAATTCCATTTATAAATGCCTTATAAGACACCCAAAGACCTCTTGTTGTTGGGCATTACTTTGTTAAAAAATTGGCACTTATATGTTTTACATGTTTTACGTGATGTTATTTTATTCTTTGGTTAATAAAAATTTGGCTGCTGTGGCCATATAAAACCCATGTCACGTGGTCTGTGTCTTTAATTTAATGTTAAGGACCAAGGTTGATGAATCCTTTAGTCATGCATTAACAGCCAAACGCTCGAAGCGTGCAATATGAGGCTTTTACCACGTTTTTCTCCTATGTTTAGACATGTTTAGATACATTTAGGTGTATTCTAGTGTCTCCCAGAGAGGAAGGAAACAACTTTAATCCTATTCCAAATTCAACTTTTCAGGCAGAGATAGGTTCGGATTCTGGGAATCAGCCTGGTTCCCAGGAGATCAACTGTTTGCATGCCGTCTTCTTTTCAGAAGACATCTGTGCGCTCTCGAGATCAGTCTGGGAGCAATCAGATGCTTTATTTGCAACACTAGGCTGTCATTATTCCTGATGAGCTGTTTGTGGCTCCATCTGAAGGGCTCTATAGAGACCTCTTATTTATGGCACCATGGCTTCTGAATTAGGTTCTGCCACGTCATGTAGCGCTATGACATCAGAGGTACCGGGAGCCCCATGAATGGTGCGGTGACAGCAATAAAGGGCTCCTAGCAGTGAAAAAAAAGATATGAATAGTTCAGCCGTTCATTTAATTATGTCAGCTGATAATGTCTTACAGTTAGAGGCCACATTCTACAGCGAATGTAATTTTAGATGAATCTCTATGTAGCTTAAAGTGGAACTTTAGTCAAAAAATGAAACCCTGCTAGATGACTTCAGGCTGGCCTCTTTTGCAGGTATAGCTATGTAAAACATTAAAATTAAGTGTCTATACTGTTTAAAATCCAGTAATACACTGTTTTTCCCTGCTCTGCACATGCTCAGTTGCTCAGCACTGTGCCGTACTACACAGCCTAAGGATTTACTGCTGTTCAGGGGCTGTGGGCTTCAGAAAAATGGCAGCCTCCAGCAAGAAGAAACAGGAACAATGCCAGAGGCACTTTACAACACACACTCATTTTGGTAGCATAATTAATAACCACTTGCTGACTGGGCCATAGACAAAAGAAGTCCTCGGTCAGCAGTGGAATACCAGGGTTATGGCTGCAGCAATATGCCAAAACCTTGGTATTGTTTTTTTCAGCCATCGATTCTCTAACTGATAAAAGTGGTCTCAGCAGCGGATTCGCCACTGGATCACTTTTAGAAGCGGAGTAAGGGAACGCCCTCTCTAGGGTTGCCACCTTTTCTCCAAGCCAAATCCGAACACTTTAGCGGCGCAGGGCAATTTTTTTGTAGTATACACTATAGGGCTACAAAAGACCTGGGACACCTTTGGGTGCCCCAAGGAGAGTAGTAATGTGACATTCATAGCATGGCGAACAGTGGGTGTAGCCAAATTGTATTTGCTGACATCATTGGCCTTCCCCCCCCCAGTGATGCCGAACCTGCCCTCAGACAGCTGCCCACAGCTCCCAGACAGCAACAGATTTGTATGTGTCTCATAATCCCAGATTATAGTATAGTTACATATAGTAGGTGAGGTTGGAAAAAGACACACGTTCATCAGGTCCAACCTATGTGTGTGATTATGTGTCAGTATTACCTTACATATCCCTGTATGTTGCGGTCATTCAGGTGATTATCTAATAGTTTCTTGAAGCTATCAATGCTCCCCGCTGAGACCACCGCCTGTGGAAGGGAATTCCACATCCTTACCGCTCTTACAGTAAAGAACCCTCTACGTAGTTTAAGGTTAAACCTCTTTTCTTCTAATTGTAATGAGTGGCCCCGAGTCTTATTAAACTCTCTTCTGCGAAAAAGTTTTATCTCTATTGTGGGGTCACCAGTACAGTATTTGTAAATTGAAATCATATCCCCTCTCAAGCGTCTCTTCTCCAGAGAGAATAAGTTCAACGCTCGCAACCTTTCCTCATAACTAAGATCCTCCAGACCCTTTATTAGCTTTGTTGCCCTTCTTTGTACTCGCTCCATTTCCAGTACATCCTTCCTGAGGACTGGTGCCCAGAACTGGACAGCATACTCCAGGTGCGGCCGGACCAGAGTCTTGTAGAGCGGGAGAATTATCGTTTTATCTCTGGAGTTGATCCCCCTTTTAATACATGCCAATATTCTGTTTGCCTTATTAGCAGCAGCTTGGCATTGCATGCCATTGCTGAGCCTATCATCTACTAGGACCCCCAGGTCCTTTTCCATCCTAGATTCCCCCAGAGGTTCTCCCCCCAGTGTATAGATTGCATTCATATTTTTGCCACCCAAATGCATTATTTTACATTTTTCTACATTGAACCTCATTTGCCATGTAGTCGCCCACCCCATTAATTTGTTCAGGTCTTTTTGCAAGGTTTCCACATCCTGCTGAGAAGTTATTGCCCTGCTTAGCTTAGTATCGTCTGCAAATACAGAGATTGAACTGTTTATCCCATCTTCTAGATCGTTTATAAACAAATTAAATAGGATTGGTCCCAGCACAGAACCCTGGGGAACCCCACTACCCACCCCTGACCATTCTGAGTACTCCCCATTTATCACCACCCTCTGAACACGCCCTTGTAGCCAGTTTTCAATCCAGGTACTCACCCTATGGTCCATGCCAACGGACCCTATTTTGTACAGTTAACGTTTATGGGGAACTGTGTCAAATGCTTTTGCAAAATCCAGATACACCACGTCTACGGGTCTTCCTTTATCTAGATGGCAACTCACCTACTCATAGAAGGTTAATAGATTGGTTTGGCAAGAACGATTCTTCATGAATCCATGCTGATTACTGCTAATGATATCGTTCTTATTACTAAAATCTTGTATATAGTCCCTTATCATCCCCTCCAAGATTTTACATACTATTGATGTTAGGCTAACTGGTCTGTAATTCCCAGGGATGTTTTTTGGGCCCTTTTTAAATATTGGTGCTACATTGGCTTTTCTCCAATCAGCTGGTACCATTCCAGTCAATAGACTGTCTGTAAAAATTAGGAACAACGGTCTGGCAACCACCTGACTGAGTTCCCTAAGTACCCTTCGGATGCAAGCCATCTGGTCCCGGTGATTTATTAATGTTAAGTTTCTCAAGTCTAATTTTAATTCCGTCCTCTGTTAACCATGGAGGTGCTTCCTGTGTTGTGTCATGAGGATAAACACTGCAGTTTTGGTTACTGAAGCCCCCCGATTCATTCGTGAAGACTGAGGAGAAGAATAAATTCAATACCTTTGCCATCTCCCCATCCTTTGTAACCAGATGTCCTTCCTCATTCTTTATGGGGCCAATATGGTCTGTCCTCCCTTTTTTACTGTTTACATACTTAAAGAATTTCTTGGGATTTTTTTTGCTCTCCTCCGCTATGTGTCTTTCATGTTCTATCTTAGCCGTCCTAATTGCACCCTTACATTTCTTATTGCATTCTTTATAAAGTCTGAATGCTGAGGATGATCCCTCAACCTTGTATTTTTTGAAGGCCTTCTCCTTTGCTTTTATATGCATTTTTACATTGGAGTTAAGCCATCCAGGATTTTTGTTCGCTCTTTTAAATTTATTACCCAATGGGATACATTGGCTAATGCCCTTATTTAATATGCTCTTAAAGCAAACCCATCTCTCCTCCGTATTCTTTGTTCCTAATATTTTATCCCAATTTATGCCTTTTAGCAAGGTTAGTAGTTTAGGGAAGTTGGCTCTTTTGAAATTCAGTGTCTTTGTATTCCCTTTATTTTTCCTATTTGTGTGATTTATACTGAAACTAATTGACCTGTGATCGCTGTTACCTAAATTGCCCGGTATTTCCACATCTGTGATAAGGTCTGTATTGTTGGTAATCAGTAGATCTGGTAATGTTTTATTTCTAGTTGGTGCGTCTACCATCTGACCCATAAAATTGTCCTGCAAGACATTAAGGAACTGGCGAGCCTTAAATGAATGCGCGGTTCCCTCCGCCCAGTCTATGTCTGGATAATTAAAATCCCCCATTATGATAACACTTCCCATCCTTGCTGCTAATCCAATTTGTGATAGGAGATCCGTCTCCACTTCCTCCTTCAGGTTAGGGGGCCTATAGCATACTCCCAGTATTATTTTCCCCTTAGCTTCATCCCTTTGGAGCTCTACCCATAGGGATTCCACCTCCTCTCTAGCTCCCTCAGTGATGTCATCTCTCACATTCGCTTGTACATTATTCTTGATATATAGGCATACCCCTCCCCCTTTTTTACCCTCTCTATCCTTGCGGTATAGGGTATACCCTTGAATGTTTGCCAGCCAATCATGAGAGCTGTTGAACCAGGTCTCTGAAATTCCCACAAAATCCAAATCCTCCTTGTACAACAGTATCTCTAGTTCACCCATCTTGTCTGCCATGCTCCTGGCATTGGTGAACATTCCACATAGTTTAGACCGGTCGCATATTGTCCTCGTATTGGGTGTTTCAAAATTGCAACTAGGACTTGCTACTATACTCACCTTGTGTTTTTGTGCTTTGGTTAACCTACCACTAATGCCCCCAACACTACCCTCTGGAATATCATCCACGCTGGCTATCACTGTCTCTGGACCCTCCCCCCCATCGCCTAGTTTAAAAACCCCTCTAACTTTTTGTCCATCTTCATTCCCAGCAGATCTGCACCCTCCTCATTTAGGTGCAGTCCGTCCCTTCTATAGTACCGGTTACCGACTGAGAAGTCGGCCCAGTCCTCCAGGAACCCAAACCCCTCCTTACTACACCAGCTCTTCAGCCACTTGTTTACTTCCCTAATCTCCCTCTGCCTTTCTGGTGTGGCTCGATGTACCGGTAGTATTCCTGAGAATACTACCTTGGAGGTCCTTTTCCTCAATTTAGCACCTAAGTCCCTAAAATCGTTCTTTAGGACACTCCATCTGCCTCTGACTTTGTCATTGGTGCCAACGTGCACCATGACAGCCGGGTCTTCCCCAGCCCCTCCCAGTAATCTGTCAACAAGATCCGTGATGTGCCGAACCCGAGCGCCCGGTAGACAACATACTGTTCGGCGCTTCAAGTCTTGGTTACAGATTGCCCTCTCTGTCCTTCTAAGAATTGAGTCCCCTACCATCAGAATCTGTCTTTCCTTTCCCTTTGCTGCCCCCCCACTCTCACTGGAGGAGTTCTTCCCCTGGCAGCTAGGAGAGTCCCTCATCTCCAGCAGTGCTGGTCCCTGACTGGTTTCACCAATGACACTCAATGGAGCGTACTTATTGGGATGCTCCAGTCCTGGATCGGCCTCTCTGGCACTTCCCCCTCTACCCCTCCTGACTGTCACCCATCTGCTCTTTGCTAGTGCCTGCGCCTCTTTGTCTCCACCCGCCTCTGTGCTGGCCCCTGCCGGCACCTGCCGTGTACATTCCTGGCTCACCTTTAGTATGGAGGGACTTCTCAGTGCTGACAGTTGCTTCCCTAGATTCAGAACCTGGGCTTCCAGGGAAACAATGTGCTTACATTTTGCACAGCAGTATTCACCCTCGATTGGATGATCAAGGAACGCATACATGCGGCAAGATGTACAAAGAGTCGCCTCTCCACACCCGCCGGGCATCGTACCTATTAAATTTAGTGAGGATTTGGGGATTTTACCCTGTCCAAATTACCTAACAGCTAGCTTCCTGGCACTAATACTCAAGACAATACACAGGTACACAACAAGACAATACACAGGTACTCACAGACCTACGTGCACTCGCAATACTCAAGTATACAGTACACAATACACAAGTACTAACGATCCACACACACTACTCAAGACAACACTCAGATACTCACACTACACAGGTACTATGACCCCTGTTATAACCTCCTGTTTTAAACTCTAGTTTTTAACTCCCACTTATACCAAGTTCCACTTACACAAAGTTCCACAGCCAAAGACTGAGCACGCTCAGACTGAGTTCTACACCCAGTTAAATAGGCACCTGTGAGCAATTAACCACCCCCCTTAATTGATAGGCTGAAGAAACCAGAGGAAAAAAAAAATAAAAAATAAAAAAAAAACTATTTAAAAAGTGACAGAAAAAGGCAAATGAAAAACTAAAAGGTAAAGCCCCAAAAATGCACCCCAGCAAACCCAGCAATCAACAAGCAAGACTTATTCACTCTATAACTCTAGTTTTTAACTCCCACTTATACCAAGTTCCACTTACACAAAGTTCCACAGCCAAAGACTGAGCACGCTCAGACTGAGTTCTACACCCAGTTAAATAGGCACCTGTGAGCAATTAACCACCCCCTTAATTGATAGGCTGAAGGAACCAGAGGAAAAAAAAGAAAAGAAAAAAAAGCTATTTAAAAAGTGACAGAAAAAGGCAAATGAAAAACTAAAAGGTAAAGCCCCAAAAATGCACCCCAGCAAACCCAGCAATCAACAAGCAAGACTTATTCACTCTATAACTCTAGTTTTTAACTCCCACTTATACCAAGTTCCACTTACACAAAGTTCCACAGCCAAAGACTGAGCACGCTCAGACTGAGTTCTACACCCAGTTAAATAGGCACCTGTGAGCAATTAACCACCCCCTTAATTGATAGGCTGAAGGAACCAGAGGAAAAAAAAAAGAAAAAAAAGCTATTTAAAAAGTGACAGAAAAAGGCAAATGAAAAACTAAAAGGTAAAGCCCCAAAAATGCACCCCAGCAAACCCAGCAATCAACAAGCAAGACTTATTCACTCTATAACTCTAGTTTTTAACTCCCATTTATACCAAGTTCCACTTACACAAAGTTCCACAGCCAAAGACTGAGCACGCTCAGACTGAGTTCTACACCCAGTTAAATAGGCACCTGTGAGAAATTAACCACCCCCCTTAATTGATAGGCTGAAGGAACCAGAGAAAAAAAAAGAAATAAAAAAAAAAAGAAAAAAAAGCTATTTAAAAAGTGACAGAAAAAGGCAAATGAAAAACTAAAAGGTAAAGCCCCAAAAAATGCACCCCAGCAAACCCAGCAATCAACAAGCAAGACTTATTCACTCTATAACTCTAGTTTTTAACTCCCACTTATACCAAGTTCCACTTACACAAAGTTCCACAGCCAAAGACTGAGCACGCTCAGACTGAGTTCTACACCCAGTTAAATAGGCACCTGTGAGCAATTAACCACCCCCCTTAATTGATAGGCTGAAGGAACCAGAGGAAAAAAAGAAAAAGAAAAAAAAGCTATTTAAAAAGTAACAGAAAAAGGCAAATGAAAAACTAAAAGGTAAAGCCCCAAAAATGCACCCCAGCAAACCCAGCAATCAACAAGCAAGACGTATTCACTCTATAACTCTAGTTTTTAACTCCCACTTATACCAAGTTCCACTTACACAAAGTTCCACAGCCAAAGACTGAGCACGCTCAGACTGAGTTCTACACCCAGTTAAATAGGCACCTGTGAGCAATTAACCACCCCCCTTAATTGATAGGCTGAAGAAACCAGAGGAAAAAAATAAATAAAAAAAAAACTATTTAAAAAGTGACAGAAAAAGGCAAATGAAAAACTAAAAGGTAAAGCCCCAAAAATGCACCCCAGCAAACCCAGCAATCAACAAGCAAGACTTATTCACTCTATAACTCTAGTTTTTAACTCCCACTTATACCAAGTTCCACTTACACAAAGTTCCACAGCCAAAGACTGAGCACGCTCAGACTGAGTTCTACACCCAGTTAAATAGGCACCTGTGAGCAATTAACCACCCCCTTAATTGATAGGCTGAAGGAACCAGAGGAAAAAAAGAAAAGAAAAAAAAGCTATTTAAAAAGTGACAGAAAAAGGCAAATGAAAAACTAAAAGGTAAAGCCCCAAAAATGCACCCCAGCAAACCCAGCAATCAACAAGCAAGACTTATTCACTCTATAACTCTAGTTTTTAACTCCCACTTATACCAAGTTCCACTTACACAAAGTTCCACAGCCAAAGACTGAGCACGCTCAGACTGAGTTCTACACCCAGTTAAATAGGCACCTGTGAGCAATTAACCACCCCCTTAATTGATAGGCTGAAGGAACCAGAGGAAAAAAAAAAGAAAAAAAAGCTATTTAAAAAGTGACAGAAAAAGGCAAATGAAAAACTAAAAGGTAAAGCCCCAAAAATGCACCCCAGCAAACCCAGCAATCAACAAGCAAGACTTATTCACTCTATAACTCTAGTTTTTAACTCCCACTTATACCAAGTTCCACTTACACAAAGTTCCACAGCCAAAGACTGAGCACGCTCAGACTGAGTTCTACACCCAGTTAAATAGGCACCTGTGAGAAATTAACCACCCCCCTTAATTGATAGGCTGAAGGAACCAGAGAAAAAAAAAGAAATTAAAAAAAAAGAAAAAAAAGCTATTTAAAAAGTGACAGAAAAAGGCAAATGAAAAACTAAAAGGTAAAGCCCCAAAAAATGCACCCCAGCAAACCCAGCAATCAACAAGCAAGACTTATTCACTCTATAACTCTAGTTTTTAACTCCCACTTATACCAAGTTCCACTTACACAAAGTTCCACAGCCAAAGACTGAGCACGCTCAGACTGAGTTCTACACCCAGTTAAATAGGCACCTGTGAGCAATTAACCACCCCCCTTAATTGATAGGCTGAAGGAACCAGAGGAAAAAAAGAAAAAGAAAAAAAAGCTATTTAAAAAGTAACAGAAAAAGGCAAATGAAAAACTAAAAGGTAAAGCCCCAAAAATGCACCCCAGCAAACCCAGCAATCAACAAGCAAGACTTATTCACTCTATAACTCTAGTTTTTAACTCCCACTTATACCAAGTTCCACTTACACAAAGTTCCACAGCCAAAGACTGAGCACGCTCAGACTGAGTTCTACACCCAGTTAAATAGGCACCTGTGAGCAATTAACCGCCTCTTAATTGATAGGCTGAAGGAACCAGAGGAAAAAAAAAAAAAGAAAAAAAAGCTATTTAAAAAGTGACAGAAAAAGGCAAATGAAAAACTAAAAGGTAAAGCCCCAAAAATGCACCCCAGCAAACCCAGCAATCAACAAGCAAGAATTATTCACTCTATAACTCTAGTTTTTAACTCCCACTTATACCAAGTTCCACTTACACAAAGTTCCACAGCCAAAGACTGAGCACGCTCAGACTAAGTTCTACACCCAGTTAAATAGCCACCGGTGAGCAATTAACCACCCCTCTTAATTGATAGGCTGAAGGAACCAGAGAAAAAAAAAATAAATAAAAAGAAAAAAGAAAAAAAAGCTATTTAAAAAGTGACAGAAAAAGGCAAATGAAAAACTAAAGGGTAAAGCCCCAAAAATGCACCCCAGCAAACCCAGCAATCAACAAGCAAGACTTATTCACTCTATAACTCTAGTTTTTAACTCCCACTTATACCAAGTTCCACTTACACAAAGTTCCACAGCCAAAGACTGAGCACGCTCAGACTGAGTTCTACACCCAGTTAAATAGGCACCTGTGAGCAATTAACCACCCCCCTTAATTGATAGGCTGAAGGAACCAGAGGAAAAAAAAAAGAAAAAGAAAAAAAAGCTATTTAAAAAGTGACAGAAAAAGGCAAATGAAAAACTAAAAGGTAAAGCCCCAAAAATGCACCCCAGCAAACCCAGCAATCAACAAGCAAGACTTATTCACTCTATAACTCTAGTTTTTAACTCCCACTTATACCAAGTTCCACTTACACAAAGTTCCACAGCCAAAGACTGAGCACGCTCAGACTGAGTTCTACACCCAGTTAAATAGGCACCTGTGAGCAATTAACCACCCCCCTTAATTGATAGGCTGAAGGAACCAGAGAGAAAAAAAAAAGAAATAAAAAAAGAAAAGAAAAAAAAGCTATTTAAAACGTGACAGAAAAAGGCAAATGAAAAACTAAAAGGTAAAGCCCCAAAAATGCACCCCAGCAAACCCAGCAATCAACAAGCAAGACTTATTCACTCTATAACTCTAGTTTTTAACTCCCACTTATACCAAGTTCCACTTACACAAAGTTCCACAGCCAAAGACTGAGCACGCTCAGACTGAGTTCTACACCCAGTTAAATAGGCACCTGTGAGAAATTAACCACCCCCCTTAATTGATAGGCTGAAGGAACCAGAGAAAAAAAAAGAAATTAAAAAAAAAGAAAAAAAAGCTATTTAAAAAGTGACAGAAAAAGGCAAATGAAAAACTAAAAGGTAAAGCCCCAAAAAATGCACCCCAGCAAACCCAGCAATCAACAAGCAAGACTTATTCACTCTATAACTCTAGTTTTTAACTCCCACTTATACCAAGTTCCACTTACACAAAGTTCCACAGCCAAAGACTGAGCACGCTCAGACTGAGTTCTACACCCAGTTAAATAGGCACCTGTGAGCAATTAACCACCCCCCTTAATTGATAGGCTGAAGGAACCAGAGGAAAAAAAGAAAAAGAAAAAAAAGCTATTTAAAAAGTAACAGAAAAAGGCAAATGAAAAACTAAAAGGTAAAGCCCCAAAAATGCACCCCAGCAAACCCAGCAATCAACAAGCAAGACTTATTCACTCTATAACTCTAGTTTTTAACTCCCACTTATACCAAGTTCCACTTACACAAAGTTCCACAGCCAAAGACTGAGCACGCTCAGACTGAGTTCTACACCCAGTTAAATAGGCACCTGTGAGCAATTAACCGCCTCTTAATTGATAGGCTGAAGGAACCAGAGGAAAAAAAAAAAAAGAAAAAAAAGCTATTTAAAACGTGACAGAAAAAGGCAAATGAAAAACTAAAAGGTAAAGCCCCAAAAATGCACCCCAGCAAACCCAGCAATCAACAAGCAAGACTTATTCACTCTATAACTCTAGTTTTTAACTCCCACTTATACCAAGTTCCACTTACACAAAGTTCCACAGCCAAAGACTGAGCACGCTCAGACTGAGTTCTACACCCAGTTAAATAGGCACCTGTGAGAAATTAACCACCCCCCTTAATTGATAGGCTGAAGGAACCAGAGAAAAAAAAAGAAATTAAAAAAAAAGAAAAAAAAGCTATTTAAAAAGTGACAGAAAAAGGCAAATGAAAAACTAAAAGGTAAAGCCCCAAAAAATGCACCCCAGCAAACCCAGCAATCAACAAGCAAGACTTATTCACTCTATAACTCTAGTTTTTAACTCCCACTTATACCAAGTTCCACTTACACAAAGTTCCACAGCCAAAGACTGAGCACGCTCAGACTGAGTTCTACACCCAGTTAAATAGGCACCTGTGAGCAATTAACCACCCCCCTTAATTGATAGGCTGAAGGAACCAGAGGAAAAAAAGAAAAAGAAAAAAAAGCTATTTAAAAAGTAACAGAAAAAGGCAAATGAAAAACTAAAAGGTAAAGCCCCAAAAATGCACCCCAGCAAACCCAGCAATCAACAAGCAAGACTTATTCACTCTATAACTCTAGTTTTTAACTCCCACTTATACCAAGTTCCACTTACACAAAGTTCCACAGCCAAAGACTGAGCACGCTCAGACTGAGTTCTACACCCAGTTAAATAGGCACCTGTGAGCAATTAACCGCCTCTTAATTGATAGGCTGAAGGAACCAGAGGAAAAAAAAAAAAAGAAAAAAAAGCTATTTAAAAAGTGACAGAAAAAGGCAAATGAAAAACTAAAAGGTAAAGCCCCAAAAATGCACCCCAGCAAACCCAGCAATCAACAAGCAAGAATTATTCACTCTATAACTCTAGTTTTTAACTCCCACTTATACCAAGTTCCACTTACACAAAGTTCCACAGCCAAAGACTGAGCACGCTCAGACTGAGTTCTACACCCAGTTAAATAGCCACCGGTGAGCAATTAACCACCCCTCTTAATTGATAGGCTGAAGGAACCAGAGAAAAAAAAAATAAATAAAAAGAAAAAAGAAAAAAAAGCTATTTAAAAAGTGACAGAAAAAGGCAAATGAAAAACTAAAAGGTAAAGCCCCAAAAATGCACCCCAGCAAACCCAGCAATCAACAAGCAAGACTTATTCACTCTATAACTCTAGTTTTTAACTCCCACTTATACCAAGTTCCACTTACACAAAGTTCCACAGCCAAAGACTGAGCACGCTCAGACTGAGTTCTACACCCAGTTAAATAGGCACCTGTGAGCAATTAACCACCCCCCTTAATTGATAGGCTGAAGGAACCAGAGGAAAAAAAGAAAAAGAAAAAAAAGCTATTTAAAAAGTAACAGAAAAAGGCAAATGAAAAACTAAAAGGTAAAGCCCCAAAAATGCACCCCAGCAAACCCAGCAATCAACAAGCAAGACTTATTCACTCTATAACTCTAGTTTTTAACTCCCACTTATACCAAGTTCCACTTACACAAAGTTCCACAGCCAAAGACTGAGCACGCTCAGACTGAGTTCTACACCCAGTTAAATAGGCACCTGTGAGCAATTAACCGCCTCTTAATTGATAGGCTGAAGGAACCAGAGGAAAAAAAAAAAAAGAAAAAAAAGCTATTTAAAAAGTGACAGAAAAAGGCAAATGAAAAACTAAAAGGTAAAGCCCCAAAAATGCACCCCAGCAAACCCAGCAATCAACAAGCAAGAATTATTCACTCTATAACTCTAGTTTTTAACTCCCACTTATACCAAGTTCCACTTACACAAAGTTCCACAGCCAAAGACTGAGCACGCTCAGACTGAGTTCTACACCCAGTTAAATAGCCACCGGTGAGCAATTAACCACCCCTCTTAATTGATAGGCTGAAGGAACCAGAGAAAAAAAAAATAAATAAAAAGAAAAAAGAAAAAAAAGCTATTTAAAAAGTGACAGAAAAAGGCAAATGAAAAACTAAAGGGTAAAGCCCCAAAAATGCACCCCAGCAAACCCAGCAATCAACAAGCAAGACTTATTCACTCTATAACTCTAGTTTTTAACTCCCACTTATACCAAGTTCCACTTACACAAAGTTCCACAGCCAAAGACTGAGCACGCTCAGACTGAGTTCTACACCCAGTTAAATAGGCACCTGTGAGCAATTAACCACCCCCCTTAATTGATAGGCTGAAGGAACCAGAGGAAAAAAAAAAGAAAAAGAAAAAAAAGCTATTTAAAAAGTGACAGAAAAAGGCAAATGAAAAACTAAAAGGTAAAGCCCCAAAAATGCACCCCAGCAAACCCAGCAATCAACAAGCAAGACTTATTCACTCTATAACTCTAGTTTTTAACTCCCACTTATACCAAGTTCCACTTACACAAAGTTCCACAGCCAAAGACTGAGCACGCTCAGACTGAGTTCTACACCCAGTTAAATAGGCACCTGTGAGCAATTAACCACCCCCCTTAATTGATAGGCTGAAGGAACCAGAGAGAAAAAAAAAAGAAATAAAAAAAGAAAAGAAAAAAAAGCTATTTAAAACGTGACAGAAAAAGGCAAATGAAAAACTAAAAGGTAAAGCCCCAAAAATGCACCCCAGCAAACCCAGCAATCAACAAGCAAGACTTATTCACTCTATAACTCTAGTTTTTAACTCCCACTTATACCAAGTTCCACTTACACAAAGTTCCACAGCCAAAGACTGAGCACGCTCAGACTGAGTTCTACACCCAGTTAAATAGGCACCTGTGAGAAATTAACCACCCCCCTTAATTGATAGGCTGAAGGAACCAGAGAAAAAAAAAGAAATTAAAAAAAAAGAAAAAAAAGCTATTTAAAAAGTGACAGAAAAAGGCAAATGAAAAACTAAAAGGTAAAGCCCCAAAAAATGCACCCCAGCAAACCCAGCAATCAACAAGCAAGACTTATTCACTCTATAACTCTAGTTTTTAACTCCCACTTATACCAAGTTCCACTTACACAAAGTTCCACAGCCAAAGACTGAGCACGCTCAGACTGAGTTCTACACCCAGTTAAATAGGCACCTGTGAGCAATTAACCACCCCCCTTAATTGATAGGCTGAAGGAACCAGAGGAAAAAAAGAAAAAGAAAAAAAAGCTATTTAAAAAGTAACAGAAAAAGGCAAATGAAAAACTAAAAGGTAAAGCCCCAAAAATGCACCCCAGCAAACCCAGCAATCAACAAGCAAGACTTATTCACTCTATAACTCTAGTTTTTAACTCCCACTTATACCAAGTTCCACTTACACAAAGTTCCACAGCCAAAGACTGAGCACGCTCAGACTGAGTTCTACACCCAGTTAAATAGGCACCTGTGAGCAATTAACCGCCTCTTAATTGATAGGCTGAAGGAACCAGAGGAAAAAAAAAAAAAGAAAAAAAAGCTATTTAAAAAGTGACAGAAAAAGGCAAATGAAAAACTAAAAGGTAAAGCCCCAAAAATGCACCCCAGCAAACCCAGCAATCAACAAGCAAGAATTATTCACTCTATAACTCTAGTTTTTAACTCCCACTTATACCAAGTTCCACTTACACAAAGTTCCACAGCCAAAGACTGAGCACGCTCAGACTGAGTTCTACACCCAGTTAAATAGCCACCGGTGAGCAATTAACCACCCCTCTTAATTGATAGGCTGAAGGAACCAGAGAAAAAAAAAATAAATAAAAAGAAAAAAGAAAAAAAAGCTATTTAAAAAGTGACAGAAAAAGGCAAATGAAAAACTAAAGGGTAAAGCCCCAAAAATGCACCCCAGCAAACCCAGCAATCAACAAGCAAGACTTATTCACTCTATAACTCTAGTTTTTAACTCCCACTTATACCAAGTTCCACTTACACAAAGTTCCACAGCCAAAGACTGAGCACGCTCAGACTGAGTTCTACACCCAGTTAAATAGGCACCTGTGAGCAATTAACCACCCCCCTTAATTGATAGGCTGAAGGAACCAGAGGAAAAAAAAAAGAAAAAGAAAAAAAAGCTATTTAAAAAGTGACAGAAAAAGGCAAATGAAAAACTAAAAGGTAAAGCCCCAAAAATGCACCCCAGCAAACCCAGCAATCAACAAGCAAGACTTATTCACTCTATAACTCTAGTTTTTAACTCCCACTTATACCAAGTTCCACTTACACAAAGTTCCACAGCCAAAGACTGAGCACGCTCAGACTGAGTTCTACACCCAGTTAAATAGGCACCTGTGAGCAATTAACCACCCCCCTTAATTGATAGGCTGAAGGAACCAGAGAGAAAAAAAAAAGAAATAAAAAAAGAAAAGAAAAAAAAGCTATTTAAAACGTGACAGAAAAAGGCAAATGAAAAACTAAAAGGTAAAGCCCCAAAAATGCACCCCAGCAAACCCAGCAATCAACAAGCAAGACTTATTCACTCTATAACTCTAGTTTTTAACTCCCACTTATACCAAGTTCCACTTACACAAAGTTCCACAGCCAAAGACTGAGCACCTACTTGGGGATACTTGGGGAGCCACAGCCCTGTCAGAAAAATGTGTCCGGGTTTCAGGCGGACTGAAACCCAGACACATGATTCAAAACCCGGACTGTCTGGGTGAATCCTGGACAGGTGGCGACCCTAGCCCCCTCCCACCGGTGGTTTCTTGGCCTACCTGTGTAATCGGTAACTCCGGGAACCCATCTGGCAGTTGCGGCGCTGATAACAGAGATCAGCGGAGGAAAGATGGCGTCCACTTAACTCTATGGTCTAGGAGGAATAGGAGCGATGTCATGATGTCACTTCTGGTTAGGGTTGCCACCTTATCCCTTTAAAACCAAACACCTATTAATTACACAGGTTCTGTGGCTGATTAAGGTGGTAATTAAACTCGTTCGGGTTTAAAGGGATGAGGTGGCAACCCCACTTCTGGTTCTGGCCCAATGTAAACATGGCCGTTTGTTTTGTTTTTTTAAGCACAAGATCAATTTTTTTTTAAATCTAATGCTTTATACATTGTAGAGGAGAGATGCGGGGTCTTATTGAACCCAGATCTCTCTATAAAGAGGGCCTGTCATGCTTATTTTTATCACAAGGGATGTTTACATTCCTTGTAATAGGAATAACAGTGATAGAAATTTTTTTTAAAGAGAAAGTGTAAAAATAAAAAAAAGTAATAAAATAAATAAAAACAAAAAAATGTTTTAAACCCCAATGCCCCACCACTGAACCACCCTGCTCTTCTGTCCCACAACTGTACCTCCTGCACATCTGTCCCACCACTGTAACCCCCTGCTCATGTGTTCCACTGATGTACCTCCTTTCTCCTCTGCACCCCTCTGCACATCTGCCCCACCTCTGTATCCCCCTGCTCCTCTGCCCCACCACTGTAACCCCCTGCTCATCTGTCCCACCAATGTACCTTCTTTCTCGTCTGCCCGGACACAGGACCCCCTGCTCATCTTTCCCACCACTGTAACCCCCTTCTCATCTGGCCCAACACTGAACCCCCCTGCTTTTCTGATACACCTTTGAAACCCCTTCTCATCCCTCCCACCACTGTACCTCCTGCACATCTGCCCCACCACTGTACCCCTTGTTCTTCTGTCCCACCACTATAACGCCCCTGCTCATCTGCCTCATCAATGTACCTCCTTTTATCATCTGCCCCACCACTGTACCTCCCTGCAAATCTGCTCCACCGCCGTATCCCCATGCTCTTCTGTCTCACTACTGAATCACCTTCTCATCTGTCCTAACACTAAACCCATCTGCTCATCTGCCCCACCACTGTAACCCGCTTTCTCATCTGCCCCACCAATGTACCTCCTGCACATCTGTCTCACCTCTGTTTCCCCCTGCTCTTCTGCCCCACCTATGTTCCCCCTGCTCTCCTGCCCCACCACTGTAACCCCCTGCTCATCTGTCCCACCAATACACCTCCTTTTCCATCTGCCCCACTGCTCTACACCCCTGCTTTCCTGTCCCACCACTGAACCCCCTTCTCATCTGCCCCAGCAATAACCCCCCCCCCCGCTCATCTGGCCCAACACTAAACCCACCTTCTCATCTGGCCCACCACTGTACCCCCCTGCTCATCTGGCCCACCACTGTACCCCCCTGCTCATCTGGCCCATCACTGTACCCCCTTCTCATCTCTTCCACCGCTGTACCCTCCTGCTCATCTGTCCCACCTCTGAACCCCTCCTGCTCATTTTCCCCACCGCTGTACCCTCATCTCATCTATGATATGCGTGATATGCAGAGTGGTGAAAGGAAGCAGAGATGAGACACATCTACCTATCCTGGCACACTCATCCTGCTGATCCACCTCTCGTATCCAGCCCACGTGCTTGTATGTGATGTATGGGATGTATGCAATGTATGTGATGTATGAGATGTATGGGATGTATGTGATGTATGGGATGTATGTGATGTATGGGATGTCACATACAAGCATTACGGAATGGATGCACAATGATGAGCTCAGGTCAGGGGCATTTTCTGAAAGCAGTTAGCCTGTGTGTAGCATCATAAGTTGGGCCCCCGCAGCTGAGAAAAAGTGTGGCGCTCTGAGCCACAGTAAAAGTTGGGTGTGATTTTCATTGCGATGAATACTGTCTATGGCTTAAAGGGACACAGAGTTCAGGGCTGTAGTAGTAAGTGACACAAAGATTCAGAAATAATTTCAACAAAGTTCCCAGAAGCTCAACAGTAATTCCATGAACTTTCACCTGATTGTGATTTTCTCAATCACAGTGAAATCCCTTCTTTCTGAGATTGGTAGTGGCAACCAAGTGAGTCCTCTTTCTTCAGAAGGTGGGCGGGGCTAGAGTGGCCAATGACAGTCCTCCTCCTCCTGGAAACAGGGATCCCTCTGCAGCAGAACTGCACCCAATCTCTTCCCCATCACAAAAGCTGACGATCGCAGCTACAGCAAAGTTAGAGAACCAAACAATGTTTCCCATCTTTTTCAATGTGTGGGGGCACAGTGCCTCCCCCCTCAGTGCAGGTGCGTTGTGGGGAATTCTGAAATTGGAATGCATTAGTGTCTCACTGACACTTCCCTGCACTGCTCTGCTGACGGGGAGAGAGTCGAGTGCCGGCAAAAGAGGGTTTGTGTGCCCCTTGCGGCACTAGTGTCGGGGGTGCCTACCCCTGATCCAGGGTCTCTGCTAAATAAAAATATATAATGTTTGGGGTTTCTAAGTAATTTTCTAGCAAAAAAACACAGATTTTTACATATATGAGAGAAGTGTCAGAATTGGCCCGGTTAATACTGTATGTTCCTTGCTAAAGAATATTACTTTTTATCCAGTTGTTATGGGTAAAGTTCTACTTTAAGCTTGCTCCCCTCACTTGCGTCTATGAATAACAGAACAACATGAGTGAGGGAGGCTAAAAAGAGATCAAAGACTATAAAGATTAATTTATTGACATTTTTTTTCTGATAATCGTTGATCCATAAAAAGGCAAAGCAAAGAGTCCAGTGGGCAGGGCTTTTTTTCTCAAACAATAGGTGCTGGAACTTAACCACACCCCCACAAAACCCCTCCCCCCTACACACACCCTCCAAATCACATCAAATAGTGGGTGTGTTCAGTCAAATTTCACGAAAACAGTAGGAGGGTCTTAAAGGGGCACTAAATACCAGGATTGCATTACATACAGAGTGCAGAGCTGTCACTTGTAAACACAGAAACCAGACTTCTATGTTTACAAGTGATTGTGGTGAGCAGCCCTCTCCCCCCCCCCCCCCAAGGGTCTGAGCCAGAGGTGGTGGAACTGAGTTCCACCAAGTTCATCCTGAAATAAAGTCCTGCCAGTGGGTCTTCTGCCCACACACTGGCAGGAAAAAAATCACACTGCTGCAAATTGTCATTTGCTGAATTTGTTGATCTGTCTTACCTTACTCTTAGCTTGTTGGGCTAGTTCTGTAATTTCAGCCCCCCATTCCCACCAATGTGACTGGTCATGTGATTTGATTCCAAATCGAATGACAAGTCGCACCCTATTGTTGGCTATGGAACTGTTCAAATTGGTGGCAGTCAACTTTGTGGTGCCACACTGATTTGAAAAAAAAAGGTTCCTGCACTATTTTTTTGCAATTTCAGGCGCGACTTGCATAGACATATGTGCGTGAAGTCACACAGATGTCTTCCAAGTCACACCTGAAGTCGCACTGACCTGTGGCTTTGAAATCACGTGATTTCAAGTGAAGTCGCACATTTTCAAAGCGTGAATGGGGGCTCCATCACTCTTCCAAGGGTCCCCTCAAGTAGTTTTGATGTCAAGCTCTATTTAATTTCATCCGCTTTCTTTCTCTATTTCTATCTCTGGAATGTTTGTAAAATTCCTTTCTTGCAGGACATCACAGAACACAAGATAGACTGGACATTCAGCAAAGCAAAGCTGGAAGGAGAGCCTTACATAACATCTCTGCCTGCAGCAGCAGACCGATGGCATAATTTTACAGAATAGCTGTTCTCCGCTTGGGGACAGCCACTTGCCTGAAGCATAATGGATGGTTTATAAGAGGGGTTGGCAACCGGTCATTTGCGACCTACCCCACAGATCACCCCTCAGACCTTGGACCACAGTAGCAATAAGCATTGCAGAGCCAAGGGAAGTCCTAGGCTTCTCTTTGACTCTCAACTGACACAGCCAAGGTGAGACTTGGAAGGACTTCCTTCAATCTGTCATGGGCATTGCATCTGAGGTCTGTGATTATACAGGGGGGAGGGGGGTGGTTTTGTGCTGTGGGCAATTTTAGCTAAGGGGGTAGATGTTTGTACTGGTATTTTGCTTGTGGGGGATGTGTGTTAGTTACTGATAACTTCTGCACTGTGAGTTACATACTACTGACCTCTGAACTCTGTAATACCTAATACTGAGCCCTGCACTCTGCATTAGTTACTACTGATCTCTGCCCTACTTGCTACTGACCTCTGAACTCCGTTACATACTACTAATTTCCGAGCTCTCGTTTACTTACTACTGACCTCTGCACGCTGCATTACTTACTCCTGACTGCTGCACTCTGTGTTTCATACTATTTATCTTAGCACTCTACGTTACTTTATCCTTACCCCTGCACTTTGTTACACACTACTGACTTCTAAACTCTTTTACTGACTCCTGAATTTGCAACGCTTACTCCTGACTCCTGCACTCTGTATTACATACTACAGACTTCTAAACTCTGCATTACTTCTGACCTCTCTACTGTGCATTAGATACTACTGATCTTTGTGTTACTTACTACTAACCCCTGCACTCTGCGTAACATAATACTGACCTCTGAACTCTGTTATTTACTCCTGACCCCTACACTTTGCATTACTTACTCCAGACTCATGTACTTTATTATACTTACTCCTTATGCATGCATTGTGCATTCTATACTACTGACCCTTGCGCCCTGCCTTACATACTGCTAACCTCTGAGGTATTTACTTCTGACCTCTGCACTTTGTTACATACTGCTGAGATTTAAACTCTGTGTTACTTACTCCTGACTCCTGCACTCTGTTGCACACTACTTACTTCTAAACTCTTTTACTGACTCCTGAATTTTGCAATACTTACTCCTGAATCCTGCACTCTGTATTACATACTACTGACTTCTAAACTCTGCATTACATCTGACCTCTCTACTGTGCATTAGATATTACTGATCTTTTTGTTACTTACTACTGACCCCTGCACTCTGCGTAACATAATACTGATCCCTGAGCTCTGTTACTTGCACCTTACTCTTACACTTTGCATGACTTACTCCAGACCCATGTACTTTATTATACTTACTCCTTACCCATGCATTGTGCATTCTATACTACTGACCCCTGTGCCCTGCCTTACACATTGCTACTCCTGACTCCTGCACTCTGTTGCACACTACTGACTTCTAAACTCTTTTACTGACTCCTGAATTTTGCAATACTTACTCCTGACTCCTGCACTCTGTTTTACTTACTACTGGCTTCTAAACTCTGCATTACTTCTGACCCCTGCACTGTGCATTAGATACTACTGATCTTTGTGTTACTTACTACTGACCCCTGAACTTTGCATAACATAATACTGACCTCTGAACTCTGTTACTTGCACCTTACTCTTACACTTTGCATGACTTACTCCAGACCATTGTACTTTATAATACTTACTCCTGACCCCTGCATTGTGCATTTGGATACTACTGACCCTTGAATGGCGCAAAGACGGGTAAAAACACTGCATTATGGGACTAATAACATTCCTCAGATCTGAGGAAAAAGAGGAAGCTTTGAAACGCGTCATCTGACACGCCCCAACCTCACTTCCGGTTCCAGACTGCACCGAGTGTGTTCCAGGTTGAAACGCATGCCGCCGCCGAGCTATACACAGACCAGCAGGGACCATCGCAGTTTGGCTGACACACTCCCCCCTGCCCAGCATAACCCAGTTTGGCTGGCTACATTCTCCCCCCATCACATCCAGGATCATCTCAACGCACTGGGACCACACTCAGGATGCACCCCCGGACAACAGAGTGACTGCACACCCCATATTGAGATGCTCCCATGCTTGTTTCTCACTACTATCATGTGAGTAGCCACTTGGCTGATTATCCTATTACTAAACCTTCATTTTAAAACATATTGCACTTAGAGGCGCCCCTTTTTGTTCTTCTACTACTGACCCTTGCACTGTGCATTACATTACTACTGACACCTAAACTCTGCATTACTTCTAACCCTCATTCTGCATTAAATAGTTATGACCTCTGCAGTCTACATTACATATTACAGAGCTTTGAACTCTGAACTCTGTGTTAATACCCTGAATTTTTTACTCTTGACCCCTGCCTTGTTCATTAGATACTACTGACCTCTGCGCTATGTGTACTTACTCCTGATCCCTGTACTCTATGCAGCGTACTACTGACCTCTGAACTCTGTGCTGCTTACGCCTGACCCCTGCCATTTGCATTAGATACTACTGACCTCTGCACTATGTGTACTTACTCCTGACCCCTGTACTCTATGCAAAACACCCCTGACCCCTGCACTCTGTGTTACTTACTACTGTCCTCTGAACCCTCCATCACATACTGCTGACTTCTCAACACTTCAAACCCACCTTACTTTTTAATGGGGCCTTGCAAAGTTATCTTGTTTTCAGGTAGATCTCTAACTCTCCATGGGTTGCCTACCCCTTTTTTATAATGATAGAAAGGCACACATTTTTTTTTTCAAGAAAAGTATACTGGTGCTGCTTACCAGGAGTATATCTACAAACGTGTAAAGTTAATTATAAGTCAACTTTAATTTGCTTTGGTTGATTGCACAATTATTTCCTTTGTACTTTGGTACAAGAGGATTATAAAAGAAAATGACCCCAATATTTTCCATGGCTGATCATGTGCAGAAATAGTCTTTTGAACTTGTTTCCACCGGCGTAGGGCGTGACACGTCTACTGAACTTTGTTCATTCATATCCCGTTCTCTTTCTTGATCTTTTCAGCTACCACACACCTCTCGAAAATGTCGGCATCACCCAATGCACACATCGATTTTGTACCGGCCACCGCTGAGGACTACGAAGAGCTGATGTCTATCTCGGGTGGTATTTACAAAGGAATGGACTATCTGCCATGCAAATACCATGCATGGCTGAAGGAAGATCAAAGACGTATGTTTATGGCCAAGAGTGAAGGGAAAATAGTGAGTATTGAAGGCGACAGAATGAAATGTTGTTTGTTGTCCCACACAATATGCAAGAAAATGCCAGTTTGGATATGTCTCAGATGTGGTGGCTGCATTCGTTTTCTCTTTTTGGGCTTTCTTTCTTTTATTTTCACCTGGCGACCTGGCAAGTAAATCTGTTATTTTTCAACTTCCTTTAACAGGCCAAGCTGTCCAGACAAAGTGGCAGTTAGAGGGATGAGACAAACCATTTATCACTGATAGGGGTGCTTATAATGATCAGTTTTTATTACATAGTTAGTCGGGTTGAAAAAAAAAGACACAAGTCCATCTAGTTTAACCTATAAAAGTGAAAAAGAAAAAATATATCTATATACAATCCCATATACACAATACTATACCCATAGTTGACGCAAAGGTAGGCAAAACCCCAGCAAAGCATGATCCAATTTGCTCCAGCAGGGGAAAAAATTCCTTCCTGATCCCCCGAGAAGCAATCGGATATTCCCTGGATCAACTTTACCTATAAATGTTATTAGTTACATAGTTACATAGTTAATCAGTTTATTATTTGAAGTTTATTATTTGAAGTAAAAACATAATTTCAAAAGGAAACAGAACTACTTATAAAGTGTTATCTGGAGTTCAACTTTAGTTGGTTAGTGTATGAATCTGATGTTCGGCTTTAAAGGGGTTGTAAAGGTAAAAAAATTTTCACCTTAATGCATTCTATGCATTAAGGTGAAAAAACTACTGACAATACCCCCAGCCCCCCCGTTTTACTTACTTGACCCCTCGAAAATCGGCTGCTCGTTCCCGACATCCATTCCGCTGCTCAGCCTGGCCGCTGATTGGCTACAGTGGATGGATTGGAAGCAGCGCAGCCATTGGCTCGCGCTGCTGTCAATCACATCCAATGACGCGGCGCGCTGGGGGCGGGGCCGAGTGATACAGCGAGCGCCTATCACGGGAGCGCGCCCGCAAGAACTAACCACCATGCGAGGGAGCTCGCATTGAGGTGGTTAGTTCTTGCGGGGAGGAGCTGAAACAGCCGCCGAGGGACCCCAGAAAAGCAGGTTTGGGGCCACTCTGTGCAGAACGAGCTGCACAGTGAAGGTAAGTATGACATGTTTGTTATTTTTAAAAAAGAAAAAAATTACCTTTACAACCCCTTTAATTTGTTAGTTAAGTCCATCTAAAACTGCTACCCTTTGCCTAGACTGATAGAAATGATGTCCAAAGGTGTCTCTGTTGATCTTCTATTTAGAGTGGAGACACCCAAAGACAGGAAGTGTGTTACTGGTAGGGATGAGCCTGCGGTCCCCCCAAGTCCCTTCAGGTCTGATATGAATTTTAAGGGGAACCCCGCACCAAAATAAAAAAAAATCGCTTTGGGGTCCCCCCTAAATCCATACCAGACCCTTATCTGAGCACGCAGCCTGGCAGGCAGCATGAAAAGGGGGGGAGAAAGAGCAGCCCTCCCCCCTCCTGAACCATACCAGGCCACATGGCCTCAACATGGGGAGGGTGCTTTGGGGTCCCCCAAAACACCTTGTCCCCATGTTGATGGGGACAAGAGCCTTTTCCCCACAACCCTTGCCTGGTGGTTGTGGGGGTCTGCGGGCAGGGCGCTTATCGGAATCTAGAAGCCCCCTTTAACAAGGGTGCCCCCAGATCCCGCCCCCCCCTATGTGAATGGGTATCAGGTCCATTGTACCCCTACACATTCACCAAAAAAAGTGTCAAAATAATAAAAACGACAGGAGACAGTTTTGGACAATTCCTTTATTAAAAGAAAAAAAAAGTGTCCATTCATCTTAAAACACAGCGCCGACAACCCGAGAAATATAAAACTCCGCCTCCATGGGAGGCGTCCCGCCGACTGCAGCCTTTTCACGATGACAGCTGTTATATAGCTGAGGGCGGGGCCACTTGGTGATGTAAAGCAAAAAAGAGAGGCGCCTCTGGGTGCAGACTAAAAACAAAGTTTATTTCATAAAAAAGTAGTGATCATCAAACTCACATTTGGAAGGTCGTCAGTAGGCATAAAGTAGTGATCAATACTGAGAAGGACATCATCCATCAAAGGTACAAGACAGTCAGAATCAACTCCTAGCAGGGGGCTCTGCCTGTGTGTGAGGAGAGGTACCGCTGAGATGTGAGGCCGGCCGCAGCGGTGACAGGTCACAGTACTAGGCCGAGAGCATGGAAGACTGTAAACATCCGACGAGGAGTGATGACGTCATGTGTCGAGCGACGCGTTGCAGGGCGTACGGGCTGTGATGACGTGACAGCCGCGCCCCTTCATCAGGCTGAGGATGGATGGGATAGGGCGGTTTAAGACAACCAGAGGTTGTGGTGGTTGGTGTGGGTGAGGAAGGGGAGGGGCGGGACCGGGAAAGAACAGGAAGTGACCTAGAGGAACGATCAAGAAGTGTCAGCAGTGGAGTATAAAGTGTAAGTGTCAGCAGTTAAGTGTAAAAAGCATGACAATGATGGGGAAGCAGTTGTGTGAAGAGAAGAAAAGAAAAATGCTCGTGGACCTATCATGACAAACTGGACCCTTGAAATCCTTATGTTCACATGACTGTGAGACTTTACCCTATATATGTTAATGAGATATTCAATTTCTCCACTTTGGACATATACATGTGGACATTATCTATCCATTTAATGTAATGTGAGACTGGAAAGATTTCAGTTTGTTCCCTATCCCTCTGTTCTTACTATTGTTGTTATTGTTGTTATCACCAGTTTTTTGCGCCTTTACTTGCATATTGTAACTTTCTGAAACCTCCTGTGCTGCATACTGGTTATCACATAATTACTAACAAGTTCCATATTGCTTCCCCTCCAGTTGTTCTCTTCCCTTTTCCTTTCCCCCCCCCCCCTCCCTCCCCCTTCCACCCCCCCCCCCCTTCACTTCTTCCCCTCCGCCATCCCCCCCCCCCTCTTCTTTTCCCCTCCCCCCCCCCCTTTTTTTCATCTTCATTACACTACATATATATTTTTTCCTTTTTTCCTTTTTCTTTTTTTGGATTTATTTTTATGGTGTCTGACCATATATCATCATGGATATTGTTTCTGCTATTACCAGCAATAGGTATGTGACCCTTGAACAAATGTACATCTTACTTTCCCCTATTACCTTTTCAGATACTATAAAACTTTCAGGCAAAACACGCCACATTCTGTGTGGCAAATTTAAACAACTAGAAAGAGTAATCCACACCACCAATTTCCAGTGGTGGGATAAATTCTTTTTACAGCAATATATTGATGTAAAAATCTCACCGAGGGGATTACGAGTAACAAAAGACTGCCCCAATGGTTTTAGCACAGATCAGACAAAAGAATGGGCCAATATTGCAGAATTCTGCACTACTAAATGGATGGGAATATTGATCTCCCATAGAGCCCACAAGCTCAATACCCTCACTGAGCAAGTTCAAGCTATCATCAAAGATATTACCAGTTTCCAAGTCCATATTCCACTATCATGGCTTGAGATACTGAAGGAAAAAACCAAAAAAGATGAGGATGCTTTCATTGATGTCAAGATGGGGAAATTTAAACGTGATTTGGAGGATTACAACTCCAACAAAGTTTTTTCATGGAACAAAAAGCAGAAACCTATACCCAATATGACTACCTCACACTCACCTGAACAGAATGGGTGCGATCAGGCACCTTCCAATCCCCCCATCCCTTCCCTGTTGGATATCAAACCATATGATGCTGTCATTCCTATGAGACAGCCTGAGAATCCCTCGATTCATTCCTTTTCTCGTACTTCACGCGCCTTCACACAGTCCAACATTTCCAAACATCCGTCCAAAACATCACATAAACAGGTTTTCCATAAACACAGGAATAAGAATTTGGGATTGATCAATGCTCTCAATCAATTCTACAATAGACCCAGCACTCCTTGTAGTGCCCCTAAAGATGGTCCTCCCATCTGCACTAATGTTGCTGAAATTCCTACTACCGTTTCCACCAGTCCGAAATTAAGTAATTATCCAGCCACTTCCAACCTCAGGCCTACAGAACCTATAGTGCCTCTGAGAGAAAACCGATCTTTGAACACCCCGTCATTGAACACTTCTAACGTTCCTACAGTGAACAGTTCCACCTCCCCTTTTTTAGTGTTCGGTCCTCCTCCAGCCTCCATATCAAGGAAAAGAAAACTTACAGAAGAGGCTGTAGAGGAGGACGAACTAAAAAAACAGGCCAACACACTGAAACACCCAAAACGGTAAAGATTTTCAACTTATCCTCCCACACCTTGTCCCCTGCTGACACTTCCCTTTTAAATCGCGGACTCAATTTTGCCCCGGTAAACAAACCTAATCCTTTCGTCCTCTTCAAGGACCTAAACAGCTACATACGCAAATTAACCTTGACAAGACATTTCCAAATAAAATCACTCAAAGATCAGAATACAGATGGCGTATCCAATACTCAGACCTCCACCATATCCCCCACTGTTCCATTTGATCTCAGTATAGAGGTACCTGACCACAATATTGAGGATTTGGGTAGTTTTGACTGTGATGAATTCACATCACTGATGCTTACCCAACATCTAGCCACATCTCCGCCGATCATACGGTCCACATTAAAACCCAAGTCCATTTTTTTTCCCACTCAATCAAAAGGCCCATACATTGAGAGCTTTTATAGAGTGGTCTATGCTGATCTAATAAAAATGTGCAATTACACATCCAAAACTCATAACCTCTCACCTTCTGAAATCACAGCGCTGAACCACCTCACCCTTGCCGGGGACTTGGTCATCAAGTCAGCTGACAAGGGGGGTGGTATAGTGCTGCTCAATAGGTCTGACTACCTAAGGGAAGCATATCGACTCCTCTCAGATAGAGCCACTTATGCTAAGCTCAACAAAGACCCCACTGCAGAATTTGCACTGGAGGCTGACACCCTCATAAACAATGCTCTAAAAGAAGAAATCATCACGAAAGCAGAAAGTTTATTCCTGCGGAAACCTTTTTATCAAATCCCTTATTTTTATTACCTACCCAAGATTCACAAAGTCCAACGAATCCTCCTGGCAGACCCATTGTAGCAGCGATGGAAAGTGTCACTACAGGTTTTAGTTTGTACATAGACCAATTCTTACAGCCCATAGTCTTATCCTTACGGTCATACATACGTGATGGAACGCACCTTTTAGAGCTCCTGTCTTCTTACAGATGGGAGTCCTCTTATGCATGGCTCTCACTCGATGTATGCTCTCTGTACACCTCTATTCCACATCAATTCGGATTGATGGCATTGGAGCAGTTTTTATCTATGGATCCCTTAATGAATACACGCCAGGCCAGATTTATCATAGAAGCTACAGAATTCTGCCTTACGCACAATTATTTTACTTTCAATGGAGATTTTTTTCATCAAATACAGGGTACGGCGATGGGAGCTAATTTCGCTCCGTCTTACGCCAATATAGCTATGGGTTTTTGGGAAAACGAATACATCTACAATCATAACCCTTTCGCAGCAAACATAGTGTTTTTTGGCAGGTACATCGATGATGTGATTATCATCTGGGATGGTGACTTCGAGCTCATTACTCCCTTTGTGAAACATTGCAACAGTAATCTTTATGGACTTTCATTTACATCTGTCACAGACTGTGCCACCATAGCCTTTCTGGATCTAGAATTGGGTCACGAAGGTTCAGCCATCACCTCCAAAAACTATACCAAGCCTACCGCAGGCAACTCGTACTTACACTACAACAGTTGCCATTTTCCAAAGTGGATCACCAACATCCCAAAGGGACAGTTTTGTCGCCTTCGACAAAACTGCACAAAAGAGTCTGATTACACTGCACTTAGTGTTAATCTTAAAAGGAAGTTTTTGGATAAACAATACCCTGAGTCCTTGGTTGATGAAGCTTACAATCACTATCTTCACGGTAAACCTCCTAGAGATAGTACATCTCCCAAGGACTGTTCTAGCAGATTTGTCACTACTTTCCACCACAAATTTAAACACATGGAAAAAATTCTATCCAAACATTGGGATATCTTACAACAGGATCCCCACCTCTCAGCCGTAATACCTTCACATCCCAAAGTCACTTACCGTAGGGCCCCTAACCTTAAGAGCAAAATTGCCCCCAGCAAACTCAAATCCACCGTACCTTCTCCTGCTGCACCCACACTCATACCCCTGGTGGGTATGTATCAGTGCCGCAAGGCCTTGTGCAAAACTTGCCACTTCGTCCATCATGGTCAGAAGTCTTTTGTCACAAAAGGTAAAACCTACATGTTAAAAGACTTCTTCAACTGTTCATCAGACTTTGTAGTCTATGGCCTGAGCTGCCCATGCGGATTGATCTATGTAGGCCGTACCATCAGGGCTCTCAGACAGAGGTTCGGTGAGCACCGAAGGCTAATTGAAGGTGGCACCGATCCACATAGTGTCCCTAGACACTTTGCGGCGGCCCACCAGAGCTCGACAGTGGGACTCAGGGTATGGGTAATTGAACAAATTCCCAGATCCCTGTCTCCCGCTGAAAGATTCAAGAAGCTCTGTTCCCAGGAAACTTTTTGGATATATACCTTAGATGCCCTATCGCCAGGAGGAATTAATGAAAGTATAGAGATTTCCACCATCCTTTAAAATATCTTATACACATATTTTAGTTCTCTGCTTCTTTACCAGATCATTAGCTGTCTAGGTTTGTGTAAATTTGAAGTCTTGTTCCGTATCTGTGTGCGCTGTGTGCATGCGCATTTTCGCGTACGCACACATGCGCACACATGTGCTACAATTTTAAATAAGAATCTTTATCAAATTATCACTAATTTAGTGATAATTGAAATTGTTTGCCTCTTTTTTAATCAATTATTTATTAACTGTGTGTGTCTTTTTACATAAGGTCTGATTTGTGTGTGATGGAGAGATACATGCCCATTCTTTTTTCTCTCCGCCTTTCCCTCTCCCTCCCCTCCCCCCCCCCCCCCTTTTACCCGTCCTTCCAGTTCTATTAGATTTTTTTCCTTATTATAATCATAATCATATGTGCCTGTATATACTCTCTTCCCCTCCCCCTTTCCCTCCAGTTCTATTTTTCATATGGGACTGTATATGTTTATGTATACGTATATGTATAGATATATGTATATGCTTTCCCCCCCCCTCCCCCCCCCCCCCGATTGATATTTATGTATATATCAACAGACATCTATATATATATCTTTTACATACATTTATCATTTTCAATTTTTTATTTATTTATTATTTTTCTCTTAATTATTTATTATATAAATATTTTTTTATATTTTATTATTTATTATTATTTTTATTTTTATAATTTTTTTCATTCATAAATTCTTTACATATTTTTACCATTATTACCATTTTCATCTTATCTCCTCCATCCCAATTCTTTTTTTACAACATTTTTTACATCATTTTTCTTTTCTTCTCTTCACACAACTGCTTCCCCATCATTGTCATGCTTTTTACACTTAACTGCTGACACTTACACTTTATACTCCACTGCTGACACTTCTTGATCGTTCCTCTAGGTCACTTCCTGTTCTTTCCCGGTCCCGCCCCTCCCCTTCCTCACCCACACCAACCACCACAACCTCTGGGTGTGTTAAACCGCCCTATCCCATCCATCCTCAGCCTGATGAAGGGGCGCGGCTGTCACGTCATCACAGCCCGTACGCCCTGCAACGCGTCGCTCGACACATGACGTCATCACTCCTCGTCGGATGTTTACAGTCTTCCATGCTCTCGGCCTAGTACTGTGACCTGTCACCGCTGCGGCCGGCCTCACATCTCAGCGGTACCTCTCCTCACACACAGGCAGAGCCCCCTGCTAGGAGTTGATTCTGACTGTCTTGTACCTTTGATGGATGATGTCCTTCTCAGTATTGATCACTACTTTATGCCTACTGACGACCTTCCAAATGTGAGTTTGATGATCACTACTTTTTTATGAAATAAACTTTGTTTTTAGTCTGCACCCAGAGGCGCCTCTCTTTTTTGCTTTTCCTCAGGACTGGAATGTGGTTTCACTTCTTGATGAAGGCAGCCCTGCTCGTGGACCTATCATGACAAACTGGACCCTTGAAATCCTTATGTTCACATGACTGTGAGACTTTACCCTATATATGTTAATGAGATATTCAATTTCTCCACTTTGGACATATACATGTGGACATTATCTATCCATTTAATGTAATGTGAGACTGGAAAGATTTCAGTTTGTTCCCTATCCCTCTGTTCTTACTATTGTTGTTATTGTTGTTATCACCAGTTTTTTGCGCCTTTACTTGCATATTGTAACTTTCTGAAACCTCCTGTGCTGCATACTGGTTATCACATAATTACTAACAAGTTCCATATTGCTTCCCCTCCAGTTGTTCTCTTCCCTTTTCCTTCCCCCCCCCCCTCCCTCCCCCTTCCACCCCCCCCCCCTTCACTTCTTCCCCTCCGCCATCCCCCCCCCTCTTCTTCCCCCCCCCCCTTTTTTTCATCTTCATTACACTACATATATATTTTTTCCTTTTTTCCTTTTTCTTTTTTTGGATTTATTTTTATGGTGTCTGACCATATATCATCATGGATATTGTTTCTGCTATTACCAGCAATAGGTATGTGACCCTTGAACAAATGTACATCTTACTTTCCCCTATTACCTTTTCAGATACTATAAAACTTTCAGGCAAAACACGCCACATTCTGTGTGGCAAATTTAAACAACTAGAAAGAGTAATCCACACCACCAATTTCCAGTGGTGGGATAAATTCTTTTTACAGCAATATATTGATGTAAAAATCTCACCGAGGGGATTACGAGTAACAAAAGACTGCCCCAATGGTTTTAGCACAGATCAGACAAAAGAATGGGCCAATATTGCAGAATTCTGCACTACTAAATGGATGGGAATATTGATCTCCCATAGAGCCCACAAGCTCAATACCCTCACTGAGCAAGTTCAAGCTATCATCAAAGATATTACCAGTTTCCAAGTCCATATTCCACTATCATGGCTTGAGATACTGAAGGAAAAAACCAAAAAAGATGAGGATGCTTTCATTGATGTCAAGATGGGGAAATTTAAACGTGATTTGGAGGATTACAACTCCAACAAAGTTTTTTCATGGAACAAAAAGCAGAAACCTATACCCAATATGACTACCTCACACTCACCTGAACAGAATGGGTGCGATCAGGCACCTTCCAATCCCCCCATCCCTTCCCTGTTGGATATCAAACCATATGATGCTGTCATTCCTATGAGACAGCCTGAGAATCCCTCGATTCATTCCTTTTCTCGTACTTCACGCGCCTTCACACAGTCCAACATTTCCAAACATCCGTCCAAAACATCACATAAACAGGTTTTCCATAAACACAGGAATAAGAATTTGGGATTGATCAATGCTCTCAATCAATTCTACAATAGACCCAGCACTCCTTGTAGTGCCCCTAAAGATGGTCCTCCCATCTGCACTAATGTTGCTGAAATTCCTACTACCGTTTCCACCAGTCCGAAATTAAGTAATTATCCAGCCACTTCCAACCTCAGGCCTACAGAACCTATAGTGCCTCTGAGAGAAAACCGATCTTTGAACACCCCGTCATTGAACACTTCTAACGTTCCTACAGTGAACAGTTCCACCTCCCCTTTTTTAGTGTTCGGTCCTCCTCCAGCCTCCATATCAAGGAAAAGAAAACTTACAGAAGAGGCTGTAGAGGAGGACGAACTAAAAAAACAGGCCAACACACTGAAACACCCAAAACGGTAAAGATTTTCAACTTATCCTCCCACACCTTGTCCCCTGCTGACACTTCCCTTTTAAATCGCGGACTCAATTTTGCCCCGGTAAACAAACCTAATCCTTTCGTCCTCTTCAAGGACCTAAACAGCTACATACGCAAATTAACCTTGACAAGACATTTCCAAATAAAATCACTCAAAGATCAGAATACAGATGGCGTATCCAATACTCAGACCTCCACCATATCCCCCACTGTTCCATTTGATCTCAGTATAGAGGTACCTGACCACAATATTGAGGATTTGGGTAGTTTTGACTGTGATGAATTCACATCACTGATGCTTACCCAACATCTAGCCACATCTCCGCCAATCATACGGTCCACATTAAAACCCAAGTCCATTTTTTTTCCCACTCAATCAAAAGGCCCATACATTGAGAGCTTTTATAGAGTGGTCTATGCTGATCTAATAAAAATGTGCAATTACACATCCAAAACTCATAACCTCTCACCTTCTGAAATCACAGCGCTGAACCACCTCACCCTTGCCGGGGACTTGGTCATCAAGTCAGCTGACAAGGGGGGTGGTATAGTGCTGCTCAATAGGTCTGACTACCTAAGGGAAGCATATCGACTCCTCTCAGATAGAGCCACTTATGCTAAGCTCAACAAAGACCCCACTGCAGAATTTGCACTGGAGGCTGACACCCTCATAAACAATGCTCTAAAAGAAGAAATCATCACGAAAGCAGAAAGTTTATTCCTGCGGAAACCTTTTTATCAAATCCCTTATTTTTATTACCTACCCAAGATTCACAAAAGTCCAACGAATCCTCCTGGCAGACCCATTGTAGCAGCGATGGAAAGTGTCACTACAGGTTTTAGTTTGTACATAGACCAATTCTTACAGCCCATAGTCTTATCCTTACGGTCATACATACGTGATGGAACGCACCTTTTAGAGCTCCTGTCTTCTTACAGATGGGAGTCCTCTTATGCATGGCTCTCACTCGATGTATGCTCTCTGTACACCTCTATTCCACATCAATTCGGATTGATGGCATTGGAGCAGTTTTTATCTATGGATCCCTTAATGAATACACGCCAGGCCAGATTTATCATAGAAGCTACAGAATTCTGCCTTACGCACAATTATTTTACTTTCAATGGAGATTTTTTTCATCAAATACAGGGTACGGCGATGGGAGCTAATTTCGCTCCGTCTTACGCCAATATAGCTATGGGTTTTTGGGAAAACGAATACATCTACAATCATAACCCTTTCGCAGCAAACATAGTGTTTTTTGGCAGGTACATCGATGATGTGATTATCATCTGGGATGGTGACTTCGAGCTCATTACTCCCTTTGTGAAACATTGCAACAGTAATCTTTATGGACTTTCATTTACATCTGTCACAGACTGTGCCACCATAGCCTTTCTGGATCTAGAATTGGGTCACGAAGGTTCAGCCATCACCTCCAAAAACTATACCAAGCCTACCGCAGGCAACTCGTACTTACACTACAACAGTTGCCATTTTCCAAAGTGGATCACCAACATCCCAAAGGGACAGTTTTGTCGCCTTCGACAAAACTGCACAAAAGAGTCTGATTACACTGCACTTAGTGTTAATCTTAAAAGGAAGTTTTTGGATAAACAATACCCTGAGTCCTTGGTTGATGAAGCTTACAATCACTATCTTCACGGTAAACCTCCTAGAGATAGTACATCTCCCAAGGACTGTTCTAGCAGATTTGTCACTACTTTCCACCACAAATTTAAACACATGGAAAAAATTCTATCCAAACATTGGGATATCTTACAACAGGATCCCCACCTCTCAGCCGTAATACCTTCACATCCCAAAGTCACTTACCGTAGGGCCCCTAACCTTAAGAGCAAAATTGCCCCCAGCAAACTCAAATCCACCGTACCTTCTCCTGCTGCACCCACACTCATACCCCTGGTGGGTATGTATCAGTGCCGCAAGGCCTTGTGCAAAACTTGCCACTTCGTCCATCATGGTCAGAAGTCTTTTGTCACAAAAGGTAAAACCTACATGTTAAAAGACTTCTTCAACTGTTCATCAGACTTTGTAGTCTATGGCCTGAGCTGCCCATGCGGATTGATCTATGTAGGCCGTACCATCAGGGCTCTCAGACAGAGGTTCGGTGAGCACCGAAGGCTAATTGAAGGTGGCACCGATCCACATAGTGTCCCTAGACACTTTGCGGCGGCCCACCAGAGCTCGACAGTGGGACTCAGGGTATGGGTAATTGAACAAATTCCCAGATCCCTGTCTCCCGCTGAAAGATTCAAGAAGCTCTGTTCCCAGGAAACTTTTTGGATATATACCTTAGATGCCCTATCGCCAGGAGGAATTAATGAAAGTATAGAGATTTCCACCATCCTTTAAAATATCTTATACACATATTTTAGTTCTCTGCTTCTTTACCAGATCATTAGCTGTCTAGGTTTGTGTAAATTTGAAGTCTTGTTCCGTATCTGTGTGCGCTGTGTGCATGCGCATTTTCGCGTACGCACACATGCGCACACATGTGCTACAATTTTAAATAAGAATCTTTATCAAATTATCACTAATTTAGTGATAATTGAAATTGTTTGCCTCTTTTTTAATCAATTATTTATTAACTGTGTGTGTCTTTTTACATAAGGTCTGATTTGTGTGTGATGGAGAGATACATGCCCATTCTTTTTTCTCTCCGCCTTTCCCTCTCCCTCCCCTTCCCCCCCCCCCTTTTACCCGTCCTTCCAGTTCTATTAGATTTTTTTCCTTATTATAATCATAATCATATGTGCCTGTATATACTCTCTTCCCCTTCCCCTTTCCCTCCAGTTCTATTTTTCATATGGGACTGTATATGTTTATGTATACGTATATGTATAGATATATGTATATGCTTTCCCCCCCCTCCCCCCCCCCCCCAGATTGATATTTATGTATATATCAACAGACATCTATATATATATCTTTTACATACATTTATCATTTTCAATTTTTTATTTATTTATTATTTTTCTCTTAATTATTTATTATATAAATATTTTTTTATATTTTATTATTTATTATTATTTTTATTTTTATAATTTTTTTCATTCATAAATTCTTTACATATTTTTACCATTATTACCATTTTCATCTTATCTCCTCCATCCCAATTCTTTTTTTACAACATTTTTTACATCATTTTTCTTTTCTTCTCTTCACACAACTGCTTCCCCATCATTGTCATGCTTTTTACACTTAACTGCTGACACTTACACTTTATACTCCACTGCTGACACTTCTTGATCGTTCCTCTAGGTCACTTCCTGTTCTTTCCCGGTCCCGCCCCTCCCCTTCCTCACCCACACCAACCACCACAACCTCTGGGTGTGTTAAACCGCCCTATCCCATCCATCCTCAGCCTGATGAAGGGGCGCGGCTGTCACGTCATCACAGCCCGTACGCCCTGCAACGCGTCGCTCGACACATGACGTCATCACTCCTCGTCGGATGTTTACAGTCTTCCATGCTCTCGGCCTAGTACTGTGACCTGTCACCGCTGCGGCCGGCCTCACATCTCAGCGGTACCTCTCCTCACACACAGGCAGAGCCCCCTGCTAGGAGTTGATTCTGACTGTCTTGTACCTTTGATGGATGATGTCCTTCTCAGTATTGATCACTACTTTATGCCTACTGACGACCTTCCAAATGTGAGTTTGATGATCACTACTTTTTTATGAAATAAACTTTGTTTTTAGTCTGCACCCAGAGGCGCCTCTCTTTTTTGCTTTTCCTCAGGACTGGAATGTGGTTTCACTTCTTGATGAAGGCAGCCCTGCTCGTGGACCTATCATGACAAACTGGACCCTTGAAATCCTTATGTTCACATGACTGTGAGACTTTACCCTATATATGTTAATGAGATATTCAATTTCTCCACTTTGGACATATACATGTGGACATTATCTATCCATTTAATGTAATGTGAGACTGGAAAGATTTCAGTTTGTTCCCTATCCCTCTGTTCTTACTATTGTTGTTATTGTTGTTATCACCAGTTTTTTGCGCCTTTACTTGCATATTGCCACTTGGTGATGTAACCGGGTGACCCCACCCCCTTCTGACGTCATATGACGTCACGTGACAGAGGGGGCGGGGTTTCCCTTTACAACACCGTAGCCGCAGACTGGTCAGGGTGCAGAAGCTGGTCCATGTCCACAGCCAAAAGCGCTTACAATGTGCACATGCATATCAGAACTGGACCACAGAGCAATGAAAGAAGCTGGCCTGGTCTGATGAATCAATCAATCAATCAATCTTTCCATCATGTAGATGGCTGGGTGTGTGTGCATCACTTACCTGGGGAAGAAATAATACCAGGATGCTGTAGGGGAGGAAGGCAAGCAGGTGGAGGCAATGTGATATTTTGAGCAATATTCTGCTGGGAAATCATGGGTCCTGCCATTCATGTGGATGTTATTTTGACACGTACCACCTACCCAAACATTGTTGTTGACCAAGTACACCTCTTCATGGAAACGATATTCCGTGATGGCAACGACCTCTTTCAGCATGTGCCCTGCCACCCACAATCTACCTACAGACCCCCAGGGCCACAGTCCTCCTCAACATGGGGACAAGGTGCTTTGCCAAAGCACCTCTGATATTAAGGGCATGTGACCTGGTATGGTTCAGGTGGGTTCAGGTGGGGACTGCTAAGATAAAGGTCTAGTGTGGATTTTGGGAGGGGCCTCACTTTTTTTATTTTGCGTGGGAGTCTTTCTTAAAACTCCTACCAAACCTGTGTTCTTAAAGTGGAGCTCCACCCGAAATGCTTGTTTGCACCCTCCCCCTCCACATTTGGCACTTTTTTTTCGGGGGGGGAGTGGGTACCTGGTTTTGACAGGTACCCGCTCCCACTTCTGGCTCAGATCAGCGCTGCGACCTGAGTTGGAAGTTCGCCCCACCCCTTCCCCCACAGTCTTCTGGGACCATTCACAAGGCGCACATCAGCTCGCACATGCGCAGTAGGAAGTCGGCTGTGAAGCCGCAAGGCTTTACTTCCTGTTTCCCTTACTAGGAATGCTGGCACCTGCACCCGAAGCCGATTGAAGAATCAGCTCAGGTGACGAGATCGCTGGATCCCTGGACAGATAAGTTTCCTTATATTAAAAGTTAGCAGCTACAGTATTTCTAGCTGCTGACTTAAAATTTTTTGGTGGGAGTCTGTAGCTCCTCTTTAACTACCATTGACAGTGGGAATCTGCCATGTATAATTGATACTAATACTATATATATGTAATGTGCTGCGTAAATTGACGGCGCTATACAGTATAAAGTACTTGATATAAAGAAATATATACTCCAGTTGTATATGACGTTATTCCCTTATGTTGCATATCTGTGAAGGTTATGAGCTGGATCTCTGAGCCAATCACCCTTTACTATCTGTCACATGGAGTAAGTTACATGCACGTCCATAATTAGACATGCTAGATATTTGTTTTTCTCCCAGCAAGTGAAGACAACAATGTGCGAGCAATAGAGTTGGGCTGATCACCCCCCAGTTCGGTAGAGGCGAAGGCGTAGAGGCAGAGCCCCCCGGGCCAAAGCACCCCCCATGTTGAGGGCATGTGGCTTGGCACGGTTCGGGGGGGTGGAGCTCGCTCATCCCCCCCCTTTCCTGCATGCTCGAATAAGGGTCTGGTATAGATTTTGGGGGGACCCCATGGCATTAAAAAAAAATGTCATGGGGGTTCCCCTCAAAATCAAATCCAGACCAGACCCAAAGGGCCTGGTATGGATTGGGGGGGACTCCCCCCCCCTCCCCCCCCCCCCCCGCTGTTTTTTTAGCATCCTTCTATTGTCTGTAATGTTTTTTTTTTCCATTCAGCTGTCAATGGGGAAGCCCGTTGACAGCTGATGACTCATCCGTTGTTAAGGATGCCGCGACCGGCTTTCTGGCCCTCTCCTTAACCACTTCAGCCCTGGGAGGAGTTACCCCCTTAATGACCATTTTTTGTGATACGGCACTGCGTCGCTTTTACTGACAATTGCGCGGTCGTGCGACGCTGTACGCTGTACCCAAACAAAATTGGTGTCCTTTTTTTTCCCACAAATAGAGCTTTCTTTCTTTCTTTTGGTGGTATTTGATCAACTCTGGTTTTTATTTTTTGCGCTATAAACAAAAAAGAAATTTGTAAAAAACAACAAACTTTTTTTCAAAAAAAAACAAACAAAAAAAAACAAATGTATTCATCAGTTTAGGCCAATGTGTATTCTGCTACATATTTTTGGTAAAAAAAATTCCAATAAGCGTATATTAATTGGTTTGTGCAAATGTTATTGCGTCTACAAAAGAGGGGGTCGATTTGGGGACTTTGATTTTTTTTATTGTTTTTACTTGTAATGGTGGCGATCTGCAATTTATAGCGGGACTGCAACATTGCGGCGGACAACTCTGACCCTAAGTGACACTTTTTGGTGATTGGTGACACCAATACAGTGATCAGTGCTATAAAAATGCACTGATCACTTTATAAATACACTGGCAGGGAAGGGGTTAACACTAGGGGGCATCAAGGGGTTAAGTGCTCCCTAGGGAGGTGCTTTCTTACTGTGGGGGGAGTGGACTAACAAGGAGTAGAGGGAGAGATCGCTGTTCCGGATAATTAGGAACAGCAGATCTCTCTTTCCCCCCCTGTCAGAACGGGGATCCACCTTCTTTACATTGGCAGATCCCTATTCTGCCTCTGAGGACATCGAGTCCACCGGACCCGCGCATGCCCACATGATCACATACACGGACCGACGTACAGGTACGTTGGTGCGCACAGCCAAGCCGCCTTATATGTGCGGTGGGCGGTCGGCAAGCAAGTAACAGACAGCTAGTCACTGTGTCCTTATTGGGCAAAGCTTTGCTCACTCACCACCCCCCCCTTTCCTGGCCTGCCAGGCTGCATGCTCGGATAAGGGTCTGGTATGGCTTTTGGGGGGACCCCACGCTATTTAAAAAAAAAAATTTGGGCAAGCCCATTGACAGCTAATGAATCCATTGTTAAGGACACCGGAGCCGGCTTCCTGGCCCGCTCCTTAACAACGAGCTATTCACTGTGCCCTGATTGGGCAAAGCTTTGCCCAATCATTGCTTAGAATGCACTGTGCAGCGCGCAGTGCATTGTGGGGCGCTCGGCGGCCAAACATCCCGCCAAGCACCACAAATCCGAGTGTTCGCTGAATGGGGCAAACAGAACATGTTTAGGCCAAACTTTTGCTCGACCCCGAACCGTTCACCCAACTCTAGTGAGCAAAAGAAAGCTGAGTATGTGCTACGCGGAGGCTCTGATAGTCTTTGCTTTTCATGGGCAATGCACAGGTTCACTTTAAAAACATATTTTTGCTAAGAAAGGATGAAATATATGTAAAGGATTATTATTATTATACAGGATTTATATAGCGCCAACAGTTTACGCAGCGCTTTACAATATAAAAGGGAGACAATACAGTTACAATACAATAAAATACAAGAGGGTTAATAGGGTCCTGCTGAGAAGAGCTTGCAATCTAATAGGGTGCGGCAGGTGGTACAAAAGGTTGCAACTGTGGGGAATGAGCTGATGGAAGTGGTAAAAGATTAGTTGGAGGTGTGATAGGCTTCCCTGAAGAGATGAGTTTTTAGGGATCGCCATCAGAGAATGGGAGAGGCTCTGGAGAAATCCTGGAGATGAGCATGGGAGGATAGATCACTGGATAGCACTATAATCGGAACTTCTAATAATTTAAATTGAAAATTGGGCTTCAGTTCTGTAGCGCCTACCCCAATTTTCCGGGGGTCTGGTGGTGACTCCCAGAGGCGGGAAGGGCTGACATACGGTTTTTGGATGAGAAGACTTAGCTTACAATCTTGGTTCCAACTCATCCCAAAGATGTTTAGTAGGGTTGAGGTCAGGTCTGAGTGGAAACTCCCCGATCTAGATGTTTATGAAGCTGGCTTTGTACACAGGAGCACAGACATGCTGGAACAGGAAAGGGCCTTCACCAAATGGTGCTACAAACTTGAAAGCCCACAATTATCTAAAGCAGTGTTTCTCAACTTTTTTCAGTCAAGGCACCCTTTAAAATGATGGACAGTCTCAAGGCACCCCATTCTAAAATGTAAAAACTATTCTAATAGTTTTCATAATGCAGCAACATCCACACACGTAACACCCATTTTGAACACTGTCCAATGTTTCACTTCTCCAGTCTTTCTCCATCACTTAGCTAATGTGACCCCAGCTCTGATGGAGAGGGGCAGGGGAGGGTCAAACAAGGATTCCGTGCAGGCAACCGTCATCCTCTTTATTACCTGATGATGCCACTGGTTGTTAGGACACCGGCGACTAGAAGGTTGTAATGGTGCACAATAAAAATCTGTGGGCTTTGTGTAACTAAGTGGCAGACTTGTTCCACTCGCTGGCTTGTCTACAATTTTTGGCCAATTTTTAGACATTTTGATCAAGGCATCCCTGAAGATACCGCAAGGTGCCCAGGGTGCCTGGGCACCCTGGTTGAAAAAGGCTTATCTAAAGTTTTTGTATACTGTGGCATTAACAGTACTGCTTATTGAAAACATCTCAACTCAATAATTTGGCGAGAGGACCATACTCTTAATTATATAGTGTATGTCTAGAGTTTTTATGATTGCTGTACGTAAAATAAATGATAACCTTCTCTGGGGGCCAGGAAACAATGTGAATAGTCAACAGTTTTTTATAAGGTGCTGAAAATAGGAATGATCAGGTCAGGATTATCGCTAATACATCACCTTCCGATGCTTGATTATTTGCCTGTAGTGATGTTTGCTCATCAGACGTCGTATAATTCAGGACTCCAGGGAATTGTGATTTATGAATTGTATGGTATTGTTCTAAACTTTGGACACGCATATTATTTTCTGTCAGAAATAAAACCACTATTCATCTTGTTGTCCAACCAATTCTCTTCAGCTGAACATGTCTTGTTGATGTCTCTTCTTCAGGTGGGCTTTGAGTCCTTCTTGTTGGCTGATGGCGGTGAGACAGCTGTGGTGCAAGGTCTTCGTGTGGCCCCCCAGATGAGAGGACAAGGTGTAGCTGGGATAATTGAGAAATTTATCCTAGACAAACTTCATTCTGATCACCCACAAGTCAAAAGAATTCGTTTGACCCGTGCAGAAAACCCTCCACCGAGCATGCTGAAGAAGTATAGAGTGATCAGCTCCAAGGTCTTTTTATGTTCTAATTCTATATATAAACTAAATACTAATAATTGCAGATGAACACCCAAGGCAAATTACACAGCACCTTAAAATAAGCTAATAAATGAAATTAGTGCAGCGAAAGAAATATTCATATATTAATATCTGAGTCGATCCGAGACAGTCACTTCCTCTGTGGGATCATGGATATCGATATTAAAGCAAATAGAAAGAATCTAGTGCTCTCTGTCATATAATCATGTAAAAATGTAAATCCACTGCCAATTCTTGCATTTGTCACAAGTACACAAACGAGCACTCTGTGTATACACATCTAACCCAGTAAGATGGCTGCAGGTGACGTCATGCGTGGCTCCTACTACCGTACGCATTACATCCTGGGTAGGACTTCGTCAGCAGGTATGGAGCCACGCTAATCTACCGCACTTAAATAGACTTGCCTGAAGTGCCATCTTCAGGCACTACCAGGATCTTTTTCATGAACTTTTTATGGAAATATATTTGGACTTATTTTATATTTTTTTAGGTTTTTTAATACATTAAGCACTGCCCTATTTTCATTTATTTTGTTCTGATTCTCCCTATCATTAAACAGATTCCCATGTTCTCTACTCATTACAGAAGATCACAAATTAAAGATTTGGTTATAGAATCTTCAGGGGACTTTGACACTACTAAGGTGAGATTGACAGCAGCAGGAGCCAATGGCTCCCGCTACGATCAATCTGCTCAGCGAGGATGGAGACAGCGGCTTCCATCCTCACTCAGTCTTCCTTTTGGGCTTGCATCCTCTGGCTGTCTGATTGACCGCACCGCAATAACGTCACTCCTGCGCATGTGTGCGGGAGTCACAGACCATGACACAGAGCTCTGAAGGGGCGGCATGGGTATGCCACCCCTTCAGAGCGCATAGGCCAGTGACATGGGGCACATTTGCAACTGGGGCTCATGTTTGCCCTGTTAACCAGCTAACCTTTATTACCTCCTGATTGATAATTGAAATGCACCCATCCCCAATCCCTATCAGTATAAATATAAGCTTTTTTGGGGGGAAGCATTTGCAAGGGGCACATTTGCAACTGGGGCTCTTTCTCAAAGTGGGGCTATTTCCATAAGTGGGAGCACTTCTGACTCTGCACTCATCATCTGAATGTCTCATCTGAAAATCTCTTCTATCATTCCACAGGTATGTGCTACCTAAACATCTCCACCCAAAAACTTAAACACTGCTATCTGCTTTGCCTATGTCTATTTAATAATTGCTGGTATGTGCTACTGCAACATCTCCACCCAAAAACTGAAACACTGCTATCTGCTTTGCTTATGTCTATTTAATAATTGTTGGTATGTAGGGATGAGCTTCGAGTTCGAGTCAAACATCGGCTCATTCGGCTGTCTGCCAGTTCGCCAAACAGCGAACAATTTGGGATGTTCGCGGCAAATTCGAAAGTCGCGGAACACCCTTTAAAAGTCTATGGGAGAAATCAAAAGTGCTAATTTTAAAGGCTTATATGCATGGTATTGTCATAAAAAGTGTTTGGGGACCTGGGTCCTGCCCCAGGGGACATGTATCAATGCAAAAAGAAGTTTTAAAAACGGATGTTTTTTCGGGAGCAGTGATTTTAATAATGCTTAAAGTGAAACGATAAAAGTGTAATATTCCTTTAAATTTCGTACCTGGGGGGTGTCTATAGTATGCCTGTAAAGGGGCGCATGTTTCCCATGTTTAGAACAGTCTGACAGCAAAATGACATTTCAAAGGAAAAAAAGTCATTTAAAACTACCCGCGGCTATTAATGAATTGTCGGTCCGACAATACACATAAAAGTTAATTGATAAAAACGGCATGGGATTTCCCCACAGGGGAACCCCGAACCTAAATTTAAAAAAAAAATGGCGTGGGGGGTCCCCCTAAATTCCATACCAGGCCCTTCAGGTCTGGTTTGGATATTAACGGGAACCCCGCTCCAAAATTTTTTTAAAAAATGGCGTGGGAGTCCCCCTCAAAATCCATACCGAAGGGTCTGGTATGGATTTTAAGGGGAACCCCGCGCCAAATTTTTTTTAAAAAATGGCGTGGGGTCCCCCCAAAAATCCATACCAGACCCTTATCCGAGCACGCAACCTGGCAGGCCGCAGGATAAGAAGGGGGGATGAGAGAGCGCCCCCCCTCCTGAACCGTACCAGGCCACATGCCCTCAACATTGGGAGGGTGCTTTGAGGTAGCCCCCCAAAGCACCTTGTCCCCATGTTGATGAGGACAAGGGTCTCATCCCCACAACCTTTGGCCGGTGGTTGTGGGGGTCTGCAGGCGGGGGGCTTATCGGAATCTGGAAGCCCCCTTTAACAAGGGGACCCCTAGATCCCGCCCCCCCTGTGTGAAATGGTAATGGGTTACAAAAGTACCCCTACCATTTCACAAAAAAAGTGTCAAAAATGTTAAAAATGACAAGAGACAGTTTTTGACAATTCCTTTATTTAAAGTCTTCTTCTTTCCATCTTCTTCGGGTCTTCTTCCTTCCTACTGCAGCCCCCGCCCCCCTTCTGATGTCATGGGAAAATCCATAGGGAAGTCCCCGTCAAGTCCCCGTGCGTCAGAGGGGGCGGGGTCACCGGGTGGCCCCGCCCTCGTTATATAAGAAGTGTCAGAAGAAGAGAAGCGTCACACAGCGGGAGCCTCCCATGGATGCGGAGCGGCCCAAGAACGAAGCGTTGAAGAAGACGCCGCGGAGGAAGATGCCGGACGAGAATGCCGGAGCAAGAAGCAGAGGATCGGAGGAAGAACCAGAGGAAGAAGAAGATGGAGGAAGAAACCAAAGGATGAAGGAAGGAAGAAGACCCCGAAGAAGATGGAAAGAAGAAGACTTTAAATAAAGGAATTGTCAAAAACTGTCTCTTGTCATTTTTAACATTTTTGACACTTTTTTGTGAAATGGTAGGGGTACTTTTGTACCCCATTACCATTTCACACGGGGGGGGGGATTTGGGGGTCCCCTTGTTAAAGGGGGCTTCCAGATTCCGATAAGCTCACAGACCCCCACAACCACCGGCCAAGGGTTGTGGGGATGAGGCCCTTGTCCTCATCAACATGGGGACAAGGTGCTTTGGGGGCTACCTCAAAGCACCCTCCAAATGTTGAGGGCATGTGGCCTGGTACGGTTAAGGAGGTGGGGCGCTCTCTTGTCCCCCCTCTTTTCCTGCGGCCTGCCAGGTTGCGTGCTCGGATAAGGGTCTGGTATGGATTTTTGGGGGGACCCCACGACATTTTTTTTATTTTGGCGCGGGGTTCCCCTTAAAATCCATACCAGACCTGAAGAGTCTGGTATGGATTTATGGATTTTGAGGGGGACCCCCATGCCATTTTTTTAAATGTTGGCCCTGGGTTCCCCTTAATATGTATCCTAGACCTGAAGGGCCTGGTATGGAATTCAGGGGGACCCCCACGCCATTTTTTTTTACATTTTGGTTTGGGGTTCCCCTGTGGGGAAATCCCATGCCGTTTTTATCAATGAACTTTTATGTGTATTGTCGGACCGACAGTTCATTAATAGCCGCGAGTAGTTTTAAATGACTTTTTTTCCTTTAAAATGTAATTTTGCTGTCAGACTGTTCTAAACACGGGAAACATGCGCCCCTTTACAGGCATACTATAGACACCCCCCAGGTACGAAATTTAAAGGAATATTACACTTTTATTGTTTCACTTTAAGCATTATTAAAATCACTGCTCCCGAAAAAACTGATGTTTTTAAAACTTTTTTTTGCATTGATACATGTCCCCTGGGGCAGGTCTCAGGTCCCCAAACACTTTTTATGACAATAACTTGCATATAAGCCTTTAAAATCTGCACTTTTGATTATTCATGTTCGAGTCCCACAGACTTTAACGGTGTTCGCGTGCTCAAACAAATTTTTTGCCTGTTCGCATGTTCTGGTGCGAACCGAACAGGGGGGTGTTCTGGTATGTTATTTTTGCTTAACCGTCTGTAGACCTGTCCACATTACAATGCTTTATTATCTCCCTTGTCTTACCCAAAATGATGGCCCGTTAACTTTAGTGCCCTCTTGCTAGTCTGTTTCTGAAGTAAGAATTTTGCCCTGTTAACCAGCCAACCTTTATTACCTCCTGATTGATAGTTGAAATGCACCCATCTCCATCCCTATCAGTATAAATATAAGCTTCTTTTGGGGGAAGCATTTGCAGGGGGCACATTTTCAACTGGGGCTCTTTCTCAAAGTGGGACTATTTCTATAAGTGGGAGCACTTCTGACTCTGCACTTCAGCGAATGCACAAAGCAAATAAACACATGAAAATAATTTGAAAAACACTGCACAGACATCAGGTGACCTTGTTTACCCCTTCAGCTTTCTCCTTGTAACATGCACTCTCTACCACTCCTTTTTGACAGCTCTGTCCTCTATCCTTAAACTATCTCTCCTTAACCCCTCTTCTCCCCCCCCACAGCATATATATATCACCCTCACTTCTGTCCTCTCCTTATTACTGCACCCACCAACTCCTGCTAATTCTGAATCCATACACACAAAAAATCTCCAGGACCCTGAGGCATGTCCCTTCATATAAATCCCACTCCCATATTACCTCCTTCACCCTCCTGCTTCTCCTAACCTCTGGAGATATATCGCCAAACCCCTGGCCTCCATCATTTAACTGTACCCCATGCACCCATCACCCGACACTATTCTGTACTCCTACTCCTGGACCTCTCTGCTGCCTTTGATACGGTTGACCACCCCCTCCTCCTCAAAAAACTCCACGATTTTGGTCTCCGTGACTGTACTCTTCTCTGGTTCTCTTCCTACTTATTCAACCGCACCTTTAGCGTTTCTTACAACTCTACTTCCTCTTCTCCTCTTCCTTTGTCTGTTGAGGTCCCCCAAGGTTCTGTTCTTGGACCTCTCCTATTTTCAATCTACACCTCCTTTCTGGGTCAGCTGATAGCCTCCCATGGCTTCCAATACCACCTCTATGCTGACGACAGACAAATCTATTTCTCTACCCCTCAGCTCACTCCCTCTGTCTCCTTACGCATCACTAATTTTATATCAGATATATCAGTCTGGATGTCACACCACTTCCTCAAACTCAATCTATCCAAAACCGAACTTTTTCCTCCCCCATATGCCCCTTCCCCTTCCCCTGATCTCTCTGTCAAAATTGATGGCACAACTATAAGCCCATCCCCACATGCCAAGGTTCTAGGTGTAGCCCTGGACTCTGAACTCTCCTTTAAGCACCATGTCCAATCACTGTCCAAAACTTGTCACCTCAACCTCTGCAACGTCTCCAAAATATGCCCCTTTCTAACCAATGACACAACAAAGGTCTTAATTAACTCACTGGTCATCTCTCGCCTTAACTACTGCAACTCCTTTCTCATTGGCTTACCTCTACATAGTCTATCACCTCTTCAATCCATCATGAATGCTGCTGTCAGACTCATCCACCTTACCAATCACTCTGTGTCTGCTACCCCTCTCTGTCAATCCCTCCACTGGCTTCCGCTCACCCAACGAATTAAATTCAAAATACTAACAACTACTTACAAAGCCATCCACAATTTAGCCCCAGCTACATAACTAGCCTAGTCTCTAAGTACCAACCTACTTGTTATCTTCATTCCTCTCAAGACCTCCTGCTCTCTAGCTCCCTCGTCACCTCCTCCTATGCTCGCCTCCAGGACTTTTCTAAAGCCTCTCGAATCCTATGGAATGCCTTACCCCAATCTGTCTGCTTATCTCCTACTCTTTTAGCTTTTAGACGATCCCTGAAAACCCTTCTCTTCAGAGAAGCCCACCCTACCCACACCGAACAACTGTATTTTCATTTTCTCCATCAGCTCATCCCCCACAGTTATTACCTTTTGTTTCCACTTGACCCCCCCTTCTAGATTGTAAGATCTAACGAGCAGGGCCCTCTGATCCCTCCTGTATTGATTTGTATTGTAAGTGTACTGTCTGTCCTCATGTTGTAAAGCACTGCACAAACTGTTGGACTGTTGGCGCTATATAAATCCTGTATAATAATAATAATATTATTCACTGTATCTACAGGTAAGCCTTATCATGGGCTTACCTGTAGGTACAAGTAAAAAAGGCTTACTTCCACTTTAAGGTAAAAAACTTTTGGCTTTAGAACCACTTTACAGCCTTCATATATGCCAATGCATTCATTCTTTTTTCTTCACCAGGCTGTGGTGTGTATGATGCTTCCTTCTGACCAGCTTGAAGAAGCCATTGGATTATTGGAGGCTCGTCTGGACAGTGTGGGCCAGTCGAATAATTACACCATTCTGGAACCTGCTGAGGTTCTCAAACTATTTGATGGGACAAAGACTGCAGAAGATCTGCTTCCTGGGGGTCTCTTGATGCAGGGATGGCTTCCACTTACCACCCACAAGTCCAATTTGGAAATGCTCTTTGAAAAGAAAATCACTTGGATCTACTCACAAGCACAATGTACAAGCAACAATGCAGAAGGACATCAAATTAACCATGAAAACAAAGTGAGTGGAGGATCACCATCCCTACCACCCTCTTCTGTTGGGTTCCTCAGCCTCGGTACTCCAGCATACCCAGTGCCTTATGCAGAAAGCACTTATCGATTTGACATTGACTTGTTTGGCATTGACCCAGAAAGCACTAAGATGCATGTCGTACAACAACTTAAGTTGTGTATAAAGTCCCTGCCTGCTGGACAGAGCATAATCTGCATAATGTTTGGAGAGGAGAGTCTGCGAACGGAACTCAATCAACTGCGTGAGGGACTGACACCTTTCTTTTTAGTAAACAAACAGTTGCTGCTAGAAATGGACATTTAACACCTTGGTTGACAATCTTACAGGATCGTTGGGCTAAAAGTTAATGGACATCTGATCATCAAGGCCACCTAAATGGGCAAAAATATGTGGACACCCCTCAAAATTTTTGATCTCAAGTGTTTTGAGTCAAGTGTACTATTAATGCTACAAATGTGTACTACAAATGTGAGAAGGACCTTTTTCTGTTCCAGCATGACTGCACACAAAGTCAATAATCCAACACCATAAAGAATACATTGTTTAATGAGTTTGATGTGGAAGAGCATCAGTGAGCTGCAGAGGCAGCTCTAGGCTTTGTTAGGCAAAATCTAGACATTATGCCCATCATCATCACTGATGCCCATCAGCTATGCAGCAGGCCTTCCAAGATTGAGATCCTTGTGCGGTGGATCGGAGGGGTGACGTGCGCGGACGCAACATCACTCCTCATTGGCTGGCGGGCGGAACTCCAGGAGTCTTAGATTATGCAAGAAGTGAGTGCGACAGGGCTCAGCATTAAGATGTCCTGCCACTCACCTCTAAAATAAAGTGCTGTAAATTAGATGTCCGGCACGCTTAAGTGAGACAGGGCTCTTAACGCTTAACGCTGAACACAGGAGCATTAAGGTTCCCTGTCCCTCAAAACTGGGGTAATGCATGTAGCGATACCCCTGAAGGAACCGCTTGGTAATTTTGGGTTCCCTGTTCTGCGCCTCCACTCCAAGAGCACCCTCAGCCCCTCTGACACACCTGGTTGATTGAATCACTATAGACACACGTAGCAACACCAGCATATTGTACCTTTCACCTTACTGTAGGATATAGGCAATAAACGAGTACACACCTGCTTAGTTGTAAACACTATTTGACTATAATTAAGAACTTGCATAAATTACAAAGTGCAGCTTCACTAAGCAGAGTAGAACTGACCTCAGGTAATAAAGGTAAACAAATATATCCATATAAACAGCTCTATATCAATAGCAGAAAAATCAATATGAGAATAGTTAAATCAATATTTAGCAACACAACTGTACATGTCTAAAGGAATAGCAGTTTCCTAGGGGTTTTCAAGTGGAGTTCCCCTTTAAATGGCAACAACAAACTGCGCAGGGCCAGTGCAAGGATTTTTGTTTACTTATCCCCAGTCAAGGAAGTGGCGTCATACATGACACTTCCCAATCTGTGTACAGGAGGTAGGCTGAGTGGACGAAGATCTACTGAGCTCCCGCTGCCCTTCCCAGTGCCACCCGCCATGACAGCAGGTGGGACAGTGGTGCCCAGTAAACATGGTGGGGGGGTCGCATATTGCGGCAGTGGTGGAAGTCATAGGCAACTTCAAAGCCAGGTGTAACACTTCCACATGAAAGGCGACAGTCGGCTTTACTGGTATACACACTCCCGGTGCAGCACTGTAAAAGTCTGAATCCCCAGCAAGTGGCTGTCGATTCGGATTTTACCGCCCCCCTATCCTGGCATCCTGAGGTGGCTGCTTAAGCTGCCTTATGGTAGTTCCGGCCATAGCCCTGGGGTCTCTACAGTTATAGGGCAGTCTTTAGTCCTAAGCTCACGTTCACATTGAGCCAATTTGGCATGCGATTTGACATTTCAAATCGCATGCCAAATCGACGGCTATTGCAGGTAATGGCACCGTCCGAATTGGTGCGATGCCGACTTTGTGGCGCCACACTGATTCCCAAAAGTAGTTCCTGTGCTACTTTTGGCGACTTTGGGGGCGATTTGAATAGACATCTGTACATGAACCCACACAGATGTCTGTCAAATTGCCCCAAAGTTAGACTGCCTTGCTGGTTTGAAATTGTGCGGGTTCAGCTGAACTTGCACGATTTCTAACCCACATCAGTGTGAACCTGGGCTAAATCTTCATTCCTAATCATTGGTGCACGTTCCAGCTGTGAATAGGGTGTGCAGGCAGTATTAGGGCAATTATGGCAGTAGATAATGCTAGCTCCTGCTGACAGGAGGAGGGAGGGGGAATGGGCAGGAAACACAAAGAGCTCTTGAGTCTTTCAGCGGCGGCTCAAGCAGGTGGGTGAAGGAGGTCTCCTCTCTGACCTGCTCCTGTCATTTGCCGGCAGGGAGAGCAATTGGGAGGGGGATCCGCGGCACCCGCTACATGCATTAGGCAAATTCTTTGGCTGTGAGGCCCCTGTGAGCACGAGGCCTAAGGCGACTGACTAATTTGCCTAATTAACCACTTAAGGACCGGAAGGATTTGCCTCCCCGTAATGACCAGGCCATTTTTTGTGTTACGGCACTTTGTCTCTTTAACTTACAATTGCGCAGTCGTGCGATGCTGTACCCAAACAAAATTGATGTCCTTTTTTTACCATAAATAGAGCTTTCTTTTGGTGGTATTTGATCACCTCTGCGGTTTTTATTTTGTGCGCTATAAACAAAAAAGAGTGAATTTTGAAAAAAAAAAAACAATATTTTTTACTTTTTGCCTTAATAAATATCCAAAAAAACTGATGAAAAAAAAAATTCTTCATCAGTTTAGGCCAATATGTACTCTTCTTCATATTTTTGGTAAAAGAAAATGCAATAAGCGTATACTGATTGGTTTGTGCAAAAGTTATAGCGTCCACAATAGGAGATAAAATTAATGTCATTTTTATTATTTCTTTATTTTTTACTAGTAATGGCGGCGATCTGCGATTTTTAGTGGGACTGCGACATTGCGGCAGACAGATCAGACACTTTTGACACTTTTTTGGGACCAGTGACATTTATACAGCGATCAGAGCTAAAAATAGCCACTGATTACTGTATAAATGTCACTGGCAGGGAAGGGGTTAACACTAGGGGGCGATCAGTGGGGTTAAGTGTTCCCTAGGGAGGTGTTTCTAACTGTGGGGGTAGGGGACTGTGGGGGTTTGCTTCTAAAAAAATATATATTTTAAAAAGAATGTTTCTTATTCTTAGGTATTAGGCAACACTGTTGTGTTGAAGGAATAGCAATGTGCTGCCAAGTGATGTGTGTACTAGTTTGGCTGTACATCGTTCCTTTTCTGGGAAAGAGCTATTATCACAAAAAGTCCCTTTTGGATGAACCCCTCTGATGTAATCTTGTGTAATCATAAGATTGATATAGTATGACAAGTAAAATTACTCATAACACAGAGGTCAAGATGACCATATGTAATGTAGAAATAATTATTTAAGGATGACTTGTGCTTTGGGACCATGCCATACATAGACAATCATTCTGTGATTTCTTTATAAAATCTGAAGTTATATTTGTATCGGTGCCACACCCCATTGAGTTGTGGACTAATGTACGCTGTATCCGTATGTATTATTTTTCTTAAGTAAAAGATTTGAACCTGCAAGAATGCTATCAAAGCGTGGATGTCTTTAATTTCAAAGGCGAACAAAAACTTGAAAACAAGAAGTAATACAATTTGACAAATGAACATAAAAGGATAATATATTAATAAACCATTAAATTGACCAAAGATGACATAAGGATACAATGCAGATCATCAGTCGAGATTCCAAAAATATATAATAGGCAATTATGCAATTGGGATTCTCTAAACATCAAACTATAAAAAGAATGATATAAACCAATCTTATATTCTCAATATTTGAAGAGCATGGCAAACTCTGAAGAGAGGGCAATCTGTAACCAAGACCCGAAGCGCCGAACAGTTTGTTGACTACCGGGCGCTCGGGTTCGGCACATCACGGATCTTGTGGACAGATTACTGGGAGGGGCTGGGGAAGACCCGGCTGTCATGGTGCACGTTGGCACCAATGACAAAGTCAGAGGCAGATGGAGTGTCCTAAAGAACGATTTTAGCGACTTAGGTGCTAAATTGAGGAAAAGGACCTCCAAGGTAGTATTCTCAGGAATACTACCGGTACATCGAGCCACACCAGAAAGGCAGAGGGAGATTAGGGAAGTAAACAAGTGGCTGAAGAGCTGGTGTAGTAAGGAGGGGTTTGGGTTCCTGGAGGACTGGGCCGACTTCTCAGTCGGTAACCGGTACTATAGAAGGAACGGACTGCACCTAAATGAGGAGGGTGCAGATCTGCTGGGAATGAAGATGGCCAAAAAGTTAGAGGGGTTTTTAAACTAGGCGATGGGGGGGAGGGTCCAGAGACAGTGATAGCCAGCGCGGAAGATATTCCAGAGGGTAGTATTGGGGGCATTAGTGGTAGGTTAACCAAAGCACAAAAACACAAGGTGAGTATAGTAGCAAGTCCTAGTTGCAATCTTGAAACACCGAATACGAGGACAATATGCGACCGGTCTAAACTATGTGGCATGTTCACCAATGCCAGGAGCATGGCGGACAAGATGGGTGAACTAGAGATACTGTTGTACAAGGAGGATTTGGATTTTGTGGGAATTTCAGAGACCTGGTTCAACAGCTCTCATGATTGGCTGGCAAACATTCAAGGGTATACCCTATACCGCAAGGATAGAGAGGGTAAAAAAGGGGGAGGGGTATGCCTATATATCAAGAATAATGTACAAGCGAATGTGAGAGATGACATCACTGAGGGAGCTAGAGAGGAGGTGGAATCCTTATGGGTAGATCTCCAAAGGGATGAAGCTAAGGGGAAAATAATACTGGGAGTATGCTATAGGCCCCCTAATCTGAGGGAGGAAGTGGAGACGGATCTCCTATCACAAATTGGATTAGCAGCAAGGATGGGAAGTGTTATCATAATGGGGGATTTTAATTATCCAGACATAAACTGGGCGGAGGGAACCGCGCATTCATTTAAGGCTCGCCAGTTCCTTAATGTCTTGCAGGACAATTTTATGGGTCAGATGGTAGACGCACCAACTAGAAATAAAACATTACTGGATCTACTGATTACTAACAATACAGACCTGATCACAGATGTGGAAATACGGGGCAATTTAGGTAACAGCGATCACAGGTCAATTCCCTTCCACAGGCGGTGATGTCAGCGGGGAGCATTGATAGCTTCAAGAAACTATTAGATGATCACCTGAATGACCGCAACATACAGGGATATGTAATGTAATACTGACACATAATCACACACATAGGTTGGACTTGATGGACGTGTGTCTTTTTTCAACCTCACCTACTATGTAACTATGTAACTATGTAACTCGTTTTAGAGGAATGGCTTGAAGCTGATGCATTTGTTCAAACCTGGATGGACAGTGGCCGCCAGAGAATGTTTGAATAAATTTCTACTTTTATAAAATTATTTTGTTCTAATTTGGCACCTTAAAAATCCCATATACCCTTTCCCCTTAATAAATATTTTCCAAGGGATGTGGTGCTATATCTTTTAGATGATAGGGAAAATACCTTTTCTCCTCTGGATTTATCAGGTGGGAAACACCCATTTAACTGTTTAGCTTATCATCTGTTCTTTACAATTGTCCAAATGTTTAAATACAGATGTTTTTGTGTTTTGAACTAATCTTTGCTAACTTCTGATTGTTGATCATGGCTACATATAGAGGGGTGGCTTTTGATGGCTTGATGGACAAAATTCATCAAGCTCAGGGTGCCTCCTTTGGGGGTATCACATTAGACCGTTTCTTCTCGAGTTTAAAAAGATTGTTGAAAAAAAAAAAGCTCGCATTTTCTGGAATAATAAAAAATTCCAGAAATATATTGAAGACAAGATAGTTCCTTGGGGACTCAGGATACAGATTTTTCCGAATTTATTTAAAATTGATTTTGACTTTAGACAGGATTGGGAGGAAAATCTTCAGTTGTGTTCACTGAGGATGATGGAATCCCTTTGCTGTAGCTATTCCAAAGAGATTCAGATTGTAGATGATATTGAAAAACTTATTACAGAGAATTGTGGATTATTAACTGATGCCACTTTCTCTGAAAAAGAAGCTGCATTAGAAAAACATCTTGAAATCTTTGTTACAGACCTTTTAAAGACCAAAGATAAAAAATATTATCAAGATAGATTGGCCTATGAGACTAATATTGCTTATCAGTGGTCTGAAAATAGAAGAAGGAAGAATAGACCTTTTTTCCAAAAAACAAATAATTCATATCAAGATCCCACTGATTCCGATGAATCATCGTTGTCTTTTATGTTCTCATCTCAAGCAGGACCCATACAACACTCAGCAAGTGGCTCACAGAAACGTAAAACAGATCCCCCATCATCGAATGTTTCAGCCTCTTAACGCACTCCACAAGATCACTCATGTTCTAGTCTTCATTCTCAGACCAAAGGCACGCACCCTGCACCTTCTTCCACTATTTCTGGTGATGGCCACTCCATTTCTTCAGTTTCCACTTTAAATTCTTTGGCTGCATCTAAAGTAAGCCAAACCATTTCTAACACATCAATTGCAAAAATGGCAAGCAAAATAGCTTCCAAGTAATTAATTTATCTTCATTTTCCCTATCAATGGATCAGACTCAAGTTTTTAGTTGGGGCTTGACAGTTTGTCCTGATCAGGAGGTTGACGCTTTCGAGGTTATAAAGGATGTGAATTTGTTTGCCAGAAAATTAATGTTTAAAGTTATTTTTAATAAAGACGCCAGGCGCCCTCCCTCTGGAATTGCCCCTGACGCCTTTTGGCAAAATAATTAATGAGATCAAGGCCTTGATTGATCTCATGGAACTATGGGAGGAGAGCAATCCTTTTAATGAACCCCTAGAGGAGCCCCTTTTGAATCCATCTTTGGATACACTGTCTGAGAGATTCTTTCTGCCACCCTATCATTATAAACCTAAATCAAGATCATTTCCCTTGCTTCATGGTAATCCTAACATTTGGGCTTTCACTCAACAGGTAACTAAAGAAATTCAAACTACCAAATGGAAACGGTTCAACCAATCTTAGTCCTTTACAATGGAAGGCTTTACCCCTTTAAAACAAAATGATCAGATTATCATCAAACCCTCTGACAAAGGAGGAAACATTGTCGTAATGAATCTTGATCAATACAAAACTATGGTTATGGATCTCCTCTTGAACCGTTCCTGGTATAAGCCTATACCTTTAGCACAGGTAAACTATGCTGAAACCAAATATCGAATTCTGGTCACCCGGGCCTTTAATAAGGGCCTGATTGACCAGAAGACCTTAGAATTTATGACTGTAAACACTCCTAGACTTCCTGCACTATATGCCCTACTGTCAGAGAACTCACAGCACTAGCTCCCGTCTCCATGCAGTAGCGTCTAACGGCCATGCGCGGTGTCCCCGACAGATACGAGCGAGTTCCGGATCGAACGTGCACAACCGCGCATCCGTACGAACGTGTGCACGCACCCGCACAGCCATACGAGCGGGTGTACGTTCTCACGCACGCACGTTCACGTCCACCAATCCCGGCGCTCGGCGCCATATATAAACAAGGTTCTTGCCTGACACTAGTGCTGGATCGTCTTCAGCTAGTTCCTGATTTCCTGACATCTGTGTGACCTGTTACCTTGCTCCTGATTACCCGGCTTTCTGACCACTCTCTCGGATCTCCCTTGTCTGCTACCTACCTTGCTGATCATACGACTCTGGCTTGGACTATCTACTATGGCTCTGCCTCCTGACTTGTACCTCGCTGCCTGCCCGTTGCCGACCTCTGCCTGACCTGGACCACGAACTGTCTTCTGTTTTGGATACCTCGCTGCCAGCCCGTTGCCAACCTTTGCCTGACCTGACGTTGCAGTCTTCCCTGAACCCACGCCTGCCCGGCTTCTACTAACAGTTCTGGTGACCTATCTTCCATCTAGTGTCCGGAGGATCCCGAATCTCCAAGTTCCAGTTCTCCAGCCGCAGGCACCTGCACCCTTCTGTGCCCCGGCACTCCCTGTCCTCACTACCAGGGGTGTCAGGACCAGGACCGTGCGAGAGGCCTCCCTCAACATTCAGACTCTGCTGTAAGGTACGTGACAGTACGATCTAGCCAAGATGGAGTCTGAAAGGGGGACCTCACCTCTGGACACTCTGTGCCAACAGATTTCGGCCCTTACCCAGGCAGTCCAGGGCCTACAAGATGGCTACCGGCAACTTGAGCAAAGAGTGGAGTCATTGTCTCCAAATCCCTCAACTCACCAGGCAGCTACAGCAACTCGGTCTCCCGGTCCAGTGGCCTCAGCAGCAGCACCTGCAATAATGGTGCCACCCCTAGAGCCTCGAGTCCCCACTCCAGAGAGGTTTTTTGGAGATCGTAGCAAGTTCCGTGCCTTTAAAAATGCCTGCCAGCTATACTTCCTGCTACAGCCCCGTACCTTCTCTTTGGAGAGCACCAAGGTGGGGTTTGTCATCTCACTACTCCAGGGGGAACCTCAAACCTGGGCTCACCGCTTATTGGAGCAAGCCAGTCCACTATTAGACACTATGGACTCTTTCCTGAATGAAATGGCCAAATTATATGACGACCCTCAACAAGCTACCACTGCAGAGGCCAGTCTTCATGCTCTCCAGCAGGGACGTAGGCCAGTAGAAGATTACGTAACTGACTTTAGGCGATGGAGTTCCGATACTCAGTGGAACGCCGCCGCCCTCCGCTATCAGTTCCGCATGGGACTCTCTGAGGCACTGAAGGATGAGTTGGCCCGAGTTGGACTTCCAGACTCTTTGGAAGACCTGATCCAATTATCCATCCAGATAGACCGTCGTCTAAGGGAACGGAGATCTGAAAGAACCAGTCAGATGCGACCCACCTGGATGTTGCCCAAAGTTCCTAGCAACCCTCCTATGTCCACCTCCCATGTACCTGCTGCCACCTCCGAAGCTCCGGAGCCGATGCAGATAGGGTTGCTCCGCTCACCACTGTCACCCGAAGAGAAACAGCGTCGACGTCAGAACAACCTCTGCCTCTATTGTGGGGAAGCTGGCCACTACGCAAATATGTGCCCAAATAAAGCTCGTAAGTTTAACTATCTACCTCATGAACCTAGAACACTAACTGTAACAAGATCTGCTCACATTGCTGTCCCTGTTTCCTTGCAGCTTCCAGAAGGAACACTCCGGGTTCGGGCCATAATTGACTCTGGCGCCTGCAGCTGCTTCATAGATCGTGCCTTTGCCCTACAACATGACATTCCATTAACACCCAAGCAACAGCAACTTTCCATACGACTTGCAGATGGGTCAAATATCAAATCCGGGCCTATTACACACGAAACCCAACCACTGCCCGCCAGCATATTACCCAACCATCAGGAACTATTGTGCCTGGACGTCATCTCATCCCCATGGTTTCCAATTATTCTGGGAATGCCGTGGCTACAAGCCCATAATCCCCAAATCAACTGGGTTACGGGCGAAGTAGTGTTCCAGTCCAGCTATTGCCTCCAGAACTGCCTCAAGGTCCTCCACCATGTAACCCCAGTCCTCGGCTGTTTAAAATCTGCATCAGAATCCCAAGAACTGGTTCCATCTGTCTACCATAGTTTCCTGGATGTGTTTGATAAGCAGAAAGCAGATACTCTTCCTCCCCACCGGGTTTATGACTGCCTAATTGAACTGTTACCAGGGGCAGAAATCCCGTTTGGAAGAATCTTTCCCCTGTCGGAACCCGAACTCCTGGCCCTTAAGGAGTACATTAACGAAAACCTCAAAAAAGGTTTCATCAGACATTCCTCTTCTCCAGCTGGTGCTGGAATATTCTTCGTAGAGAAGAAAGATCATTCCCTCCGCCCATGTGTGGACTACAGAGACTTAAATAAAATAACAATTAAGAACCGCTATCCTCTTCCCTTGATCCCAGAACTGTTTCAGAGACTTCGCTCGGCCCGGATATTCACAAAATTGGATTTGCGAGGTGCCTATAATTTGATTTGAATCCGTGAGGGTGATGAGTGGAAGACAGCTTTCCGGACACGCTTCGGCCACTTCGAGTATCTAGTTATGCCATTCGGACTCTGCAATGCACCAGCCACCTTCCAACATTTTGTGAACAACATTTTTAGAGATTTTCTGGACTCATTCGTAATTGTCTACTTGGATGATATCCTGATATTCTCAAACTCCTTAGAAACGCACCGTGACCATGTGAGGCAAGTTCTTTTGAGATTGAGACAAAACGGACTCTTTGCCAAAGCCGAGAAATGTGAGTTTGAACGCCAGACCATTCACTTTCTTGGCTTGGTAATATCAACTGGGGGTGTAGCAATGGATCCTCAGAAGGTCTCAGCCATCATGTCCTGGCCACCCCCAACCGATAAGAAAGGAGTGCAACGTTTTATTGGATTCTCTAACTTTTACAGAAAATTTATTAAAAATTTCTCCAGTATTATAGCACCCATCACACATCTTACAAGGAAGCAAAGCCGTTTTCAATGGACCACAGCAGCCCAAGCTGCGTTCGACAAATTAAAGGAGCTATTCACCTCTGCTCCGGTGTTGAAACACCCTGATCCTGCCCTACCTTATACCCTGGAAGTGGATGCGTCAGAGAACGCTGTGGGGGCCATCCTGTCCCAGCGCCAAGGGCCAAAATCTTTAATGCACCCTGTGGCTTTCTTCTCCAAGAAATTAGGTGCCTCCGAGAGAAATTATGACGTTGGGGACCGAGAGCTCTTGGCGATAAAAGCAGCCTTGGAAGAATGGCGGTATCTCCTAGAGGGAGCAGCACATCCCATCTTGATCTTCACAGATCATAAAAATCTCGAGTATCTCAGGACTGCCAAACGCCTCAGACCCAGACAGGCAAGATGGGCCCTCTTCTTTTCCCGTTTCAATTTCCATCTTACCTATCGGCCAGGATCTAAAAACATCAAACCCGATGCGCTATCCCGCATGTTCACGGAGACTGTGGATTCTTCACCGCCAGATACGATCCTGCAAGCTGGAAATTTCTTACTAACCCAATCCAGTGTGATATCACAGATCCGTCAGGCATCTTTAGGGACAACGATACCCCCAGGAACTAACCTCCAAGAAAAAGATGGGCTCTTCTGGCAAGGGAGTAAGATTTTTGTTCCCCAAGGTCTACGTACCACCATTCTACAGGTCTGTCATGATTATCCCTTAGCGGGCCATTTTGGGGGTCACAAGACCATGGACTTAATTCAAAGGCATTTCTGGTGGCCCAACCTTGCAAAGGACTGTAGGATTTATGTAAACTCTTGCTTGACCTGCCTTAGGAATAAAAGTAACAAGAACAAAGCATGGGGACTACTGAGACCACTGCCCATCCCCGAAAGACCTTGGGATAAAATTGCAATGGACTTCATTGTCGAGCTTCCTCCTTCTGATGGATTTTCATCTGTCTTTGTGGTCGTTGACCGTTTTTCCAGGATGGCACATTTTATCCCTATGAAAGGGACTCCGTCGGCAACCGAGACTGCCAGAATTTTTATTAAAGAGATTGTTAGACTCCACGGAATTCCCAGTGACATTGTTTCTGACCGTGGAGTACAATTCACATCTAAATTTTGGAAGTCATTGTGTGAGGCACTAGGCATCAAACTGAGCTTTTCTTCAGCATATCACCCCCAGACCAACGGGCAGACTGAACGCACCAACCAAACGTTGGAACAGTACCTACGCTGTTTTTCGTCTTTTTCTCAGTTAGATTGGGCCTCATTGCTACCCTTGGCGGAATTTGCATTCAACAATGCTACGCACTCTACCACAAACCAGTCACCATTCTTCTCCAACTACGGGTTTCACCCTTCCTTTTTGCCAGTACTCGTACCAGACTCTCCTGTACCTGCTGTCCAGGACAGACTCAATTTCTTTGCTGCAAACAATAAGTTGCTTAAAGAAACTATCTCTAAGGCACAGGAAGATAATAAAAGATTCTTCGACAAGAAAAAAAGGGGAGAGTTGGAGCTAAAGGTTGGTGATCGTGTGTGGCTGGCTACTAAGAATCTGAAATTGGCATGCCCTTCTAAAAAACTGGGACCTAGATACTTAGGGCCCTTCCCAGTCAAGAAGAAGATTAATTCAGTCACCTACGAACTCAAACTTCCCAATTCATTCAGGATCCACCCTGTTTTCCATGTTTCACTACTCAAGGTCGATGTACCAAATTCCTTTCCAGATCGGGAGGTAGGACCCCCTGAAGCTATAATTGTGAATGGGGAAGAAGAATTCGAAGTTGAAGCCATTTTGGACCATAGGAAACGGCAAGGGCAAAATCAGTATTTAATCAAATGGAGAGGCTTTGGCCCAGAAGAGAATTCCTGTGCCCCGGCACTCCCTGTCCTCACTACCAGGGGTGTCAGGACCAGGACCGTGCGAGAGGCCTCCCTCAACATTCAGACTCTGCTGTAAGGTATGTGACACCTACCCAAGATACAGAAAAATGCCAAATTTCCCCCATGCCATCCCATTGTATCGGGCAATGGCTGTTTAACTGAACCTGCTAGCAAATTAATAGATGACTATTTACGTCCTGATGTCAAATCTTTAAGTTCCTATATCCAGGATACTGCTGATCTCCTTAGATCCATGGATGGTATCTGCATTCCTGATTGTTCTTGGCTGGTGGCCATTGATGTTGAGGCCCTCTATAACTCTATTCCTCATAAATTGGGGGTTAAAGTTGTGGAGGGTTTTTTATCTGAGCGAGGCCCTAGGGCCAATCCCTATAATGAATTTGTTTCCAGCCTGCTTCTTTTTTGTCCTGACTAACAATATCTTAATTTTTGACCACTCCCACTACCTCCAGGTACAGGGTGTGGCGATGGGGACTAAATGTGCCCCATCATACGCCAATCTGTACATGGGGGGGTGGGAGCGTGAAATTTTCTCCTCTAATGAATTTCGAGATTTCTTTGAAAATGTACTTATTTGGTGTCGGTTTATTGATGACATTTTTGTCATTTGGACTGGTACCAGGGATCAGCTTCTCCTCGTTATGGCTAAATTGGAGAGCAATCAGTATAATTTAAAATTTACCATGACACATAATCAAAAGTCGATAAATTTCCTTGATATCTCGATCTTCATAAATTCTGATGATACGATAGGGTCTTCTTTATTTAGAAAACCATCTGCCGGTAATACAATATTATATGCAGCAAGTTCCCACCCTAGACCCTTAGTTCAAAGTATTCCATATAGTCAGTATCTCAGATTACAAAGAAATTGTAGCCGTGAGGAGGATTTTGAATTTGAAGCCGGAGCTCTACGGTCCCGTCTGACGGACAGGGGCTATAGCCGCTCCTGCCTAAAGAAAGCTTATCATAGAGCCAAGTCGAGGAACAGGTTGGAATTAATACATGCTGAGAAAACCCCTAAAGAGGAACAAAAGGTACCATTAATTACAAGATTGGCTGGTAAACATGACAAGGTTCGCTACATAATTCAGAAGTACTGGCATCTCTTGGCTACTGATGATGTGATCTTAAAGTATGTTAACCCATATCCGCAGATCACTTACAGGAAGTCTAGATCCTTAAAGGATCAATTGGTTCATAGCCACTTGATGCCCAGACAGGGAGGACCAAGTCGTAGGGGAACTGCTCCATGCGGCAGGCGTGAATTCTGCAGATTTCTAATTAATTCTGCCAAGCTGGCTCTGCCAAATGGAAGGATTTACAAACCTCACTTTTTTGTGAATTGTCAATCGATTGGTGTGGTTTACTACATGGTATGTGATTGTTAAGCATTCTATGTAGGAAAAACTAAAAGACCATTTTTTCACAGAATTAGAGATCATGTTTCTCTTGTTCAAAGGAAAAGAATAGAGACTCCCATTAGTCGTCATATGGGACTCTATCATTCCTTTCAGGTTTCTAAAATTACATTTTTTGCACTTGAATACTTACCAACTCATGACAGGGGTAGTGACCTTGATAGGACCCTCCTTCAGTGGGAGACAAGATGGATTCATTCTCTGGAGGCCACTGTCCATCCAGGTTTTAACGAATCCATCAGCTACAAGCCATTCCTCTAAAACGAGTTTGCCATGCTCTTCAAATATGGAGAATATAAGATTGGTTTATATCATTCTTTTTATAGTTTGCTGTTTAGAGAATCCAATTGCATAATTGCCTATTATATATTTTTGGAATCTTGATTGATGATCTGCATTGTATCCTTATGTCATCTTTGGTCAATTTAATGGTTTATTAATATATTATCCTTTTACGTTCATTTGTTAAATTGTATTACTTCTTGTCTTCAAGTTTTTGTCCCTATTGGTAGACAATACCTTGAATGTTTATTTTTAAACATCATATCCTTTTTAATCATTATCATGGGGATCTTGTCGGATTTGGTAGCCATAGGGACACCCAGGGCATTATGTCTGGTGTAATCCTGTTGGATTCCACTGGGTGGCGCCAATACCCTCTGGCTGACCTGTGTCCCCTTTAGTTCGTTTGCCTTTTATTAGGCCCGATCTAATTGTGATATACTTTCTATTCCCAGTTGAAAGCGTCTTTATTTGGCCTGCCTTTTTGTTATTTCTTGGGTTTGGATGTTTTATACATCCTTGCGTCATTTCCTGCAGTGTTTGCCTGACTTGCTGCTGACATTTCTGGTTTTGTTGATGCTTTTACATCACATCCGGTCTGCTGCCATCTTTCAGGTGTCACATCCCGGTTGGCGTTCCCGCCGTAATGACGTCATATCCGGTGCGACCTCGGTCGCGCCATTTTGCGGTCACTGAGCGTCCTCACCGTTTGAATTTTGGTGCCAAGCGGCCATTTAGTTTGAGGGTGGAGGGGGGTATATAAACAGCCCACTTTTTGGTCATTATTTGCGGCCCGGCATGGCAAGAGGAAAGATGTATTGGTGAATGTTGGACTAAAGGTAACTCTATTACTGTTGATCAGCGTTTGTAGCTGTTTGTTTGACTATTGGAACTTAATACTGATTCGGTTTGCTATCTTTCTGATTAAGGGGTCATGATTTGACTTTATGACAATTTAGAAATGAGTTCATCTTATCTTTCTCGTCATCTTTATCCATTCCTGTTGTGGAGTTGGTGGTGAATAATCAACTGTCAAACCTGTGATTATAGCAAAGTATCACTGGCATAGGGTAAAAGCTATATTATATTTAACCTGTTCTGGTCTAATTTTGATTGGGGATTGTCTGTTGCCCTAGTGTCTAATTTTGTTCATCACCTCACCCCTTATTTCCTGGACCTTTACCAGTGGCTGTACTCTAGATACACCCCCTCTATGGCTTTACCGCATGATCCGATTGTTCATATCTCCATGATTCTGGAGCTTCAATTTATATGCAATAGTTTTTGAATATACAGGTAAATATTATGACCAATGATGGCTTTGGTGCTGTGCATTTTCTCAGTCGATGAATGTTTTTTTCAATCTGTCTAGATTGTATATATTCATATATTGTAATATTTTTGTAATTGTTGATTGTTCTGTTTTTCAAAAAATTCTGTTTACTTCTAGTGCTTATTGTGCCTGATACCAATTATATCTCCTAAAGAAGGCAATTATCAAGGCGAAACATGTACGGATGAAATCAGTCAGCACATGTATTAGTACTGTAATATCAATATTTCTTTTTTGTATGTCTGTTTTTTAATGTTTGAATAAATTTCTACTTTGATAAAATTATTTTGTTCGAATTTGGCACCTTAAAAATCCCATATACCATTTCCAATTTCTTAAATATTTGACACCGCTTACAGTTAAGGAATACAGTGCTCTCACCACCCCCTGCTCGCTGACTGGTCTATGAAAGAGCAGCAGCGTTCGGATGAGGTCTTCCTGCTGTTCACTCCTTATCTTCCTACAATCATGGCAAATAAGAAATAGTAGCTTTGCACCTCCTCCCTACCTCATGCCTCCAATAAATGGCTAAGTGTAGAGGAGGGGAGGGGACGAGGAAGCTGTTTAACTGAATTAGGGGTGGGACTATTGACATCCTGACACCCGACCAGCAAGCCTGATCGTGCCCACTCGCTCTACCTATCAAGAGTTCATCACAGCTTTAATGGCAGTTTTGCCTTGCCAGCTTTGAATGGTTCTGACTTTAAGCCCTCTAAGATCTTTGGTCTGTTGGACATCTGTCTGAAAGTTATTGTGAAGATAGGTATTTAGGCAACATACTGTTATGATGATATTGGGTGCTCGCAGATTTATATTGGGTTATGTCTGTTCAATAAAGAGTTGTTTAAATTCAATAAAGCCTTGTCCTACCAAAGACAATTTATTTGATCTTTTATTTGGGGTAGGGGATTACTGAAGTGATTAATTATCTATGGTGGCGGCTGGGATTATGATTCTCAGCAGTTAAAGGGGTGTTCCGGGTGCAATTTTTTTTTTAAAAGTCAGCAGCTACAAACACTGTAGCTGCTGACTTTTAATAAGGGCACTTACCTGTCCAGCGAGCCCGCGATGTCGGCCCCCTGAGGCCGATCCGTCCATTGGATCGGCTGCCGGCGCCTCCATCTTAACGAAGGGAAACAGGCAGTGGAGCCTTGCGGCTTCACTGCCCGTTTCCTGCTGCGCATGCGCGAGTTGCACGGCGCTTTGTGAATGGCCCTGTTGTTTTCTGGGACACGCACATGTCCCAGAAGGCAACGGGGCCGCTTGCCGAAGAGGAGGAAGCGCCGCGGAATAGGAAGAGGCAAATTAGGAAGACTGCCTAGCAACAGGGGTTTCGGGTAAGTAAATTTTTAATTTTTTTTCAAATTTTTTTTTTAAAAAATTTTTTAAGAATATTAATGCAATTTTTTATTTTAGGGTGGCCCTCCGCTTTAAGTTCTTCTGCTATTCATCATTATGTTTAGTATGATTATGCTATTACAAACCAATAAAGCAATGGCCTTGTATTTCTAACCAGAGCAGTCTCACAGTTATTTATTGGCGGGGAAAGGGCAAGGTACTACAGTTGTTTACATCTTGGTACATTTTATGTATTTTATGCCTATGTTTCTCAGCAGTCTTGATGTGTAGAGATAAGAGGACAGCAGAATGTTCAGAAGAAAGGGACCTCAAGCAGTGATGCGGAGGGACTATAAATCTGAAACAGAATGCTGTGCAAAGAAAAACATGAGTGACCAACAGATGACTACTCTGTGCCAGAAAAGTGAAGTTAAACGAAGTTGGATGGAAAATAATCTGTGGAAAAATAATTTGCGTGGTAGGACTTTCTAAAAGCAAAAAAGACAGCAAAATGTTACCAAAGAAATAGTAAAAGCTGCAAAGCAAATGTTTTGCGACCTTACAGAAAAATGTATTGAGAACCAAAGTTAGTCTAATGCCGCGTACACACGAGCGGACTTTACGGCGGACTTTGCCCGGCGGATTTTTCGACGTACTTTACGACGGACTTTCTGAATGAACGGACTTGCCTACACACAATCCACCAAAGTCCGTCGAATTCGTACGTGATGACGTACGACCGGACTAAAACAAGGAAGTTCATAGCCAGTAGCCAATAGCTGCCCTAGCGTGGCTTTTTAGTCCGTCGAACTAGCATACAGACGGCGGACTTTTCGACCAGACTCGATTTCAACGGATAAATTTTAAACAAGTTTCAAATCTAAGTCCGTCCAACTTTTGAGAAAACAAAGTCCGCTGGAGCCCACACAAATCGAATTGTCCGACGAAATCCAGTCCGCCGGGCAAAGTCCGCCGTAAAGTCCGCTCGTGTGTACGCGGCATAACAAAGAACATCCCAAAAATGTTTTAATATTTTAAAATAAGAAGTGCTTCCTGTAGCACTCGGCTGGATCATTTTAGTTTTTGGCTCTGCTGTGTAGTCAGGTCTATCCCCAAACCTGGGTTGATTGATCCTGCCTGTTTCTGCAGGAAGCTCCCAGAAATAGAGTGGGAAGATACATCTTTGGGCAATTAATATTTATCTGACCTCAGCCAATCCCTGGGAGGGGGTGCCCAGAGGAGGAGATATATGTTTGGGAAGGCATGTTCAGAGCTCTATGTCCTGGGGCCTCTGCCCCTGGGAGGCAGACTGTGCTACTGAAGAGTTGTTACTGTCAGGCCTCAGCATGTGCTTGACTGAGAGCCTTGAGGAACCTGGACTTAAAGTGTTACTGAAACCCAGGACCCCGCGTTCACTATATCTGATCTTGCACAGTACACAAAACATGGAAATGCAATTACAGGCGGTCCCCGGGTTACCAGCAAGATAGGGTCTGTAGGTTTGTTCTTGTATTGAATCTATTTGTAAGTCGGAACAGGTACATTTTTTTAAGTGTAGCTCCAGCTAAAAAAACTATTTTTACGCTTTTTGGATAGCATAGGGAAGGGTTATCACCCCTGTAATGTTTGCTTTGCTGTCTGTGCCCCTGTTCAGAAGATTTTACCTCACTTTCTGTCCCAATTGGATTTGGGAAATTTTAGGTTGTTGAAACATGCCTTGGTTATAAAGCGTCAGAGGAGGTACCTTTTTCCCATAATAACGCTTACAGGAGTGATGTTCCCTTCCTAGGGGTAGATCTCCTCTCACTTCCTGTTGTCTCCTTCCGTTTGTAAATAGGAGTCGTTTGTACTGTAAGTCGGAAGTTAGTAACCGCCTGTATTTTATTAATTATAAACAGCTAAATACCCTTTCTCATCAGCAGTATATATATATATATATAGTATATAGCAGTATATAGCAGCCTTGTGACGGCTATCAGTTCCTGGTAAAGCTTGTAGGATGAGTTTTTATACTGCACTGAGCTGTCCTATCAGACCCCTGACCCTCTGTCTGGACAGTGCTGACTGGCCCTATGCTGATCATATGCACCCTCCCAAGGAAAAATAAAAACTCTAGCAATACACACCAAACTGAGCATGTGCACCCTGACTCCAGTAGCTCTGTCTTATGACATGTTATGGGGACAATCTGGAGGATTGTGCATACGGGATCAAACAGCCTTTCTATACAATGCAGAGCATTAACCCCTTAGGTTGCACAGTGAGTATAACAAGCATGCTTTACTGCATATACAGACTGATTTTTTACTGTTGTGGGTTTAGTAAAACTTTAAAGAAATCTGCTGGAGGAGCTGGGCTGGAGTTTTTACTGAAGAGTGTCGCAGGGAAGCAGGTCGGACATTTTGAGTAGGGCCTTTTGCCTAGAGCTGCAGGTGTGCCTGTGCTAGACACCAGAGATTGCTGCAAGGACTATGCTGCTCTAATAGTCTCGGATTAGCAGGCTGTCCCCTCTTCCTCTAGAAATACTTAAAGCGATTGTAAACGATCACCTTGTAAAACGACACATTCAGTTTAAAATAGAAATTAAAAGCAAAATGTTTTTGTATAGTTATAAAAAAAAACAATATAAATACCCTTTTTTCCTTTTTTTTATAAGTGATCACATTCCTTGTGTTCTCAGCTGCATAAGAGCTGGGGAGAGGAGAAGCAGCAGCACACTGAGCTTCCCAGCGAATGGCTGTGCGGGGGGGGGGGGGGTGTGTCAGGACAAGTCTGATCATTGGAAGAGAGCAGGCTGAGTTCCCAGCACAACTAGTGAACTGACCACGATGTGCTCTCCTGCTTAGTGTGGTCAGTCTTTTTAATAGGAAAGCAGAGACTAGCTAATAGGACTATCAGGAATGCCAGGGATTTCACACAAAGGAAGCAATACAAAGACAACAGGATACTTTCTCATATAAGTACATTGTACAGCAAGCACATATCAGAAGTATGAAATGTTGGGGTAAAAAGCACTTTAAGGCTGCTATAGAAAGACTTTGCCTGAGAATCTGTGCTCCAGGATACACGTGTGTTTTGGAGTATCCGGCACTCTCATCCCTTTCTCATGTTCAAGTACTGCGATAAAACTTCAAAAAGACACCCCCTATACTGAGCCTGTGTTTGTCAGTGTGCTCTGGAACTGGTACCTTGGCTGGGAGTCTCTGAACAGGTAAGGGAGACCCATTTATTTTCAGCGTTCCCTCCAGGGGGTAAACGCTACATTCCTTTTAAAAAGGGTTTCCTAGGGAAATAAGAAAAAAGCAGAGTGTAAGAAAATCATTACTGACGATACATAATTTAGAATAAAATTAATATAGTGCTACCCCTGCAGGAGCCGCTATTAGTATTGGTTCCTCTGTTCTTTCTTTTGAATTGGATAAGACCTTGCCCCCCCCCCCCCCCAACAAATACTTCAGGTTATACCAATCCCGATACTGTGAGTTAGCAATTTCAACACACTTTAGGGTCACCTTGAAATTAAACTTGAAACTCTGTAGTAAATAAAAGTGTATACAGTGCCTTGACAAAGTATTCATACCCCTTGAAATTTTCCACATTTCCTCATGTTACAACCAAAAGCATAAATTTATTTTATTGGGATTTTATATGATAGAGCAACACAAAGTGGCACATAATTGTGAAGTGGAAGGAAAATGATAAATGGTTTTCAATTTTTTTTTACAAATAAATATGTGAAAAGTGTGGCGTGCATTTGTATTCAGCCTCCTTTACTCTGATACCCCTAACTAAAATCTAATGGAACCAATTGCCTTCAGAAGTTACCTAATTAGTAAATAGAGTCCACCTGTGTATCATTTAATCTCTGTCACCACTGGGTGGATTCACCCCTTTGCTCTGATACCCCTAACTAAATTCTAGTGGAACCAATTGCTTTCTGAAGTCACCTAATTAGTAAATAGAGTCCACATGTGTGTAATTTAATCTCAGTATAAATACAGCTGTTCTGTGAAGCTCTCAGAGGTTTGTTAGAGATCCTTAGTGAACAAACAGCACCATGAAGGCCAAGGAACACACCAGACAGGTCAGGGATAAAGTTTTGGAGAAGTTTAATCCTTTCGCTGCCAGGCCCTGTGCTCCATTTTGTACACTCAGGTGGCCAGACCATTTTTGCAATTTTTCCTTTGCTTTTTTTATTTTTCACTTATAGCTTTCAGAGTTTGTAAAAGACACCCCAAACCATATCATTTCTGAAAGCACATGATCAGTAGAATAAAAAGAAGGTGCTACTGATTTTTTAGACCCCACGGTATTTGCGCAAATGTTTATCAAACCAATATATTTGCAAAAAATACACTAAAGCCATTATTAGCAGATAAAAACACAGCAAATTTTACAAAATTCCTACTGAATACTAAAGCGTAACCTGTATTGGAGTTAATAACAAATATTTGTATTTTTTAAATTGCGCCTTTTTGCGAAATGGTGAAAATTGAACAGACGCAATAGTGTAAATATCCAAAATCTCTAAAAATCTGAAGGCTTTCATTTTTCCCTTACAGCTTTCAGAATTTGTGAAAGACCCCCAAAATCATATATTTTCTGAAAGCATATAACCTCTAAAATAAAAAGAAGGTGCTACTGATTTTTTAGACCCAGCGGTATTTGTGCAAATGTTTATCAAACCAATATATTTGCAAAAAATACACTAAAACCATTATTAGCAGACAAAACACAGCTCATTTTACAAAATTCCTACTAAATAAAAAAAGCTTAACCTGTATGGAGTTAATAAATAGCAAATATTTGTAAATCTTAAATTGCGCCTTTTTGCAAATTGGTGAAAACCGAACGTACCCAAAAATTCCGCTAAAAATCGGGAGGTTTGCATTTTTCACTTACAGCTTTCAGAATTTGTGAAAGACCCCCCAAACCATATATTTTCTGAAAGCATAGGACCAGTGGAATAAAAAGAAGGTGCTATTGATTTTTAAGGCCCCAGGATATTTGCAGAAAATGTTTACCAAAGCAATATTTTCACTAAAAATACATAAAAATCATTAATAGTGGATTCATACATGCTGTGTATGCTGGGTATGCTGTGTATGCCCTGTGTGGACAAGGCCTTAGGCCCCTTTCACAAAAGCAAACTGATCGGGTCTGCCTGTCCGTTTTTCAGGCAGGCCCAATCGGACCACCCATTGTTCTCTATGGAGAGGCTGATGTAAATGGACATGTGTCCGTTTACACCCGCCTGCATCCGATCCTGTCTAGTCCACTAAAAACAGACGGATGGGGATTCCATTCCCCATCCATCTAGCAGACAGGTGGTCCGTTTCCATCCGACCGTCCCATAGAGAACAGCGGTCTGTTTCTGTGTCCGCTCTGCATCAGCAGATCTGTTTGACAGAGTCGGCTCCATGTGAAAGGGGTCTTACCAGGAGAGGCCGGTCCATTAAGGGTGCAGGGGCAGCGCTCCCCTGCAGGGCGCCGGACTCCTACGTTTGTATGAGGTTTTTTTTCAAGCCACATGATTTGATTCTGAGGCTCTAATTGGCTTGAAAAAGGTTGGAGCATTGCACCCCAAACCTACCCACTTCTGACAATAGCAAATTAAGTCATCCGGCCCATCCTTCCTGAGAAAGCCGAGGAGGGGTGAGTGCAGGGGGAGACCGTCGTTGTGGAGAGGCTGGGTGCGGGCGGACCTGGGGGGGGGGTTACCACCCCCCCAAAAAGTCACTGGGTCTTACTAGGGTTTTTTTATAGTTATATTTTTTCTTCTTTTTTTTGGGGTGGGGGGGGGTCTTTGGTGAGATATCAGAGGTCTAAACAGACCCCCATATCTCTTTTTTTTTTATAAAGAGAAAGGGACTATATATAGTCCTTTTCTCTGTATCACTTTACTTAAATGAATGCATGGAATCTCTATAGAGATTCCATTCATTCATAAACTGACAGTCTGATACATAGTAACACTCGCGGTTAATATTATCAGATGTCAGTGGGCCTATAGGAACAATCATAGTGAACGCTGCATGCGTCCAGCGTGCTACACTAAGGGGGGGTGGTAAACACATGTCACATGTTTACAAAGCCCCCCAAGCCCAAACATCACCCGCATCGCTCCCACCACTCCCTCTCCCCCTGCCGCGATCCCCATCAGATAGCCGGAGCTGCAGACTGCTGGAGGGAAGGAGAGATGCCGCTCCCAGCATGGATCGATGGTGCTGGGGGGGAAGGAGGGGGTGAAGGGGATAGGAAAGGAGAGTGTGGGGAGTAGTTTTAAGTGGAAGGGTGCGGCGGAGGTGGAGAGGCTTGGGACAGGGAAGCAGTGGGAGGTCACATTTAGGGTTAATAACTCTGATCAGCAGGTTGTAGTTCGCTGATCAGAGTTATAGAATTGTTCAGCAGAGTCTGCTGAACAATTCTACTATAAGTTTATGATCATTGAAGTGACCATGAGCATATAGGAGAGGGAGAATGGACTTGGCCACCTGAGGGCAGTGTTGTAGGTCCGTACGCCGTACGGACCTGGCAGCGAAAGGGTTAAAGCAGGATTAGGTTATAAAAAAATATCCCAAGCTTTGAACATCTCACGGAGTGCTGTTCAATCCATCATCCAAAAATAGAAAGAGTATGGCACAACTGCAAACCTACCAAGACATGGCCGTCCACCTAAACTGACAGGCAGGGCAAGGAGAACATTAATCAGAGAAGCAGCCAAGAGGCCCATGGTAACTCTGGAGGAGCTGCAGAGATCCACAGCTCAGGTGGGAGAATCTGTCCACAGGACAACTATTAGTCGTGTAATCCACAAATCTGGCCTTTATGGAAGAGTGGCAAGAAGAAAGCCAATTGAAAAGAAATTGTTGAAAGAAATCCAAAAGAAGTCCCATGTGCACTTTGCGAGAAGTCATGTGGGGGACACAGCAAACATGTGGAAGAAGGTGCTCTGGTCAGATGAGACCAAAATTTAACTTTTTGGCCTAAAAGCAAAACACTATGTGTGGCGGAAAACTAACACTGCACATCACCCTGAACTCACCATCCCCACGGTGAAGCACGGTGGTGGCAGCATCATGTTGTGGGGATAATTTTCTTCAGCAGGGACAGGGAAGCAGGTCAGAGTTGATGGGAAGATGGATGGAGCCAAATACAGGGCAATCTTAGAAGAAAACCTGTTAGAGTCTGCAAAAGACTTGAGACTCACGGAGGTTCACCTTCCAGCAGGACAATGACCCTAAAGGCCCCTTCACACTGGGGCAGGGGCGGCGTCGGAGGTAAAGTGCCGCTATTGTAAGCGGCGCTTTACCGTCGGTATTCGGCCGCTAGCGGGGCAGTTTTACCCCCCGCTAGCGGCCGAGAAAGGGTTAAAAACCACCGCAAAGTGCCTCTGCAGAGGCGCTTTGCTGGCGGTATAGCCGCGCTGTCCCATTGATTTCAATGGGCAGGAGCGGTATACACTCCGCTCCTTCACCGCTCCGAAGATGCTGCTAGCAGGACTTTTTTCCCCGTCCTGCTAGCGCACCGCTCCAGTGTGAAAGCCCTCGGTGCTTTCACACTGGAATCAAAGCAGCGGCACTTTCGGGTCGGTTTGCAGGCGCTATTATTAGCGCAATAGCGCCTGCAAACCGCCCCAGTGTGAAAGGGCCCTAAGGCTTAATGTATATGGGACGTTTTTACAACCTGAACGATTTAACTTGACAGATAGTATTCCACGTTTAAGACGTCCGTTTTGCCACGTTTACATGCCGCGTTTGGATTTAGAAGCGTTTGAAAAAAAAAACATTTTTTTTTCAAAATAGCCAAAAATGAAAAAAAAAAAAACCCAGAAAAAACCCGAGTTACCATGTTTAGCCGCTTTTAGCCACGTTTAGTCGCGTTTAGAAGAGTTTGGCGCTTGAAATGCCTCTAAACTCAGCGTCTGAACTCATTTTTTTACTTTCCAAAAAGGGCCTCCAAACTCAACTGCCTAAAAACGACATTAAACAAACCCGTGTACATGTACACATAAGATAACATTGGATGAGTTCAGGGGCAGCTGAAAAAAGCATCCAGCTGCCTCTGAACTTCCGTTTACCAGCAGCAGTGTACATGAGGCCTAAACATACAGCCAGAGCTACAATGGAATGATTTAAACCAAAGCATATCCATGTGTTAGAATGGCCCAGTCATAGTCCAGATCTAAATCCAATTGAGAATCTGTGGCAAAATTGCTGTTCACTGGCGCTTCCCATCCAATCTGACAGAGCTTGAGCTATTTTGCAAAGAAGAATGGGCGAAAATTTTACTCTCTAGATGTGCAAAGCTGGTAGAGACATCCCCAAAAAGACTTGCAGCTGTAATTGCAGCGAAAGGTAGTTCCACAAAGTGTTGACTCAGGGGGGCTGAATACAAATGCATGCCACACTTTTCACATATTTATTTGTAACAATGTTGAAAACCATTTATCATTTTCCTCCAACTTCACAATTATGTTCCACTTTGTGTTGGTCTATCACATAAAATCCTAATAAAATACATTTACGTTTTTGGTTGTAACATGACAAAATGTGGAAAATGTGAAGAGATATGAATACTTTTTCACTGGGCACTGTATTGTCTCTTGAAAAACTGATAAGCCAATAAGCCAATATCAGCCTGGGTCCAAAACTTTAATCACATAGTATAAAAAAATAAAAGCGATGTTTCGGCACCCAATCTAAGATACAGCCGTTTGTGCAGGAACGTGTGCGTTGGGACTCAGTATTGCATTGGAGGTTCACCAATGAAGAATGAAGTCTATGGGACCCGAGATGGAAAGACAAAAGTGCCCATTTTGAGGGCTTAGATGCAAGTTATTGGGCATACAGAGGGTATGGGGGTCCAGGTACTGCCCTGGGGGACATGTATCAATGAAAAAGAAGTTTGTAAAAACATTATTTTTGAATGAGCAGTGATTTACTGATGCTTAAAGTGAAATAATAAAAATGAAAAATGTCTTCAAATATAGTGCCTGGGGGTCCCCTTAGTCTGCCTGTAAAGTGGCACATCTGTGCCATGTATAGAACCTGCTGCAGCAAAAAATGACATTTACAAAGGCAAACAAATGACATTTTCCCTGCAAGCTTTCTTTATTTTATAAACAAGGGCTTGGGGGGCCAGTCTGTATGATGAGGCCACAATTTAGTGCACTCGGAACAAGATTAGAGATTTTTTTTTACAAATTCCGGTGTCTGTTTCGCAGACTTTGGATAGAAGTACCAGGTGTGGAAAAATTGGGCTTTGGGTGTTGGTGGCGCCTTCACACCGTAACCCTATAGTGGTGCTCTTGATGAAAGCAAGAATTGGCCTTGCTGTCAAAAAGTTAAATGATATGCACCTGTTAAACATGTGTGTAAAAATTGGTCCTTGGGTATTAATTGTGCCCATGAAACCTATACCAAAAAATGTCTTCCCGATAAAATCAACACCCACACAGCTAGGCAGCCTAGACAATCTTGCACAGATTCAACATCCCAAAAACATTTAATTGGCAACATCGGCATCAGGAGCTTGATGGTTGCTGCTAATCCAGGAATGATTCATTTTGATAAGTGAAAACACAAAACCCCCGGCAGCACAGAATGTCTGTTCGGAAAGCATGCTGGATGCAGGGCAGCCAATCAGCTCAATTAAATACTGGGCAAATTCTGGCCAGTGGTCTATTCTCACGACCCAGTAACCCAGTGGATCGTCAACTGGAAAGCTCTCCATGTCTGTTTTTGCCCCTAGATAATCTCCCACCATATGATGCAGACACTGCCGATGGGTTGTGAAAGCTGACAGCCCTGGGTGCCGAGGACTAATAACTTTTGAAATGCATGACTGAGGGAGGCCCTCTTCTCTGCCACTCCTCTCTTGACCAACAAAAGCCTCAAAACGAGCCTTTCCATGAGACTGTAACCTAGCAGAGTCTGGAAAGGAATTACATAAACTCCTCTTTAAGGTGTCTTGAAGATATTTCATCCTCTGCTCCCTCTGTGAGAATGAGATGAGTTCTGAGACTTTCCCCTTGTAACGGTGGTTAAGGAGGGTTGCCAACCAGTAGTGATCCTTTTCCTTGATGCCACAAATTCTGGGTCCTTTCGCAGGCTTTGAAGAATGAGGTAGTCCATGCACCACAAGTTTTCAGAGGCATGAGAAGTAGAGTCCTCTGGGTCACTGAGGATTACAGTATCTGGAACTGCTCCCTCCCAGCCACGTACTACTCCCAAGGGTTCTGGGGACGGAGAACCATCTCTTAAGGTTTGACGTATGTCTTCCCCTGCTTCAATGCCCCCAAAACTGCCATCATTCTCCTCCTCCCCCCCTCTTGTGTGTCCTGTGGCATCGAAGAATGGTGTCTGCATAAAGAGGCCTTAGGAGGAAAGGAAGTCCTCCTCTTCCTCCCGCTGCCCTGCCATGTGTTCCCTGTCCATAATGCCATGCAGAATCTGCTCCAGCAGGAACCCAAAAGGGATTGTGTCACTGATGCATGCATTGTCACAGCTCACCATCCTCATCGCCTCCTCAAATGGTGACAGTATAGTGCACTAATCCTTTATCAGCAGCCATTGACGTGGGGAAAGAAATCCAAGCCAGTCTGAGCCTGTCACTGTGCCATACTCACATAGGTACTCGTTCACGGCCCTCTGCTACATGTGCAGCTGCTGCAGCATTGCCAAAGTTGAGTTCCACCTGGTGGGCATGTCACAAATCATTTACGGGCAGATGGAATTCCCGCTGAATTTCAGCCAACCAAGCACTGACTGTGTATGACCGCCTGCAATGGCTACAGACTTTTCTGGCCTGCTTTAGCAGATCCTCCAACCCTGGTATCTGTTTAAGAAATGCAGCACCCCCAAATTGTGTCCTTTCCCTGTCTAAGGGTGGACAGGAGGTTAGTGCCATTATCGGACACCACCATTTCTAGCTCCAGCTGATGTGGCGTGGCGTGATCCACCCCTGGGCCTGCTTCTGCATAGCTGAAAGAATCTCTGCTCCAGTGTGGCTCCTGTCCCTTAGACAGACCAGCTGAAGCACTGCATGGCATCTTTATAGGACAATTCAGCCGAGGAGGGAATGGAAGAGGAGGAGGAGGAGGGGGTGGAGCTGACAAAGCTTGCATCATCACCTCCAGCTGTATGGAGACATGGTGTGAAAACATTGAGCCCTGTCCTACATCCTTGCAAGCAAAGTTACCCAGTGTGCTATAAATGAAATATAGCGCCCCTGACCATGCTTGCTGGACCATGTGTCAGCAGTAACATGGACCTTGCAGCTTATTGCCTTGCCCAACGATGCCACAACATTGCCTTCCATGTGATGGTACAGAGCTGGAATGGCCTTACGTGCAAAGACATCTGTGAACCTGCCATTGTGGTACAGCACATTCTGCAAAATCACAGAAGGGGGTAGAATCCTCCAGACGGAAAGGCAGGAGTTGTTAAAGCCTGCAGCTTTAACAAGCTTGAACTTAGACTCTGGGCATGTGGGTGCCAGGGACTGTATTTTTTTTCTCTCGCTGCAACAGCTGGAGCAGAGAAATTTGCCTGCTATAGTCTACAGCTGGTGGTGTGCTGCTGGCAGACATGCTTCAGGGACCTGTGACAACCTTTGCTATACCATCATCCCTGTCAGTGGAGGCTGCTGAGAGGTCATGCGATATTGCTGGGGTTGACCTGAAAGGTGAGGAGTGAGGAGGAACAGAATTGCATCCCTTTTGTGTGGCTTTCAGGTGCTCTTGCCAATGGGAGTGGTGGGAGGTTAAATGCCTTGTTAAGCATGTGTTACCCATGCCACACTTAATCTGCTTGAGGCAAAGTTTGCAAATTGCAACAGTACGATCGGCTGCACATGTGCTAAAAAGGCCCAGACAGCTGAGATAATAGCTCCACAATCTGGTGGAATCAGGTGACTGCTTTCTACGCTTCAATGATGGTTGCCTCATTGGGGTTGTGCCTGAGGTAAATGTGCAAAAACGCACTAAAATATACAGGCATACCCCACTTTTAAGTATGCAATGGGGTTTATTTACTAAAGCTGGAAAGTGCAAAATCAGGCTCACTTCTGCATAGAAACCAATGAGCTTCCAGGTTTTATTACCAAACCTTAATTGAACAAGCTGGGGTTAGAAGCTCATTGGTTTCTATGCAGAAGTGAGTCTGATTTTGCACTTTCTAGCTTTAGTAAATAAACCCCATTGTGTACATAAAAGTGGGGTATGCCTGTACTGCTTTAAATATGCACTAATGCACTGCAATATACTGCGGTAAACATGCAATAACGCACTGAAATATATTGTATTAAAGTCATCATGGCAGTGTCCAATCATGGCTCTGACAGTGCTATGTGCCCTTATTGGGCAAAGCTTTCATTGTTTCAGCCAAACAGGGTTTCCAATGCACTGTGTGATGGTGCAGGGCACTGTGGTCATTTAGCAGGCCAAACAAACGGTTGAACATGGGTGGGCTTAAGTTTTCTACCTTTTCCCTGAAAGATCTCCAGAGAGTTAGCCGGGTGGGCTGGTGAAGAGTCAGTTGGGTGGGCTGGTGTAGAGAGACAGCCAGGAAGGCTGGTGAAAGAGGCAGCTGCAGCCAGGTGGGCTAGCATTGCCTGAAGAAGTGGTGCTGGATCAGTGGCCACAGAGGAAATGGAAGGAAAGATTACACACTGTTTCACTCCTTATGGGCTGCTTTTAAGGGACTGTGAGTTCCTGCTTGTAATGGGCCGCTACTGAATTGACAACGAGTGAGTCAAGTTCCCTCAGGAGTGAACCAGCAGAAGCTGTACAAAGTAGAGCAAGTGTGTGCAAGAGAAAAAAATTGTAAATAGGAAGTTTGTCCCTGAAGTTCTTGTTACAGTCAAGTGGGCATCCCATAATCTCCCCATCCCCTTCCAAGTTGTTAACCCCCTAAAAAAACAACAAAAGCAAAGTTACAGACTGTTTCCTGACTTTGCGTGCCTGTGAAGATTCGGTGTGCCGGGCTGTGCAGGAGCAGGCATCCCTGTTCATCTGCAGCTCCTACATGGGGCGTGCTACAGAAGGAATCTACACGTCTACTGTGCAAGGTGTACGGTTCACTTCTAAGTTGGGGTTCCGCCTTAATGTTGATCTTCACATGACCAAGGCCCCACCTGATCCCGGGTATTGGTGAGCGCGTATATACGAAGAGGTACCCCCATGTGCAGGGCGAGTAGGCTCTGCCCACATGCTCCTATATGGTTTTGTGTTTATTAATGTGTAAAATAAAATATTTGCTCCAACCATCAGTTTATAAGCTAAAACAATTCCTAAAATAGTAAAACACAAAGTGGGTAAAGTTGACCAAAAGCAGTTGTGGTTTCCCTTTAAACTAACTGACAAATAATCAGTTTTATTGCACATGTATGCCTTGTACATTGTTTTGAATTAACTTTCGCTATGTAGATATCATGTATGTTTATATATAGTTTGTTGGACCTACTGACAAAGGGAGTGCCACATTTGGTGAACTTTGCTCATGTATAATATTTTTTCCTGGATCATCCTTAACGAACACACTATCATCATCATGTCAGTATCATCCATGGCACGCATAGATTTTGTACCGGCTACAGCTGAGGACTACAAAGAGCTGATGTCCATATCAGATGGAATATATAAAGGGTTGGACTATCTACCTTTCAACTACCATGCATGGCTGAAGGATCATCGAAGACGTATGTTTTTGGCCAAGAGTGAAGGAAAAATAGTGAGTATGGAAAGGCAATCCCAGAATGTGATCAGATGGTTCATACTAGATTTATGCTTTGATATAATTACATTGTTTCATTACACTGGGCTGGGATCAGGGGTCTCTAAACGTTTTAAACAGGGGGCCAGTTTACTGTCCTTCAGACTTTAGGGGGGCCAGACTGTGGCCAATGGGAGTAAAAAAGGTCCTGACCTCAGCAGGAAAAAGCATTGCCCCCATCTTTGGTGTCACTGGAAGGAATTGTGCCCCATCATTGGTGTCATTGGGAGGAATTGTGCCCCATCATTGGTGTCATTGGAAGGAATTGTGCCCCTTTACTGGTCACAGTGGGGAGAGGGATTATGCCCCATTGTTAGTATCAGTGGATGAAATAGTGCCCCACTGGCCGGATAAAAGCAAGCAAAGGGCTGCAGTTTGGAGATCACTGCTCTAGATGATATACTGATATAATTGAGGAAGAGCTTACGTTGGGACCAAACAATTGCTGTATATATGTTCGACCAAACCCTGAATGTTTAGGGAGTTTGTTGTGGATGCACGTGACAACTTCCTGCTGTCAATAGTTGCTACAGAAGCAGTGGGTGTTTGCCCAGGCGCTGTGTCTATACCAACCACTGTCTTCACCCAGCCTATTCCATAGCTCCCAACTGTACCTGATTTAGAGGAACTGTCTCTCATTCTGAACAAAGTCCCTCTGTCGCTCTTTCCTCCTCTTCTGTCCCTCATTTGGTCTGATCTACCCTGTTTCCCCAAAAATAAGACCTAGCGTGATTGTCAGTGATGGCTGCAATATAAGCCCTACCCCCCAAATAAGCCCTACCCTGTTTCCCCGAAAAAAAAGGCCCTACCCTGAAATGAAGACCTACAAGGACTTTAACTAGGGCTTATTTGCGGGGTAGGGCTTATATTGCAGCCATCACCGACAATCACGCTAGGTCTTATTTTCGGGGAAACAGGGTATATAGTTGTATATAAAATGCACTACTTATCTATCAAAAAGTGTTTTACAGCGCTAAACCTTTCATCCAATTTCTAATTACCTGCATTTGTAAATTCTGAAATCCAATATAAAAGAAGGGTAGTGGTAAAAAAGCACTTGTGGGTTTAACCAATCATTTTTTTGTATAATTCCTCTTTAAGGGGTGGATGTGGCAGGGTGTGTGTCCTTAACCTACATACTTTTGCTAATAGCTGTCCCTCATTTCCATCTCAGAAAGTTGAGAGGTATGCCATTCACTTACATGGCCAGGAATCTCCAATCATAGAAGCAATATTACTCTCATTCCTTCCCCTACCATTATATTGTTGATAACAGCACAGGGAGCTGTCATTTGGCGTGTGGCAAATTTGGATCTTAAAGTCGTTGGGTTTTTTCCTTGGGAGGGTGCTGTGATTAATGCGAATCTATTTTTTTTTTTAATCAAGGGCTTTTCAAAAACTGTGCACTTTTTGTGAATGGCTAGGGTTACTATTCCAATAACCCCCCTTCCCGCAGACCATCACAAGTTGATTTTTGCATGTGTTTCCCCCTTAAAATCCTTTTTGGGGTGACCTTGTGTTTTTTATTTGCGTGGAGTCCTCCTTATAATTCATGCTAACCTGAAGGACCTGGCATGAAATATAAGGTAACCCTTATGCTGATTTTTTTTTTCGTCCCCCATAAGCATCTATATCAGACCCACATCGAGAATAAGGCTCTAGTCATAGGCGTGTGCACAGGGTGTGCCAGGTGTGCCTGGGCACACCCTAATCACCCTGTGTGGTACAAATTCCCCCTGTTTAAACCCCTGATATTTCAGCAAAGCCCCCTAATGGGGCTTCTAATTGTTTCATTTTTTTAAATAATAATAATAATTAAAAAAAAAATGACTGACACCGCCCACTGCTCTACTGACACCGTCAATGTATATACGCATGCATGTGTTTGAGCTTAAAGGTGCACACCCTAATGCAATAGGCTGTGCACACCTATGGCTCTAGTGTTGATGAAGACTCCCTAGTAAAGTAATTAAAGGAGTCAGGATAAAAAGAAAGGGCTTGGGGGTTTTCCCACCATAATTAATACCAGGCCCATCGGGTCTGGTATGAATGCTAGGAGGGATCCCACAAAAAAAAGAAAAAAAAAAGAAAATGGTATGAGTCCCCCCAAATTCTATACCAGATCCTTTGGGTCTGGTATAGGTTTTATGGGAAATTCATACTAGACCCTCATCAGAGCAAGACAGGAATAGAGAGGAACAAGCATGCCTGGCTCTTTCATCCAGTTAGGCTGCACACCCAGATAAGAGTCTAGTAAGAAATTTGGAGGGGGAACACATTTTTTGAGTGGGGTGGGGGGGGCACCTTACAATCCATAAGAGAACCTTATCCTGGTTAAGAATCTGGTATATATGTTGAAGGAAATTCCCAGGTGCTTGTTTAGAAACAGAACAAAGTGGATTTTGTGTGCCTGTGAAGATTCGGTGTGCAATTTGTCATGTGATATGACAGTTCCAAATCGCATGATATGTCGCACCCCATTGTCGGCAATGGAACTGTTCAAATTACCGCGACTCAGAAAAAGGTTCCTGCGCTACTTTTTTCCAATTTCATTGCAACTTGCATAGACTTCTGTTAAACGAATTTGCAAGCCACAGTGAAATCGGAGGTGCAAATCGCACTAATCTGCAGTTTAAAAAAAGCGCGCTGAAGTAGCCCGATTTCAAAGCCGCACCAGTGTGAAACAGGGCTTACCCTCAATTCATATGGTCTTTTTCTTTGTAAATGTCACCTTTTGCATAGTTTAGGTGAGCCACTTCACAGGCAGGTTTAGGGCAAACCCCAAGCATGTTAATTGAAGGAATTGTGCATTTTTAGCATTTCCTTTAAGCAGTGGCATTTATTGAGGGTGATGCATTCTTATTATCATATCATCACCCTGAAAACAAACCTTTTTGTGACAGTTTTACTTAAAGCGGGGTTCCACTGTCTCCAATTTTTTTTTATTATAAGTAAATGACAAAGATTATATCATTGAAGTATGTTACTCACTTTTTCCGTTTTTCTTACTTTCGGATGTAATTTTTCTCCCAAAAAAAGAACTTTTAAAAATTCCTAACGACGGTTCTCATCTTGCCTGTGGGCATGTGAAGCCCACAGGCATCCTCTTCCGGGATATTGTGGCGCTGATCGACCAGCATGCCCCGCCCGTTGTATTGCCGATCTCGCGCATGCGCAGTAACCCTAAATCGGAGCGCCGTAAACCGCTCAGTTCCAGGATTGAAATCTCGCGATAACTCGCGGCAGGCCGCCGCACTGACTCCTGGGAACAATGACACAAGCTCCCAGGAGCCAGTGCGGCTAATAGGAAATGACGACTTAGCCGCACTAATCCCGTCCATATCTACAGGCTGTACATCCTGGAACACAAAAGGATAATATGAACAACAAAGGTACAGTGGGAAAAAAAAAAAAAGTTCCGTTTTTTCATTAGGACATTGCAGTCATCCTCTTGAGATATTTCCTTTAAATTGGGTGGAGCTCCGCTTTAAGACAGGATTTTCTAATTTTTATAGAATACTTGATCTATACATTTTCCCAACAAGGGGTTGTTGTATGTATGGGATTTTTGTTTGTACAACTGTTGTATGAAGATAAGGTTATCAGGGAGCAAAAGAAATGGTCTTATACACTTTATGATCCTAAGTTTTGTGCACTCCTCGCCAACATACCTTTATAAGCTTGTTGGACATCCTATTACAAAACTATAGGCATTTATATGAAGTTGCCCCAGAATCCCCCCCAACATCTTTAACAGCCTCCACTCTTCTGGGGAGACTTTACATAAGGTTCTGCAGTATGTTTGTGGGAATATGTGCCCTTCCAGCCAAAATAATATTTGTGAGGTCAGGCAACATGATGTTGACCTGACTCCCAGTTGGCATTCCAATTTATCCCAATGGTGCCAATGGTGTGTAATAGGGTTGAAGTTAGGGCTCTGTGCAAGCCACTCAATTTCCTCCACACTAAACTGGTAAAGTCATGTCTTTATGAATCTGGCTTTGTACACAGGGGAACAGGAATGCCTGAAACATAAAAGTCTTCCCCAAATTGTCCCAAATGTCTTTGCATCCTGTAGCATTAAAGTGGAAGTAAACTTGTACTGTTTAGGAGATATTCACATGTGATGCAGCTGGTGACGTCACCGGCGCATGCGCTCTGAAGGGATGGCATACCCGTGTTATACCTTCAGAGCTCTGTGCCGGGGCCAGGGCTCCAGCGCACAAGCGTGGAAGTGACATCATCGTGGCCCTGCCCATTCATACAGGTGGAGCCTGTGACCCCAGAAGGAAGACCGGGTGAAAATGGAAGCCATGACAGCACTGTGCTGGAGGGCTCTGTGTGCAGGTAAGTCTGTCATAATGTGCTAGTCTGTGGTGCATACTAGAACATTGTGACTTAAACCTGCAGGGGGCCCAATTTTTTGGGGGGGGCGGTTTACTAGCGCTTTAACAGTGCCCATCACTGGAAACACCTCAACCCAATGATTTGGAAGGATGTCCACATTTTTTGCCAAAATTGTGTATTTTTATACAGTATTACTGAATGTGTCCTGTTGGTGTTTCATTTTCAGGTGGGCTTTGAGTCCTTCTTACTGGTCGATGGGGGTGGCACTGCTGTACTGCAAGGCCTTCGGGTAGCCCCCTGGATGAGGGGACAAGGCATGGCTGGTATAATCCAGAAATATTGCCTAGATAAACTTCATTCTGACCACCCCCAAGTGAAAAGAGTGCGCCTAACTCGTGGTGAGGACCCTCCACCCAACTTATTGAGGATGTTCAAAGTGATCAACTCCAAGGTCATCTACATCATCTTAATTATAATTCAGAAATGTTGATACTGCTGGGTTTATTCATGTTTTGTCCTCTTACTAAACTACTCCATAAAGCAGAAACCATAAAACAATATCACTCCTGTCTCAACTTTTGGAGATTTGTCATTCTCAGTTGACCAACTCATTCAGAGCTCTACCCAAATGGTTAAGTATACCATTGAAATACATTCATGTGAAATGCCCAAACTGCCATAATATGGGTAATTCAGTCCAACCAGTAATCCAGGTACACAAGATAGTGTAGTAGACACAACAATGAAGAGCCTGGAGCTCTAAAGCTTCATCTGCCTTTAGCCTGAAGGGTATCCTGGAGTGGGAATTTAAAGTATAAATTAAGTCCCATCAAGTAATATGTTAAACCAATCACTAAACTTTCATATTGCTCTACCATGTAATTGACACTTCATTCCACTTCACAATTATGTGCCACTTTGTGTTGGTCTATCACATAAAATCCCAATAAAATATATTTACGTTTTTGGTTGTAACATGACAAAATGTGGAAAATTTCAAGAAGTATAAATCCTTTTTCAAGGCACTGTATGTGCAATTTTGTTTATTTTTTTTTAATACAGAGTTTCATAAACAAAATTAATTAAAATGTCAAACACGTCATATAATTGGATGCCACATAATTGCACTGAATCAACAAATGTATAAATATACATATAAGCCTTCTACAAGCCAGCTCTCTACATTCTTGCCTTAATACGCAACGGGGCTGATTTACTAAAGGAAAATCCACTTTGCACTGCAAGTGCACTTGGAAGTGCAGTCACTGTAGATCCGAGGGGGACATGCAAGGAAAATAAAAAACAGCATTTTAGCTTGCACATGATTGGATGATAAAATCAGCAGAGCTTCCCACATTTTAGATCTACCCCTTAGATTTAGAGCGACTGCACTTCCAAGTGCACTTGCAGTGCAAAGTGGATTTGCCTTTCGTAAATAACCCCCAACGTCTCTTATTTCAGTCGGCCTTTTACCAGATATGCAGTACTGTTTAAATGGTTTCAAGCAGGTGTTTATTTTTTATCAGTTAACAAAATGGAAAGTAAATGAACAGAAAGAAATCCAAATCAAATCAATGTCTGATGTGACCACCCTTTGCCTTCAAAACAGCATCAATTCTTCAATTCTTCTAGGTGCACTTGGAAGTCTGCAGGTAGGTTGTCCTAAACATCTTGGAGAACTAACTACAGATCTCCAGTGGCGTCACTAGAGGGGGGCAGAGGGGGCCTTGGCCCCCCAACATTATACTGTGCCCCCTATGTGCCCCCCCAACTAAAAAAATGGACACTGGGAATGCAGGGGACTGGTATGGACTGAGCCAGTGTGTTGCTGGCTCCGGCTCCGCCTCCACCTCCTGAATCTACTCCCGGCCACTGGTTGCTATGACCGCCTCGCGTCTAGAGCCAGCACTGATGTCTTCCTCTCCCCTCCTTCCTCTCTCGCACTGAATGATACACAGCCAATCCGCTCCTTCCCCCCCTCCTCTCTCCTGTGTGTGTACCGTGGAAAGTGTGAGCTCCTTAGCTTCACACTTGACTTCCCTGGAGCACACACAGGAGAGGGGAGGGGGAGAAGGAGCGGATCGGCTCTGTATCATTCAGTGCGGGAGAGGAAGGAGGGGAGAGAGACATCAATGTCGGCTCTCAGGCTCTGAGCTGCTCCATGCAGGGACAACCCCCCCAGAGCATCAGTCAGTTTCACAGCAGCCAGGCTAGTGTAGCCTATCAGCTGCAGGAGCCGAACTGCAGACGCTGGATACCGGCTGAAAATACATTTGTCCCCGATCTGCCTGCATTGTAAAGCAGGTCGGTTCTTGAGAGGTCCCGTATGATGTTGGGAGGGAGGAAGGCACTTATGTGAGCTTAAGCTACCTATTGGCTGGGAAGGCAGCAGGGGGCAGTGCTTCTGGCTCCTCAGCCAATGGGTGCACACAGTGCATTGTCCTTCCCTGCAAATTCATCCCGCGGGCTTCCAGAAGCTGCAGAAGTTCCTGCAATGATCGAGGTGAGAGAGGAGAAAAGTTACTTTCACCTCATGCATCGGCATCTTTCACACCCAGCTTTACTTTCCTTCCCTCTGTGTACTACATGGCCCCACATTCTCCTGATAAGACTATGCAGTGATCAGACACACCGATCCTCACCCCCTCCCCTTTCCACCTCACTATCTGCTGTTACTTTCTGCTCTCCACTCCCATAATTCTGTACTGAACACATCCTGCAGCCTCCAGTCTCCGATTTGGGCATTCCAAACTAGGAGTCCATACACTGACTGTGCCTGACATCCTTTCATTCCCAGCTTACTTTCAACAGTTCTGCAGCCTCATAAATTCTTTACAATCCTTAGGCCTCTTTCACACGGACTGTCCGTTCAGGTCCACCTGTCAGTTTTTTTTAGGCGGACCTGAACGGACACTCCATGGAGGTCTATGGAGCATCGGATGTCAGCGGTGACAGGTCCGCTGACATCCGACCCGCTCCGATCCGATCCGAAAAAGTGTAACGGAGGAAAAACCTACTTTTTCATCCGTTTTCGGATCAGATCGGGTGACAATGGACTCTACGGTCCATCATCACCCGATCCCCCATGGGGGAGATCGGCGCTCTGACAGGTCCGTCGCTGCAGAGTGTGCAGCGACGGACCTGTCATCTGACTGCTCAGCGGGGATCGGCAGAGCGATCCCCGCTGAGCAAGCGGATGTTCACGGGGCGGATCATCACTGATCCACCCCATGTGAAAGAGCCCTAAATTATTTTTTTTTTCAGCCAGCAGGCTATTATAGTACTAGAGTGAGACTCAGACTGCAAATGTTGCTACAATATACTGCTGTTACTACTTTTGACAAGAATAGTAAAAGTATACAGTGCAAACACTGTCTGCAGCCATAAAAGATACAGCCACAGCACCTGTGATCATCATTATCATGCTGATGATCACACTGTACAGCCTATATACAGTACAGTCACATGAAGTACAGTGTAATCATCAGCATGATAATGATGATCAAAGGTGCTGTGGCTGTATTTTTCATGGCTGCAGACAGTGTTTGCACTGTATACTTTTACTCCAGGCTTTTTTTCAGCTGAAATGTGGCACTCCTGAAATCTGGACTCTGTATGTAGCACACCCTGTACTCTGCACGTAGCACACCATGGACCCTGTACTCTGCACGTAGCACACCATGGACCCTGTACTCTGCACGTAGCACACCATGGACCCTGTACTCTGCACGTAGCACACCATGGACCCTGTACTCTGCACGTAGCACACCATGGACCCTGTACTCTGCACGTAGCACACCATGGACCCTGTACTCTGCACGTAGCACACCATGGACCCTGTACTCTGCACGTAGCACACCATGGACCCCGTACTCTGCACGTAGCACACCATGGACCCTGTGCTCTGCACGTAGCACACCATGGACCCCATACTCTGCACGTAGCACACCATAGACCCTGTACTCTGCACGTAGCACACCATGGACCCTGTACTCTGCACGTAGCACACCATGGACCCTGTACTCTGCACGTAGCACACCATGGACCCTGTACTCTGCACGTAGCACACCATGGACCCTGTACTCTGCACGTAGCACACCATGGACCCTGTACTCTGCACGTAGCACACCATGGACCTTGTACTCTGCACGTAGAACACCATGGACCTTGTACTCTGCACGTAGAACACCATGGACCCTGTACTCTGCACGTAGCACACCATGGACCCTGTACTCTGCACGTAGCACACCATGGACCCTGTACTCTGCAGGTAGCACACCATGGACCCTGTACTCTGCACGTAGCACACCCTGGACCCTGTACTCTGCACGTAGCACACCCTGAATACTGTACTCTGCACATAGCACACCCTTAACTCAGTACTCTGCACGTAGCACACCCTGAACTCAGTACTCTGCACATAGCACACCCTGGACCCTGTACTCTGCACCTAGCACACCCTAAACTCAGTACTCTGCACGTAGCACACCCTGGGTATGGATATAGAATTGCATTTTATAGTTGCCCCCCCTACTTTTGTCCCTGTCCCCCCATGTGCCCCCCTTAAATATGAAAGCTGGAGACGCCACTGCAGATCTCCTGACTAAAATCCTTCAGTCTTTTCATGTAATCACAGACTCCATGATGTGGAGATCAGGGCTTTGTGGGGGCCAAACTATCACTTCCAGGACTCCTTGCTCTTCTTTACACTAAAGATAGTTTAATGCATGTTTGGCTGCAGGATTGGGGTGGTTGTCCTGCTGTACGTTAAATACAGGACCAATCACATGCCTCACTAATGGTATGGCATGATGGAAATTATCTGTCTGTATTTCTCAGCATTGAGGACACTATTTGCAGAAATGCAGCCCCCAACGTGCAAGGAACCTCTACCATGCCTTACTGTTGCCAAATATTTCAATTTTTGATTCATCAGTCCAAAGCACCGGCTGCCATTTTTTGGCACCGCAGTTCCTACGTTTTTGTGCATAAGATGTGGAAACAAGGCTAAGCGACTCAACTTTGCATGAAAAGATAGGAACTGGGGTGTCAAAAAATGGCAAGCGGTGCTCTGGACTGATGAGTCAAAAATTGAAATATTTGGCTGTAGCAAAAGGCAGTGTGTTTATGAAGGGCCTAAAGACCATTACCTGACGATGTACAGAAGGATCTAAGACCCCCGATGGGGCAACTTTTTCATTAGAAAGGGTGAATACCCAAGAAAATCCATAACGGAGTAGACGCACCATCTATATCATATCTGCTTTGAAAGTAGAAAGTGCCCACACACGAACAGACTAAAATAAGTTTGAAAGTCCGTTGGTTTGAACGTGATGACGTGCGAAGGGACTAGAATAAGGAAGTTCATAGCCAGTAGCCAATAACATGCCCTTGCGTCCTTTTTTTGTCCGTCGGACTAGCATACAAACAAACAGATTTTTCGACCGGACTCGAGCCCGGCGGAAAGATTTGAAACATGTTCCAAATCTAAAGTCCATCTTATTTTCGACAGAAAAAGTCCACTGAAGGTCCGATGAAGCCCACACACGGTCAGATTGTCGGACGGATTCATTCCGTCCGGACAAGTCTGGTCCAAAAGTCCGGTTGTGTGTACGCGGCATTACAGGAGAGAACTGAGAAGGGCTGACAACAGTGCTTTGGATTTCAGCGGAGCAGGAAGAGTTGTCAGCTTGTAGGTGGGGTGCAGTGTGGTGCGGCGACAATAATTCACAAAGTCGGAGGCAATGTAAAAGTCGTATTGAGGTATGAGATAGTGTCTGTTGAGAGGGGGCAGAATGTTGCCTGGCCATCTCATGCCCAATTGGGAAGGTGTACATAAAGAAATGCAACCCTACGCTTTCCCTCATCAGGAACCTTTCTCTAGCACTAGTTCTGTCCCTCACAGACGGGGTGCCAGTTCCTACTCTACCAACTCGCCAAAAATGCGCCAAAACCTGGGGTGCCAGGGCCTTAAAAAGGGGTTGCGGCAGCATACATTCGGATCGCTTCGCCAGTGACCCAGAAAACCATAGAGGAACCATATGCCTCCTGACTTCCTCTCCATCTGCAGTGCCGCTGCGGATAGCACCACCTACAGTGGAGAAAGTAGACTGCACCTGCCTACAGGCTCATGCAGGAAGTTAGGAGCTAGTCATTTTTGACAGGATCAACAGAAAATTTTCTGTGAAGCATTTTAAAAAAAAGACAAAACGTAGGGAAATGTCTATGTATTGCAACAATGTACAGAATTATTTTTTTTTCTTGCACAGACATACAAAAAAATATATTCTCCTCTTCTCTTCACCAGGCATTGGTGACTATATTACTTCCCTCTGACCAGCTTGAGAAAGGTATCAAATTGTTGGAGTCTCGTCTGGACAATGTGGGACAATCAACCAATTGCACTATTCTGGAACCTGCCGAGGTGCTCAAACTCTTTGATGGGACAAAGACCAAAGAAGATCTGTTTCCCGGGGATCTCCTGGTGCAGAACTGGCTTCCTCTTACCACCCACAGATCCAATTTGGAGATGCTTTTTGAAAGGGGAGTCATTTGGATCTACTCCGAAGCATGTAATACGAGTGGATCTTCGGAACCGTCTGCTGAAAACTCGGCTGGCAGTGCAGACGGATATCAAACTAACGATGAAAACTTTGTGAGCAGAGGGCCACCAACTCAGCCACCTTCTTCTGCTGGGTTCCTCAGCCTTGGCACCCCAGCTTTTAGAGTGGCTTATGCAAATGCCACATATGTCTTCCACACTGACTTGTATGGCGTTGACCCAGCAAGTCTTAAAAGACATGTCTTAGAGCAGATTAAGCTGTGTATACAAACCTTACCTGCAGGGAGCAATATGTTCTGCTGCATGTACACCGAGCAGAGTCTCCGACGTGAACTCATCCACCTGTGTGAAGGACTGATGCCATTCTTGTTACTTAAGGAGCAGATGATCCTAGAAATGGACATTTAAAGCACTTCCCATTATCATGGGACTCTTTGAGTAAACCTAAAACAAAAAACTGAGGTGTGGGGCATATCAGCCAATAGGAATCAGGAATCATTTTCCAATCTGATTGGCTGCTATGACCCACCCCACCTATGGTTTTTATTCTGTATGTGTCTGTTAAACCTTTTAATGAACGCAATAAATGGTTCTTGGCTAAAGACAGAAGGAAAACCACAGAAAATCATCACCAACGCTTAAAGCGTTATTAAACCCAAAAGCGAACATTTATTATTATTTTTACCAATTCTGATGCCCCGTACACACGGTCGGATTTTCCGACGGAAAATGTGGGATAGGACCTTGTTGTCGGAAATTACGACCGTGTGTGGGCTCCATCACACATTTTCCATCGGATTTTCCGACACACAAAGTTTGAGAGCAGGATATAAAATTTTCCGACAACAAAATCCGTTGTCGGAAATTCCGATCGTGTGTACACAAATCCGACGGACAAAGTGCCACGCATGCTCAGAATAAATAAAGAGATGAAAGCTATTGGCCACTGCCCCGTTTTATAGTCCCGACGTACGTGTTTTACGTCACCGCGTTCAGAACGATCGGATTTTCCGACAACTTTGTGTGACCGTGTGTATGCAAGACAAGTTTGAGCCAACATCCGTCGGAAAAAAATCCTAGGATTTTGTTGTCGGAATGTCCGAACAAAGTCCGACCGTGTGTACGGGGCATGAGATGTGATGGCTGCTTTAGTTTTCTTTTTTAGGCTTTCTTTCTTTTATATTCACCTGGTGATCTGTCAGTAAGTCTGTTGTTTTTCAAAAGAACAAGCTCTCCTGCAGATGTGGCAGTTATAGGGAGGAGACAAACCATTTACCACTGACTGGGGTGCTTACAATTATTAGATTTTATTTATTTATGTAAAACCCTTAATCCAAAAGGAAAAAAAAAATAAAAAATTTGCCGTAACTACTTATAAAGTATTAGCTGGAGTTTGGCTTTAATTTGTTAGCGTATTTAAATGTGCTAGTACATCTAACACTCCCCTCCCCCTGACTGACTATGCTGCTGTCCAAAGGTGCCCCCTGTGCTCCTTCATCCAGAATGGGGGCACTCTAATACAGGAGGTGTGTTACTGACCAGATCAGCAGGTGAAAAAAGTCTAAAAAAAAAAAAAAGAAAACTTATGCAGCCACCACATCGAATGATTGGTAAGCTGCAATATATTACATTTTGGGTTTTGGGTTTAATAATACTGCCACAAAACTGCTCAAACAACGTGTCTCAGCTCTCACACCTGTGTACACCCCCATCTACTAGAGCTATTTTTACATTTATTCTATGGGCCTATTGATTTTGCAATAACGTTTTGATTACTTTAAATAACAAACAAATAGATACAAATTATCTTTTATTTTAACACATTCTTTTGGTCTTGTACCTTTTATGAAATTTATCACAAAACGAAAAAACAAAAACAAAACAAAACAACCAAAAAAAAAAAAATGTTTTTCTAAATTGATTAGTGTTAAAAAAATAGCATTACTGCAGACTTTATTATATCATTTGTTCCACTTAAAATGATTTTTTTATTAATATTCTGATACAAAGCCTTGCAAAGTTATTTACAAATAAATCAAAGTGTTTTTTTTTTCAGTTGTGTGGGTTTTGTTAGGCAAAAAAAATAAATAAAAATGAATAAACAAAATTAGTAAAAATGTAAAAAGTTTAAATTTTAATGGCTATAATAACAGAAATAAAAGATCATCAGGAAAATGATAGTTTTACGTGTTACTAAACCCACAACGGTAAAATCAGTCTGTACATGCGTTTTATATTTACTGTGGAACCTAAGGGGGTTAATACTCCACATTTTGTAAAAAGGCTGTTTAATCCTGACCTCCCCTTCTTTTATTATCCCCAATACATCTGCTGATAGTACAGAGCCTTGGGTGTACTCTGCACATGCTCAGTTTGATGTGTATTGCTAGAGAGTTTTCTTTTTCTTTTTTTTTTGGAAGGGTGCATGTGATCAGCACAGGGCTAATCAGCACTGTCCAGACAGAGGGTCAGGGGTCCTGCAGCCTCATAGGATAGTCAGAGGAGAATGAAAACTCCTACAAGATTTAACCAGAGCCCAGCTGCACACTAATAGAAGTCACAAGACTGCTATATACTGCTGATGGGAAAAGGTATTTAGCAGTTTATATTTACTAAAATAATTGCATTTCCATGTTCTGTGTACTGTGGGAGACCAGATAGAGCGAATGCCGGGTCCTGGGTTTAGTAACACTTTAAGGGGACAAGGGGAAGAAGGGGTTATTAAGAACTGATTCGATAAACCAAGGGTTAATAGGGGTTAAATAGAAACACACATTTTTTTTTGCTTTTTTTTCATATTTTTACTTTTCAGGTTGCTTTAACCGCTTGCCGACCGGCGCACGCCGATGTACGTCGGCAGAGCGGCACGGCTGGGCAAATGGGCGTACTTGTACGTCCATTTGAATTTCCCGCCGTGCCCGTGCGTACGCGCCGGCCGGGAGCTCCGTGAGTCGGGTCGCGGGTCCCGCGGACTCGATCGCCGCGGGGAGACCCGCGATCGCCTCACGGAGCGGATGAACGGGGAGATGCCGTTGTAAACAGCATCTCCCCGTTCTGCTTAGTGACAAGTGTCACTCGATCTCTGCTCCCTGTCATCGGAGCAGAGATCAGTGGCGTCAGCCACACAGCCCATCCCCCTACAGTTAGTAATCACTCCCTAGGACACACTTAACCCCTCCCCGCCCCCTTCACTGCCAGTGTCATTTACACAGTAATCAGTGCATCTTTAATCGCACTGATCGCTGTATAAATGACAATGGTCCCAAAAATGTGTCAAAAATGTCCGACATGTCCGCCATAACGTCGCAGTCACAATAAAAATCGATGACCGCCGCCATTACTAGTAAAAAAAAAATTATTAATAAAAATGCCATAAAACTATCCCCTATTTAGTAAACACTATAACGTTTGCGCAAACCAATTAATAAACCCTTTTTGCGATTTTTTTTACCAAAAATATGTAGAAGAATACGATCGGCCTAAACTGAAGAAAAAAAATGTTTTTTATATATATTTTTGGGGGATATTTATTATAGCAAAATGTAAAAAATAATGCGTTTTTTTCAAAATTTTCGCTCTTATTTTGTTTATAGCGCAAAAAATAAAAATCGCAGAGGCGATCAAATACCACCAAAAGAAAGCTCTATTTGTGGGAAAAAAAGGACGTCAATTATGTTTGGGAGCCACGTCGCACGACCGCACAATTGTCAGTTAAAGCGACGCAGTGCCGAATCGCAAATAACGCTCTGGTCAGGAAGGGGGTAAATCCTTCCGGGGCTGAAGTGGTTAATTGACATTATACAGTGGATATAAAAAGTCTACACACCCCTGTTAAAATGTCAGCTTTCTGTGATGTAAAAAAATGAGACAAAGATAAATCATTTCAGAACTTTTCCCACCTTTAATGTGACCTATAAACTGTACAACTCAGTTGAACAACAAACTGAAAACGTTTAGGTGGAGGGAAGTAAAACTAAAATAATATGGTTGCATAAGTGTGCACACCCTTAAACTAATACTTTGTTGAAGCACCTTTTGCTTTTATTACAGCACTCGGTCTTTTTGGGTATGAGTCTATCAGCATGGCACATCTTTACTTGGCAATATTTGCCCACTCTTCTTTTCAAAAACACTCCAATCTGTCAGATTGCTAGAGCATCTCCTGTGCCCAGCCCTCTTCAGAACACCCCACAGATTTCCAATTAGATTCAGGTCTGGGCTCTGGCTGGGCCATTCCAAATCTTTAATCTTCTTCTGGTGAAGCCATTCCCTTGTTGATTTGGATGTATGCTTTGGGTTATTATCATGCTGAAAGTTGAAGTTCCTCTTCATGTTCAGCTTTCTAGCAGAAGCCTGAAGATTTTGTGCCAATATTGACTGGTATTTGGAACTGTTCATAATTCCCTCTACTTTGACTAAGGCCCCTGTTCCAGCTGAAGAAAAACAGCCCCAAAACATGATGCTGCCACCACCATGCTTCACGGTGGGTATGGAGTTCTTTTGGTGATGTGCAGTGTTGTTTTTGCGCCAAAAATATCTTTTGGAATTATGGCCAAAAAATTCAACCTTGGTTTCATCAGACCAGAACACATTTTTCCCACATGCTTTTGGGAGACTTCAGATGTGTGTTTGCAAAATTTAGCCCAGGCTTGGATGTTTTTCTTCATAAGAAAAGGTTTCTGTCTTGCCAATCTACCCCATAGCCCAGACATATGAAGAATACGGGAGATTGTTGTCACATGTACCACACAGCCAGTACTTACCAGATATTCCTGCAGCTCCTTTAACCACTTGCCGCCCGCCCACCGTCAAATGATGGCGGGGCGGTGCGGCTCTCGTTCTGGGTGGATGTCATATGACGGCACCCAGAACGGCCGCTCTCGGGGGCGCAAGGTGATCACAGCCACGCTGTGTTGCTAGGAGACGGCATGACCCCGATCTCTGTAAAGAGCCGCGGCTCTTTAACCATGTGATTGGCTGTGTCCAATCACATCCCGTCACATGTAAACACGGAGATGCCGGTAATCAGCTGACAGAGAGTGAGGAGAGGAGAGCCGATCAGCGGCATCTCCTCACAGAGGACATCTAGGCATGTAATCAGGGCACTGATAATCAGTGCCCTGATTACAATAAAGCACCCACAGTGCCAGCAGTGTGCCCACCAGGGCCATCAGTGTGCCCACCAGTGCCAGCAGTGAGTGCCCACAAGTGTAAGCAATCAGTACCCATTAGTGATGCCAGTCAGTGCTGGCTATCACTGCTGCCCACCACTGCTGCCCATCAATACCTATCACTGCTGCCCATCAATGCCCATCAGTGCCGCCCTTCAGTGCCTATCAGTGCCGCCTATCTGTGTCACCTATTTGTGCCCACCAGTGCTGACTATCTGTGCCCATCAGTGCCACCCATCAGTGCTCATCAGTGCCACATATCAGTGCCCATAAGTGCGGCATATTCATGCCTCCTCATCAGTGCCACCTAATCAGTGCCCATAAGTGCCATCCCATCAGTGCCCATCAGTGAAGAAGAAAAATTACTTATTTACAACATTTTGAGCCCTTGCACACTGGGGCGGGGGGCGGCGTCGGCGGTAAAACGCCGCTATTATTAGCGGCGTTTTACCGTCGGTATGCGGCCGCTAGCGGGGCGGTTTTACCCCCCGCTAGCGGCCGAGAAGGGGTTAAATACCACCGCAAAGCGCCTCAGCAGAGGCGCTTTGCCGGCGGTATAGCCGCGCCGTCCCATTGATTTCAATGGGCAGGAGCGGTAAAGGAGCGGTATACACACCGCTCCTTCACCGCTCCGAAGATGCTGCTGGCAGGACTTTTTTTACCGTCCTGCCAGCGCATCGCTCCAGTGTGCAAGCCCTCGGGGCTTTCACACTGGAATGACAGTAGCGGCACTTTCGGGGCGGTTTGCAGGCGCTATTATTAGCGCAATAGCGCCTGCAAACCGCCCCAGTGTGCAAGGGCTCTTACTGACAAAAACTAAGAAAAACTTTTTCTTTTCAAATTTTCAGTCTTTTTTTTTTTTTTTTTTTTTTTTTTTAGGAAAAAATAAAAAATACCTAGAAGTGATTAAATACCACCAAAAGAAAGCTCTATTTGTGTGAGAAAATTATAAAAAATTTCACATGGTTACAGTGTAGCATGACCGCGCAATTGTCATTCAAATGCCCCGCACACACGATCAGACTTTCCGACAACAAAACCATGGATTTTTGTTTTCTTGCAAACACACGGTCACACAAATGTTGGCCAACAGTTCCGAACGTGGTGACGTACAAGACGTATGGTGAGCCGATAAAAAGGAAGCTCAATAGTCATGTGATATCTCCATTACGAATGATAGTTTTACAAGACCGAGCGCTTCTAGCTCGTACTTGATTCCGAGCACGTGTGGACTTTTGTGTGACGGATTTGTGTACACACGATCGGAAAGTCCGACAACAAAAATTTGTTGGTGGAAAATTTGAGAACATGCTAGCCAACATTTGTTGGCGAAAATTCCGACAACAAATGTTCGATGGAGCGTACACACGGTCGGACTTTCTGCCAACAAGCTCACATCCAACATTTGTTGTCGGAAAATCTGATCGCGTGTACGGGGCATTAGTGTGACAGCGCTGAAAGCTGAAAAATGGCCTGGGAAGGAAGGGGGTGTAAGTTCCCTGTATTGAAGTAGTTAATGTTGCTGGAGGCCTCTTGGCAGCCTCCCTGACCAGTTTTCTTCTCGTCTTTTCATCAGTTTTGGAGGAACGTCCAGTTATTGGTAATGTCACTGTTGTGCCATATTTTCTCCACTTGATGATGACTGTCTTCACTGTGTCCCATGGTATATCTAATACCTTGGAAATTCTTTTGTACCCTTCTCCTGACTGATACCTTTTAACAATGAGATCCCTCTGATGCTTTGGAAGCTCTCTGCGGACCATGGCTTTTGGGGGAGGATGCGACTAAGAAAATGTCAGGAAAGACCTACTAGAACAGCTGAACTTTAACCCCAAATAATCAGAGGCACTTTAAATGATGGCAGGTGTGTACTGACTCCTATTTAACATGGGTTTGAATGTGATTGCTTAATTCTGAACACAGCTACATCCCCAGTTATAAGAGGGTGTGCACACCTATGCAACCACATTATTTTTTTTATTTTTTATTTTTACTTCTCCCCCCTAAAAGATTTAAAGTGGGGTTTCACCCAAAAAACAAAAATACCTGAAAAATTAAAAAACAAAAAACAAAAAAACATTTGGATATTTTTTTTTTCACTTACCTCTAAATGCCTGTTGCTAGGTGGTCCCTCGTAGTCTGCCTGTTCCTTTGCCTGGGCTGGTGACATCACTTCCTCCTCGGCACAGGAAGGGCTCAGCTCTGCTCCCTCCCTCCTGTCAATCATCTGGGACCCATTACAGGTCCCAGGTGATTGAGCGGCCAATCACGGCACGCGGCGCCGCTTGCGCATGCGCAGTGGGTGCCAGGCTGTGAAGCCACAGCCCGGCGCCCACAGTTGCAATGCCGGCGCCGACGAGCGGAGGGGGGGGGACGAGCGGGGCTTCGATCCCCCGCATCGCTGGACCCAGGGACAGGTAAGTGTCCAATTAAAAGTCAGCAGCTGCAGTATTTGTAGCTGCTGACTTTTAATTTTTTTTTTTTTAATGGAGCCCCTGGGTGGAAGTCCTCTTTAAGTTTGTTTTTAGGTCACACCAAAGGTGGAAAAAGTTCTGAAAATATTTTAGCTTTGTCTTATTTTTTTTACATCACAGATTTTAACAGGGGTGTGTAGACTTTTTAAATCCACTGTATGCTTGTGCTTGTGCTGAATGCTGGAGCGAACGGTCACAAAAGTTTAACAGTTGTGGGGACTGTTCTACAACAAAAAAAACTCTATCTATATCCAAGTGGTCCTCGCACACCATCTGCAGGGTCTTTTTCCTCCTTTGGCCCCAGTGGGTCCTCTGGCGCCCCCCTCTCGGGTCTGTGTCGTGCGGGGTGAGCTGGGTCAGTTTTTTGGCTAGGTACCCCTCTGTTGAGGCACGCTACCCCTGTTGTTGGATCTCCGGCTCAAGCAAACTAGGAGCACTTTTTGCATTAATATGTTTTTAATCTGCATGGTCTGAAAGGACTGTCATCCTACTATATTCGTCCGTGGGGACACCGGGATCCTGAGGCTTATATCCCTGGGGTTTTTTCTGTTGGAAGGCTGGCTCATCCCTCTGGATACTAGGATCTTCAGACTGCAGTGTTCCTTCCCAGTGACAACACCAAGGAGATCACCATACCCTAGGGCAGGGATCTGCAATTAGCGGACCTCCAGCTGTTGCAAAACTACAAGTCCCATCATACCTCTGCCTCTGGGTGTCATGCTTGTGGCTGTCAGAGTCTTGCTATGCCTTATGGGACTTGTAGTTCTGCAACAGCTGGAGGTCCGCTAATTGCATATCCCTGTCCTAGGGGCTACACGTGAGTTTGACCCCTGCTCTGCAGAGGTCCACTTTCTCTGGTAAGCGCAATTGAAAACTGCATGCAAGATTTTTTTTCTCTGGCCATTGGAAGTTTCATGTGGATCTGCCTGTATTGACTATTGGGGATTTTATTTATTGCGCTGCACTTGCTCTCTTTTTTTATTTTGTATGCAGGTGTAGCCTGAGTTTACACTAGATGCAGTGCGCATTCACAGCAAATTCGCTGCGGAATCGGCACCACATCTAAAATCGCAACCCGTCCATGCAAACCGATTGCGGAGTATATGTCAAGTTACCGACACCCCGCAATCGGTTTGCAAAACGTACCACGATTTACAGAATCAGCATAGGTGTGCGCACAGGGTGTGCTGGGTGTGCCCAGGCACACCCTAATCACCCCATGCGCATTAGTGTTATCGCTCTGTGTAGCAGCAGGAACATGGTAAAGATTTCCCTCTTACCTGCTCTGCCATAAGAAAAGTGTTTATGCTCTTCTCTTTCACTGTGCCGGCAGGGAGATCAATGTGCCGGGTTCATATATATGTAGACACATGCATGTTTGTTTGAGCTTAAGGGTGCACACCCTAATACAATAGGCTGTGCACACCTATGAGAATCAGATTGCATGGTGCAGACAAAAAAAGGGTCCTGTACCAGTTTGGTGCAAATGCGGTGCGATTTGGAGTTATACGAATCCATGACCCAAATTGCACCCCGGAGACACTGCATGTAATTCGCACAGTAATGTGCTGCGTTTCCTGCGCAAATTGCATGTGGTGTCTCGCACTGCAGCAGTGTGAACCCGGGCTGAAACTCGTCTGCGGATGAATGAAAGAGAGCAGATACAAAGGTAAGTACAGTATAGTACTTTGTATTTCCCTGGTGTCTGAAAAGCTCCTGGCAGGAGAAAATCTGCTTAAAAAATGTACCCAAAGACGCATCTCGCAAGCGCGTTTAGATTTGTCAGGCGTTTGAATGTTAACAGATTCCATTGGCCAGAATATTCATTTATTCTGGCCATTGGAATGCAATAATGCTCAGATGCTTGCCATGCCTAAACCCAGAGTTCGATGCGTTTAGGCATATCAAGTGTTTTTTGTAGGTGTAGGGTTGGTGGAGCTGCCCGTCACCCAAAGAGTGATCCTCCACAGTGAATCACTCTTTTGGGGTGAGTGTGCAAGAAAGAGCCGGCTCTTTCCAATGCCAGTCATTGCCAGACCATTCCAAATAGCCCCCAGACTACATAGCAGGCTCTTGGAGGGGTCTGTGTGCTGTTGAAGCTGGCAATGAATTTAGTTTGCCGGAAATGTAAAACCTTTTTTCCTTTGTAAATGGCAGTGCTGCTTCATCACTTTCTGTACATCAGAGATGCGCCTCCTGTACAGGCTGGATTAGGGCACTCCCAGCCATGTTATTTATGTCTGGTTCACACTGAATGCAACGTCAAAGTGGTGCGATTCAGTCCAATTTAAGTGCAACTTCAATGCGATTTTAATGTGATTTTTGACGATTTAAGTCTTCTGCGACTTGGCTATGTTTAATCAAAAAAGTACAGTGTGTGACATAATTCCAAAAATGAGAAAAAAAAAAAAACTGCGTGGGTATGGTGTGGATTTTAAGGGTAAACCGCACCAAAGTTGGAAGAAAAAAATGGCATGAGGTCCCCCCAAAAATCCATTCAGATCCTTGTCCGAGCATGCAGCCTGGCAGGCCAGGAAAGGGGGTGAGGGGACAAGCAAGTGCCCAACCCCCCCTCCCCTGAACCATACCAGGCTCCATGCCCTCAACATGGGGGAGGTGCTTTGTGGTAGGTGGATTCTACCCCAAAGCACCCAACATGTTGATGATGTTTTTTTTTTAAAAAAAAAACATACCTGCACAGCGGGGGATTAGCCCATTGGTACACAGAATTTTGGAGTCCCCACCCGCTTTAACTTGAGCCCCCCACTCAGGCTACAGAGTCCGGCCAGGACAGGGGGGCTGGAGGATGGTGTGGCATGAACGTTGGGGATGGAGATGTGGGCAGAATCGGAAGCTGGTGGGAGGAGAGGAGGAGGCAGGGAGAGGAATCTCCAAATACGGAAAGGTTTCTTCACAGTAAGAGCTGTGAAAATGTGGAATAGACTCCGTCCAGAGGTGGTTCTGGACAGCTCAGTAGATTGCTTTAAGAATGGCCTGGATACTTTCCTAAATGTACATAATATAACTGGGTACTAACATTTATAGGTAAAGTTTATCCAGGGAAAATCCGATTGCCTCTCGGTGGATCACGAAGGAATTTTTTTCCCTGCTGTAACAAATTGTATCATGCTTTGCTGGGGTTTTTTCGCCCTCCTCTGGATCAACTGTGGGTAAAGAATTAGGTATATGGGATTGTATATTTTTTATTTTATTTATTTATTTATTTATTTATTATAGTTGAACTAGATGGACCTGTGTCGTTTTTTAACCTGATTAACTATGTAACTGTAACCAAATGAAATTTTTATCATTTTTTTTTTCCTACAGATAGAGCTGTCTTTTGGTGGTATTTGATCACCTCTGGGTTTTTTATTTTTTGTTAAAAAAATGAAAAAAGACCGAATGCTTAAAAAAAAAATACAAAACAAAAATACAAAAGTTTTATAATTTGTTATAAAATTTTGCAAACAGGTAATTTTTCTCCTTCATTGATGTACGCTGATGAGGCTGCACTGATGGGCACCGATAGGCTGCATTGATGGGCACTGATAAGGCAGCACTGATGGGCACTGATAGGCGACACTGGTGGGCACTTATGAGGTTGCACCGGTGGGCACTGAGAGGTGGCACTGATTAGTGGCACTGATGGGCGGCACTGAAGGGCATTGAAAGGTGGCACTAAAGGACACTAATAGATGGCACTGATAGCTGGCACTGATGGGCACTGATAGGTGGCAGTGATGGGTGGCAGTAATGGGCACTGGTAGGTGACACTGATGAGGCATTGTTTGGCACCACTGGTGGGCATTGATAGGTGGCACTCATGGGCATTGATAGGTGGCACTGATATACACTGGTGGGCACTGATATGCATTGTGGGCGCTGGCAGGTGGCACTGGCAGGCGACACTGGTGGGCACAGATGAGGAGGTTGTGCCTCTTCCTCTTCAAGACAGATGTTCCTTACACAGAAGCCGATGATCGGCTTTTTTTTCTCCTCCTGACAGCGTGAGGAGAAAAAAAAAATGGATTACCGATCTTCTGTTTACATCATGTGATCAGTTGTCATTGGCTGACAGCTGATTACGTGGTAAGGGGCCGGGATCGGCCCCTTACTCCCATCTGTGATCTTCCGAGTCTCATTGACTCGGTGATCACAGAGCGTGCCGCGCGTGCCCTGCAGGGGGTGCACGACGAGCGTGCAAAGGGGAGGACGTCTATTGATGGCCTCCTGGCAATGTAGGTCCGCGCTGTAGCCGTCATTCGGCTATAGCGCGGACGGAAAGAGGTTAAGGATGCTCGCTCCTTAACAAACGATAATTGGCGGCTTGCTTTTCTTTACATTTTTAGCTTTTAGCGGGGAAATTCCACTGACAACTGAAAGAACTAAGCCAGAAGGTATCAGTTTCGAGTATCGGACCATTTGCACGAGTACCAATACTAGTGTAAATGCTTATTATCACTAGGGTATCGGTGCAACCCTAGTGGATGGGTGGCATTTCTCTACATCTACGGTACAGTATATATTCTTTTACCGATTTAAAGTGTATGTATAGCCATAATTCTTTAGTTGGGTAGAGTAGGGAAGAGTTCAAACCCCTGCCCTGAGTTGTGAAATCTACACAAAGTGAAGGTAATTCTCACCTTGGACAGTTGTCCCTGTTCCAACATTTCCTCTTGATGGTGTTGATGGTCACCCAAGGTAGTCACAAGACAAATAAGAAGGGTGAATCCACCCAGTGGTGACAGAGATTAAATTAGGTGACTTCTGAGGGCAATTGGTTCCACTAGATTTTAGTTAGGGGTATCAGAGTAAAGGGGGCTGAATACAAATCCACGCCACACTTTTTAGATATTTAGTTGTAAAAAACTTTGAAAACCATTTATCATTTTCCTTCCACTTCACAATTATGTGCCACTTTGTGTTGGTCTATCACATAAAATCCCAATAAAATACATTTACGTTTTTGTTTGTAACATGACAAAATGTGGAAAATGTCAAGGGGTATGAATACTTTTTCAAGGCACTGTATGTTGGCCTAAGCGAAAACTGTGGAAATGGGAGTGTGTACCTGTCAGAAAAGGGTACCCAGACAAAAAAACACCACTAATTTTGGTGTGTGGTGAGTGGGAGAGGATGAGGGGAACTTTAAATTGAAGGTCCCAATTTAACTGTAGAGAGACACAATGGGTTTTTTTTATGAAAGGCAAATCCACTTTGCACTACAAGTGCACTTGGAAGTGCAGTCGCTGTAAGTCTGAGGGGTAGATCTGAAATGAGGGGAAGCTCTGCTGATTTTATCATCCAATCATGTGCAAGCTAAAATGCTGTTTTTTTATTTTCCTTGCAAATCCCCCTCGGATCTACAGCGACTGCTCTTCCAAGTGCACTTGTAGTGCAAAGTGGATTTGCCTTTAGTAAATGACCCCCAATGCGCGTAGCTAGTACAGATCTGCCAGATCGGCATCGTGGTAACAATCGCGATCCCTATTAAAGAGAAGTGAACTATCTCAGTTGCTAAGATTTAGGTGCATTCTCCTTTAAGTACAGTCAACACTTTTTTTTCTTACAGGTCTGCTAATAATAATTCTCAAGCTACAATGTATTACTTTTCATACTTTAGCTGCACAAAACAACTTGTGGTGCTGCAGAGCCACCTAGTGGTTGCTATATATTATTAAAAGATTGTTACATTGGCGTCAAGCCAATTCAATTATTTAAATGCCATTTGTTAATTTATATAATAATATATAATTTTTTTCATTGAGAGGCTTAGTTCTCAAACACAAGTGTAACATTGCGGAATTGTTATTCTTTCTCATTAAAGTAGTTCCAAAGCCTCAAAGTGATTGTAAAGTCTCGTTTTTTGTTTTTTTTTGTCAAAAATAACAAACATGTTATACTTACCTGCTCTGTGCAGTTGGTTTTGCACAAAACAGCCCAGATCCTCCTCTTCTCAGGTCCCTCTTCGCTGCTCCTGGCTCCCCCCTTCTGCCGAAAGCCCCCACAGCAAGCAGCTTGCTATGGGGGCACCCGAGCTGAGCCGCAGCTCCCTGTGTCCATTCAGACGTGGAGCCATGACCTGACCCCGGCCCCTTTCTCTTCTCATTGGCTGACTGACTTTTATGGACAGCAGCGGGAGCCAATGGTGCTGTTCTGCTGTCTCAGCCAATGAGGAGGGGAGTCCCGGGCAGCAGATGCACTCCTACAACATTGCTGGACAGAGAGGGGGCTCAGGTATTTATTAGGGGGGCTGCTGCGTGCAGGAGGATTTTTATCTTAATGCATAGAATGCAGTAGCTACCCCCTGCATCCCCTGCGTACATACAGGGCACCATGCGCCAGACGCATGGATTCCAATGGGGGGGGGGGGGGGGGTTAAGCACATGATTAGAGCCAGAGGCTCTAATAGGCTTCAAAGAAAGGTGGGCTCCGGGTGCAGAGCACTGCACTCTGAGCACACCCAGTTGTATGAGAATCGCTATTCTTACACTGATCCTTCTCCTGGCCAATCATGAAGCGGGTCTGGAGACCCATCACCTGATGGGCTGAAAGGACTGGCGATCCTATTAGATGCCTAGGAGGAGGAGATGCACGGCAGAAGCCGCTGTGATGAAGAGGAGGAGGAGAGGCCTGCCCATCGCCCATAGGAGCACTGCCCACCCGGAACCTAGATGGGGTAAGTACAGGGCTGGATGACCCTCTGACCGGCGAGACCCCAGCCACCACTGATAGAATGCATTAAGATAAAAAAAACTTTTGCCTTTACAATCCCTTTAAGGTCTTTCACCTTAATGCATTGTATGCATTAAGGTGAAAAACTTTCTTTGCTGCAGCTCCCCCACAGACCTCCCTTTTCCTTACCTAAACCGATCCGATCAGATCCAGTGATGTGTACCAGCGCAGTGGCTCCCGTTGCTGTCTCTCTCCTCATTGGACAGGTTAATAGCAGCGGGAGAATTAGCTCCCACTGCTGTCAATCGAATCCATTGACAGGGGAGTGAGGGCGGGGCCGAGTAGTCCCCCTGTGTGTCAATGGATGCAGCAGCAGGACTCGGGAGCAAGCATGCAGGGTGCCCCCAAGGAAAGCGGCTTTCCCTGGGGGCACCAGATGAAGAGGAGGGGCCAAGAGTGCCAGCGGGGGACCCCAGAAGAAGAGGATTGGGGCTGCTCTGTGCAAAACCCTTTTACAGAGCAGGCAAGTATAGATATGTTTGTTATTTTTATGAAAAAAAAACAAATCAAAGCTTTAGAACCACTTTAAAGCCTGAGTTTATTAAAAAAAAATCAACACAAAAGATGATCTGAAATGAATCAGAATGTACCAATAATCTTTGATTTTAGCATCCAGCATAGACAAGTAGAAAAAATCATCAAGAAACACTGGGGAATATTAAAAACCGATTGGCTTCGCATCTGGGACAGGTACTGCCGAATATTCCAAAATGTACTTATAGGAGGGCACTCACCCTTAGGGATATTATAGCTAAGAATATGGTAGACCAACCCCTGAAGAAAGGATTCAGCATCTTCAAAGGAAAAGGTTTTTATCTTTGTAAAAATTGCTACACATGCAAGCACACAAAAGGAGAATAAAAAGAAAAATAGAAGACTTTAATGCTACTTTTACGGGTAGGAACTACAAGATTAAATAATTTATATCTGCAAAACGGACGGTTGTATATGTATTGAAATGTCCAAGCTGCCTCCGATATGTAGGAAAAACAAAGAGACTGGAAGCGGCTAAGGGATATGCAAAATATAAAGAAGGATATCCAAAGTTCGTCCGAATCATGTTGGATTTACGAAATGCAGACCCTGACACCGCTGGGCCATAATGTAGAATTCAACATTAGTTGCTTCATTTCTGATTTTAAAACTCCAGTAGTTTACTCTCCTCTTTATGTCCTCTCATTAAATGTGTATATAATACTCACCAATAATCTCTTGGTTTACTGAGATAACATTTGGTTTATGATTATCATGAGGTGGTAGTATTATTCAATTTATCCACTAGATGGCGTTATCAGCATACACTCTCTAGAGATGTATTATAATCTTGATTTTTCAAAATTTTTATCTACTAGATGGCATCTATCCGAAGTTCTTTTTATAATTTTTATCCATTAGATGGCATTTATCTGTCTTTTTAGATCACTATTATTAACATTTTAAGTCCCAAAAAACCCCCCTACCTCTCTATGTTTTGTATTTTACATCAGAAATGATGTGTTTTTCTTTAGTATGTTTAATATGGTATGGCTATTATGTTTCAAGTGGTGTATTTAAAACGTATTAAGTAATAAATTTAGCATGGATATCACGTTTTGGGTTTTCATACTTGATCTATATGTACTATATTGATTATTTAGATTGCTTTCCATATTCATGTGTAATTGCTGTGAGGGATTAATTAATGAGAATCATGTTATTTGAATTGCGGGGTACTGTTTATGTTGGTTACTATGGTAACCTCACTTATGTATAAGTCCTGACAGCCCTTGAGAAAGTCACGTATTTGTGACGCAACACGTCAGGTGGAGCCGGGTAACGTCACTTCTGGTCGCGGCCGAGAATGGAAGTTTGGAAAAGATAGTGATTGTACCCTGGAGGACCCTCGCTGTTTGTTACGCTCGCTGATGAGTGTTATTTTAAATGTGAGTTTTCACAATTTTTTAAATAAAATTTTAAAGAATTACTACACTATATGGATCTTTAGCAATATTACATGTGATGGCGAATTGAGAGGAGAATCTGTGAGCCTTACATCGCTAAATTGTATATGAAGACTTTTAATATCTATAGAAAAGCGCAATGTGACCTGTATGCGATTATGGGTCCACTTTTCAGGTGAGCTACTACTTTGCACATTGGTGGGGCGCAGAATCAATTGGAGTAAAGTCACATAACTAAAGAATCATTATTCCACCATTACAATACTGTACACAGAATGTGATGGGACTTTTTATTAGGGATGCACCGATACCATTTTTTTAATAGCAAGTACGAGTACCGATACCAATTACTGATATGTACCGCAGCTGTTTTGTTTACAGTTCAGCTGTCAGCAATGGTACAAAGTATTGGAAAGTTATTTACAAATTAAATACTTATTTTTATTAATTTTGCACTTTTTTTCAATGTGAAACGTATAAACATATGTTAAAGGTGTAAAAATATTAACAAACAAACAAAAAAAAGTTTTAATTATTAATGGTTTAATTTATAAAATAGAAGTGAACAAAAAAAAAAAATCAGCAGGAAAATAATAATTAAATCTTGAAGGTGAATAAGGAGTTAATTAGGGCCGATTAGAGTAAATTAATGGTTAATAAGGGGTTAACCACTTGAGCCCCGGACCATTATGCTGCCTAAGGACGCTTTAACTGCTAATTGCGCGGTCATGCAATGCTGTACCCAAACGAAATTTGCGTCCTTTTCTTCCCACAAATAGAGCTTTCTTTTGATGGTATTTGATCACCTCTGCGGTTTTTATTTTTTGCGCTATAAAAACGGAAAAAGACCGAAAACTTTGAAAAAAAATGATATTTTCTACTTTTTGTTATAAAAAAAATCCAATAAACTCAATTTTAGTCATACATTTAGGCCAAACTGTATTCGGCCACATGTCTTTGGTAAAAAAAATGTCAATAAGCGTATATTTATTGGTTTGCGCAAAAGTTATAGCGTCTACAAACTAGGGTACATTTTCTGTAATTTACACAGCTTTTAGTTTATGACTGCCTATGTCATTTCTTGAGGTGCTAAAATGGCAGGGCAGTACAAAACCCCCCCAAATGACCCCATTTTGGAAAGTAGACACCCCAAGGAAATTGCTGAGAGGCATGTTGAACCCATTGAATATTTATTTTTTTTGTCCCAAGTGATTGAATAATGACAAAAAAAAAATTTACAAAAAGTTGTCACTAAATGATATATTGCTCACACAGGCCATGGGCCCATGTGGAATTGCACCCCAAAATACATTCAGCTGCTTCTCCTGAGTACGGGGATACCACATGTGTGGGACTTTTTGGGAGCCTAGCCGCGTACGGGGCCCCGAAAACCAATCACCGCCTTCAGGATTTCTAAGGGTGTAAATTTATGATTTCACTCTTTACTGCCTATCACAGTTTCGGAGGCCATGGAATGCCCAGGTGGCACAAAACCCCCCCAAATGACCCCATTTTGGAAAGTAGACACCCCAAGCTATTTGCTGAGAGGCATATTGAGTCCATGGAATATTTTATATTTTGACACAAGTTGCGGGAAAGTGACAAATTTTTTTTTATTTTTATTTTTTTGCACAAAGTTGTCACTAAATGATATATTGCTCACACAGGCCATGGGCATATGTGGAATTGCACCCCAAAATACATTTAGCTGCTTCTCCTGAGTATGGGGATATGATTTCACTCTTCACTGCCTATCACAGTTTCGGAGGCCATGGAATGCCCAGGTGGCACAAAACCCCCCCAAATGACCCCATTTTGGAAAGTAGACACCCCAAGCTATTTGCTGAGAGGCATGGTGAGTATTTTGCAGCTCTCATTTGTTTTTGAAAATGAAGAAAGACAAGAAAAAACTTTTTTTTTTTTCTTTTTTCAATTTTCAAAACTTTGTGACAAAAAGTGAGGTCTGCAAAATACTCACTATACCTCTCAGCAAATAGCTTTGGGTGTCGACTTTCCAAAATGGGGTCATTTGGGGGGGTTTTGTGCCACCTGGGCATTCCATGGCCTCAGAAACTGTGATAGGCAGTGAAGAGTGAAATCAAAAATTCACGCCCTTAGAAAGCCTGAAGGCGGTGCTTGGTTTTCGGGGTCCCGTACGCGGTTAGGCTCCCAAAAAGTCTTACACATGTGGTATCCCCGTACTCAGGAGAAGCAGCAGAATGTATTTTGGGGTGTAATTTCACATATTCCCATGGCATGTTTGAGCAATATATCATTTAGTGACAATTAATTGCAAAAAAAATAAAAATAAATTTGTCTCTTTCCCGCAACTTGTGTCGCAATATAAAATATTCCATGGACTCGACATGCCTCTCAGAAAATAGCTTGGGGTGTCTACTTTCCAAAATGGGGTCATTTGGGGGGGGTTTGAACTGTCCTGGCATTTTATGCACAACATTTAGAAGCTTATGTCACACATCACCCACTCTTCTAACCACTTGAAGACAAAGCCCTTTCTGACACTTATTGTTTACATGAAAAAGTTTTTTTTTTTTTGCAAGAAAATTACTTTGAACCCCCAAACATTATATATTTTTTTAAAGCAAATGCCCTACAGATTAAAATGGTGGGTGTTTCATTTTTTTTTTTCACACAGTATTTGCGCAGCGATTTTTCAAACGCATTTTTTGGGGAAAAAACACACTTTTTTAAATTTTAATGCACTAAAACACACTATATTGCCCAAATGTTTGATGAAATAAAAAAGATGATCTTAGGCCGAGTACATGGATACCAAACATGACATGCTTTACAATTGCGCACAAACGTGCAGTGGCAACAAAATAAATACATTTTTAAAAGCCTTTAAAAGCCTTTACAGGTTACCACTTTAGATTTACAGAGGAGGTCTACTGCAAAAATTACTGCCCTCGATCTGACCTTCGCGGTGATACCTGACATGCATGGTGCAATTGCTGTTTACGTTTGACGACAGACCGCCGCTTGCGTTCGCCTTAGCGCGAGAGCAGGGGGCGACAGGGGTGCTTTTTTTTTTTTTTTTTCTTTATTATTTTTTTGCTTTTTTATCTTATTTTTAAACTGTTCCTTTCATTTTTTTTTTTTTTATCATTTTTATTGTTATCTCGGGGAATGTAAATATCCCCTATGATAGCAATAGGTAGTGACAGGTACTCTTTTTTGAAAAAATTGGGGTCTATTAGACCCTAGATCTCTCCTCTGCCCTCAAAGCATCTGACCACACCAAGATCGGTGTGATAAAATAATTTCCCAATGGCGCTAATTACATCCGGCGAAATCTAAGTCATAAAATGCTCGTAGCTTCCGGTTTCTTAGGCCATAGAGATGTTTGGAGCCACTCTGGTCTCTGATCAGCTCTATGGTCAGCTGGCTGAATCACCGGCTGCATTCTCAGGTTCCCTGTTGAGACAGGAGAGCCAGAGAAAAACACGGAAGACGGTGGGGGGGGGGGCATTTCCTCCCACGGCTTGTAAAAGCAGTCTAGAGGCTAATTAGCCGCTAGGATTGCTTTTACATGAAAGCCGACCGCTGGCTGAAAAGAATGATACCAAGATGATACCTAAACCTGCAGGCATCATTCTGGTATAACCACTCAAAGTCGTGAATGGCGTACCTGAAGACAAAAAAATGGTTAACAATAAAGCACAGTAAACGGTAAAGTATAAAAAATTGCATACCTGAAAAGCAAACATGATAAAACATAATAACAATAAAACATTGCAGAATAGAATACAGTAAAAAAGAGCAGAACAATAGAGAGAATAGAGAGAGAGAGAACAATAAAACGACAACTATTTTTTTTTATTTTATATATATATATTTTTTTTTTACACTTTTTTTGTAACTAACTTTTATAACTGCAACCGGTTCCAGGTTCGGGTCTCTCAAAATGCGATGGCATCTTGGGAGACCCTGTGAAAGTGTGCCTAGTCTGTGCAATGCTGTACCCTACAGTAATACTCAACTAGTGCATGGTAGCGTTCAAAACATTCACCAATGCAAAAACCAGGATTGTCAGGACAGGAGGGACAATAATAGCGGGTGTCACGCCTATATCCGCGCTTGCTGCAGACACGACATCTTTATTGGGGGGTTCGTTGGGTAGGGGTACTCGGGAGGACATAAAGAAAATGCCTCTCATGCAGCCGACTGCACTTGGTTGGGGATGTGAATGGGGGAAGTACGGGCGCTGCAGAAGTGGTGGGTTCCCAATTAGGATTGGCGAATGCAGCAGGAAGGGCACTATGGGCACGACGGGCCTGTGTTTGTCTTTCTGGTGGCAGTGGGACACTACTTGTGCTTGCCACCTCACCAGCTTGAACTGCACTTATGGGACTCGCCACGTCACCAAGTGTTACTGCAGTGCGGGTTTGACTACGACCGGGGTGTACTAGGCCACTGGTGCTTGCCAGTTCACCAAAACGCTACCAAAAAAACTGTTAGCGATCGCAGGGATCAGGCCTGACTCTGCGAACGCTGCAGTTATGCATTTAGTGTTTTGTAAGTGACAGTGATCGATCGATACTGCACTTGGGTGGGCTGGGCCGGGCCGGGCGGAGGGGCAAAACGCAGGTGCTAGCAGGTATCTGGGCTGATCCCGCTAACACTGCGTTTTTGGGAACCCTAAACTGCTGGGGACGCTAGTATAGATCTGATCGGATCAGATATTGATCCGTTCAGATACTATACCACTAAGGGAGTTGTATGGTGCATGCGTGGGTGTTAGCGCTACTGGTGCTAACCTGACGCTGCCTGGGGCTGGTGCTTGCTTGCCAGTTCACCAAAATGCTACCAAAAAAACTGTTAGCGATCGCAGGGATCAGGCCTGACTCTGCGAACACTGCAGTTATGCGTTTAGTGTTTTGTAAGTGACAGTGATCGATCGATACTGCACTTGGGTGGGCTGGGCCGGACGGAGGGGCAAAACGCAGGTGCTAGCAGGTATCTGGGCTGATCCCGCTAACACTGCGTTTTTGGGAACCCTAAACTGCTGGGGACGCCAGTATAGATCTGATCAGATATTGATCCGATCAGATACTATACCACTAAGGGAGGCGTATGCTGCGTGCGTGGGTGTTAGCGGTACTGGCGCTAATCTGACGCTGCCTGGGGCGACGTATATCACCGCCGGGCGATCAGGGGGCTAAACCTTTATTCGGTAATAAACGGCGGGTGCCCTGACACTATAAAAAATAAACGAACTAACCAGCGTCACCTGTAACAGTTATACGGTGATCAGTGGTGAAAGGGTTAACTAGGGGGCCATCAAGGGGTTAAAACATTTATTAGGTAGTATATGGGGGTCCCTGACGCTATAAAACGCTGACGGCGAACCTAAATATTTACGTCCCTAACTAGCGTCACCAGCGACACTAATACAGCGATCAGAAAAATTATCGCTTAGTGACACTGGTGACGGGGGGTGATCAAGGGGTTAAAACTTTATTAGTGGGGTTAGGGGGGTATCCTAGACCTACAGGGGGCTAATACTAACTGTCCCAACACTGTAACTGTCACAAACTGACACCAATGCAGTAATCAGAAAAAAAAAAAAAACTGCTTGGTGTCAGTTTGTGACAGGGGGGGGGGGTGATTGGGGGGGATCGGGGGGGCAATCGGGGGGGGGATCGGGGTGTTTTGTGTGCCTGGCATGTTCTACTGTGTGTGTTTGTGTTTTACATTCACATAGATGTCTTCTCTCCTCGGCGCCGGAACAGAAAATACCGAGCCGAGGAGAGATGACATCATTTCCTTTGCTGCTGTTTAGCATACAGCAGCAAAGGAAGATTCTCATTGGCCGGCGGCGATCGCGAGGGGGGGCCACGAACGGATGGCCTCCCCCTCACCTCCGATCGCGGGGGGACAAAACACGACCGCCTCGGGCACTGGGGGGGGTCCGATCGGACCCCCCCACCCGCGGAAGGCAAATCACGTACATGTAAGTGATTTTGCCTGTCCGTGCCACCTTGCCGACGTACATCGGCGTGAGGCGGTCGTCAAGTGGTTAAACAAAAGAACATTTAATTTAAAAATATGTTTTTTTACTTGACAGGTTGCTTTAAACTAACTTCATCTGCAGATTGAAGTTCATCACTTTGATCTGTAGATAAATAAACAGAAAGATACAACATGATACAATGTTTCTTTTTATCCTTCTCCTCTTTTAGTGATTGAGCAATGTTGTTGAAAAACATTGCCTGGCTGCTTTTTTTTTTTTTGACAGCTCCAATTGCCGGGACTTTCTTTACACTTCAGCTGTTTAAGGGGAACCCCATTGACAGCTAAATGGGCGGGCCGCTGCTTCCTTAAAAGAGAAGTAAAAGATTTTTTTTTCAGTTCCATACTTACCTAGGTGGATACAACGTGAGTCTGATGCTTCATCTGTCCCCCGGTGCCTCCACACTGAGAATTGAGCGATTGAACATCACCGGTTACTCGGTTCTCACAGCTCCCTGAGCAGAGAGCTGCTCCCTGTCGATCAGCAGTTTTCCGCTTTGCCCCCTCCTCGCTCACTGGAGTGCCGAGCTGTGTAGAGGAGCGGCCGGCTCAGTCTCTCAGAGGTTTTCTGAGAGGCTGAGACGGTCCAGGCACCTGGTGGATCCAGACTTCCATTGTCAGGATGACGCGGTGCCTGGACTGATTCCTGTGATGTCAGCAGAGAGTGGACTGCAGACCATTCTCTGCTGAAAATGTGTCACAGGAGAACAAAACGAATTACACTCCTGTGACCCATAGGAGAAGTACAGACAACAAGTTTTGGCTATACTTCTCCTTAAACAACTGATAATTGCCAGCTTTTTTTTTTTACATTTTAGCTGTCAGTGGGGGAACCCCGCTAACAGCTGAAAGAACCGAGCCTGAAGGTTTCAGGTATTGGAGCATTCGCACGAGTAACGATACGCGTGCAAATGCTTAGTATCAGTGCAACCCTACTTTTTACGTTTATGAACTTTTTGGAATTACAGAACTGGTGACTGGGGTCACTGCCCAGTAGTGCATTTGAATATTTATATATTTTTAGTATTCTTTGATGTTTATTGTATTTATAGTTTAACTACTATTTTGTAACTATTTTTATTTATTTAGAGCACTGATGTTTGTTTTGGTGTTACGATGTCTAGTATATAACTTAAACTTATGCACACGTTCCGCCAAATTTATCACATACCTTAGACCATTATCTAAATATTATTTTTTTATCTTATTGGTGGTTTATTGGGGATTTAGCACCACACTGTATATCTTAATTCAGTGATTCGTTTTGCATGTAAGGACACATCAAGTGTTGCCAGCGATATCCTTTATAATATTATTTAAATCTAATATTGGGCAGCGCATAAGTGATCTGTCTTCCCTTTTTCAGTCTATTACGGAATCGCCCCCTTTAACCACTTCCGGCCCACCATATAGCAATATGACATGCGCAAAGTGGTTCAGTTATCCTGACTGAACGTCATATGACGTCCAGCAGGATAAGTCACGATCGCGTGCCCGCAGAGGAGTGCAGCGCGGCGATCGGTGGTGTGGTGTGTCGGTCTGACACACTGCATCTCCGATCTGGGTAAAGAGCCTCTGACGGAGGCTCTTTACCACGTGATCAGCTGTGTCCAATCACAGCTGATCACAGTGTAAACAGGAAAAACTGTGTATCAGCTTTTCCTCTATCGCGTCTGACAGACGCAAGTATAGGAGAGACGATCGGTTGCTCTCCTGACATGGGGGTCTGTGCTGATTGATTATTAGTGCAGCCCCCACCAGAGATACCACCCAGGACCACCAGGGATGCCCACCAATGATGCCCACCCATGACCACCAATGATGCCCACCCATGACCACCAGGTATGCCCACCCATGACCACCAAAGATGCCAATCAGTGCTCATAAATTATGCCAATCAGTGCCCATAAATGATGCCAATCAGTAATACCTGTGAGTGACTCTTTATCAGTAATGCCTATCAGTGCCATCTATCAGTGTCCATCAGTGCCACCCATCTGTGTCCATCAGTGCCACCTATCAGTGCCCATCATTGCCACCCGTTAGTGCCGCCTATCAGTGCCCATCAGTGCTACCTATAAGTACCCATCAGTGCGGACTTTCAGTGCCCATCAGTGACGCCCATCAGTGCCGCCTATCAATGCCCATCAGTGCTGCATATCAGTGCTGCCTATCAGTGCCGCCTATCAGTGCCCATCAGTGCCGCCTATCAGTGCCCATCAGTGCCCCCTATCAGTGCCACCTCATTGGTGCCCATCAGTGAAGGGGAAAACTTACTTATTTACAAAATTTTATAACAGAAACAAAGAAACTTTTTATTTTCAAAATTTTCTGTATTTTTTTGTTTATAGCGCAAAAAATAAAAACCGCAGAGGTGATCAAATACCACCAAAAGAAATCTCTATTTATGGGAACAAAATGATTGTTTGGGTACAGTGTAGCATGATCGCGCAATTGTCATTTAAAAAGCGACAGCACTGAAAGCTGAAAATTGGCTTGGACAGGAAGGGGGGAAAGTATTGTATTGAAGTGGTTAAAATAATCACATTTTGTTCAACTTATAACATCCAAGTGAAAGATATAACACCAACATGTCAGAAAAAAATAAAATAGCATTCAAAAACAGAATCACGTTGGAAAAAAGGATCGTCCCCTCCTAAAAATGACTTGTAAACGCAATCAGGTATAGCTATTTGCCTTCTCAATGGCACACAAAGCCATTCGACTTTCAACTGTGATCAGCTTTGGTCATTTTGATTAGCTCAGCATGAAAAGAGCTTTCCTGGAGCATGTCAGTCCCTTGATAGTGAAACTGAAGCAAACAAGTGGCAAGGAACTGTCAAAAGATCTCCGGGATAAAGTTGTGGACAGGCAAAAAAGGCAAAGGCTTTATCAATGCCTAGATGCACAGTGAAGTCTATTATTAAGATGTGGAAGGTATTTGGTACAACACAGACCCTCCCTGGATCAGGACGTCGCTCCAAACTGGATGAAAGAGCCAGGAGGAAACTGGTCAGAGAGGCTACCAAAAGGCCTACAGCCATTCCAGTCAAGTCTATTGACTGGAATGGTACCAGCTGATTGGAGAAAAGCCAATGTAGCACCAATATTTAAAAAGGGCCCAAAAAACATCCCTGGGAATTACAGACCAGTTAGCCTAACATCAATAGTATGTAGACTCTTGGAGGGGATGATAAGGGACTATATACAAGATTTTAGTAATAAGAATGATTTCATTAGCAGTAATCAGCATGGATTCATGAAGAATCGTTCTTGCCAAACCAATCTATTAACCTTCTATGAGGAGGTGAGTTGCCATCTAGATAAAGGAAGGCCCGTAGACATGGTGTATCTGGATTTTGCAAAAGCATTTGACACAGTTCCCCATAAACGTTTACTATACAAAATAAGGTGCGTTGGCATGGACCATAGGGTGAGTACATGGATTGAAAACTGGCTACAAGGGCGTGTTCAGAGGGTGGTGATAAATGGGGAGTACTCAGAATGGTCAGGGGTGGGTAGTGGGGTTCCCCAGGGTTCTGTGCTGGGACCAATCCTATTTAATTTGTTCATAAACGACCTGGAGGATGGGATAAAGAGTTCAATCTCTGTATTTGCAGACGATACTAAGCTAAGCAGGGCAATAACTTCTCTGCAGGATGTGGAAATCTTGCAAAAAGACCTGAACAAATTAATGGGGTGGGCGACTACATGGCAAATGAGGTTCAATGTAGAAAAATGTAAAATAATGCATTTGGGTGGCAAAAATATGAATGCAATCTATACACTGGGGGGAGAACCTCTGGGGAATCTAGGATGGAAAAGGACCTGGGGGTCCTAGTGGATGATAGGCTCAGCAATGGCATGCAATGCCAAGCTGCTGCTAATAAAGCAAACAGAATATTGGCATGCATTAAAAGGGGGATCAACTGCAGAGATAAAACAATAATTCTCCCGCTCTACAAGACTCTGGTCCGGCCGCACCTGGAGTATGCTGTCCAGTTCTGGGCACCAGTCCTCAGGAGGGACATACTGGAAATGGAGCGAGTACAAAGAAGGGCAACAAAGCTAATAAAGGGTCTGGAGGATCTTAGTTATGAGGAAAGGTTGCAAGCACTGAACTTATTCTCTCTGGAGAAGAGACGCTTGAGAGGGGATATGATTTCAATTTACAAATACTGTACTGGTGACCCCACAATAGGGATAAAACTTTTTCGCAGAAGAGAGTTTAATAAGACTCGTGGCCACTCATTACAATTAGAAGAAAAGAGGTTTAACCTTAAACTACGTAGAGGGTTCTTTACTGTAAGAACGGTAAGGATGTGGAATTCCCTTCCACAGGCGGTGGTCTCAGCGGGGAGCATTGATAGCTTCAAGAAACTATTAGATAATCACCTGAATGACCGCAATATACAGGGATATGTAATGTAATACTGACACATTATCACACACATAGGTTGGACTTGATGGACTTGTGTCTTTTTTCAACCTCACCTACTATGTAACTATGTAACTATGTATGTAACTCTGAAGCAGTTGCAGGAGTTTATGTCAAAGAGTGGTCATTGTGTGCATGTGACAACAATATCACAAATTCTCCTACCAAATAAGGCTTGTATGGGAGGGTTGCAAAAAAAAAAGCCATTCCTCAAGAAAGGTCACATGCAGTCACGACTGAGCTTTGCCAAAACACACCTTGAAGATTGTGAGGCCACATGGAAAAAGGTGTTCTGATCAGATGAGACTAAAATGTAATTATTTGGCCTCAATGCCAAACAATAAATCCAATACAGCTCACCATCCAAATAACACCATTCCTACAGTAAAGCATGGTGGTGGTAACATCCTGTTATGGGGGTGTTTCTCTGCAGCAGGGATTGGAGCACTTGTCAGGATAGAAGGAAAAAAGGATGAGGCAAAATACTGTCAAATTCTTGAGGAAAATCTACTGCCCTCTGCCAGAAAGTTGTCAATGGGAAGAAGGTTTACCTTCCAATATGACAATGACCCAAAGCACACAGCAAAAATGAGCACACGGTGGTAGAAGAAGAAAAAGGTGAATGTCCTTGCATGACCTAGTCAGAGTCCAGACTTAAACTCCATTGAAAATCTGTGGAGTGACTTGAAGACTGCAGTCCACAAACAGTCACCATTAAATTTAACTGAACTTGAGCAGTTCTGCAAAGAAGAGTTGGCAAATAGCAAATACTTTAGATGTGCAAAGTTAGTAAAGACATAGCCCAACAGACTAAAGGCTGTGATTAAAGCAAAAGGTGGTTTTAGCAAAACACTGACATAAGGGGGTGATCCTTTTACCAACCTGTTTTTGAATTCTTTTTATTTTTTTCAGACAAGTTGATGCTATATCTTTCACTTGGATTTTATAAGTTGCACTAGTAAATATAGCTGGATAGGATAAAACAAAAACTGTGTATGTCGTCATTTTAGGCTGCAAAGAAACACAATGTGATTATTTTAAAGGGGGGGTGAGGTGATTCTTTTCTATACCCAGTGTATCTGTTTAACCTCCTGGCATCCGCGCTATGGCCAAATGACGGCCACAGCGCGGACCTGCATTCCCGGGAGGCCGTCATATGACGGCCTCCCCTGTGCACGCTCCCTGCGCGCGCTGTGATCACCGAGTCACTGAGACTCGGCTGATCACAGATCCGAGTAAGGGGCCGGTCCCGGCCCCTTACCATGTGATCAGCTGTCAGCCAATGACAGCTGATCACATGATGTAAGCAAAAGATCGGTAATCGTTTTTTTTTTTTACTCACGCTGACAGCGTGAGTAGAAAAAAAAGCCGATCACCGGCTAGGATGTGAGGGACATCGGTCCCCAAGTGGAAGAGGCATATCTGCCTCATCAGTGCCACATTAAAAGTGCCAACTAACACTGCCCACAGTGCCACCTAATAGTGCCCAGAGTGCCACCTAACAGTGCCAACAAGTGCCACCTATCAATGCCCACCTGTAGTGCCAATCAGTGCCACCCAGCAGTGCTGCCCATCACTGCCACCCATCAGTGCCCATCACTGCCGCCTATCAGTGCCCATCACTGCCGCCTAATCAGCGTACATCAATAAAGGAGAAAAATTACCCATTTAAAAATTTTTATAACAATATAAAAAAATAACATTTTTTTTTAAAAAAAATTCTGTTTTTTACATTTTTTTTTAACAAAAAGTAAAAACTGCAGAGGTGATCAAATACCACCAAAAGAAAGCTCTATTTGTGGTGAAAAAAATGGTAAAAATTTCATTAGGGTACAGTGTTGTATGACCGCGCAATTGTCATTCAAAGTGCGTCAGCGCTGAAAGCTGAAAATTGGTCTGGGTAGGAGGGGGGTTTAAGTGCCCGGTAAGCAAGTGGTTAAAGATATTGCTGTAGGTAATCAGAGTCCCAGTCTAAAATTTGCCCACCATAAATTTTAAATTCCTTTCTTGGCAGGTATGCTGCCATGTCCCTTAATGTGAGCCCATCTTCTGTCGGTTGCGATGGTCTGTCCTCTTTGAGAGATGGTCCACAATCTCTTGCCTTAGTTATGTAGCGCCTACCCAACTATTTTTACTTATGTAATGCCTGATGGTGACTACCAGAGGTAGGGAGGGCTGACATACTTCCTCAGGGTACAGGTTACTAGGCATAGTGGGTGATGAACAAGAAGAAAAGTTTATTTCTCAAACAACAAAAATGTGGGAGAGAGGGGATAGGGCACAGGACACCCTTAGTAACGATCAGCAAACAGGCAGACTCCTTAGACAAAAGGTGAGATAAGGTAGACAGCAGTACAGGAAAGAGCCCTTAAGCTAAACCAGCACATCAGTACTTTGTAGAATAGGCTGTCTCCTATGGTAACTGAACTTAACTCACGGAAGGTGCAGGAACTTTATGGATGATTCTGTCTTTATGCTTTCCCAGGCTCTCCATTGGTCCTCAGTCCATGCAAGAGTCACCTCTGGTACTTCATGTTCCACACGCAGCCACCCAGTCTTCCCCGCCCACCACAGCCTGGGCGGGGAAGACCTAGATCACCCGACTTCTTCTAAATAAATAACCTCTCCCAGCATTCAAAGCAGCCGGTCTGTTTGGCTGGAAAAAAGTATGTTTATCCATAACCTGAATTATCTGTAGCTCATCATACTAATGTCAAAAGCAACAGTGCCACCTACTGACAAAAGGGAGAAGCCACAACTGAACAGGGTTAGGAAGGAAGCCATTTGACCACTAAACACTACAAATTAGCCAGGCTAGCTACCACCTAGCAAAGCTAAATTTACCTATAACCCTGTTTTAGGACGAGGGTGCTACACTTATATGAGGATTTTCATAGCCGCTTTTACTTATCAAAAACAAAACCTGTTCTTTTACCTGGAGAAGGTATGCCATACCTCTGTCCTCTGCATTGCATACTTCTTCTCCATGCAGGTGTTCCATGATGTACTCACAGATCTCCATCTTACTTAAACCTGTGGCCTGAGGAATCGCTTTACCTTCTTTTTTTCCTGCATCAAGATAGCCAGTGAGTGCAGCCGACTCTCAGACAATGCGTGCACAGGGGCGGACTGACCATTAGGGCACTCGGTCACTGCCCGAGGGCCCGGGGCCAGCAGGGGGCCCCATGAGAGGCTCCTGGTACTGTGTTGATCCTGGAGCCCAGTGCCGTAACAAGTTCCAGCACTGAGCTCCGGTAACTGGTCCGACAGGGGCACGCTAGCGTGGGTACTCAGGACACCTTCCCCACATCTGTTGCAGGGTGCTCCGGGTTCCTCACGCAGCGATCGTTCCTCTGTAGCACTAGCAGCCGACACTGGCATCTCTCCCCACTGAGCCTGCACACATCACACAGAAAGAGCTCAAAGAGGATCCTCCTCCTTGGCTCCGATGTATACAGACAGGAGGTGGGAGGAGCCGGGGAGGAAAGACATCCACTGCAAGAGCTGTGCTGGTCATCTGCGGTGTGTATATAATTTGTTGATAGGGGAGGGGGACACACCGTGACCGACACAGTAACCAGGAAGGAGGGGGGATGCACACATTGAGAATTGATGGTGGGGGTTGCTTTTGGAGAGCAGTGGACTTGTGCTGCAAGGTGGAGTGGTGTGGGGAGATTTCAAATCCTCTCTGCTCTCATCCAGGACCCCTCTCTGCTCCCGTCCCAGGGCCCCCTCTCTGCTCCCGTCCCAGGGCCCCCTCTCTGCTCCCGTCCCAGGGCCCCCTCTCTGCTCCCGTCCCAGTGCCTCCTCTCTGCTCCCGTCCCAGGGGCCCATCTCTGTGCTCATCCCAAGGGCCCATCTCTGTGCTCATCCCAAGGGCCCATCTCTGTGCTCATCCCAAGGGCCCATCTCTGTCCTCATCCCAAGGGCCCATCTCTGTCCTCATCCCAAGGGCCCATCTCTGTCCTCATCCCAAGGGCCCATCTCTGTCCTCATCCCAAGGGCCCATCTCTGTCCTCATCCCAAGGGCCCATCTCTGTCCTCATTCCAAGGGCCCATCTCTGTCCTCATCCCAAGGGCCCATCTCTGTGCTCATCTCAGGAGTCCCTCTCTGTCCTCATCCCAGGTGTCCCCTAAACACCAACTCTGATAGGGGGCGCAGGACAGTTAGGGCTTGTCTACATTCACAGTTTGGGGGTGGTAAAACCTCATAGTTGAGTCCTGTTTTTACTCACCCCCCAACCACACCCCCTTTAACTGTAGTGGCCAGGGGTTTACACATGTTGCAGCTGCAGCAGGAATTATACACCCTGTTACGCTTGGCAGGTGTAGTGCCTGCCAAGCGTAACCCATTCAAGTGAATGGGGCTGCTCTGCAGAAGGCTGTGCAACCTTGTGCAGTACAGCGAAAAAACGGAAAATTGTATACTCACCTTTCCGTAATTTTCCTTTCCTGTCGTATCTTCATGGCAGCATACAATTTGGGTTGTGACTCCGCTCTCACAACCTGATAGGACCACATAGCTATAAATTGTAAAGAGGCCCCTGCCCCAGTATTCTCCGTATATATCACCTCAGAGGGTGGGAGATTGTATGCTGCCATGAAGATACGACAGGAAAGGAAAATTAAGGTGAGTATACAATTTTCCGTTTTCCTGTCGCATCATGGCAGCATACACTTTGGGGAGTAACTCGCAAAGACTGGGTGGGGATTCAAACTAAAGTTTATTAATCAAAGAACAGAAGAATTGGCCTGGATAACGGCTCTTCCGAAATCCCCTGTGGATAAACAGGCGGAATCCACTTTGTAATGGGTCATAAAGGTGTTCCTGGAAGACCAGGTGGCCGCTCTGCAAATTGTCTCCGCCGAGACTCTACAATATGCCGCCCAGGAGGTTGCCACTGCCCTGGTGGAATGTGCCCTTAAGCCCTCAGGTACTTGCTGACTACTGAATGAATAGGCCTTCTTTATGGTGTTCACCAGCCAATGGTGCGTGAGGATGCCGCTTGACCTCTCCTGAATCCATGTGGAATGATTAGGAGGCTTTCCGTTTTTCTGATGGATCTGGTAACTGAAAGATACTCCAGGACATTACCCTTGACATCCAGTGGGTGAGGGTCGCCTTGTTCCGTACTGAGTGCTGGGAGGTTAATCTCCTGATTGAAGTGAAAGGATGAGGATACCTTGGGAATGAACCGGTCGGAGGGTCTTAAGACCAATCTGTCTGGCAAGACAACCAGATATGGATCACTGACCATTAAAGCCTGCATCTCTGACACCCTTTTAGCTGATGTTATGGCTATCAGAAATGAGACCTTCAGCGTCAGATCCCATAAGGATATACTCTCATTAGGAAAGAAGGGTTCCTTGGATAGGGCTTCCAGCACGACTGGGAGGTCCCAGACTGGGAAGGAAGGTTTCCTAGGAAGCCTCAGTTTTAGACAGGCCCACTGGAACTGAACCACGAGGGGGTCTTGCGCCCATCTAATACCCGTCAAGGCGGACAGGGCCGAGACTTGAACCTTTAAGGTACTTGACCTGAGGCCTTTCTCTAGGCCTAGTTGAAGGAACTCCACGACCTGTGACACAGACGGTGAGGATGCGTCCCAACCTTGCTGTTGAGCGAAGGCAATAAACTTCTCCCAGACTCGCCTGTACGTGTTATTCGTAGTAGGCCTCCTGGCCTGGAGTAGGGTATCCACCACCCTCTGGGAACAGCCTTGCTCTAGGTACCTAGCCCTTTCAGCCTCCAGTCCATCAAATGTAGCTTCTCCGGGTTCGGGTGAAGAAGATGGCCCTGGGAGAGCAGGTCCGATGACAACGGGAGAGGCAGGGGATCTGCCGTATTCAGCTGCATCAGGGTGGTAAACCATGGCCTACTCGGCCAGAAGGGAATCACTGCCACCACCAGTACCGATGACTCCTTGAGTCTCAGGAGAAACCTCGCTATGAGCGGAGTTGGAGGGAAGATGTATCCTAGATGAAAATTCCAGGGGTGCAGAAGACAATCCGTCCCCTCCGCCGAAGGGAATGGTATCCTCGATAGGAATCTCCGGCATTTCGCATTCTCTGGGGTTGCGGCCAGGTCTATCTCTGGTGGACCCCAAGTCCGGGATATGAGGGAGAAGGCCTGAGGGTTCAGGGACCACTCGTGGTTGGAGGTGAAATTCCTGCTCAGCGAGTCGGCCAACACGTTCTGGACTCCCGGTACATAAACTGCCCTTAAACTCGATAGGTTCAGTTGTGCCCACTCTAGAACAGGACGGACCTCCTGCAACATGGACCTGCTTCTGGTGCCCCCCTGCCTGTTGATATAGACAACCGCAACTTTGTTGTCCATCCTCAGAAGAACGTGCTTCTCCCTCAAGAGGGGGCTGAAGGACAGGAGGGCCTGAAATGCTGCTCTCATCTCCAACACATTCGACACTGAATCCCGTGCCCTGAATGGCCAGCGGCCTTGAGCCGCGTAGTCTTGATAGTGGGCTCCCCACCCTTGCAGACTGGCATCTGAGGTCACCGTCTCCTGGTGAGGGGCGATTATGTGTTTGCACCTTACCAAGTTGCGAGACCGTGTCCACCACAGCAATGATTGCTTCGCTTCCTGAGAGATGTAAATTGGCTGGGACATTGAGATGCCGTTCCACTGGCGCAGAAAGGAAATTTGGAAAGGTCTCGAGTTCCATTGCGCCCACTGGACCATCGGAATGGTGGATGCTAAGGAGCCCAGGATACTGAGGCATGCCCTGGCCGGTAGCCTCTTGGCCGAGATAGCCTTCTTCACCTTCTGGATCAGAGGAGGAATCTTCTCCCTCGGAAGCTCTACTGTGTTCTTCCTTGTGTCTAGTTCGGCCCCCAAGAAGACCATCCTCTGTGTGGGATGGATACTGCTTTTCTTCCAGTTTATTAACCACCCTAGGGACTGTAAGGTAAAGACCAGGATCTCCCGATGTTGGATGAGAGATTCCTTGTTGTCCGAAAGAAGCAGAATGTCATCCAGGTAATGATGGACCCTTAATGCTCTCTCTCTCAGGTGGGCTATAACTGGCAGTAGGACCTTCGTGAATGTCCTGGGTGCGGTGGAGATCCCGAACGGGAGACTTCGGAACTGGAAGTGCCAACTGCTTATGGTGAAACGGAGGAATCTCTGGAATTCTGCATGGATCGGGATGTGTAGGTATGCGTCCTGAAGGTCGATCGAAAGCATCCAATCCCCCCGATTTATCGCTTGGAGGATTGATTGTAGGCTTTCCATCCTGAACGTTTCTACCCGGATTGACCGGGTTGAGGTTCTGTAGGTCCAGGACAGGACGAAAGTCCCCTGATTTCTTTCTTACTAGGAAGAGTGGGGAATAGAAACCCTGCCCTCTTTGGGATGGTAAGACTTCCACTATTGCCTGTTTCTGTAGTAGATCTTGGATATACTGAACCAAGATCAGCCTTTTCTCTCTGGAAGGAGGGAGCTTGGTTGCGCAGAAGTGACCCCTTGGGGGGCGGTTTTTGAATGACCACCTGTGACCGACCTGGATGGTGGATACTGTCCAGGGATCTTTTATCATTTCCGCCCAAACCAGCTTGAATCTTGTGAGCCTGGCACCCACTACTGCTGGTTGGGCGGGCGTACCTTCAAAAAGGTTTCTGCTCATTGGAGGCAGGAGTTTTGGGTTTCTGGAATTTGAGGAAGGACGTCTGAGGGTTCTTCCAAGTTCTCCTGTATTCCTTCCCAGGCCTATAGGCCTTTGCATCCCTGTATCTTTCCGGGAGATTGCGCTTAAAGGGAGGCGCCCTCTGTTGTTTTGATCTTCTATCCGAAGGGATAAGACCTGACTTCCCACCTGTCACTTTAGAAATTGCTGTATCCAGCTTCGCGCCAAAGAGGTTCACCCCGTCATATGGAATCCGACACCAATTAGATTTTGACGCAGGGTCGGCTGACCAGGGTTTAAGCCATAGCGCCCTCCTGGCCATTACGGTGGCTAGCATAGATCTCGATGCAGACCTAATAGTGTCTACGGAAGCTTCCGCCACAAAATCCCCTGCTAGGCTGAGTTCCTGTAAGGCCTTGATGATCTGATCTTGATCAGCGCCCTTGGTGACGAGTTTTGCGGTATTCGATGACCAACCGGAAATAGCTTTCCCGACGGCGGCCAGTGTCACTGCTGGTCTGCAGGCGCCCCCTGTGAAAAGGTAAGCCCTCTTGAGGTCCGTATCCACCTTCCTGTCCAGCACATCCCTGAACGTCACTGCGTCCTCAATGGGGAGCGTCACGTGCCTGGCTAGGCGCATCAAAGAGGCATCTACCACTGGAGGGGAAACCAAGGGAGATACCTTGGGCTCTTTCAGAGGGTACAATTTAGAGAGTCTGTTGGAAAGACTAATTTTCTTCTCCGGATTCTGCCATTCTTCCTTAATGAGCTCATCCAGCTCCTCTATGAATGGAAAGGCTTCCGGAACTCTTTTAAGATTCGGGAAATATTTCCTCTGCTTTTGTTGTACCTCCTCAGGCTCCTCCCAGTTTATCGCTTCCTTGACCGACTTCGCAAAGGGTCCTATGAGCGAGAAATCAAACCCGGCTGATCAAACCCAGCTCTTCATCGTCTGACGGGAATTCCTGTTCCCTTGACGTGCTGGGATGGGATGGTGAGACGCTCTGAGCTGTAACCTCCACATCTGGAGTTGGGACGTGCAGAGCAGGGACTCCGGTAGGTTCTATAGTGACCAACTCTTTCTCCCTGGTGGCTTCATCCATACATCTGCGGCAGGCCAGTCTGCCTGGTAGGGCTGTGGCCCCGCATACCCAGCAAGCATTCCCTGCCGGCCGGGAGGGATGTGCAGAAGACTTACGTCTACGTGCAGGGGATCTCCTGTGATAGGAACGCCTATGCCTGGAGTAGGAACGACTCCTCCTACAGCTTCCTCTGTGGGCTGAGCGACTTCTGCCGCGTGAGCGGCTTCGCCTATGGCTGGAGCAGCTTCTCCTGTGTGAGGTCTCTCTTCGTCTTGATTTTGACGACCTTGATGACCTGGTAGGGCTGACCAATTAGGCAGCATTAGTACGATCCTGCTCTCTTTTTCAATCTTCACTACTTACCATGGAAATCCCCCCCCTTACCTATTGGGCTGATGGTGATCTGCTGGGGCAGCGGTCTCCATGGAAAGGAAATACTGTGATAAACCTGGCAGAGACACAGGCAGGTATAACATGCAGTCAGGCAAATACAGGTACCAAAAGAAAGGAAAACACTTACCCCAAGGGAAAACACGCCAGAAGGACAAACAGAGCTGATAAAGCAGTCAGGGTGTCTTCAGGTAACCAGAGGCATCATATAATGACAGATTGAGGTTTTTAAAAGAACCGCCATGGCCGCCGAGGTCACGACCCGCCCGCACATGCTCAGTAGCGACGCGCCCCGCTCGGCGCCATCTTGGAGCCTGGCAAAACGACCAGGCCGCCCTGAGAGCGCGCACTGCGCATGCGCGGAAGTCCCGAGACGCTCGCTGAGCCAGGGGGAATACAGAGGGACTACAGCACCCAGAAAAACCACAGGAAGCATGAAAAAGTGTAATGGAGACCGCTGCACACAACTAAGCCTTTTTAAGGCTTATACTGGAGCCGTTTTCAACATACCCCTGAGATCACCAGAGTGGGGTTCCTTCCATCTAGCTCATTTAGAGGCTGTACAGGTAAGGACTTCCACCCAGGAGAGGCTAGAACCTGGCCGGGGCGAATTCGGTAAGGGGGTGCTTCTGACATCGTCTGGTCCTTGCAGGTGAGGAAAAAAAAGAGAATACTGGGGCAGGGGCCTCTTTACAATTTATAGCTATGTGGTCCTATCAGGTTGTGAGGGCGGAGTCACAACCCAAAGTGTATGCTGCCATGAAGATACGACAGGAAAAAGGGTTAAGCTTTGTATTGCCTCCTCATCATCTGCTTTAACCCCTTGGACCCACACTAGCATGCTGCAACTTCGTGCATTGCACAAAGTTGCAGGGTGTTTGCAGAGTGGCCCTATTTACTTGAATGGGTCACAATCACCCACCAAAAGCAACAGGAGGTATAATTCCTGCTGCAGCATGTGTACATGCTTAGCTGCAGCCACTGTAGCTAAAGGGGGAAGGGACGAACGTATGTAATGTGGGTGCAGTGCAATAAGTAGGTGGTGTTTTGCATGGCGACAGGGACACAGGGGGCCCCATGATCTCTTATTGCCCGGGGGACCCATAAGTTGTCAGTCCGCCCCTGTGCGTGCAATAGCTTCTGAATGTGCCACTGCCGCTTCTTTACTGATGTTGAATCAGCCATTTTGTGTTCTGTGCAGCTTCCCTGAAGTCTGTCACTTTACTGTAATATCCGCTTCCCTTCTCTGTGACACTGTAATAGCACCAATCCCGGATGAGCCCCCAAATGTTACAGAATTATCGATGATCTGAGTGCAAGGTATGGCAACCTGCAATATCTGTATCAGAGAGGAGACACAAAAAACTGTTGCTCCCTTGCTTCCCAAGTTTATTGTGTTAAACAGAAACAGATCACATTACACAGATTACTTTCTTTATGCAGTGCAGGCCACATGGAAAAGCATATCAATTTGTGTTACCGAGTTACCAGTACTAACATATAAGATACTAACAGAGAAAGTGAATGTCAGAATAAACACAAAACTGAACAAAGACAGCATAAACAAAGTGTGACTAACCTGTATCAAAGAGGAGACACAAAACACAGTGGCTCACTTGCTTTCCATGTTTAATGTGAACTTGTTGTTTTTCAGTCTCCTGAAGTCACACTACAAATCATTGGAGCTCCCTCTAGCTGCAGCCAAGTAATATCATTACTGGGAGGTTTATTTATTTACTTGCTGCAATGACATTAACAATGGTCCCTCTTAAAGTGGAACTTTACCCATAACAACCTGATAAAAAAATAATGTTCTTTAGCAAGGAACATACATTCCACATTAATAATTACGCTACCAAAATTAGCGTGTGCTGTAAATTGCCTCCAGCATTGCTCCTGTTGCTTCTTGCTGGAGCCCCTGAACAGCAGTAAATTATAAAGTGGAACTAAACCCATCGATTCAACGTTTAAAAAAAATAGTTAGCAATCACGGAATTCCAGGAATGTAACTGTCACATTTGCTTGTGTCCTCAACCAAACTGTCAAACCATCAAGCGGCTAGTGTCATAACTGATCACATGTGCAACACCATGGCAGTTGCAGATCAAACAGTGTTATGGAAATGATTAAGAGCTCCAATCGAGCCCAAGGTTATCTGCTGCTGTCTCTAATTTGAAAAGTGTTGATATGCATGCATATAAAAGTAAACACTCTGAGACACGCTCAGCTCTATTACTTGTTACACTTCTGATTTATTCAAGGCGGTGTTAATGTTTTATACACACAAATACGTCATTGCTATGTTAGTCTAATAGGTACATCTCATTGGTTAAGATAGTAAAGAAGATGGAGAATTTTCATAACGAGGTCTGGCTGTTTGGTTTTATCTTCAGTTCCGCGTTCTTCTGATGTGTGGGATGTAGGGGGTACCCGCCATCTTGAGAAAATATAGGAACAGAGCTAATCTGTATACTTATATAATGAGTAAGGAGAAAAAATATGTATGCACATAAGAAAATAGACATTTTCAGATTACTATTATTATTATCTACATCACATTCCTTCACAATCCCCCCTAAAATGACTATTTTCTCTTTTCTGTCCCTAATACTAAAGGTCCCACTTTAGCCTGGCCCTTCTCCTCAGCAACTCTTTTAGGCTGTATATAGAATTGGGCAGCAACTGTTCACTTCCCTCCTCGATACAGCTGGAGAGGTGCAGTCAGGTGCTATCTATCCCTAAAACCCTATAGGATTGTGAGATTATGGACAGGGAGTGACTGTAGAGGAGTGAAGGGTTTGTCATCTTCCATCATAAGGGGGTCCTCTTCTTCTTGGTGGAGAAATGTAGGTGTGCTATTGTCTACAGCCTTGCTCATTAACTTTTTACGAAAGGTAGAATACAGCATACAATCAGGGTTATAAGAACCAGGATTATTAATACCCTTACCTGTATCTGGGCGAGCACCTTCTGCCACCCACTCATCCAGCTAAAATATTGGTCCCATGGGTCTGTGATACCTGAGTTCTTCTTCAACTCCAGTGACAGATCTTCTAATTTCTTTATAGCTAAAGTAACCTTACCATTTGGGCCAATATTATCAGGAATGTATGTACAACAGGTTCCCGCTTTTTCCTATGATTTTACAAAACACCTTCTTTCCCAGCTAGCACCATGTCTAAGGCCATCAGGTCCTGGAATGTCATGTAGGAAGTGGGGGATAACCGGTCAGCAATTCCCTGGAGGGCATCTTTAGAGTAATTTACAAATCTCTGTTGGTTATAATATGTGTAGTGTCAGGTCACCTAGAGGCTGGGTGACAGATGTACACCGTTGGGATCAGGAGTGCACCGCAAGGTAGTGGACCCTATGGCTGACTGCTGCGGATTGTACCCTGGGAGGTTCAGGAAGCAGGTCTACTGGATCACTGACACAGATCCCACTGGGAGCTAGAGCATAGATTCCCCAGGGCGTGGAGTCTAAGAGCCAGCAGGTGTTCACCAGAGCCTCTAGTGGTGAGGATGGACTGCGCTGCAGTCTGGCTCCAGGTCGCGGCCCCCGGGGTCTCACAGCTCACGCTCACACTACAGGAGAAGAGGAAGGAGGCAGCAGACTGGAACAACAAGGAAAGTAAGGTACAAGCCAAGGTCAGTAACAGGAATCAGATGTAGGAAACACAGCAAGTACACACAGAGGCTAACACACAGTGGTTGATCAGCACTGCTGGCTTGCAGTGCACAGGTTAATATAGGGTTCCCTGATAGGGCCTGGGGTGGGGCCATGCTTAGAGGAGAGGTTACAAAAGCAGTCAGGTGAGGGTCAGCTGGTCTCTAGAGATGAACACATGGAGACAGGTATGCTGATCGACAAACTCTATTGCATAACCATGACATGTAGTTAATCCAATCTACATTCTTGCTGACAGTTGTTATGGGGATCAAAGACTCAAAACCAGCTTTTACCTGATCCCTGGATTTAAACTCATCAGGGACCCCCCCTTGTAACCCCTATGACATGTATGTATACATGAGGGTCAAAGCTTCCGGAGAGAGCTGCTCGCTTCCTCCTCTGACTGTGTGCTGGGTCAGTGTATGTATCAGGGGTATCTTTGGTTAGGATATGGGGCTTTTTATTTTCATCTTTTTTTTTTTCTAATGCACTCTGTGGTCGCCCAGTCTGGCCCTGTGTTCCAACCCACTGGCCCCCACAGAAACCACAACTCTGTCCCCAGTAACTGTCTGTGTGGCATACATATATGTCCTTACCGTCAGGGATATCACTGTACCAATGGCATCACCATGAAGGGTCAAACGGACAAGGTACTATGTCACAGTAATCTAAGGTAAAGGTGGTCACATGTGTACCTGAAGAGTTACACTAAAACGTAATTATGTTATCATTTTTGTGATGGCCACCTCCTGGGCCCCTCCCCCCTAGATCAAACAGAAAAAGGATATGCAGCACCCGAAAACACACTCTCCTGCAGTGATAAGCGTGCATTCAGGTGTTCTTCCTGGCCAACTTGACTGAGGTGGCTGTGGTCACCAAAACTTGGAATGGACCATCATAACTTGGCTCAAGGATCTCCAGACAGTAGTTGGTGTGTTCCTGTATCTAATTCAGGATCTGGAATGGAAGAAAACACCTGGACATGCATTCAGGTTACTTCTCGTGATAATGTGGTTACATAATTAGTCAACACATCAGACTGTAACTGTAACTGTTGTGGAAAGTAACAACCAAGTCTGGGAGCTGAACCAAACAAAATTTCATAAGGGGATAGGGCATGTTTCCCCTGGGGGGGTGTCTGACACTGAACAGGGCAATGGGCTAACTGTCTGGCCAACTCATGTTAGTCTCTTGGGCCATCTTTAACATCCTGTTTTTAGTGTCCCATTCATCCTTTCTATCTTCCCGCTACTTTGAGGGTGGTATGGGATGTGTAGTGCCAACTGAACCCCCAGTGCTGCCCAAATCTCTTTAGTAAGGGTTGTTGTTAGGGCTGGTCCCTGATCTCTCAATATCACCTCTGGGACCCCAAATCTACATACTATCTCACTCAGTAGTTTCTTAGCTGTGGTCCAGGCAGTCATGACCACTTCCACTAGGGCGTATTCGAATCTGCCACTTCTTGGCACTTGAGAATGATCAATTTGCATCCTCTGGAATGGGGTATAGGGCTTTTGCCAGGTGCTTCTTCTGTGCTTCTTCTGTGCTTCTTCTGTGCATCGTGGGTTACATTTGGTGCAGATAATGCATGATCTGCAGAAGTTGTCGGTCAGTGGAGTAACTCTTGGTGCAACACTTGTTGATAAGAGAGTTCATAAAAGTCTTTGTCAAGTGGGCAGCTCCATGTGCCCATTGCACCACAGCTGGGTACATCCTCCTGAGTAGACAAGGCTTCTTGTTGCACTCGAATAGTCCATTTCTGAGAGTTGCTCCTCTCCGTTTCCAGCTTTCCTTCTTATCAGGACTTGTTGTTTCCTGTAGTTCTTTTAGATAAACTCTGTCCACTGGGAAAGTCTGTAAGGTAAGCACGGGGTGGTCTTCTTCTACCACCCTGCTGTCCACTTCCCGTGGACCACCAGCTGTCTGTTTGGCAGCTGAATTGGCTAGATGATTGCCTCGAGCTTCCTTTGAGTTCATTTTGTCGTGTGCTTTTACTCATAATAGTCACTTGGGTTGGGAGAAGCGAGGCATCAATCAAGTTTTCACAGGTGTTCCTGCAGCTGTCAGGAATCCTCTGTTCTAGATAACACCATAATCATGGGCAATGCTGAAAGCATATCTTGAGTCCATATGAATGTTGGCTCTTTTTCCCTCTGCCCATTTACATGCTGTATTAAGTGCTTACAGCTCTGCCTCCTGTGCAGACATCACCAGTGGTAAGGCTTCAGCTTGTAGAACAGTGTTTTCAGTGGTGACCGCGTGTCCTGTGTGGTCATGGGGTGACAAGTCAAGACTCTACTCCTCCTCCTCCTTTCCCCCCTCGAGAAGTGGAAGAAGGGTGGTAGGGTTCAATGTTTGACAACTTAATAGAGTAATGCTGTCCAGTAGGAGGGAACACAGGAGTCTCAAGTGTCTGGTAGTGGACAAGTGTTTCGGCTGGACCTTGGTTGAATATGGCAACAACGTCATGGGGAGCAAGCAGAACGAGGCAGTGTCCGAGGACCAAGTTCAAAGTTTTGTCAAGCAAGGCTTGTGTAGCAAAGCCAGCTTGCAGACACAATAGGCCTCCTCTTGCTACCGCATCCAGCCGACAGGAATAATATCCTATGGGGCGTAGGCTGATGCCGTGTGATTGGGTGAGTACACCTGCAGCATGTCCCAGACGTTCGGATACAAAGAACTTGAGCGTTTTGCTGTAGGCTGGGAGCCCTAGCGCCGGGGGTGGCGCACTTAAAGGCTTCAAACTCTAGATATTTCTTCAGGAGACATCTGGAAGGGGTCTGATTGCAGAGCATCAGTAGGAAGGCTTCTGGAATCCATGCTCTGCGCTAGGAAATTAGTCCAAGGAAAATGACAAGTGTTGAGCACCACTGCAATTTGGGCTTTGAGGCTCTGCAGCCCTGGTTGGCAAGATAGCACAACAGGCTTTCTGAGGTGAGTTCAACAGGGGGTAAGTCAGCTGCACAAAGGAGAAGGTCATCAACATGTTGGAAGAGAATCACTTCCGGGTGTTCCTCTTGTCATGTGTCAAGGATGATAGCCATAGCTTTTGCAAACTGGCTTGGAAAGTTCTGTGCCCCTTGTGGCACAACTGTTTAGGTATGTTGCCGTTTCTTTCCGTGGATGAATGCAAAAAGGTACCAGCAGGAGGGGTGAGGGTGGACACTGAAGAAAACGTTTGTAAGGTCCACCTCTGTGAGGTATTTTGCAGTCAAAGGCATCCACAGTAGGTACCTGGTTCTCTTTTTAGGATTCTCTTCTTGGGGTTATTGTGGTTTCCGGGGCAATGATGCGCCCTCTTTTAGCTTGACTGAAACTGGTGGCACCTTTAAGTGACCGTTGTCTTCCGGTCCTGTGGACCATAGGCACGCAGGGGTTCTGTCAAGTACTTCCTGCAGTATTGAACTTGAAGTTTTTTTTCTTCATTAAGTGTCATCAGGAGAGGCAGAGAACACAAAGCAGATTAGTCTTCTAAAGATAGGGGAGTATGTAACTTCATCCCCCCTTCAGGCGTGTCCTGATTGAGGCCTGTAGTCTGGACAACACATCAGCTCCTAGTAGATTCAAGGGACATGTAGAGGACACCACAAATCTGGCAAGCAAATCAGGAAGTGGAAAGGAGCGGGGCACCCCATCCATTCCTACGCAGGAAACATCAATAGTGGAAAGGAAAGAATTATTAGGCAGGTTCACCGCCCTCAACACACTTTTGGCTGCACCCCTGTCAATGAGGAAAGTGGTAGGTTTTTCGTCTGGGACATCTTGGGGCTCTGCATTCTTTTCTGAAGTGACCCCGTTTCCCACAGTTGTAACAGGTGATCCTTTTCCTGGTATTGGGCAGTGGTGGTGGACTAGTGTAGGCGGGATCTTCGTCATGGGTTACCATGAGGGGCGTTGGTTTTTTTACCTTTTTGATTTTCTATACCTCTGGCCACCAACAATAAATCAGACATTTTCATTGAATGGTATTCAGGGCGGGCCACCATCAGGCCTTTTCTGATATCCTCTCTGAGCCCTGAAACAAAAGCAGTTGATAACATGTGTGTGTGTGCCTTTATGAGTCTAGCATGATACTTCTTCACAGACTCCCCTTTATCTTGGGTAATATCTTGGATTGTGGTCTTCTGATCCGTCAACTTCTCCTTTGCCCAGTCGTGGAGTTGTGCACAGAACTCCACGCCTGAGGTGTAGGAAGTGGCACTTGTCAGGCAGGCATCATTGAAGGCCATCTGCATGACTGGCCAAAAGACATATCCTGCTTTGATTTGGCATAGGCTGATCAAGTCTCTCCAGGCAGCTGAGTAAGTTTCTTGTATCTGCACTATCCTGTGGTAGAAGGGAATTGGCTGCTTCTCTGGGTCAGGCAGACTTGTCACTAAGGCCGCTGCTTGTGATAGAGTAAAAGCGACATACATCACTGGTGCCCCTTCTGGTAACCGAGACTGTTGTTGGGGCAGGGGCTGGCAAGGGGCACTGTTCCTTATGGTTGCCAGCATATGTTTGAGATCCTCTCGTAACTGAGAGTCTGGAGCCGGATTGGGGGTTAAATCAGTGGGTGGCCTTGCTGCCTGCTGTTGGGCTTCCCACTCAGATGCTTCTTCATCATTAACATATCTGGCCTGGGAATGTGATGCTCCCGTATTGGGGAAGACAGGTGTGTGGTATGAACCATCTTGGTTTAAAACAGGGAGGGCTGGGTACAGGCTGTTTAAGCTTACTGGGTGTACCAAGATGGCCGCCGGCAGGAAGTGCACTGGACTGGGCAGAAAGTGAAGGCATGGGTGCACTAAGATGGCCGCCGGGCTGAGTTGTCACAGTGGGTTGTGCTTGGGTGGTGAGAAAGGAGTGGTTGTTAGACGGAGGGCAGTGTTGTCCCTCCCCTCCTTTGTTTCAAGTTCCAACATATCATCAGCTCTGTGATACACATACATAATACAATCGCCATCTTTCTTAACTTCCTTTATCCAATTTTCTTTATCACACAGGATTTTTCTCCCTGTCTCTTCAGCAACATAACTTTCGCCATTTCTTTCAACTTTGTTAACTATTTCAACATCTTCCTTGCAATATCACTTTCTTTTCTCTCGTACAACCAAGGGGTTAATATTTTTCTCAGCGTTCTTATCAGCAAATTCCTTCGGTGGGGGCTCATAAGACTAATGTATGGTTAATCTCAGAACAAGAACAAACACATCAGGGGTAGTGAGGAGCAACGGCCGGCGACCCAACAGATCCCCCGAGCAGCCCCCCCTCCGACCTTAACCAGTCCCCACCCCCTCTCATGTATAGCGAACAGTAAACCACAAATACACTCAGGACAGGACATTACACCTGCCACTCTTCGAACTGCAAAATTTCAGCAGGCTAAGATAACCACAAGGGCAGACCACCCTGCAAAAATAAACCCGTTTATAGACGTTTTTTTTTTTTTTTCCCCGCTCTACACCAAGAGGCCGACAGCTCGTCTTGGGGTGAGACTTCTGTAACACTTTCAGACTGCAAAGCCAGCAGCTGAGACAACCCTCAAAGGTTCATCGAACCCAGAGTACACCCGTCTATAAACGTTTGCCACAAGGGAAACAATCTCATTCCAGAGGCCGACAGCTCATCTGGAGATGAGACCACACATTCACGCATGTAGCACCCTTAGACTGCTGAGTTTCGCAGCCCAAAGAATGGCAGACAGTGAACAAAAAATACAGTCAGCAGAAACCCATTGGCAGGTTCGTTAAAACAACCTCAGGCGAGGAAATACCTGCCTCTAAGACAGTCTCAGCATACCGACAGAATCCAGCCGTCAACCGAAAGATAAGAGAGTCGTACAGTGGTAAGAATATAAATCAAACTCACCGGTACTGTTAGGGCTGCGCAAACCCCACTCTCATCAATCAGTTAACGCCCAAATGCTTGTCGCGGTATGACTTCGACTGTAGCCTGAGGTCCCGGGTTTCGGCACCATCTGTTATGGAAATGATTAAGAGCTCCAATCGAGCCCAAGGTTATCTGCTGCTGTCTCTAATTTGAAAAGTGTTGATATGCATGCATATAAAAGTAAACACTCTGAGACACGCTCAGCTCTATTACTTGTTACACTTCTGATTTATTCAAGGCGGTGTTAATGTTTTATACACACAAATACGTCATTGCTATGTTAGTCTAATAGGTACATCTCATTGGTTAAGATAGTAAAGAAGATGGAGAATTTTCATAACGAGGTCTGGCTGTTTGGTTTTATCTTCAGTTCCGCGTTCTTCTGATGTGTGGGATGTAGGGGGTACCCGCCATCTTGAGAAAATATAGGAACAGAGCTAATCTGTATACTTATATAATGAGTAAGGAGAAAAAATATGTATGCACATAAGAAAATAGACATTTTCAGATTACTATTATTATTATCTACATCACATTCCTTCACAACAGAAGCAGCTTCCTTGGATGTAAGAGCCCTTGCACACTGGGGCGGTTTGCAGGCGCTATTGCGCTAATAATAGCGCCTGCAAACCGCCCCGAAAGTGCCGCTGCTTGCATTCCAGTGTGAAAGCCCCGAGGGCTTTCACACTGGAGCGTTGCGCTGGCAGGACCGTAAAAAAAGTCCTGCCAGCAGCATCTTCGGAGCGGTGAAGGAGCGGTGTGTATACCGCTCCTTTACCGCTCCTGCCCATTGAAATCAATGGGACGGCGCGGCTATACCGCCGGCAAAGCGCCTCTGCAGAGGCGCTTTGCGGTGGTATTTAACCCTTTCTCGGCCGCTAGCAGGGGGTAAAACCGCCCCGCTAGCGGCCGCATACCGACGGTAAAACCGCCGACGCCGCTCCCCGCCCCAGTGTGCAAGGGCTCTAAAGGATAGAAGGGTTTATTTCAAGGCTGTCAGCAGGTCAGCCTCTACAAACTCGGCAGTGCCTAAACATGCCTAAAATGGAGAGCAACTGAGAATGTGCAGAGTAGGGTGAGGCAGTGTATTACTGGATTTTAAACAGTATAGGCACTTATTTTTTATGGTTTACATAGCTATACCTGCAACCTGAAGTGATCTAGCAGGACTTAAAGTAATTGTAAAGTCTCTTTTTTTTTTAATAACAAACATGTCATACTTACCTGCTCTATGCAGTTGGTTTTGCACAGAGCAGCTCAGACCCTCCTCTTCTCGGGTCTCTCTTCTGTGCCCCCTGCCCCTCCCTCCTGTTGAGTGCTCCCACAACAGGCAGCTTGCTATGGGGGCACCCAAGCCGAGTCACAGCTCCCTGTGTCCATTCAGACACGGAGCCATGACCCAGCCCCGCCCTCTCTCTCTCCTGATTGGCTGACTGATATTGATTGACAGCAGCGGGAGCAAATCACGCTGTACTGCTGTCTCAGCCAATGAGGAGGGGAGTCCTGGGCAACTTAGACACTCCTGCAACATCGCTGGATAAAGATGGGGCTCAGGTAAGTATTAGGGGCGCTGAGGGGGGCTGCTGCACACAGAAAGTTTTTTTAACCTTAATGCATAGCATGCATTAGGATAAAAAAAACCTTCTGCCTTCACAATCCCTTTAATTTTCTGACCAAAATTTCACTTTAACTGTGGGTCTGCGACCCACTCACCACTCTCTCTCTCACTGGAATCCTCCTGTGGCAGTTGGTTGGAATGATGGAGGGGCCCTTTGGTTGTTGACAGCTACTTGTGGCAGGAAAGATTACAAATACCTTGGTGGTTCCTCCAGCTTGCCCAAACATCAGTGGCCTGGGCCACAAACTGGCGATTCAGTACAGGTACCGGAGCAGCCAATTCCGCAACAAAACTTATATCAGTCCAGCCACCTGGATCAGGATGTAATAACATACAGCCACTCGCCAGGTCTCTCGTCTTCCAGCAAGACACATCACAGCACTTCTTCATCTCAGCCTCTCTCCAGTTGGCATCCTCCTGCTCTAATGTATCACTGGATATTGAAATTGATTTCCCAGTGATGGCAGTTATTCCGATCTTCCTCCAGACTACACCTCCCAGAGTGCTCCAGCCCAAAGTCAATCACAGGCTAAAGAAATGCACTTGCTGCTGCCATCTTGTGATGAAAAAGAGTCCTGCAGAGTCAGAAACATTAGCCTCTGTTACATATATGATAGCTTCCCACACAGTACTGTACCACTGACCGAATTCAGCTGTTGGCCAACAGATTCCCCAGCTGAAAGCTAAATGTAAACAAAGGGGCTGGAGATAGTGGTGATGTCATTACCCTAATAAGGCAATGCCTGTATTTTGGAGATAACTTGCCTTGGGTGGGTGGAGCCTGATGAAGAACTGAAAGATTAGTTCCCCATCAGGTCCCCTTTACTTTTGATTGACAGAGCACGACATGCCAACCTCAGTTCGGGCACTGACAGTTTTGTGTACCTGGACAGGTACATGAATTAAACTCAAGCATCAACACTTTGGTGCTTCGCCCTGATGAAATTGTAAAGGGTGTCCCTTTACAATTGTCCCTCCTAAAGGGACACCCTTTATGAGTGCCCCAGATTATGTTATGTAGGTATCTCTTCAACCATAGGTTCCCTCTCCCTGCTAATGGACCTTGGGTAGAACCTGAAGTGTCCATGTATCTTTACACTTAAAAATTTAGGAATTAAATCGTGGTTGGGCAGCCAGGATTTGCCATTATGTACAAGTATACAGAGCATACCTGCACCTTATGACTTATTCACTTCTGGGGGGCCCGCTCTCTTCCAGCAATGTGAGGTCCAGGATCCCCACATACGCTCCTCCACCCCCCACTGTCACCATGTAATTCTCCCCTTCTTCTAGATACACCAGCTTGCTTCACTGACTGAGCAAGAACTGATTACCCTGTTTCCCCGAAAATAAGACCTAGCGTGATTGTCAGTGATGGCTGCAATATAAGCCCTACCCCCCAAATAAGCCCTACCCTGTTTCCTAGAAAATAAGCCCTACCCTGAAAATAAGACCTACAAGGACTTTAACAAGGGCTTATTTGGGGGGTAGGGCTTATATTGCAGCAATCACGCTAGGTCTTATTTTCGGGGAAACAGGGTATGTCTGCACATGCATGCTGGGGTTTCAATAGCCTGGCACATGGATCCTTGGATGGACATGTGTAATACAGTGTAAAGTCCCAGCATCTTGAAAATATTGGGACTGTACACTGTACTACACATACACAGAAGTCAGTATACAGATTTTAAATCAAATTGCCAGCGGGTAAGTAAAAACATTTTTTTGCCCCAAAATACTTATAGATCCTCTTCCTTCAAAAGACCCTCCCTGCTGGAAATACTTAGTTTAAAAGGTTTACATCCACTTTAAATGGGACTTTTACTAGGCAGTTATCAAGAGGTTGAAGAAGGGATTGGTTAAATCTCCCAGGGAGGAAGGAAGCCACTTTAATGCTATTCAAAATTCAGCTTTTCAGGCAGAGATAGGTTCGGATTCTGGGAATCAGCCTGGCTCCCAGGAGATCAGCTGTTTGCATGCCGTCTTTTTTCAGAAGACATCTGTGCGCTCTCGAGATCAGTCTGGGAGCAATCAGATGCTTTATTTGCAACACTAGGCTGTCATTATTCCTGATGAGCTGTTTGTGGCTTCATCTGAAGGGCTCTATAGAGACCTCTTATTTCTGGCACTGCGGCTTCTGAAATAGGCTCCGCCGCGTCATGTATAGCTAAGACGTCAGAGGTACCGGGAGCCCCATTCATAGCCCGGGTGGTGAAAGTAAAGGGCTCCTAGCAGTGAAAGAGATATGAACAGTTCAGTCATTCATTTAACCATCTCAGAAAATAATGTCTTACAGTTGGAGGCCACGTTCTTCAGGAAATGTTATTTTAGGTGAATCTCATGATGTAGGTTACACTTTCTCTCTTTGTTTGTGTACATGGAAAAAGTGGGGCGCTCCGTGCCACAGCAAATGTTGGGTGTGATTTTCATTGTACTGAATACTGGCTCTGGCTTAAAGGGGCACAGAGTGCAGAGGGGTTCGGTAGTAAGTGACACAAAGGTTCAGGAATAATTTCAACAAAGTTCCCAGAAGCTCAACAGTAATTCCACAAACTGTCACCAGATTGTGGTTTTCTCATTCACAGTGAAATCCCTTCTTTCTGAGATTGGTAGTGGCAACCAAACGAGTCATCTTCCTCCAGATGGTGGGCGGGGCTAGCAGGACTGTGATTGGCTTTAACACAATTGCCAATGACAGTCCTTCTCCTCCTGAAAACAGGGACCCCCACCAGAACTGCACCCAATCTCTTTCCCATCACAAAAGCCGACAATCGCAGCTACAGCAAAGTTAGAGAACCAAACAATGTTTCCCATCTTTTACAATGTGTGGGGGCGCAGTGCCTCCCCCTCGGTGCAGTGTGAGGAATTCTGAAATTGGAATGTATTAGTGTCTCACTGACACTTCCTGTGCTGCTCTGCTGATGGGGAGGGAGTCGAGTGCTGGCAAAAGAGGCTTCGAGTTCCGGGGGTTGCCTACCCCTGTTATATGTGATCGAGGCAATGAGACCTTTCATTTACATCGGCTTGGGCTGGTTTCACACTGCTGCACTGTGGTTTGACCGCAGCATGGGTGTACTCGCGGGTTTTGTGTGGTTAAGCTGCAGCTTCTCATAGACTTTTTATTAGGTTGTGTTTATGGCGTGGTTTGGGCGTGTTTTCTGGAAGCGCACCAAAGATGAAGCACGCAGAACTTTTTGGTGCGCTTTTAGAAAACACACAAAGTTTGTGACCTAATAGAAAATTTATAGGAACCCATGGGTTAACCATACAAAAATCACGGGTACATCTGTGCCGTGGCCAAACTGCAGCACAGCAATGTGAAACCGCCCTTATATTTTCAAATGGAAGGACAGAACTATTCAGAGACATGGACAGAGTGACGTCACGTCATAATTCATATACTAACTAGACATGTGCACTGTCAGTAAAAAGTGTTTGTTTTCGTTTCATTTCTTTTTTGTTTTTTTCCGGCTCATTCGTTATGATCGGAAATTCGAAAATCTGAAATTCAAAAATTCAAACATCCGAAAATTTTAAAATCCAAAATAGTTGACTATTAAATTATTGGTATTGGAATGTCCTTTCAAATTTGTCTGTTAGTGAACGTAACGAAAAGGAATTTATCTGAAGTTATGAATTATCCCAAAAAACAAATGCCACATCTAAACGAATGGAACATAACAAATTAATAATAATAAATAATAATAAATAATAATAATAAAAAGGTTTTATTATTATTTTTTTACGTTCCATTCATTTAGATGCAGCATTTATTATTTCAGATAATTCGTAACTTTGGATAAATTCTTATTCGTAACGTTCACTAACAGCTAAATTTTAAAGGAAATTCCAATACCTATAAAATTTAATAGTTATTATTATTGGTTATTTTTTCGAATATTCAACTTTTTTTCGAAATTATTTTCATTCCTTTGAATTTTCAGATTTTAATTCTTATTTTCGAATTTCCAGGAAAAATTAAACGGGTTTCCGTTAATTTGAATATTTCCGAGTTAATAAATTTGTTGACTATCGTCTAAAAATGAATTCAGAACAAAACGAATTGCACAGGTCTAATGCCCCGTACACACGACTTCCACAACAACAAAATCCATGGATTTTTTTTCCGAAGGATGTTGGCTCAAACTTGTCTTGCATACGCACGGTCACACAAATCTTGTCGGAAATTCTGATCGCCAAGAACGCGGTGACATACAAGACGTACGACAAGCTGAGAAAATTGAAGTTCAATAGCCAGTGCGGCTCTTCTGCTTGATTCCGAGCATGCGTGGAACTTTGTGCGTCGGAATTGTGTACACACGATCGGAATTTACGACAACGGATTGTGTTGTCGGAAAATTTGAGATATAGATTTCAAATTTTGTTTGTCGGAAATTCCGACGGAAAATGTCCGATGGAGCCTACACACGGTCGGAATTTCCGACACAAAGCTCCCATTGAACATTTTCCCGCGGAAAATCCGACCGTGTGTCCAGTCACAGCCGGTCATATGTAAACAAGGAGATGACGGTAATCGGCGCTCCTCACCTCACACTGACAGAGTTTGTGGTGAGGAGAGCCGATCAGCGGCATCTCCACGCAGGGGGACATCTACACATGTAATCAGGGCACTGATATAGTGTCACCAATCAGTGCCCACCATTGCCCACCACTGTCCGCAAGTGACACCAATCAGTGCCCATTAGCGATGCCAGTCAGTGCTGGCTATCAGTGCCGCCTATCAGTGCTGCCCAATACTGCTGTTGCTCAATGGTCATCAGTACTGCCTATCCGTGCCACTTATCAGTGCCCACCAGTGCTGCCTATTAGTGACCACCAGTGCCACCTAACAGTGCCCATCAGTGCAGCATATTAGTGCCTCACCAGTGCCACCAAATCAGTGCTCATAAGTGCCACCTCATCAGTGAAGGAGAAAAATGACTTGGTTACAAAATTTACTGACAGAAACTAAGTAAAAACAATTCAAAAAAAATTTTTGGTCTTTTTTTTTTTTTGTAAAAAATAAAAAACCCAGCAGTGATTAAATACCACCAAAAGAAAGCTCTATTTGTGTGAAGAAAATGATAAAAAAATGTGTTTGTGTACAGAGTAGCACGACCGCGCAATTGTCATTCGAAGTGTGAGAGCGCTGAAAGCTGAAAAATGGCCTGGGCAGGAAAGGGGTGTAAGTGCCCTGTAGGCAAGTGGTTAAATATCAATTGTCTTAGTTTTTAATAGGAATAATCATTTTTGAGGGAGTCAGTAAAAAAAAAAAAGTGCTCCGTCAGTAAATGTGTCATGTTTTGTTAGTAAAAAATGCTGTGGGAGGTTGGCAACACTGCTCACCCCTCCTGCTCTGGAGAAATGTCTGCCTTAGCCCAGGTCTTTTTGGTGTTGAAGGCAATTTACAGGCATTTGGAAAAGCATATAAAGTGCATGAAACACTTTCAAATTGTCTGCAATCAGGCAGACCCTTGTGCTAGGTGTTAAAAAGGTAAATGTCTAAAAAAAATAAAAAAAAATAGAATTACCACCTTGGATAATGTACGGCCAACCTAGACACTAATTTTATATATATATATATATATATATATATATATATATATATATATATATATATATATATATATATATATATATATATATATAAAAAGGGGGGGGGGGGGAATCTGCGCTAAACCTTAATTATGTGCATAAAAAATTAAAAAAAAAATGAAAAAATGTGCAACAATGAATGGGGGAAGGGAGGTGCAGCATCAAACAAAAACCAGAATATCCAGCTTATAGAAAGGTGTACAAAAAGGAAAAATGCGCAACCAAAAATATACAAGTAAAAATGTAACAATAGCCTATTAACAGTGTAACTGTGATAAAACACTTAATGAAAAAAGGGGCTATAAAAAAACTCTTGTATTTTGTAGTCCAAAGACTACTGTGATAATGTCCAAAAGGATAAACAAAGATTACCAACAGTGTAACAACCTGTAAGTTTTTTAGGCGGATCTGAACGGTCCCTCCATACAGCTCTATGGAGTGACGGATGTCAGCAGTGACATGTCCGCTGACATCCGATCAGCCTCAATCCGATCCGCTCCACAAAATCCAGACGGATTGATGTCCTATTTTCCATCCGTCTGGCGGATCGGATTAAAACGGACAGGCGGTCCGTAATCATCCGACCCCCCCCCCCCATAGGGGAGAGCGGACTCTCTGACAGGTCCTTCCCTGAGTACAGAGAGGGACTTGTCATCCGCCGGCTCAGCGGGGATCAACGGAGCGATCCCCACTGAGTAGTGAAAATGGACAGCCCTGTGTGAAAGGGACCTTAGTGGAAATATTGTTTCCTATATAATATAGTCCACAAGCTGCTGTAATTGTTATATCCACAACTTCATGAGGCATCAGGGAAACATTAAATGATTAAAACGATCATGTTCTGTTCCTCAAATAATCAAAAGCAAACAGCGCCTCTTACCAGAGCAGGTGGATCTCAAATTATAGAGATCATACAGGCATACACAGGAGGGATGGGATCGCCCAGCAGATGAAAACAAACAGTGATGACAGAAATCTTCCTCCTTCTCCTGCTCCACGCTGTTGCAGTATTGATTTCCTGGGTCTTCCGAAAGGTAAAGTACTCCCAACAAGGGTATGTATCATAGGATAGAGGAGAGAGGCTTCATGGTGCAGTACTTTTAAAACATCTTTATTCAAAAAAGTCTCTCATCAGCACTGACATCCAACACGAGCGGCATGCAAACAATTCAAACACAGCTGTGGCTCAAGCCAGCTGATGCGTGATGAGGTCACGATCCAAAGCTCCACCCGACGCGTTTCCCCGTAGAAGGCCTCCTTTCCCAGTTGATGCCTTTTAATTTGAGATCCACCTGATCTGGTAAGCGGCGCTATTTGCTTTTGATTATTTGAGGAACAGAACATGATTGTTTTAATCGTTTAATGTTCCCCTGATGCCTCATGAAGTTCTGGATATAACAATTACAGCAGCTTGTGGACTATATTATATAGGAAACAATATTTCCACTAAGGCCCCTTTCACACGGGGCTCACTACTCAGCGGGTTTTTCACTACTCTGATGGGTTTACTTCCTCTTTGTTTCCCTGCAAAGGTAAAGCATAATGGGCTACTATGCATCGCATAGTAGCCTGTTATGTGTCACTTACCTGACACAGGAGCCTGCGATGTCACCGCTGTCCCCTCTGCTACGGAGCGTCCATCTTCTTTCCGGGTATCGTGGCTCCGACGCTGTGATTGGCCGGGGCCGCGATGACGGCACTCCCGTGCATGCACACGGGAGCCGCCACTAACGGTATATCACCGTCTGCAGCGGCATGCTCAGTGCGCCTGTCTTTTTGCAAATATCTCCTAAACCGTGTAGGTTTAGAAGATATTTCTTGGACCTACAGGTAAGCCTTAATCTAGGCTTACCTGTAGGTCAAAGTGGTCTGTAAGGGTTTACAACCACTTTAAGTGTTTTATCACAGTTACACTGTTAATAGCATATTGTCACATTTTTACTCATATTTTTGGTTGCGCATTTTTCCTTTTTGTACACAACCTAGACACTAGTCCAGTAGTGCATACCACCTTGGTTTCTTGGCCTGTCACTAGCTGGAATTCTCCCTACTAGAAATTGTTGATATTAGGGTACTACTACCACCAGGCACACCCTTTTACATATTATATGACATAATACATGCATGGCTAGATTCAATCTAATTATTCTGGCTTTTCATTCTTACATGTCTTTATTATCTAAATCAGTGGTCTCCAAACTGCAGCTGGGGGGCCAGATGTGGCCCTCTGCTTGTTCTTATCTGGCCCTTGAGGCACTATTTAATTTACTGATACCAACAATGGGGCACAATTCTTCCCAGTGACACCTACAATGGGGCACAATTCCTCCCAATGACACCTATGAGGCACAATTCCTCCCAATGACACCTATGATGCGACACAATTCCTCCCAATGACACTTATGATGAGGCACAATTCCTCCCAATGACACCTATGATGCGACACAATTCCTCCCAATGACACTTATGATGAGGCACAATTCCTCCCAATGACACCTATGATGAGGCACAATTCCGCCCAATGACACCAACAGTGGTGCACCATTACTCCCACTGAAACAAACGATGGGGCATTATGTTTTTTTCCACTGATGTTGGGACCTTTTCTATTCCCAATAGCCACAGTCTGGCCCCCCTAAAGTCTGAAAGACAGTAAACTAGCCCTTTGTTTAGAAAGTTTTGAGACCCTTGGTCTAAATAATTAATGGTGTAGGTTTCTATTTGACTGTGCTCATCTGAACTAGTTAGAAAAAAAAAAAAAAAAGAAGCACATTTAAGGGATTGTCCTTGGCCCACAACAGAGGTCAGCTTTAGGATCTTCTTAAAGCGGAGGTCCACCGAAAAAAAAAAAAAAAAATTATTAAAAAGCCAACAGCTACAAATACTGCAGCTGCTGACTTTTAATATATGGAAACTTACCTGTCCAGGGAGCCCCCGATGTCGGCAGCCGAAGCCGATCTGTCTCTCGGCTCTCGGGTGCTGCCGCCACCATCCTCGGTAAGGGAATCAGGAAGTGAAGCCGTGCGGCTTCACTTCCTGGTTCCCTAATGTGCATGCGCGAATCACGCTGCACATCCTCACTGGTCCCTGCTGTCTCCTGGGACCCGTGTGTCTCCCAGAAGACAGCGTGGGGAGGACAGAGTAGGCGCCGGAAGTGGCGTAGGTCACCGCGGTGATCCATCCCAGGGAGTGGGAGCAAATACCTGTATTAGACAGGTATCTGCTCCCTCCTGCCCCTGAAAAGGTGCCAAATGTGACACTGGAGGGAGGGAGGATTCCAAAGAGTGGAACTCCACTTTAATGCTATGGCCCACATTTTGAGAAATCAGATTTTGTATTTAAACACTTAAGGACCGAGCCTCTCTGAGATTTGGTGTTTACAAGTTAGAAATTTCTTTAGCAAAAAGAAACGGTTTTTAACACCCTAGAGGATAAAATGGCGGTCATTGCAATACTATCTGTCACACCGTATTTGCGCAGCGGTCTTACAAGCGCACTTTTCTGAGTTAAAAAAAATAAGAAAAAACAGTAAAGTTAGCCAAATTTGTTTTTATATTGTGAAAGATAATATTACACTGAGTAAATTGATACCCAACATGTCACGCTTCAAAATTGCGCTCGCGTGGAATGGCGACAAACTTTTACCCTTAAAAATCTCCATAGGCGACGTTTAAAACATTCTACAGGTTGCATGTTTTGAGTTACAGAGGAGGTCTAGGGCTAGAATTATTGCTCTCGCTCTACCGATCTCAGATTTACACTAAAATGCAATAAAAAAATTTTGATGTAAAAAAAAAAAAAAAGTCCTTTAACTGCTTCCCGACCAGCCGCCGCAGTTATACTGTGGCAGCTTGGCTCCCCTGTGCGAGTCATCGTAGCTATGCGTTGGCTCGTGATAGCAGGTGCGCGCCGTGCCCGCTGCACAGCCGGGGTGCCAATGCCCGTGGCCGACGGTCGCAATGACCACCGGCCACGAGCGATCGTGAGCCACGAGGGACAGAACAGGGAAGTGTGTGTGTAAACACACACTTCCCTGTTCTGAGAGGAGTGACAGATCGTGTTCCTATTAGCTAGGAACCAGATCCGTCACTTCCTCTAGTCAGTCCCTTCCCCCTTCAGTTAGAATCACCTCCCAGGGAACACAGTTAACCCCTTGATCGCCCCCTGGTGTTAACCCCTTCCCTGCCATTGACATTTTTACAGTAAAAAATGAATTTTTATTGCACTGATGTATAAATGGCAATGGTCCCAAAAATGTATCAAAATTGTCCAATGTGTCTGCCATAATGTTATGGGGGGGGATATCGCAGATCGCCGCCATTACTAGTAAAAAAAAAAATAAAATAAATGCTATAAATCTATCCCCTATTTTGTAGACACTATAACTTTTGCGCAAACCAATCAATATACGCTTATTGCGATTATTTTTTTCTTTACCAAAAATATAAAGAATACATGTCAGCCTAAACTGAGAAAAAAAATTAGCTTTTTTTAAAAAAAAAAATGGGGATGTTCATTATAGCAAAAAGTACAAAATAGTGTTCTTTTTTGTTTATAGCGCAAAAAAACCCCAAAAAACAAAAAAAAAAAAAAAAAAAAACAGAAGGGATCAAATACCACCAAAAGAAAGCTCTATTTGTGGGAAAAAAAGGATGTCAATTTTGTTTGGGTGCAACGTCGCACAATAGTAAGTTAAAGCGACGCAGTGCCGAATCGCAAAAAGTGCTCTGGTCAGGAAGGGGGTAAATTCTTCCGGAGCTGAAGTGGTTAAGAGCTATGGGCGGAAGTGACGTTTTGATATCGCTTCCGCCCTGCAGTGGTATGGAGACGGGTGGGGGCCATCTTCCCCTCACTCCTCTCCATGCCAAACCAGGGACAGGACACGATCGTCTCTGCCGCTACCGACGCCCTGTTAAGCGGCGGAGGGCACTGGAGAGCAGCGGGAGGGGGATGGCCCCTCTCCTGCCACCGATAAAAGTGATCTTGCGGCGAATGCTCCGCAGAGACCACTTTTATCTTGAAGCGGACTGCCCGCTAAAGAGGATACCGGGGTTATAGTAGCTAGCTGCTGCCATAACAACGATATTCCTCTTCAATTTAGCGACGTAAAACGGCGGTGGGCGGTCTGGAAGTGATTAATGTATTTCTCTTGGATCTAATTGGATATGTGTCCATTTGAGACGGAGAATGCTCACCCAAATGCCCAGCCCTTTGCCAACACACGGCACCTCAACCTTTGGAAAGAAAAAAAAAGGTCTCTGATGTCCATTCCAGGTTATTATTTTTTTTTTTTTAATTTAAAGACAGAAGAAATTAAAGACATAGCAATATAGAGGAGAGGGATGGGGAAATAGCTGTGCTGCTTCCAAAGCACCTCTGACATGCCAGGGTGTTTATCCAAGTCCAAGATGCCAATTCTTGTCTTGTGCCACAACGTGTCCGCTTTTCACAAATGAAGGCGAGTGGAGGATGTGAAGATGGCTTCCGCCCAACAGGATCCGTAAGCAGTACCCCTCCTGTACAATGACATTGAGAATAGACTTTCACTTAGTGCAGGCTAGATATAGTTTGGGAAATCACTTTATCATAGTTCAGGAGTGAAACAAACATATTGGTTGCAAACACATGTGGATTACCACAGCATCTTTACTTGATGTGGGGCATACAGGACAATTTATGTCCATGTCCATCATTGGGCACCTATAGACTCGGGAGAGCCATGTGTGTACATACTGGTGTGTGTAGTGTGCAACATCCATGACTGCTGTGCATGTTTGATATTTGTTGATGTTAGCAGACAATTACAAAGTTAAAAAAGATGTTCCTAATTTATGGAATTACAAACAGCTTTGCTTCCTTTGACAGGGAGCTGTGATTGGGTTCCAGGTATTACATGGGTACTGGTTAAGGCACACACACCTGTGACTCCAGACGGTCCTTCTGAACAGGTTTTCCAGGGTACAACTTTTACACAAAAAGCTCATTTGGTTATTCGGCTAAAGAAAAAAAAAAAAAAAAAAAACACATTACAAAACACCAAAAAAACCATAGCAGAAGTAATTTCATAATATCAGTGTTAAATTTTGGCAGCAAATTTCGATTTTGTTTAAGGCTCCATGCACACTGAAGCTCAAAAAAGCTTTTTCTGGACGCCAGATTGCTGGCAGAAAACTCTGGTTGAAAAACGTGCTTTTAACAGCGTTTTGTACTAGCGTTTATGAGCGTTTTTTAGCGTTTATGAGCGTTTTTAATAAAAATACACAGAGGACACTCCAAAAATCCCACAATGCATTGAAAAATAATAGAATGCAGAATGCTAATTAATGCGCGTTTATCGGCGTTTGGCTTTTTTTAGCGGTGAAAAACAGTACTTTGAACGTGAATTTCTGGCGTTCAGAAAAAAAGCCCATAAACTCCACTGCTCATTAAAGCTAAAAAACGTCCATGTGTGCATGGACACATAGGCTAACAGAGTGGAGTTTATGGGTTTTTAAAAAAAAAAAAAAACAAAAAAAAAAACAAAAAACGCCCAAATGCCAATAAACTGCAGTTTATCAGCTCCAGCGTGTACGGAGCCTTAGTCTTAGGACTAAAATGGCATTTTAGTTTTAGTCCCATTTTAGTCTTATTTAGTCAACTAAATCTCCAGTACATTTTAGTCGACTAAAACTAATTTTAGTCGTCTAAAATCGAATGGGTGCAATAAAATTGTATTGCATTAGTTAATATTTCTCTACAATTTCCAAACTTCATTATATACTGCTGGAGTGAAAAATCGAATATGCTATTGAGGCTATTGAGTCAAATTTAAATTTAATTTTAGTGTAATGCTGGCCATACACTATATGGGGGAAAAAAAAATTAAAAAAAAAAAAACAGCCGAAATTCGTCATTTAGACCGTTGGTTTGTTTTTCGGCCAGTTAATGGGCACAAAAATTGATAATCGTTTGGATGTTTTTGAGCTAAATAAAACGAAGGACAAGATTGGAAATGTTCTGCGTTTATCACGTTTCCCCTCTGCACTAGGAATATGTAAATAAACTAACCAAAAATGTATTTATGTCCACTGAACGATTTATCGGTAATTACATGATGGCACCATCGTTTGCGCTCACGGCCGAACAATCGTTTTTCGAAAATGGGCTCGGCCATTTTTTCGTATAGTGTATGGCCAGCATTAGTCTTTTGACTAAAATGCCATTTTAGTCGTATTTTAGTCATCTTGCCATTTATCTTGGAGTTGTGCTGCCCAGTGGCATCATGTTGACGACAGACTCCATGTAATTCCAAGAACAGATGTCAGATATTTCTTAGTGTCTGGGTCCATGTCATGGAGAGATTTCAATGTGTTTTTTTATTAAAATTTCACAACTAAGTATGATTACTTACATGTAAAGCATCCTCTGATTAGCTCAGCTCGAGTCGCCAATCCTGCCTCAGTACTCGCCCTTCTGGAGACTGCCCGCTGATGGACCTCAGGCTCCCTCTCCTCAGAAGGCTCCCAGGATTCATTTCTTAACAATCATATGTTGTGTAAAACACAGCAGGCAAGAATGATCCTGGCAGCCTTCTGAGGAGAGTCCAGGATTTCTCCCCCAGGCTTGGCCAGGCACATTAATCTGCTTTTCAGCAAGCCAAACGTGGTCTCCACAATGCTCCGGGTTTTTTTCTGTGTCTTATTGTACAGGAGCTCTGCCTGGCTTTGGGGGTACCTGACTGGAGCCATCAGCCACGCCAGCTGCGGGTAACCGGAATCCCCTGCCAAAAGAAAAATCTAAATGAGTAAATATCATGTTTGCAATGGACCTTCCCCACCACATCACCCACAAAAAGTGAACTTCAAGGGTTAGGTTCTTTCCATGAAGTTCAAAGCTTGCACTATACATGTACCCAAGGACAGACATCCCAACCTGCAAAAACTCATTCCAGGGGAGGTGGCGCTTCGCGCCAGCAACCCCTAACCCCCCTGCGGCAAAATATTTTTGAAATCACCTTTTTAATATTTTTCCACAGTGCTTCTGGGGAAGGGGGTGGATGGTATGTGGCAGTGGACGGTGTCAGTAGTTTTTTTTATTTTTAATAATTGATTTCTTTACAATTTAATTTTTTTAATTTCTTTTTTCACAATGCTTTTTTTTTTGGGGGGGGGGGGGGGGGGGGTTGGGGCAGTGGACAGTGTTGGTAGGGAGGGGGAGAGTGGTGGCAGTAGTTTTTTTTATTTTATTACACTTTTTAAATTTTTTTAGAATTTTTTGGGGGCTTTGGTGAGATGTCAGCATATACACTTGTTAATTTTTTTACTTCAAAAGCAATATCATGTATATATATATATATATTTTTTTTGTCCTATGCTGTAAGGTGGTGTTTTTCTTAGGAAAACAGAGACTCAACACAAGAAGAACAATTGTTCTCTAGCTTTTGAGAATTCTCCCATTAAAGTCAATGCAATTTGGTCCACCACAAAATGGCCGCCAGCAGGAACCCTAATTACAAGGACAGATTGTTTAGTGTTGATGGGGATGCTAGGAGCGGAAGCTGTTTGCAGAGTTGTCTGCGGGGACAGAGTCGGTCTTCACAGCTGTTCCCCGCGCCAATCATTCCCTGGAGATCGTGAGGCACTTGCGGGTGTGTGGGAGCCGCGGCAGAAATGCGGGAGTCTCCCGCACCTCGCGGGAGACTTGCGATGTCTGCAAGTGTGCTCTGTTAAAAAGGTTTGTCAAAGTCAGACAAGATTTGTTATGCTAGGTGGACCTTAAACCTGGAAGCTAATTGGTTTATATGCAGAAGTGAGACTTATTTTGCAATCTCCAGCTTTTCCTAAAGCTGGGGAGTGCAAAACCAGGCTTCTGCCTAGAAACTAGGGGTGCAACGGATCAAAAAAACTCATGGTTCGGATCATTCCTCGGAACAGGAGTCACGGTTCGGATCATTTTCGGATCAAAAAAAAAAATCTTCCCCACTGTAATATCCACAATCTGCCCCACTGTAATAATATATTAGCAGGGTATGGCAGAGTATTGGCAGGGTATTGCAGAGTATTAGCAGAGTACGGCAGGGTATTGGCACTGCTGCCATCCGATCTCTCCCCTCCACTGTACAGATCAGTTCACAGAGGGGAGAGAGGAACCGGCGTCATGACATGTCATTTGTCATCAGTCATTTGACGAAGCAATCACGTGGTAAACGGCTGCCGGGTGTACCAAGATGGCCGCCGCTCTGGAGCTAGGCAGAAGCCGCGGGCTTTCCTAAGGCCGAGGCAGCGGCGCGTATGTGTGCCGATCTGAACAGGTTGAACCGTTCGGATCACGGATCGGTGACGATCCATTGCACCCCTGCTAGAAACCAATCCGCTTTGGAGGTTTTATTGCCAACACTTATTTGAACAAGCTGAGGCGAGAAGCTGATTGGCTACCATGCATAGCTGCAGCAGATTCTGAGTGCACCAGTTTTAGCTACCGTATATACTCGAGTAGAAGCCGAGTTTTTCAGCACATTTTTTGTGCTGAAAATGCCCCCCTCCGCTTATACTCGATTCAAGCACTTTTCTGCAGCAGAGAATGACATTATTCCGAACTGACTTTGTGGCCCCGTGTCTCGGGGCCACTTGGTGCTAGGAACCCCAAATTTGGTGTACTAACCCAGTGGAACTAGCACTACAACATATCCAAAGCTGGGGAAAATGTCAAGCACTTTTCTGCAGCAACGAATGACATTTTCCGAACCGAAGTTGGGGCCACTTGGTGCTAGGAACCCTAGCTTTGGATATGTTGTAGTACTAGTTCCACTGGGTTTGCACACCAAATTTGGGGTTCCTAGCCCCAAGTGGCCCCAACTTCGGTTCGGAAAATGTCATTCGTTGCTGCAGAAAAGTTTTCCGAACCGACTTTGGGGCCCTGTATCTCGGGAACCCCAGCTTTGGATATGTTGTGGTACCAGTTCCACTGGGTTTGCACACCAAAATTTGAGGTTCCTAGCACCAAGTGGCCCTGAGATACGGGGCCCCAAAGTCGGTCAACTGTGTCCATCTGCAGCAATGTCATTTCGGGACCCTTTGGGCCCAGAGACCCCAAATTTTGTCTGTAGCTAGGAGGCATCTAGGAACCCTTAACTACCGAGTTTGAAGTTCGGGGGACCTATGGCTGCAAATGAACACAGTGAGGCTGCAAATGGGTATTGTTGACCCTCTTTTCCACTTACAGTAGCTGCGCATTTCTCACCCTAGGTTTATACTCGAGTCAGTAAGTTTTCCCGTTTTTTTGTGGTAAAATTAGGTGCCTTGGCTTATATAAATATTATATATTTTAACCCCCGCTAGTGGGCGAAAAAGGGTTAAAACCACCCGCAAAACGCCGCTGTAGCAGCGCTGTGCCGGTGGTATAGCCGCGCTGCCCCTTTGATTTCAATGGGCAGGAGCGGTGAAGGAGCGGTGTATACACCGCTCCAAAGATGCTGCTAACAGGACTTTTTTCAACGTCATGCCAGCGCACCGCTCCAGTGTGAAAAGGGCCTAAGCCATTCATGTCAACCTAGCAGAACTAAATGATGTACAATACACCTTGTTCTTTGGTTTGCCTTGTTGTACAGGTGCTCCGCCTGGCTTTGGGGGTACCTGTAATTGAAACTAAACCTGGAATAGACAGATAGGGGTTTATTTACTAAAGCTGGGCCAGGGTTACTTCCAATGACATGTTGTTATGTGATCTGTTCTCCAAATAACAAGCACAGCTCATTTAAATTTAGGCAAACAAATATGTCAACATTATACGTTACCAAGGAGCCATCCTGAGGGCATTTGGCTGCTCTCAAACTTCTCATATAGTGCCGTCTGGTGGAGAATAAATGCATCAGGACATGACCCTGGAAAACCCGTCCATGCACTCATGATACACTGTCTGGCATCACACACACATTGAGAGAGTGGTCCTGCTTACGGTTCCTATAGTCCACTTCACATCTGGGGGGGGGGGGGGGGGGGCTGATTTCAACATGAGTACATTCAATGGCCCCCCAGGATCTGTGGAAATTGTGCACGCTGGAAGAAAGCCACCTTCACATTGGTCTACTCATCTTCAGTTTATGGTCAGTGGATAAATTATGGCACAAGTTCAAGAATGGCATTAATGACCTGCATAAACACCTCGGACACAGTGGGTTGGCTTATTCCCAATATAAGGGCAGAGGTGGTTTGGAAACTGCCACAGCCCAAAATATAAAGTGTGGTCAGCAACTTGACCATCCCAGGCACTGCATGGCTTTGGGATGTAGCTGGCTCCAGTTTATCCTCTAGGAGCCCATAGAGGTAGAGAATTGCTCCTCTGGTCAACCGGAATCTGGTCCAGACATCTGAGTCCCGCATGTCTCCCAAAAAGGCCTGTGGCATAAAGAGCCGTGGTTGGTGAAGGCGGGGTGGAAGAGCCACAGCATGGTCTTCTGCTTCATCTTCCTGCAGTAGCTCATCCGCTATTGCTCTGGAAACCAAAGAAATTCCCAATAGAACCACATTAGTATAATTTAATCAATCCAGAGTCCACAATTGGCTATTTTTGGTCCTCTTGCTCCTGTGCCATAATATCTGCAAACAGAAAGGATGAGCAAATGGCCATAAGTCCATTCCCACATTTATGCGCGCCACATTCACCCGCCACGCCCTACTATTGTATAAATAAATAGAGCAATGGCTGCTGCTCATTCTCTCTTTTGGATGCAGAGTGTGACACAGAATTGAGGTCTATACACCAACACATCACCACCTTCCTTATAAAAAAGGTAAGTCACATATTTAACTCTAACCTGCTACAAATAACTCTTTAATTAGGATGTGCTGCCAAAGAACATTTTCCCTAAAGGGTTTGTGGTGCTCCAAATTTGTAACCGTTTGTTACCCACCCCTCACTCCTGTGCTGTGTTTGTAATTAGCATAAATCAGACTTGGTGAGCATTAAACGCCGCCCCCCCCCCCAAAAAAAAGTGCGTCTGAGCCTGGTAGGCAGTCACATTTTACACTAATCTGCTTCTTTATACAAACTTGGCCCCTCAAACCTGGCTTCTGTTTCTTTGGCAGGCTGAGCTCGGGACGTTGTTTAACCTTTCCGGAACAATTTAACTTGACAGCTAGAAACCGACATCTAAATACGTCCATTTAGCCGCGTTAAAAAAAAAATAATTATTTTTTGTTAAAATGAAAAAGTCTGTAAACGAAACACTACTAGTTGCGAGTTACAGCGTTTAGCAGCGTTTACAGGCATTTGGCGTTTCAAATACTTTTGAACATCTGTCCTGAACGCATTTTTTTTTTTTTTTTTTTTTTTTTTTTTTTGCGCTCCAAAAAATGCTTCTAAATTCAACTGCCTAGAAACTACTATAAACGACCCTGTGTACATGTACTGATAAGATAACAGAGGAGAGTTCAGGGGCAGCTGAAAAAAATGGCCAACTGCTCCTAAACGTCCGTTTACCAACAGCAGTGTACATGAGGCCTTAGGCAATAATGCAAACGGTAACTATCCCCTTGCTGTGAAATATCTAACCCTCCCAAACATGCCTGTTCTGGCCTAGACAATATAAGTTAGGTTGATTTATTTTCAAACTTACCTTGTCTGTGTGAAATGTGCCTCATTGCAGACTCCCAAATAATATGCCAGTGTGAGCAGACCCAGTGTAGTTTCTAAACAAGCCTCTGACATTGAGCAGCATGCTTTCATTAAATTAATGGCTGCAGGTGTTAGATTTTCACCTCCCACAATTCTTTTTGTGTTTGCCTGTGAATTTACATAGTTCTCAGGCCAGGACAGTGGTTAAGTGAGTGTGTATACCTAAAAGCACACGTTAGGTTCTCTGCATATTAGCCGTGTGGCTTTGGGTTGTACAGGAACACTTTTTCCCTTTGCAAATCTCCAGACAAGAATTAAGGCTCATGTCTAAAGGTCCCCTAGTATTTTTGAGTATGAATGTGAGTTAGACAGACACGTTTGTTCTTTCCTTGAGGGCAGCTCAGGGACAATTCTTTACAGCTTTTTTTGGTCCACCTTGGAAGATTCTTTGCAACAGGGTGGTTTTAGGGGGACCAGCAGCACATGCATTGTAATGTGCTGCTGGGTAAGCGTTTCATGCAGCAAAAACGTTCCTGCATCATTTTCAAGGGCATGTTGCTTATCAAACCTGCAGTTTCATGTTGCTGGCAGCAGCTGAGGGGGAAGGTTCCTTGGAGTTTAGGAACTTGCTTACAATATGGGGTAGCCAGCAGTGGAGGTGCGTCCATAAGGGCGCCACCCCCTCTCTCCAGCCACCCCTCTATCACCAATAGATTCATGCATTGCATAAATCCATGGCTGCCGCTGTCATCCCCTATTCAGGCGCCCGGCCCCTTTTCGGGCGTCTGAATTACAGCAGCGGGTGATGTGTTTGAAGCACCTGAAGCTCTAATATGCGTCAAAAAAGGTGACTCAGCTGTGTTAGAAAAGCGAATGAATTTTCGCTTTCCTAACGCTAAACCGCCTCCCCGCCAATCAGGTGCTCGGATCTGTTACCCGTCACCTGATTGGCTGAAATGACAGGCGCTGTGATTTGATACCTATCAGGCGTCCAATCATAGCAGAGGCCGGGAGAAGACATCGAAGAGCTGTCCCACCGCCACTGAGACAGGGTAAGTACAGACGGCGGGTGGGCACAGTGGCAGCATTTGATATGGCAGAGTGGCTGCGTTTGATGGGGCACAGTGGGAGCATTTGATGGGTCACAGTGAGGCTGCGCTCGATGGGGCACAGTGGCTGTGTTTGATGGTACAGTGAGGCTGCAATTGATGGGGTTTTTTTTTCCAGAATTTTTAAGTTGGTTTGCGCCCCCCCAAAAAATTTTGGAGCACCAGCTGCCACTGTTGGGCACAGTGGCTGCGTTTGATGGGCACAGTGAGACTGCAATTGATGGTTTTTTTTTTTTAGTTTGTTTAAGCCCCCCCAAAAGTTTTGAGCACCAGCCGCCTCTGGTAGCCAGCCTTATCACCTGCTCCCTCTATTACACCTTCCCCAATTATTCCCTGCAACAATTCTGCCTTGGTGTTCATTAGAATTTTGCCTTGATCTGTTTGCATAGCCTCTTCAAATAATGGCTTCTCTGACATCCCTTTAGCTGTGCTCATTTAACCACTTGAGGTCCGGGCCATAGCCGAATGACGGCTACAGCGCGGACCTCATTCTCTGGGAGACCGTCATGGGACGTCGTCCCCTTTCCTCGTTCCCCGTGCGCGCATCGGGGAAATTCTGTGCTGGCCGTGTCCCTTGGACACAGCCAGTCACAGATCGCGGTAAACAGCCAATCACAGCGGCCGTTTACAGCGCGATCGCCGGTGCCAATGAGAGATGACCTCAAATGTAAATATATGAGATCATCTCTCATTGCCGGCTCTCTCTCCTCACACAGAGACCGCGTGTGAGGAGAGAGAGAGGATCTGACAGCGATCTGTGCTTCAGTGAGTGAAACAACATATTTTACAGTAATAAAAGTGCCCAAACTGTGCTCAAACAGTGCCCAGTGTCCCACCAGTACAGTGGGTTCTGTGCCAATCAGTGCCCACCTGTGCCCATCTGTGCCATTGGTGATCAGTGTCCGGACATCTGTGCACATCTGCAATCAGTGCCCACCTGAGCCACCTCATCGGTGCCGCCTCATCAGTGCCCATCTGTGCCGCCTCATCAGTGCCCATCTGTGCCGCCTCATCAGTGCCCATCTGTGCCGCCTCATCAGTGCCAATCTGTGCACATCTGTGCCACCTCATCAGTGCAATCAATCAGTGCCCATCTGTGCCACCTCAGTGCCCATCTGTGCCACCTCAGTGCCCATCTGTGCCACCTCAGTGCCCATCTGTGCCACCTCAGTGCCTATCTGTGCCATCTCATCAGTGCCACCCCATCAGTCCCCATCTGTGCCATAAATCAGTGCCCATCTGTGCCATAAATCAGTGCGCATCTGTGCCGCCTCATCAGTGCGCATCTGTGCCGCCTCATCAGTGCCCATCTGTGCCGCCTCATCAGTGCCCATCTGTGCCGCCTCATCAGTGCCCATCTGCACCACCTCATCAGTGCACATCTGTGCAGCCTCATCAGTGCCGCCTCATCAGTGCACATCTGTTCCGCCTCATCAGTGCACATCTGTTCCGCCTCATCAGTGCCTCTCTGTGCCGCCTCATCAGTGCACATCTGTTCCGCCTCATCAGTGCCTCTCTGTTCCGCCTCATCAGTGCCTCTCTGTTCCGCCTCATCAGTGCCTCTCTGTTCCGCCTCATCAGTGCCTCTCTGTTCCGCCTCATCAGTGCCTCTCTGTGCCACCTCATTAGTGCCTCTCTGTGCCACCTCATTAGTGCCTCTCTGTGCCACCTCATTAGTGCCTCTCTGTGCCACCTCATTAGTGCCTCTCTGTGCCACCTCATTAGTGCCTCTCTGTGCCACCTCATTAGTGCCTCTCTGTGCCACCTCATTAGTGCCTCTCTGTGCCACCTCATTAGTGCCTCTCTGTGCCACCTCATTAGTGCCTCTCTGTGCCACCTCATTAGTGCCTCTCTGTGCCACCTCATTAGTGCCTCTCTGTGCCACCTCATTAGTGCCTCTCTGTGCCACCTCATTAGTGCCTCTCTGTGCCACCTCATTAGTGCCTCTCTGTGCCACCTCATTAGTGCCTCTCTGTGCCACCTCATCAGTGCCCCTCTGTGCCACCTCATCAGTGCCGCCTCATCAGTGCCCATCAGTGCCGGCTTAGCACACACCTGTGTAGTCGCATCATCACCAGCAAGCATGTCCAAAAGAGGCTTTTCCGCCGAGGAGGCATACCAGATTCTTTACCAGGCCGACGAGAGCAACGGGGAGCTCTCTTGTTCAGATTCCATTTCCAACTCCGATTCTGAGTCTGACATCAATTATGAGCCAGTCCTCAGTAGTGGAACACTGAGTGACTCAGAGGAGGAAGATATTCGGCCCGCCAAACAAAGGCGTTCTAGTCAGGAGGCAGTGGCATCCACCAGCACCGCAGTGGCATCCACCAGCACCGCAGTGGCATCCACCAGCACCGCAGTGGCATCCACCAGCACCGCAGTACCTCGGCAAGAAAGGCCAAGGACCCATGCCAGCCTTCCCTATGCCCTTCAAAACCCCTTGTGGCTTTCTCCTAATTCAGGAGAAGCCAACATTCCCCCTTTCACTGCCCAGCCAGGAGTCCAGGTGGACACGGAAAATTTTTCCCCAATCAATTTTTTTGATTTAATTTTTACAGAGGACATGTTATCAACAATTGTGGCCCAGTGCAACCTTTATGCACAGCAATTTATTTTAAATAATCCAATGTCCTATTATGCCCGTCCCTACGAGTGGAGAGACCTAACGGTGGAGGAGTTGAAGGTTTTTTAGGCCTCACATTTTGTATGGGACTCGCCAAAAAAAAACACCTTGAATTCCTATTGGTCAACCCACCCCATCCACCACATGCCAACCTTCTCCAAGGTAATGCCCAGAACCAGATACCAAATGATAATGAGGTTCCTTCATTTCAATGATAACACCCAGTGCCCTCCCTGAAATGACCCAAATTATGACAGGCTTTTCAAAATTTGGCCAATATTAAATTATTTTTCTGAAGTATTCCCCAGCTGTTTACCCCGGACCAAAACATATGTGTGGATGAGTCCCTTGTTAAATTTAGTGGCAGGCTTAAAATTAAGCAATTTATCACCAGCAAAAGGGCCTGCTATGGGGTGAAGGTATACAAATTATGTGACCGAGTCACAGGGTACATGTATGCCTTCAAAGTGTATGAAGTGAAGTACACCCAGCTGCAACCCCCTAATTGCCCAGACTACTTGGGATCAAGTGGGAAAATTGTTTGGGACCTGTTATACCCCCTACTGGAGAAAGGCTACCACCTGTATATAGACAACTTCTACACTTCTCTGCCCCTGTTCCACAACCTTCACCGGAAGAAGACGCCTGCATGTGGAACCATAAAAAGGAACTGGAAGGGCTTTCCTCAAAGTCTTACCAATAAGAGGTTGAGGAAAGGAGAGACGGCAAGTCTGCGGAACAAGGAGATTTTGGCAGTGAAGTGGAGGGACAGAATAGATGTCTATATGTTGTCTTCGATCCACAATGATACCTTTGTAGAAATCCCTAGAAGAAATGGCCCCATCCAAAAACCAAAATGCGTTTATGAATATAATTTGTTCATGGGGGGGAGTTGACTTCAATGACCAAATGTTGGAACCATACCTTGCCACAAGACAGACATACCATTGGTATAAGAAAGTCGCAATTTATTTTTTTCAATTGGCCATATACAACTCATATGTAATTTACCGCAACTCCACCCAAAACCCCAAACGCTTCCTTGGCTACCAGGAAGAAATTTACACTGCCCTTATATTCCTGAACGGCCCCCCAGAAAACATCCGATCAGATGTTCTTAGTCGAATCTCCGAACGCCACTTTCCAGATAGACTCCCTCCCAGACCAACAGGCCAACAACGTCAAAAAAAATGTAAGGTGTGTACCAGAGCAGGAGTCAGAAGAGACACATCTTATTACTGTGCCCAAAGTTCTTCCGAACCAGGCCTCTGCATAGGTGAATGTTTTCGCCGTTACCATACTTCAATAAATTACTAGTGAAGTATGGTAAACGTAATCCTCAGTTCCTGCCTTCACACACCTTCACACCCCTTATGCCACTGCCTGCTCTGTAACTGACCCTGGCTTGTTAGTCGACCACGCTTCAGCCTTCTGATTCTGTACATACCGCTGCCTGATCTGGAACTGACCCATGACTGTTATTCAACCATGCTTCTGCCTAACGATTCTGAACATAACGCTGCCTGCTCTGGAACTGACCTTGGACTGTTATTCAACCATGCTTCTGCCTAACGATTCTGTACATACCTCTTCCTGATCTGGAACTGACCTTGGACTGTTTGACCATGATATTTGCCTGCCTCTTGGACTGATCTTGTACCCTGCAACTGGACTAGTGGGATGCAACACAGGGGTCTCACATATGTGAGGGGCTCCAGAATTGTTTTTCTGGATGAAGAAAACAATTTTTTTGTTTTCTCATTCCTAGATTAGGGTCTGGAGACTCGGAGCCTTCAAAGAGATTTGGGTGGGAGAAGCCTCTACCCCTGTCCCCATTCTTTCCTGAATGAGGCCCTACTTCTGCCTGCCGCCTGTAGGATTAACTGCCATTTTGTCCCTGCCTGTTGCACTGACCACACCACATGTTCCTGCCTACTACCAGGACCAATATTTATGGCACTTCCGACAATATCTCTGCCTGCACTAACCCTGGACTGTATATGGACAGTATCCCTGCCTGCTGCCTGGACAATTGTGTTTGCAGTTGCTGATCAAGTCCCTGCCTGCTGCCTGGACCAGTGCTATCCTCCTGTGTACAACTGCGCTACTACAACCACAGGTAATCTTTTGTTTACACTTTGCTCAGCATAATGTAATTTGGGGTGTAATTCTTGGTATGTGCATGCTATGTGTCCCTGGAACACCTGACAGTGTTCCCTGCATGTTGGATCTCTGTATGTGGTCAGGCTGTGTAGAAGTCTGACACATGTGGTATCGCCATACTCAGGAGTAGCAGAATGTATTTTGGGGTGTAATTTTTGCTATCTAAATGCTATGTGTTGGAGATATCTTATAAACTGACAACTTTGTGTAAAAAAAAAAAAAAAAAAAAAAAAAAAAAAAAAGGCGTTTTCATTTTTTTCCACATTTTCCAAAAACTTCTGGAAAAAAAATGCACCGTTCAAAAGTCTCATTATGCCTCATAGATTATACGTTGGGGTGTTAGCTTTCCAAAATGGGGTAATTTTGTGGGTGTTTCCATTGTCCTGGTGCTCCAGGGCCTTCAAAAATGTAATAGGTGGTTGAGAAATGAGGTGTAATTTTTGCTCCTAGAACACCTGATGGTGCTCCCCTGAGGCTGGGTTCACACTGGTCCGACAAACGCTCCGACATTGGGAGCTCATGTCGCATGACGTGTGAAATTCAATGTTTCCCTATGGGAGCCGTCCTAACTGGTCAGACACAAGTCGTTCCGACTTTAGACATGCTCCCTGTACTACTTTGATCCGACTTTGATCCTACTTCAGCCTATTGACTATCATTGAAGTCGGATCAAAGTCGGATCGCCGTCTTGCATGATCCGACTTCGGCATGCGACTTGTGCTCAGATGATCTTGAGGGGGAACTCCGCGCCAAATTTTAAATAAAAAACCGGCATGGGTTCCCCCCCAAGGGGAATACCAGGCCCTTAGGTCTGGTATGGACCTTGAGGGGAACCCCCTACGCCGAAAAAACGGCGTGGGGGTCCCCCCAATCCATACCAGACCCTTATCCGAGCACGCAGCCCGGCCGGACAGGAATGGGGGTGGGGACGAGCGAGCGCCCCCCCCCTCCTGAACCGTACCAGGCCGCATGCCCTCAACATGGGGGGGTTGGTGCCTTGGGGGAGAGGGGGGCGCGCTGAGGCCCCCCCACCCCAAAACACCTTGTCCCCATGTTGATGAGGACAAGGGCCTCTTCCCGACAACCCTGGCCGTTGGTTGTCGGGGTCTGCGGGTGGGGGGGCTTATCGGAATCCGGGAGCCCCCTTTAATAAGGGGGCCCCCAGATCCAGGCCCCCCACCCTATGTGAATGAGTATGGGGTACATCGTACCCCTACCCATTCACCTAGGAAAAAAGTGTCAATTAAAAAAAAAACACTACACAGATTTTTAAAGAAATTTATTAGACAGCTCCGGGGGTCTTCTTCCGACTTCGGGGGTCTCTCCAGTTCTTCTCCGGGTCTTCTGCCGGGCTCCTCTGCTATCTTCTGCTCTTTTGCCGCTCTTTTGCTATAGCAGAGGAGCCCGGTCTGCTGCCTTCTTCTCTTCGGGGGTCTCTCCGGTTCTTCTCCGCGCTCTCCGGATCTTCTGCCGGGCTCCTCCGCTATTTTCTGCTCTTTTGCCGCTCTTTTGCTAAAGCGGAGGAGCCCGGTCTTCAATCTTCTGCCTTCTGCCCTCTTCTCCTGATGTTGACACGACGCTCTCTGGGGCTGGAATGCACTCTGGTCGCTCCGTTCTGACTTATATAGGCGGTGACCCTGCCCCCTTATGCCGTCACAGTCCCTGGGCATGCTGGGACCGTGGCGGTTTAGGGGGCGTGGTCATCACCCGATGACCACGCCCCCTTATGCCGTCACAGTCCCAGCATGCCCAGGGACTGTGACGGCATAAGGGGGCGGGGTCACCGCCTATATAAGTCAGAGCAGAGCGCACAGAGAGCATTCTAGCCGGAGAGAGCATCGTGTCAACATCGGAAGAAGAGAAGCGGCGAGACAGCGGCGACAAGACAGCGGCAGCAGACCGGGCCCCTCGCTGGCAATAGAGCTGGAAGAAGATAGCGGCGGGGCCCGGGAGAAGAGGCGGAACACCGGGAGAAGTCCGAAGAAGACACCCTCTCCCCCCCGAAGTCGGAAGAAGATACCGGAGCTGCCCAATAAATTAATCTTGAAACCTGTGTACTGTGTTTTTTTTTTTATTGACACTTTTCCCTAGGTGAATGGGTAGGGGTACCATGTACCCCATACTCATTCACATAGGGTGGGGGGGCCGGGATCTGGGGGCCCCCTTATTAAAGGGGGCTCCCGGATTCCGATAAGCCCTCCGCCCGCAGACCCCGACAACCAACGGCCAGGGTTGTCGGGAAGAGGCCCTTGTCCTCATCAACATGGGGACAAAGTGCTTTGGGGTGGGGGGCCCGCAGCGCGCCCCTCTCCCCCAAGGCACCAAACCCCCCATGTTGAGGGCATGCGGCCTGGTACGGTTCAGGAGGGAGGGGCGCTCGCTCGTCCCCATTCCTGTCCGGCCGGGCTGTGTGCTCGGATAAGGGTCTGGTATGGATTGGGGGGACCCCCACGCCGTTTTTTCGGCGTAGGGGGTTCCCCTTAAGGTCCAGACCCAAGGGCCTGGTATGCTCTTGGAGGGGGAACCCATGCCGGTTTTTTATTTAAAATTTGGCGCAGAGTTCCCCCTAAAGATTCATACCAAACACAGTGCCGGGCATTGGCGGGGATCCAAGTCGGATCCCCGTTCATTGAAAGTCGGACACATGCCAGCTTCATGTCGCAGGGCAAAGTCGGATCCAAAGTAGGACGGCTGTCGTGTCGCACCAGTGTGAACCCAGCCTGAATGTTGGGCCTCTGTATGTGGCCAGGCAGTGAAAAAGTCCCACACATGTGGTATTGTAATACTCAGGAGGAGTAGCAGAATGTATTTTGGCGTGTCATTTTTACTATCTAAATGCTATGTGTTGGAAATATCTTATAAACTTACAACTTTGTGTAAAAAAAAAAAAAAAAAAAAAAAAAAAATGCATTTTCATTTTTTTCCACATTTTTCCAAAAACTTCTGGAAAAAAATGAACCGTTCAAAAGACTCATTATGCCTCAAATTTAAGCATCCCCATGGGTCCCCTCTGCTCTAAAACTTTCTGGAGACATGGCATCCCCTGCACCCCCCCCCCCCCCCCCCATAATATGTGCTAGCTACTTCTGTCTGCCCCAGGCTGAACTCACATGTGTTGCATGTGGGCTGCAAATTTAATCACCATGCTGTCAAGTGAGCTGTAGACTTTTTGGTCAGAAATATCTTCAAACAAGCACACCATTATACACAGCCTTCCCCCAGATGTGGAAGCAGTGGAGTGTATATAGGAAAAGTTGTCCATGAAGTTTGTTTGAAGTCAGGTGGGCACCCCATAATTTCCCAATCCCTATCCAAGTTCTAATCCCTCAATAAACAAAAAAAACCCCAAAGTACTGGATTGCGCCGTAGACAGCGGTGCCTGTCTTTTTGCAAATATCTCCTAAACCATGTAGGTTTAGGAGATATTTCTTGGACCTACAGGTAAGCCTTAATCTAGGCTTACCTGTAGGTCAAAGTGGTCTGTAAGGGTTTACAACCACTTTAATGCAGTGAGGGAGGAGAGAGTGTGCTTCTTTTCCAGTGCGTTCCAGTTGCTCCTAGTGACCACATGTTCCAGCTAACTGCTAAAGCTGCAGAGAGCTGGCTCAAGAGGAAGGACCTTTTCACCAGCCACAGAGGAACCCCTGAAGACTAGAATCAGTCAATGGTGAGAGGTCTCCAGCCACCATCTTGTTTAGTGAGTACTCCCACGTAAGGGCCCCATCGCCGGCAGACATACATAGTCCCCCTGGCCAGTGGTTAGGCAGGACAACTTTGCATTAGGCAGTAGATAGGCTGTATTGCCTTTGAAAAATGCCATTTTGTATTGCTTTACTGTAGTGGATTGTCATTATTCTGCAATTACAAGCCAGTATCGCTCACTAGCACCTGCCTAGTGCACGTTGTTTACCAGTTGCTTCCCAGGCAGATGTGGTGAACGAAACCGTGACACCCTTATTTAACCCATTCCTTTCTAGGACTTTGCCATTAAATAAAGCCCATTTAAAACTTTGAGGTGTGAGTTTTTTCGGGTCGAGGAAAGGGGCGAGTCATCACAGGTGCAGGGCAGAAGGGAACTAATAACAAAAAAAATACCAGCGGCTCCTGTGGGGGTGGCGCTACACTACAAAACACCTTCTCCCTATGTTGTGGTGATTATGGAGGGGAAAGGTGTTCTGTATCCTGTCATAGGGTGACAATGTTACTACTCTTTGGCTACAGTACAGTGAGTGCTGTAACCATAGGGCATAAAGCATAGCTCCCAACTGTCCCTGATTTTGAGGGACTGTCCCTGATTTGGAACAATGTCCCTCTGTCCATTTTTCCTCCTCATTTGTCCCTCATTTTGGTCTGATTTATATAGTTGTATATAAAATGCATTTTTCTCAAGTCTTCTTCCAGGACGGCACCCTGAGAGATGACTGGTCCACCTGACCACCTGACACAATCAATCAAAGAGGTTAAAAGCCCCCGCCCCTCCCCATGCTCCTCAGTTTTTGATTGTGTTTCCCCACAGCGAAACCATTTGTTATTTTATCTATAGACCCGAGCCTGGGGCTGGTGGTCTTCCCCTGGAAGCTGGACCAAATGCCTGGGAGGCCTCTGGGTCCAGCAGGATATTTTATCCTTCCTAGCTGGGGTTCCCCCTATCTTTTCCTCAGGGGGGGGAGCAACGCAAACTGAAGAACCCCCCTGAGAGCTGAAGGCCCCTGGGTACAGTGGTGTACCCAAAACTTCAGGGGCCTATCTTCCTGCCTCCTCTCCTTACCTGTGCGGTGGCCGTGCAGAAAAGGAGCCTGGTTTCTCCTCCCTTCAGGGCTGGTGAGTCTGTTTTTATCTTGCTGGGCAGAAGTGCTGGTCAGGATGGGTCTTTGATCAGCAGGGGGATGGGAGAGGTGAGCTGACTTGATGTCCCACGGCGTCAGCCCCCCCCCCCCCACGCTCGCGTGGTTTTCTCTCCCCTTTGCTGGCAGCATGTAAGCTGAGGGAGTGTGCCTGCACTGCTCAGCGTCCTGTGGGTGTTCGGCGCCATTTTGTGGAAGATAGGGGAGGAGTGATGTGTACATCACTTCCTCCACTGCACAGGAAGTGAGCTCAGCGCGGCCCGCGTCATTTCCGGTCTACGGCAAAATGGCGGCGTCAGCGTGGTGGAGGGGTAAAAGCACAGCTGCTCATCATAGCAAGGAGATATAAATCCAGCTGGAGCAGGGGCTCATTTCTCCTATGGACCAGGCTAATTGTGCAGCATGGAACATGAGGAGAGACCCGCAGGGTCCACGGCTATAGAGGAGATCACAGGGGGTGAGTCTGACCTGCCGGTAGAGGTTTAGATGGGGGAGGGTACCCCAATTCTTCTCCTCTGGGTACTACAGTGCTATATTTATGCCTGTGTATTTTGTTTCAGGGGACGATGCCACTGCCCGTGAGGTTGCCAGCCATCCCATTAAATCTACCCGTTCTAAAAGATGCGGGAACTGTAACGATAGGTTACCCCCAAATCATCCTAAGCTTTTCTGTTTTAAATGTATACAGAAACTAACAGGGAAGGAGACATCTCAGATCATGAAGGATTTCCTCACAGTTCAAACTGAGATGCTGTCCACTCTAAAGGCTTTTCAATCCTCTTTTAAGTCTAGGGAGTCAGAGGCCCATGCCAGTAAGGATGCCTCCTCCCAGGAGGGCTCCGCTTCCTCTAGAGGATCGAAAAGTGTCAGGAGAGAGGATCGGGATAACCCTAAGTACTCCCTTTCTCAGGATTCGGAGGAGGAACTAGAATCCGAATCTCTTGAGCAGAGATCTTCGGATGAAGGGGTAGCGAACAGCCAGGAGGAGGAGGAGGTGTGGGAGGACTTCAGGTCTAGTAGGCATATTTTTTTCAGCCGACGACATGGAAGGCCTCCTGAGAGCCATTTATTGCTTCCGAAGAGATTCAGGAGCCCACTGAGCAGGTCTCTGCCCAGGATAAAATGTATAGAGGCCTAATTAAGCCACAAGCTCGGGTTCTCCCGGTACATTCTGCCCTTAAAGATGTTATCTTGAGGGAGTGAAAGGAACCCAAGAACAGGCTCCTGAAATACAAAAGGTGGAAGCGTAGATGCCCTTTCACGGAAAAAAAATTATGAAAAGTTTAAGACCCCTAGATTAGACGCCTCCTTAGCTCAGGTGTCTAAACAATCCGATCTCTCCTTTGAAGATACGGGCAATATAAAGGACCAGATGGATTGGTAGGCAGAAACCAATTTACACAGGGCCTGGGAGGCTAACTCTGCGGCTATGAGCCCCGCGTTGGCCTCAGCTTGCATCGCAAGAAAAGCGGACATGTGGGTATGTAAACTGAAGGACCATGTGTCCCGAACCTCAAAATCTAAGGAGGTCTTAGATTCATTGGAGGTCATAGGTAGTGCAGTTGCATACCTAGCAGGTGCTGTGGTTGAGACCGTGCGTGCCACCGCTAAGTCTGGTGCCTAATTGAACTCAGCCAGGCGAGCCCTCTGGGTTAAGACCTGGGATGGGGATAGTTCATCGAAGACCCGGCTTTGTGGCCTCCCCTTTGAGGATTCACTCCTTTTTGGTACTGGGTTAGATCAAGCCTTGGCTAGATCTACCGAAAAGGGAAAGAAATTCCCCGTTAAACCGAGAAGAGACAGGAAGAGGTTTTTTCGTGGCCCCCAAGCAAAGAACCGCTTCTTGGAGAAAAAGGTCTCCCCTAATAGGCGTTGGGCAGCTGGAAAGGACAAGCAAAGGTCAGGCATTCTCTTTTCCAGCCAGAAGGCGGGCGACAAGTCCTCCAAATGACTTGCAAGTAGGGGGAGGACTTTCCCACTTTGTCCCTCAGTGGGAAAGAGTCACACAGAGCCCCCACATTCTCCAGATAGTAAGAGAGGGTTACAAGTTAGAGTTTCTCTCCCCGCCTCCCCCCAAGTTACTTTTGACCCACCTTCTCAAGGATCCCTGCAAGGCAGTAGGAATCCTACGGAACATAGAAGAGCTGCCCAGTCAGGAGGTCATAGTGCCGGTCCCAGAGTACCAACAGGGTCGGGGGTTTTACTCCCACATTTTTGTGGTGCCCAAGCCCTCAGGGAAATATCATCTGATAATAAATTTAAGGAACCTCAATATTTTCTTGCGGTACAAAAAGTTCCACATGGAGAGTGTGTATTCCCTCAGAAGACACCTCCTCAAGGATGTGTTCATGGTAAGCTTAGATTTAAAGGACGCTTACCTCCACGTCCCTATATTTCAAGGTCATCAGATTTTCCTAAGATTCGCAATTGCCTCCCCACAGGGAATTCAGCATTGGCAGTTTGCGGCCCTCCCCTTTGGACTGGCATCCAGTCCAAGGGTCTTCACGAAAGTGCTGGCAGAAGTTTTGGCTTTCCTACATCTCCAGGAAATAACACTGATCCCTTATTTAGACGACATTCTAATTTACAATCAGAATCGGGACCAGCTGCTTCTGAATCTAGCCAAGGTGATGGAGACCTTCGAACCTTTGGGATGGATCATCAGCAAGGAAAAATCCTCGCTGGTTCCGGCCCAAATGAAGATGTACCTAGGATTTCTGGTGGATTCATCGGAACAAAGGTTAATTCTTCCTCAGAGCAAGGTAGAGGCCCTAATTTAAGCCGCCACTTCTCTGCTAGAAGCAAGGACGGTCTCATACAGGGGTATTATGAGAGTTTTGGACCTAATGACTGCATCTATCCCTGCAGTTCCTTGGGCACAACTTCATTCCAGGACCCTCCAGCACTTCCTCTTATCCTCTTGGGACAAGAAAAGGAGTTCTCTAGACCTAAAAGTCGTCATTCCGGTCGAAGTGAAAGAATTTCTTCACTGGAGGCTTCTTCCTCAGACTTCAGGGGGGTCTCCTTTGGAGTCAGCTTCAGCCTCTCAGAATAACAACAGACGCAAGTTCCTGGGGGTGGGGGGCACACCTAGAGGATCTAAAAGCTCAGGGGTCCTGAGACTCAGGACAGAGAGAGTCCTCCTCCAACTTTCGAGAGCTTTTGGCCATCGGAGAAGCGTTAAAAGCGTTCGAGGGAAGAATCAAGAACCAGTAAGTTCAGATCCTTTCAGACAATGTCACAGCAGTGGCTTTTCTGAATCATCAAGGGAGCACCAGATCCACATCCCTCCTGGCCCTGTCACTAGAGATCCTGGGTTGGGCGAAGCACAGGGTTCTCTCTATTTCCGCAGTTCACATAAAGGGAACTCTGAATATAGAGGCCGATTATCTCAGTCGCCAGCCAATTCTGCAGGGAGAATGGATGTTGAATCCAGAGATACATACATCCTTGGTATGACAGCAATTCGGCGTTCCAGAAGTAGATCTCTTCGCCCGCAGGGAGAACAGAAGGGTAAAGAGGTTCTTTTCCCTTGCTCGAGAAATGGGCACGGAGGGGATAGATGCATTGGCCCAGGTTTGGAAGTTCCGGTTGGCTTATGCTTTTCCCCCCCTGGGGCTTATCCCGAGAGTTGTGCAAAAGGTATTTCTCTCGGAGGGCAATATAATTCTGATAGCCCCGTGGTGGCCCAAGAGAGCTTGGTTTCCAACCTTACAGCGTTGGTCCATAGCCCCGCCTCTTCACCTTCCTGTTCGGCGCGACCTTCTCCTTCAGGGTCCAGTCTGCCACCCAGACCCCAGCTTCTTCAGGCTGACGGCCTGGCTCTTGAAAGGCAGAACCTAGAGGAAAAGGGCCTGTCGGACAGAGTAGTGGATACTCTTCTTCTTAGCAGGAAGCAGGTCACAAGGAGTATTTACGCTATTACTTGGGGGGTTTCTCTCGCTGGTGTAAGCGAGAGGAACTTCTCAACAAGAGATCCCCGCCATTTTGGAATTTCTCCAGGATGGAGCAGATCGGGGTTTAGCAACCAAGACGCTTAAAGTACAGGTCGCAGCCCTATCCTGTTTTTTTGGAAAGACGCTTGGCATTGGACCCCCTGATCAAGAGATTCCTTTTGGTCAGAGAGAGGTTGTCCCCTGTCAAGATGTCTAGCTTTCCACCTTGGGATCTTACCTTGGTGTTGGAAAGTCTAACTAAGGCTCCCTTTGAACCTATAGACCAAATTCCCCTTAGGTTCCTCACCTTTAAGTTGACTTTTCTACTAGCAATCACATCTGCCAGGAGAGTAGGTGAGATTCAGACCTTCTCGATTAAGGAGCCATTTTTTTCGTTTTTTAGAGGACAGGGTGATACTTAGGCAGGACCCCCTGTACCTCCCTAAGGTAGCATCTAACTTCCACAGAACTCAGGAAGTAGTGCTGGCTTCGTTTTGCAACAATCCCAAAAATGAAAGGGAAGTTTCTTTTCACTGCCTGGACGTCAGACGTTTATTATCCTACTTAGAAAAAGTTAAGGAGTTTAGAAGGTCCAGCCATCTTTTAGTTAACTTTTCCGGCCAAAAGAAGGGCCAACAAGCAAGTAAAGCATCCATAGCTATATGGATTAAGCACACTATTTCCTTGGCCTATGAGCATTCCGGTAAGGCAGCCTCTGGGAACCTTAAGGCACATTCCACGCGATCTCTGGCAACCTCTTGGGTGGAAAGGGCCGGGGCTTCGGTGGAGCAGATATGTAAAGCCGCTACTTGGACAAGCCAGAACACCTTCCTGAAGCATTACAGGGTGGAGTTACTGTCTCCTCAAGATCTGGTTTTTGGCAGGAAGGTCCTGCAAGCGGTTGTCCCGCCCTAAGGTAGGCCTGAGCTACTTGCTCCTCTCTAAGGGTGCCGTCCTGGTAGACGACTTGAGAAAATGACCAGTTACTTACTGGTAACTGTGTTTCTAGGAAATCTTCCAGGACGGCAGGCCTACTTCCCACCCGTTCTGTTTAGGTATGTCTAATATATAGAGTGTGGTGGTGTTAGTCTTTTTTCTTCACTCTCGTGCACTGGTGTGGGTCAATACTTTGCCACAACTGAGGAGCACAGGGAGGGGCGGGGGCTTTTAACCTCTTTGATTGTGTTTCCTGTCAGGTGGACCAGTCATCTCTCAGGGTGCCGTCCTGGAAGACTTCCTAGAAACACAATTACGTAGCTGGTAATTTTCTTTCAAAATGTGCTTCACAGTGCCAAACCTTTCATCCAATTTTTAAATTGCTTCATTTATAAATGCCAAAAGCCAGTAAAAATGAATAGTAGTGGTAAAAAAAAGCATTTGTGGGTTGAACCAATCATTTTTCTTTGTATAATTCTCCTTTAACCGCTTCAGCCCCGGAAGAATTTACCCCCTTCCTGACCAGAGCACTTTTTGCGATTTGGCACTGCGTTGCTTTAACTGACAATTGCGCGGTCGTGCAATGTGGCTCCCAAACAAAATTGATGTCCTTTTTTTTCGCCACAAATAGAGCTTTCTTTTGGTGGTATTTGATCACCTCTGCGGTTTTTATTTTTTGCGCTATAAACAAAAAAATAGCAACAATTTTGAGAAAAACGCATTCATTTTTACTTTTTGCTATAATAAATATCCCCAAAAAATATTTAAAATACATTTTTTTTTCTCAGTTTAGGCCGATACGTATTCTACATATTTTTGGTAAAAAAAAATCGCAACAAGCGTTTATTGATTGGTTTGCGCAAAAGTTATAGTGTTTATAAAATAGGGGATAGTTTTATGGCTTTTTATTAATATATATATTTTTTTACTAGTAATGGCAGGGATCAGCGATTTTTTTTTTTTTTTTTATCGTGACTGCGACATTATGGCGGACAAATCGGACATGTTTGACACATTTTTGGGACCATTGTGATTTATACAGCAAGCAGTGCTATACAAATGCACTGATTCCTGTATAAATGACACTGGCAGTGAAGGGGTTAACCACTAGGTTGCAGTGTAGGGGTTAAGTATGTCCTGGGGAATGTTTCTAACTGTGGGGTGCGTGGCTACGTGTGACACGTCACTGATCTCTGCTCCCGATCACAGGGAGTAGAGATCAGTGACACTGTCACTAGGCAGAACGGGGAGAACGGGAGTGTTTACATTAGCATCTCCCCGTTCTTCCTCTCCGTGAGGCGATCGCGGGTATCCCAGCGACGATCGAGTCCGCGGGACCCGCAACCCGACTCACGGAGCTCCTGGTCGGCGCGCACGCAATGGCACTGCAGCAAATTTAAAGGGACGGGTACGCCCATTTGCCCAGCCATGCCATTCTGCTGACGTACATCGGCGTGCGCCGGTCGGGAACTGGTTAACCACTTGCCGTCCGCCATAAAGCAATATAACGTCGGCAAAGTGGTTCTGTTATCCTGACCGGACGTCATATTACATGATCAGGATAACAGAGCGGGCATGCAGCGTGGCGATCAGAGGTGCTGTGTGTGAGTCTGAAACACCGCATCTCCGATTGTGGTATGGAGCCTCTGACAGAGGCTTCTTACCACGTGATCAGCTGTGACCAATCACAGCTGATCATCGCGTGAACCAGGAAGTGAAGGTAAACAGCTTTTTTCGGTTCATGCTGACGGAGAGCCTATCGGTGGCTCTCTTTTTTCCAATAAGTCCTTTCTTCGCATTAGGTGGCCAAAGTATTCGAGTTTCAGCTTCAGGATCTGTCCTTCCAGTGAATATTCAGAGTTGATTTCTTTTAGGATTGACTAAACCAGTCAAACCGATCTTCTTGCCGTCCAAGGGACTTTCAAGAGTCTTCTCCAACACCATAGTTCAAAAGCATCAATTCTTCGGCGTCCAACTTTCACAGCCATAGGTTACTACTGGGAATAAGATAGCTTTGAGTATACAGGACTTTGTCGGTAGGGTGATGTCTCTGCTTTTTATAATGTTGTCTAGGTTTGCCATTGCTTTCTTCTCAAGAGGCAAGCGTCTCTTAATTTTATGGCTACAGTCACTGTCTGCTGTGATCTTAGAGGCTAGGAAGATTAAATCTGACACTGTTTCCATATCTTCTCCTTCTATTTGCCAAGAAGGACACATCAAGCACACTGAAATACTACATAAATCTAGGGTAACGACTATGCCAGCTCAAGAATGAAAAGCAGGTTGTGTGGTCTGAAGGAGTCCCAGGTAACTGCCATGGTGTCAGCCCTTACACGACCGTACAACTCAGTGGACATCTGGGTTTCTTAATTCCCCAAATGTTGGACATAGCGTTTTCTTTGATGGCTAAAAAGTTCAATTTTAGTTTCATTAGACCAGAGCACCTTCCTCCATACATTTTGGGAGTCTCCCACATGCCTTTTCGCAAACTCAAAACGTGCCTTTTTTTTTTTTTTTTCTGACCGTATTGGCTTTCTTCTGGCCACTCTGCCATAAAGAACAACTAGGAGAAAGAAGGATTCTCCCAAGAGGGCAAACACCACCCAAACACTATCTGCAAAAACGATAAAGTTTATTAGTACTACAAAACACCACACAATTATAATAACAAAAACGGGCAATGATAGGGGATTGATCATGGACCCAAATTAAAATTAATAACCTTATCATTAAAAACAACGGAGCCGCGGCCAATCATACCTCATACACACGCCAATCACCACATTTGAACACTATTGGAGGGAGGGTTCAATATTAGAAACTGTAAGTCCCATAATGATAACATACAGGTGGTATGACGGAATGGTGGGTAAGTGTGGATTAAGCAGAAATTAATATTCCATAGCTGAAAACTGATTCAGCACCGTGATTGGATTGTACAGTCCGGGACAGATGAACCCAATTCAAACGTAAGGGCAGCAGAGATGGCCGCCAGTACTTGTCTATATGATTAGTAACGTAATCACAGGTAATGAAATAGAGCAGCGGTAATATGGCAGAGGTAACAGGGGGAGCAATAGCAGACAGAGCAGAAGGTAAAGCATAAATTGGAGTAATACTTCTCTCACCAGATCGATGGCTTCAGTCGTTCTAAGACCGCTGAACTCTACCCCCGATTGTAGTTGTTGATGTCAGTCCAAAACAGCTACCTGCCAAACAAGCAATGTCCTCGCTGTACTCAGCACCTCTAAACGTGGTCGTGCAGTAGGGAAGAAAGCCGGTCATCAGCTGTGTTTTCCCAGTCAAGCATTCATCCACAGCAGGCGTGCGGCTCCGAGGTGACGTGCTGACGTCACATGCTTTTCTTTGATGGCTAAAAAGTTCAATTTTAGTTTCATTAGACCAGAGCACCTTCCTCCATACATTTTGGGAGTCTCCCACTTGCCTTTTCGCAAACTCAAAACGTGCCATTTTGTTTTTTTCTGACCGTATTGGCTTTCTTCTGGCCACTCTGCCATAAAGCCCAACTCTATGGAGCGTATGGCTTATTTTCGTCCTATGTACAGATACTCCAGTTTCTACTATGGAACTCTGCAGCTCCTCCAGGGTTACCTTAGGTCTCTGTGCTGCCTCTCTCATTAATGCCGTTCTTGCCCAGTCCGTGAGTTTTGGTGTGCGGCCGTCTCTTGGCAGGTTTGCTGTTGTGCCATGTTCTTTCCATTTGGTTATTATAGATTTGATGGTGCTCCTAGGGATCATCAAAGATTTGGATTTTTTTTATAACCTAACCCTGACTTGTACTTCTTAACAACATTGTCCCGTTACTTGTTTGTAGAGTTTCATGGTCTTCATGGCAGTGTTTGGTTAGTGGTGCCTCTTGCTTAGGTGTTGCAGTGTCTGGGGCCTTTCAAAAAGGTGTGTGTGTGTGTGTGTGTGTGTGTGTGTGTGTGTGTGTGTGTATATGTAATGATAGATCATGTGACACTTAGATTGCACACAGGTGGACATCATTTCACTAATTATGTGACTTCTGAAGGTAATTGGTTGCACCAGAGCTTTTTATGGGCTTCATAACAAAGGAGATGAATACATACACACATGCCAATTATCAGTTTTTTATGTCTGAAAATTAGTTTTATGTATGTATTTTTCTAATTTTACTTCACCAACTTAGACTATTGTGTTCAGATCCATCACATATAATTCAGATTAAAAAAAACATTGAACTAAAGGCTGCAATGTAACAAAATAGGTAAAAAGCCAAGGGGGTGAATACTTTTGCAAGGCACTGTATATTGACCATTTTCTGCAGCCGATGGTTATTGCTCCAGTGTACCTTAAAGATACACCAGATACAATCAATACTCATGGGGACTGTTTTCTGGTAACAGCTGCTGTGTCCTACCTCAATACAATTGTCCCTCATAAGGCATTGCTGGCAGTTAGACATTTCTTTGAGGGTACCAAACTGATACCAGAAATACAGGAACTTTATTTTGACACTTTTAGATTGCTATATGAATCATAAATACTTCTGGTATGGGGACTGGTTCTTCCAAAATTTTGCCATGGGGGCCAGATTCCTTCCTAGTGTGGCCAATCTTTTTATGGCCCACAGAGGAGGTGGCCATCTTTGTCATGAATTGGTCCTCTGGCGGTGTAATATAGATGATGCCTTGATGATCTGGAAAGGTTCGGAGGAGAGTTTGCATCAATTCAAGATGGAATTAAACTCCAACAATCTAGCAATCAAATGGAATTATGAACCTCGCCCTTCTGAAATAAATTTCCTTGAGCTCACAATTATTATTGATGGCAATTGATTTAGTACTAAAAACATTTTTTTTTTAAAACTGACAGGAATGGATACATTCCACTACAGAGTTGTCGCCACCCCAGTTGGTTGCGGAGTATCCCCAAGAGTCAATTTTTGAGGATTCAAAGTAATTCTAACATAAATGATTTTATGAACCAGTCAACGGTGATTAAACTGTGGTTCAATGACTAGTTGGGTCAATGGCTACTTGGGTCAATCACTCGATGCAACTATACAGCAAGTTGCATCTGTCGACAGAAATAGTCTCTTGGTAATTAGAGAAAGAGGGGGGAATGGTATAGGTTATGAGTGATCATTTTCCACTTCATACTCTAGCCATAAAATAACTATTAACAAACTGTTAAATAGACACTCGAAAATCTTAGAGTGATGAGTTATTAGGCCCGGTACTCCCAGAACACCCTCAAATCTTTAGGAAAGCACTGGCACCTAATGTCATAGGGCCACCTTCTAAACCTTCTTTCTTTGGGAATCTATGGGGTTTTTTCCTTGCCGGAGATGCCCTGTATGTAGGTGCTGTGGATCCAATTCTATTAGGACTCAGACATTTGAATCCATGATAACTGGAAGAACATATGAAATAGATGGTTTCATAACCTGTTCTACTAAGAATGTAGTGTACCTATTTACAGTGTTGCTGTGGGTTACAATATGTAGAGAGAACCAAAAGAACACTACAAATACATGTAAGGGAACATTTTGGCATTAAGGCATTTAGTAAACACAATTTATCGAAATATTTTGCACTTAAACATGGCCGAAACCCATCAGAATTAAAGATAATCAGTAGAATCTTTTTCATCCCATTGGTGGGGGAGTAAAGTAGTTTGCCATATTGCCAGGCGTGAGACCTGTTGGATCTATGAGCTTAAAACCCACTGTGCACAGGGGTTAAACATAGAATGGAACATTTCAGTAGTTCATTGTAAGGTATTCCCCATTGAAGCTCGGTTGGCACATATATTTACTAGGGTGTTCTATATTTTTGATTTAATTTACTTAAGGTAGCATTTCAATCATATACATGGGCTGGTGACCTTTTGGACTCCTGTAATATGCCAGCCGTGTTATTGTTAAATACTAGTAAGTGGCAGCACTCTTTTTAGTGTCTGCTTTGAGATATTTAATCCTGTCTTCTGTGAGCCCCTGTCAGGAAAGGTTCCCTCCGCTGGTAATATCTATCATTTGGCGTGCAGTACTGAGGTCCACCAGCAGGTGTCTCCTGGCAGTTTGGAACTGTCAGAGCCTTTCCCTGCTGGTATTATGTGATCTTTGGGCCATAGTACTGGCGTCCACCAGCGGGTGGTTCCTGGCAGTGTGGGGCCGACATTACCCCTTGCAATCAGGTATCACCTGAGTCTCTGAGATGTGTATAAATACCCGGCAAGTGAACACACACCTGGCCCTGGTATTGTCCTTTTGCCCTTACCTGCAGCCTGTTTATCTGTTATCCTGATCCTGAACCCCAATTCCTGTATCCTGATCCTGTATCCCTGGATCCTTGCCCTGCAGCCTGATTGCTTCCATCTTGTTTCTCTGTCTGTTTACTCCTGGCCCCCCATCTGCTGATCTCCTGTTTATGACCTTGGCCTCGCTTGACTACGATTCTGGTACTCCCTTTTACTATATATGCTGGTTGGTTTATTATCACTGTTTGGTTGTTCAGTTTGTTCACTCTGTTTTATTGGTGGTGTGTTCACATTTATATGCATTTACTCTAATAAACTTACTTTCACCTATTTATGTCTGGTTCACTCTGTTGCAGTCACACAATTCTGGTCACATCTGGTTTATGACAGCCCCGCTATTCTTGTTGCCCCAGTGATGTCATCTTTTACAACGAAACGTGTGTTGGGTGGAGGAAGTAGCAATGACTACAGCACGCCCATTGGGGTGCCAGACGATATTGTTATACCGAATGCCTGTTTTAAAGTAGATGTGTTCTCTTTAAAAAATTACCAATATGAATGTGTGTGAATGGGCCTTCCTGCTGGGAGACCATTTCCATACTTACAGTGAAAGGTATACTCACTAAAGCGAGGTCGGACCTGAATAGGGTCTTAATTTCTGGTAGGAGGCTAATCTTTTCAACTTGGACATTGGTGGCCCCGCTCATAAGGGGCACACTGGCGCCGCCCCACATCCATGCATCCGGACCCTAATCTACATGCAGGACGCCGGATGCATGGATTTCAATGGGGGGGGGGGGGTTGTTTGAAGCACGTGGTTAGAGCCAGAGGGTCTAATAGGCTTCAAAATAGGGTGGGCTCGGGCCGCAGAGCACTGTGCACTGTTTGCCGCCCCCCACTGATCTTGGAGTCGAGCACTATTGGGTGATCGCCTACAGCACCAGCACAATAAGATGTGCACATGTTGACAACTACGTTCCAACTAATTGATTGTTTGGAATTTCTTACTTCTTCTTCTTTTTCTTTTTTTTTAACAATTATTCTGGACTTTGCACATTCATTATCTTTGCATGGTAGCGTGGACTTTTTAATTGTGGATTATATGAATTTTATGAGATCACTTTATATACTGGCATGTAGATTACGGGCCAGGCGCATGGATTGGGGTGGGGAGGGGGAGTGCCGGCACCCTTGCGCCCCTTATGGATGGGCCATCACTGGTAGAATTCCATCCTAGAGTTCACTTTAGTTTGCTTGGGCCAAGTTGGCCCAAACAAACGTTTTGGGGTTTTAATAAATGGCCTGCAATTAGGTAACATTGGTAAGTAGTCTTCTTCCATGTTGTTTTTAAGTACAGGTACTCCACCAAGATGTGTGTTAAGCTCACTATTATTTACCTTTTGTATATTTATGATTGTTTTGGTTATTTTGAGGAAATCACATTGCTAAATTTGCAGATGATGGTACTATTGTACGCAGGATTATGAATAATGAGGCACTATATAGGGCAGAAATAGAAAATCTGTGCAAATGGTGCAATAATAATGATCTGCAGTTAAATTTAACTATTAGTAACACTAAGGAGATGAGTAAAGATTTCCGAATTTCAGAAGTGGGGGGGTTGGGGGATATATCCCAATGGTTCTAGATGTGGAGGAGGTCCAGATGGGGAGTAATTGAAGCTTTTGGGTACAATCATTTCAAATGAACTTTGATAGTCTACTTTTTGAGGAGACCTAAGAAAGCTGGCTTGCGACAGGAAGTCCTGTTGTCTTTTAAAGGGGTTCCTTAGAGGGCACGATGACATACCATGCCACCTTTGTATGTTGTTGATATAGGAGCATCAGGGCTTGTACAAATATATATTTTTTTCTCAGGTGGTCTGCCTATGGAATTTAGTAAGTTATATTGTTAGGGTAGGGTATTATGATCTATTTTTAAATATGTACTGGAGTCAGGTTGCCTGTATTGAAGGTTTTCAGTGTTGAATTCTCAGAGTTACAGTATCTCGGGCTTTGAAATATCAGCTGCTTTAAATGACTTGGAAGCTCAAGGCGGCAGGGCACCCAGTTTGTTGACATACCCCAGCAGTGGTTCTACCAGTTTGTTGCCAGACTCTGGCATCCAGCACCTTGCCTGTTGCTCAACTCAGCAGCAGAGAAAACTCTCAGTAAACCTGTTCTGGAGTCAGGACTCCAATAACAGCTTATTTAATTGTTGAGATATAGATTTTTATTTTTTTATTTTTTGTGTCAAATGTACTTGGACTATTAACTTGTTTAAAGTAACCAGACTGCCAGTTTGGATGGCACCATGCAGAAGTTCCAGGTTCAATATGGATCTAATTTGCCAGGGCTTTTTGGAGCACCCAGAGGCAGCTCTCAGCCCCTCCAGTTTTATTTTTATACCTGTGATCCTATGCTCCGATGTTCTTTGAATCCTATTATCCTGATCCTGCCCTTGTGTGTAAATCTCCTACCATATGTACCTGCTTCCTGTAAACCTGGCCCTGTTCCTAACCTGTTTGACCCACTGCTTCTTAAACTCCCTGTCTGGCTCTGCTTTACCTTATTTCAATTTGTATTTAGTTGAAAAAGTTAGGTGGTCTGTACATTTGCATGTGTTATATGTGTTGCAGTTTACATTGTCTTTCACCTGTGTTGGGTGTTCAATAAACATTATTTTTTTTTACACTTAGTTTCACGTCCAGTCTCCCCTGTGCAGCTCACAGAACTGGCCATACCTGCTCTACAGCAGTAGTTCCCAACCTCAGTCCTCAAGTGCCCCCAATGGGCCAAGTTTTGGGAACTTCCCTTAGATAAAATAGCTGTTATCAATACCATGTCATTGATATTGATTTAAAGCAACTGTGCAAAGTAAAGGAGAACCTGAAAACCTGGCCCTTTGGGGGTACTTGAGGACTGAGGTTGAGAACCACTGCTCTACAGGATGCCAACAAGATGCATCCTAATAGTGATGCATCTGTTGAACAGTAAACATTCATATATGGTTCTCTCTCTTGAACAGCTGCCACACATCTCTCAACATGTCGGAATCACCCATGATACACTTAGATTTTGTACCAGCCACTGCTGAAGACTACAGGGAGCTGATGTCTATCTCAGTTGGTATACACAAAGGAATTGACTATCTGCCTTACAATTACCATGCATGGCTGAAGGATCATCGAAGACACATGTTTGTGGCCAAGATTGAGGGGAGAATCGTGAGTATTGAGGACAATCTCCTAATGACATGCTCTTTGTTGTCCTAGCTATAATTTTCCATTGAGGATTTAAATCTGATGACCATGGGACATAAGTGAACATCTGAGTGATGATTATGGGACATAACTTAACATGCTTAATGATGAACTTTTCTTTTCTCTTTTTTTGTTCCTTTTTGGCCATTAAAGTGGTTGTAAACTCCATTCATGAAATTTGACCTAAGCACATCTATCTGTAATGTTTACTTATCTCTCTCCAAAACTCTAAGTGCCGTTTCTCTCTGATGCTCTGTTCCTCTGTTATCAGCATGAGTCACTTCTGACCAGTTCTCCGACACATGAGATAACATGAGCTAAAAATTTGTGTCAGGGAGGGAGCTTAGAGGTAGATAAGCAGAGAGCTTGTCTATTTAGACTACAGCTCTGCATGTTCCTTCCTCCTTCTGCCTATGTGGAGGGGGTATGTGTCCCTTCCTTCCAATCAGCTCTCACACAGTGTAAGTCCAGAATCCCCTCCCAGCCCTATGTGCTGCTGAAACAGGAAGAAAGATTTGTAACACAATCTGCACTTTCCAACGAGTGTAGAAGACAGCAGATATACAAGTATAACAATACTGTATGTAGGAGGTTTTATTTTAATCCCTGTGTATCATCTGAGGCTATTCACTTCACTGGGTAGGGTCATATGTGAGGGTTCAAAAAAAGGGTTTAAATATACCTTCAGGGATCTCTCAATATGTTTTACTTCTTGTCAAATGTATTAACTCTTTTGTTGTTTTATAACAATAAAAATGTTTTCAACTCTAAATATACCTTCAGGGATGGTCCCGATCTTCGAATTGAATGTAAGGTAGGGTACCTTTGGCCAAGCATGGCTCAAGGGGCTAAGTCCACGCCCCACACTATATAAGGCTCCTTACATGGCAGCCATATGTAGTGTGATACGTGGAGGAGATTGAGAGAATTTGAGCTAGATTAGGCAGGTTAGTTAGTGGCGTGCAGGCAGTTTAATGTGTGTGTATGTGTATATATGTGTGTATATATGTATGTGTGTATATTCAGTGCGAGAGGTTTTTATTGTTTTACTTTAAGCATTATTAAAATCACTGCTCCTGCAAAAGCATTATTTAAAAAAACATTTTTTTGCATTGATACATTTCCCCTAAGGCAGTACCTGGATCCTCATACACTTTTTACGGCAATAACTTGCATACAAGCCTTTAAAATGAGCACTTTTGACTTTTCTTGTTAGTTTCCCATAGACTTTAAGAGGGTTCTCATGTTTGCTCAACGTTTTTTGCCTGTTCGCATGTTCTGATGCGAACTGAACGGGGGGGGGGGGGGGGGGGGGTGTTCGGCCCGTCCCTATATGCCATTAAAAGCATTTTTATATCTGTTCGATAAGTACAAAAAAAATCCCCTTTTAATCCATCCAGAAGTGGAGCTTTGAGTTGATAACTTTCCATGCTCTCTAGTTGTACTGACTTTAGACCTCCAGCTGTTGCAAAACTACAAGTCCCATCATGCCTCTGCCTCTGTGTGTCATTCTTGTGGCTTTCAGAATCTTGCTATGCCTCATGGGACTTGTAGTTCTGCAACAGCTGGAGGTCCGCTAATTGCCTATCCCTGATATATGGAGTGAAGTGTGGCCAAGTAGATGCCGGATTTGCATGATATAGGACCATTGTTGGGTGGCTTCAATCCATGGGTCCCTATAACGGCAAAGATGATATTTTGAGCATGACTTTCTCAACAAGCGTTTGCTTTATAACATAATCGGTTGCTGTGGGCCATTTTAGATTGTTTTAGACGCTTCAGCTTCACAGATTCAGTGATCAATGAAATCTTTTGGATTATTGTAGGTGCAGTATAAAATATTGCATGGCTGTCATCACACATCCAAATTAGAAAAACTTCAGCATACTGTCATCAGAGGTTTAGCAGTAGAAACAAAGAAGTGCGATGGCAGAAAAACAAAGTAGTTAAATGTTACCGTTAATTGTATTTTTTGGTTAGTTTTGACCTTTCCTCGTGTTTGAGGTCCTGTCCATGTGTTCTTGGCTTCAAATTGAAGCTACTGCCCTTAACCCTGATTACATCCTTTATGTATTTTGAAGGTTTCAATCATGTCTTCCCTTTCCCTCCTTTCCTCCAGACTGTACATATTAAAATCCTGTAGTCACTCCTGTTATGGTTTAACCCTCAGACTTTTCACCATTTTTCTTGCCCGTCTCTGGACTTGTTCTATCTTATCAATACATTTTTGTAAGTGAGGTCTGCAGAACTGGATGCAGTATTCTAAATGAGGTCTAACTTTATTTTATGTTTTTGACCAAGAGTAGGGGAGAAATACCAAGTATAGTAAGGGAATCCTAAAAGAGAATGGGTTATCTGTAGTATTATGAGTTGACATTTATAGAGTAGTAAATCTTTTTGTTGCCCAACATAATCCAATCAAAGGTCAGATGTTGATCCAAGATCAGAATCCAGTTAGTGACCATGGACAGCACTGAACGAGTCCCAACAAATAATGAATGAGTCTGAATGTGTGCTTCAGTAGTACATACTGGACTTGTTTTGATATATCCGTTTTTTCTTAACTCCATTAACCCCATATCCTTGTAAAAAAAAGAAAACCTTTTTAAAACCAGTCAGTGTCCTTGATCACTTCCACACCAGTCATATGGTAATGCTATACTTCTATGGTGACCAATATGTAAAAAATTTTAGGGCCTCAAGAAATGAGACCAGTACATCAGAATTGACCATTTTTCAAAAATAAATATACACCGTATATACCATAGATTGTAGACTCTATAATTTTCATACAGAGTAAATTATATTCTCACGGATACGTGATGGTTTAAGTTTTTTAAGGTTTTTTGAAATGTGCAGAGAGATTATATAAATACTTTTAAGTTAAAATTTATAAAATTTATTACAACTAAATGACAGATACAGATAATAATATTAGAAAATATAACAAGAATACTTAACTAAAGATGCTGTTTCGCCACGGAGTCCCCCCATGATTAGCGTGGCCAACGACCAGATTCAGATGCACGCCTAATGGCAGCTCTGATGTGAGACTGAATGTTCCAAGTTATAACTGTAGTATATAGGATCAGGGCAGCCATCAGAAATGTTTAGGCCCCTTACACAGCTTTAGGGCTGCCCCCCAGAGCTTGCCCATGGGCCATCCCACCAAATCCACACAACTGCCACCTCACCTGTATGAACTCAGCCCCCCTCAATCCTGTCAATATGGCAGTGCCCCCACCTGTATATATGCCAGCCCCCCTCACCCCTGTATATATGTCAGCCTCACACGTACACAAATCTGTAAAAACACAAGCCTCTGGCCCCTCCTTGTACACAAACAACCCCCCTCCCTTTCCTTCACATCCCCTACTTGTAAAGGAAATCTTCCTATCTAGTCCCAGCTCGTTTTCTAAAAGCTGACATGTTGCTGACACAGAGGAGCACAGTACAGGCAGCTCACACGAGGGGTGCACATGCACATAGTAGCCAGAGGTGGCAGTGAAGAGCTTGATGTCTGAGCTCAATGACACAGAGAGCAGCAGAAGCTGCAAGATCATTTCTATAGTGCACAACATGGCTTCCCTTCACCCGTCCTGCCTTCTTCTGGCCCAGGCCGGCCCCAGGGCCCCTTACAGTTGTAGCGGCTGTAACCCCACTGATGGTGGCCCTGTATAGTATTTGTGTGTAAGAAAGGGTCAACCACTGGCCAACTCACCTTACAAGCAAAATTTACTTTTATAGACCTGGTCAGTTTGTAGTGACATATACCTTCAGCTACGGTAACCAGGATATTAGAGGCTTCCTTATATATTTGTGAAGCAACTAGACCACTATAATAAGGAAATATGAAATATGCAATTTCTTTCTCGAACATCACGGGACACAGAGCCACAGTAATTACTGATGGGTTATATAGGTATCACTGGTGATTGGACACTGGCACACCCTATCAGGAAGTTCAACCCCCTATATAATCCCTCCCCCTTGCAGGGATACCTCAGTTTTTACGCCAGTGTCTTAGGTGATGGACGTGTAAAGATGTCCTGTGCTGAGCTCCAAAGGGAATATCCTGATATCCTATACTGGGGCAAGCCAGGCGAACCGGATCCATTCAAAGTGTCTTTTCATGGCCGAATTGAATGGTACCTGGGCCTCGTGTCCGAAGAAACGAGGTTTTACCCGTAACGCTTCTCTTTTTAGAGAGCTGGACCCCGCAGATCAGAAAATGGCTTTAAACTTCCTAATTTCTGGCGAGGTGCTTTACGGTCCCAGAACTGTTGGATCCCCCTACTGATGGGGGCCCCAGTCTCTGACGGTTTTTTCAAACGGAGCCCACCGTGAGAGGTGAAGATTGGGTCTGTGTAAACAGCACCCTGCTGCTGGATAAGGTAAGAGGAGATTCCACAGAATTTTTGAGTTCTAGTGGCTTTTCTCCTTTAAGGTAAATGCATGCTATGCCTATTGTGACCACCGGGGGCTGCCAAGAGCACAAACCTGCACATGCTGACTGACTGTCTCAGGTGTTTTCATCGCTGATTATGTCCCAGCGTCTCAAGCAGGCTGCAAGCAGGTAAGATGGAAAGGGGGATTTCTCATGTTTGAATGTTCCCCCCAAGGCTAGAGAGGGGCCACAGGGGTCCAGAAAGTGGTTATACCACCCGGGCTCTGCGGCCTAATGGCCACCATCTCTGAAGATAGCCGTTCAGGCAGATCTTGTTACCAGCCTCCCTCCCTCCCCCCCCCATCCCCAGCCTTTCTCCAGAAGCATGACAGGAGAGTCGGCAGCGCGGGAAGCGCTCGTTTTTTTCAAAACTCGAGGGGGGGGGCAGTAGAGGAGGGGGCGGGACATCAGCACAGGTGCTTAGACTCTCACTCAAGCCAGCTGCAGGCTATTAGAGGCACTCTGTACAGGTGCACACAGCCTTCTGAGAGACACAGAGCTGACGGTCGCATGTAAGGTGGGACACAGGCATTCTCCTAGGCAGCATTTACTGAAGAAACACCAGACTGAGCATTGGGTAGCAAGGCTTTTAGCCAGACTACATCGCTCAGCGGGCAGTGTTCATTTGTATACCTCACACCTTGTTGCTTTGCACTATGGGTAGAAGAGGTTCAAGCACCCCAGGAACCAGAGACACTAGGGGATCTCGTTCAGGTTCTGAGGGCCCCCTGTCGGCAGCATCCTCCCCCCCTAAAGATGGGCCAGGGAGAGCCATCGGGGTCAGGGGCTACACCTGCTTCTGGCACTTCAGCCCCTGTATATATTACACAAGAGGTTTTTTCCTCAACCATTAATGGTCTAGAGGAAAGATTAATGGCCGTGATTACGTCTTCACTCAGTGGAAGAAAACGCACTAGGCTTTCCTCTGTTCCCCAAGGCCCTCAGACAGAGGAGCTCTGGGATAAAGGAGATGAATCCCTTTCAGAGGATCGGGATGGGACGGATGATTCCTCTTCGGAGGAATCGGGTGGAGAGGGACCCTCTGCGACTTCCCAAGAGGAGAAAGTCTTAGTGCAGATCCTCACTGGATTGGTCCGCTCCACATTTAAGTTGCCCATACCTGAAACTGCTAAAGAATCCTCTTCTGCTTTGGGGTCACTGAAACCTTTCCAAGCAGCACATGCTTTTCCTGTTCATACATTACTTGAAAAGCTCATTTATTCTGAGTGGGATCACCCAGACAAACGTTTTTTTCCGCCGAGAGTTTTCAACACTTTATCCGATGGAAGAAAAGTTTATTAAAATGTGGGGAATACCGGCTATTGATGCCGCCATTTCCTCCGTAAATAATAGCCTGACTTGTCCTGTAGACAATGCTCAGATGCTCAGGGATCCTGTAGATAAAAGGATGGAATCCCTATTGAAGGATGTTTTCTCCTTAGCAGGATCAGTGGCCCAACCTGCAGTAGCAGCGATTGGAGTCTGTCAATACTTAAGAGACCATGTTAAGCAGGTCATCAAAGTATTACCTGAACAGCAGGCCCAGGGGTTTGCTAACCTTCCAGCGGCCTTATGCTTTGTGGTTGACGCTATTAGAGATTCTATCGTGCAAACCTCCCGTCTTTCACTGGGGTTGGTGCATATACGTAGAATCCTATGGTTGAAAAATTGGTCAGCCGAAGCACCGTGTAAGAAGCTACTGGCTGGGTTTCCATTTCGTGGTGCAAGGTTGTTTGGAGAGGACTTGGATAACTATATCAAGAGAATCTCTTGTGGGAAAAGCACTCTCTTACCTGTCAAGAAGAAGAGTAAGCGTCCCTCTTTCAAACTGACTCTTTCCCCAGCGCCGGGGGCTTCAGCCTCCAGGCAGTCTCGACGGCCGCCTCCATCGGGGTCCAGAGACAAGAGTCAACCCCAGGGACAAAAGAAGTCCTGGGGAAAGAAGCCTACTAGGCAAAACACTAAGACCTCTGCATGAGGGGGCGCCCCTGCTCACTCGAGCGGGGGAAGACTGCGACAGTTCTCAGAGCTCTGGCAGGAGGACTTCCAGGACAGATGGGTAATCTCCACGGTAACCTTAGGGTACAAGCTGGAGTTTCAGGAATTCCCCTCTCCTCGGTTCCTCAGATCAGGTGTTCCCAGAGACCCAGAGAAGAACCAGTCGCTCCTTCTAGCGTTAGAGCGATTTTTGTCGCAGGAGGTCATTATGATAGTTCCCGCAAAGGACCAGGGATTGGGCTTCTATTCCAACCTTTTTACGGTCCAAAAGCCAAATGGGGATGTCAGGCCCATTCTGGACTTAAGGGATCTGAACCGATTCCTAAGGATTCAATCCTTCCGCATGGAATCAATTTGAACAGTAGTTCCCACCCTGCAGGGAGGAGAATTTCTGGCATCAATAGACATCAGAGATGCATATCTGCATGTGCCCATTTTTCCTGCTCATCAGAAGTTTCTGCGCTTCGAGGTAGGAGGGCGCCATTTCCAGTTTGTGGCTCTGCCTTTCGGGATAGCCACTGCATCTCGAGTGTTCACAAAAATCTTGGCTCCTCCTCTGGCCAGATTAAGGGCTCGGGGTATAGCTGTCATAGCATACCTAGACGACCTGCTCTTGATAGACCGGTCGGTAGCCTCTTTAAATGGAAACTTGAGGACCACAGTCGGGTATCTAGAACACCTGGGTTGGATCCTCAACTTAGAAAAGTCTTTCCTAAAACCAGTAAGAAGACTGGAGTATTTAGGTCTGATTATAGATACAAGCCGGGAGAAAATATTTCTACCCCAGGCAAAGATCACTGCTTTGAGAAGAGCTGATTCTGACAGTAAAGACCAAGAAGGGTCCCTCAGTCCGCCTTTGTATGAGGCTACTAGGGAAGATGGTGTCTTCATTCGAAGCAGTTCCCTATGCTCAGTTTCACTCAAGAATGCTGCAACACAGTATTCTGTTGACCTGAAACAAGAAGGTTCAGGCATTAGACTTTCCGATGCACCTGTCGCATGCGGTGCGTCAGAGCCTCAATTGGTGACTCATACCCGAGAACCTGCAGAAGGGGAAATCCTTTCTACCGGTTACCTGGACGGTGGTAACAGATGCCAGTCTGTCAGGTTGGGGAGCAGTTCTGGAACAGGCTGCGGTCCAAGGGTTATGGTCCAAGACAGAGAGGACCTTACCCATCAACATTCTGGAGATCCGGGCAATACATTTAGCTCTAAAAGCCTGGACTATCAGGCTACAGGGTTGTCCGGTCAGGATCCAGTCCGACAATGCCACAGCAGTGGCTTATGTCAATCATCAGGGAGGCACCCAGAGCCGAGCTGCTCAAAAGGAGGTGAACCAGATCTTAGTCTGAGCAGAGACGCATGTGCCATGCATATCGGCAGTTTTCATCCCGGGAGTAGAGAATTGGCAGGCGGACTATCTAAGTCGCCAGCAGTTACTTCCAGGGGAATGGTCTCTGCATCCCGACGTCTTTTGGGCCATATGCCAAAGATGGGGGGTTCCAGATGTAGATCTCTTTGCATCCCGATTCTACACAAAGATAGACAGATTTGTGGCAAGGACAAAAGATCCTCTTGCATGCGGGACGGATGCGTTGGTGATTCGTGGCATCGGTTCTCACTGATTTATGCATTCCCGCCTATTCTGCTATTACCATGACTCCTTCGCAGGATCAGGCAGGAAAGGAAGTCGGTACTTCTGGTGGCCCCCGCTTGGCCCAGAAGGACTTGGTATGCAGAAATAGTAAGGATGACGGTGGGTTCCCCGTGGACCCTACCGGTACGCCCAGACCTGTTAAGGTCCAGTGTTCCATCCTGCCTAACAAACGCTAAATTTGACGGTTTGGCTATTGAGACCCACATTCTGAAGAGTCGTGGGCTCTCAGGTCCTGTCATATCTACCTTGATTAATGCAAGGAAGCCAGCTTCCAGGATGATTTATCATAGAGTCTGGAAAGCTTATATAACCTGGTGTGAATCCAGAGGTTGGCATCCCAGGAAATGTCATAGGTAGAATTCTTGATTTTCTACAATTAGGATTAGAGATGAAGCTGGCCTTGAGTACCATCAAGGGCCAGGTCTCTGCTTCATCAGTATTATTTCAGCGGCCACTTGCTTCGCATTCTTTGGTCCGAAATTTTATGCAGGGGGTAATCCTCCGGTTAAAGCGCCCCTAAATCCCTGGGACTTGAACTTGGTTCTGGCTGTGTTACAGAAACAGCCTTTTGAACCAATAAGTCAGATTCCTTTGGTCTTGTTGACAAGGAAATACATTTTTCTGGTGGCCATCTCTTCTGCTAGAAGAGTATCAGAATTAGCAGCTCTTTCCTGTAAGGAGCCTTATTTGATTATACACAAGGATAGAGTGGTACTACGCCCTCATCCTAGTTTTTTACCGAAGGTGGTTTCTGATTCTCATTTAAACCAAGACATTGTTCTGCCTTCCTTTTTTCCAGATCCCTGTTCTCCGGAAGAGAGATCTCTACATTCGTTGGATGTAGTAAGAGCAGTTAAGGCCTATCTAGGGACAACTGCTCAGATCCGCAAGACGGATGTTTTGTTTGTGCTGCCAGAGGGTCCCAATAGAGGACAGGCAGCGTCAAAAGCTACCATTTCTAAATGGATTCGACAGTTGATCATTCAAGCTTACGGTTTGAAACAGAAGATTCCTCCGTTTCAGATCAAGGCACATTCCACAAGGGCTATTGGTGCTTCTTGGGCAGTGCATCACCGGGCCTCTATGGCTCAAATCTGCAAGGCCGCAACCTGGTCTTCAGTTCATACATTCACCAGATTCTATCAGGTGGATGTGAGAAGGCATGAGGATATCGCCTTTGGGCGTAGTGTGCTGCAGGCAGCGGTACAGGGTCCTCAGGTCTGATTACACCCTACTTGGTCGTGGTTCCCCCCCCCCTCAGGTAGCATTGCTCTGGGACATCCCATCAGTAATTAAATGTAATAGTGTCCCTTGCGCTGGTCAGGTGTGGAAATAACTAGGTGAGTGACAAGGTGTCACAAGATAAACGTATAAAGTGGCCAATAATATTGCAGCAAAATTAAGGTGTTTACACACAACACTTAATAGAAATGTAAGATAAGAAGATTTCGCGCAATATTAGATAAAATGAAGTGAATAAGCAAACATATATAATAACTGTGTCTCATAAATGTGCAAATCACATAGTGAAGTGAATTGTGACAATGGAGATGTTGATGATAAGCTAGTGGCTGCTAAGGGATGCAGATCTCAATAGCGTAGCATCTAGCTAAGAACATTATCCATAGACAGTAAATGTAACATAAATGTGCAAATCGCATACAAAGTGAACAGTGTCAATGGTGCTACTAGTAGTAAGCTAGTTACTGCCAGGGATGTTAATCACTATGCCTGACGTCTAGCTAGGTGTATTAACCATAAATAGTCGAGTGAAAAAAATCACAAAAGGATCATGAAGAAAAGTACACATAAAATTGAGTATAAAAATAAATATAGAAGGTATAAAATAGCATGTGCAATTCTACAATATTGGTGTAAGTGTGTTTAAAATATCACACTTAGGACATCATTCAGTGTTCATAAAGTGTGCAAAACGGATGTCAAATCAAAAGCACTCTATAGGGCATGAATGATGCTGCTGGGAGTTGATGGGTTAATTAGGAGAGTCTATGAATGGATGCCGCTTCCCTGTTCAATTGGAGGTGTATGAGGTAGATGGAGTAAAGATCCTATTGTTGTTCAATCCTCTAATGGTCTCTTAGGACCCTCACCTTCATACTGTGGTAAAACGGCATTCAGCAGTGTGGTATAGGTAGTTCTGGTAGCTGTCACCGAAGTCTCTGCTTTCTCTGTGTTAAAACTTTAATCCATCTCTCCCTGTATCTCCGGACCGGCTTCAACTATGTAGTACAAGGGCCTGCCTGATTGCATCCAATTTGGATGCAATCAGGCAGGCCCTTGTACTACATAGTTGAAGCCGGTCCGGAGATACAGGGAGAGATGGATTAAAGTTTTAACACAGAGAAAGCAGAGACTTCGGTGACAGCTACCAGAACTACCTATACCACACTGCTGAATGCCGTTTTACCACAGTATGAAGGTGAGGGTCCTAAGAGACCATTAGAGGATTGAACAACAATAGGATCTTTACTCCATCTACCTCATACACCTCCAATTGAACAGGGAAGCGGCATCCATTCATAGACTCTCCTAATTAACCCATCAACTCCCAGCAGCATCATTCATGCCCTATAGAGTGCTTTTGATTTGACATCCGTTTTGCACACTTTATGAACACTGAATGATGTCCTAAGTGTGATATTTTAAACACACTTACACCAATATTGTAGAATTGCACATGCTATTTTATACCTTCTATATTTATTTTTATACTCAATTTTATGTGTACTTTTCTTCATGATCCTTTTGTGATTTTTTTCACTCGACTATTTATGGTTAATACACCTAGCTAGACGTCAGGCATAGTGATTAACATCCCTGGCAGTAACTAGCTTACTACTAGTAGCACCATTGACACTGTTCACTTTGTATGCGATTTGCACATTTATGTTACATTTACTGTCTATGGATAATGTTCTTAGCTAGATGCTACGCTATTGAGATCCGCATCCCTTAGCAGCCACTAGCTTATCATCAACATCTCCATTGTCACAATTCACTTCACTATGTGATTTGCACATTTATGAGACACAGTTATTATATATGTTTGCTTATTCACTTCATTTTATCTAATATTGCGCGAAATCTTCTTCTCTTACATCCCATCAGTAATTACTGTGGCTCTGTGTCCCGTGATGTTCGAGAAAGAAAATAGGATTTTTTAAAACAGCTTAGCTGTAAAATCCTTTTCTTTCGAAGGACATCACGGGACACAGAGGTCCCGCCCCTCTTCTAATACACTATATTGCTTGGCTACAAAACTGAGGTATCCCTGCAAGGGGGAGGGATTATATAGGGGGTTGAACTTCCTGATAGGGTGTGCCAGTGTCCAATCACCAGTGATACCTATATAACCCATCAGTAATTACTGTGGCTCTGTGTCCCGTGATGTCCTTTGAAAGAAAAGGATTTTACAGGTAAGCTGTTTTAAAAAATCCTATTTTCCCAATCAATAATATACACTGATTTGGGTTATTTCCAAAGAAATGCAGCAGAATAGTTTTTGGCCAAAATTTATGAAGAAAGATTTATTTGCAAAATTTTATAACAAACTAAGAGTTGAGGTGTGTGTTTGTTTTGTTTTTTTAAATGTGTATTTTTTTCATTTTACATAGAAAAAAAACCCAGTGGTGATTAAATACACCAAAAGAAAGCTCTAGCTGTCTAAAGAAAAATATATAAATTTAATTTGGGTACAATAGTGCATGAGTAATTGGCATCCACAGTGTGACAGCGCTGGAATCTGAAAATTATCCTGGGCAGGAAGGGGGTGAAAGTGTCTGGTATTGAGGTGGTTAAATAACATGCCTGGGGGTGCCCTGAACCTACCTATGAAGTGGTAGCTCTATGAAAATGACAGCTCCTAGCCATTTTGTTATGTTTGCAAATAAAGCAGCCAGGGATTCCCTTCATCCATATAGACCTTTTATCCTAGATGAAGGTCTGGTATAGATGTTAATGGGGGATCCCACTCCAAAAAAAAGTTTTGGGGTTTTTCCTCCAATTCATTTCAGGCCCTTCAGGTCTGATATGAAATTTAATTGGGACCCCACACAAAAAAAAAATGGTGTGAGGTCCCCCAAATTCTATACCACACCCTTAGGGCGTGGTATATATTTTAAGAGGGAAATCCACAAAAATCAAGTAAGTTTTGGGATGGCCCTCAAAAATCAATATCCCTTATCCACGTATGCAGCCTGGCGGGTCAGGAAAGGGGAGACCCTTCTGGCAAAGCACCCCATCCCCATATTGAAGAGGACAAGGGCTTCTTTCCCACAAACCAGGTCCAGTGGTTGTAAGGGTTGATGCACAGGACTTTTTTTGGGGGGTTACATTGGAGGTCAGGATGCCATCTTTAGACCCCTTTCACACTGAAGGCGCTTTTCAGGCATTTTAGTGCTAAAAATGGCACCTCTTAAGCCTCCCCAGTGTGTAAGCCCGAATGCTTTCCCAGTGGGGCGGTGCAATTGCAGGACCGAAAAAAAAGTTCTGCAAGCAGCGTCTTTGGGGCGGTGTATACAGCGCTCCTAAACCGCCCCTGCCATTTAACCCTTTTCTCGGCCGCTAGCTCTTTTAACCCTGCTAGTGGCCTAAAAGCACCGCTATAACAGCGGTAAAGCCTCGATAAGACTAGCAGCGCTTTACCGCTAACGCGGCCTGCACCCCAGTGTGAAAGGGCTCTTATAGTTAGCTAAAAATACAAATTATATAATATCATAAAGCTGGTACAGTATTGCTAAGTGGCTTTGGTCATGGAACAATGTAACCACCATCAGATGCAGTGGTGGTCCGAAATGCAGGGCGCAGGGGTGCCGCACCCCCCTAATCCATGCGTCCGACTTTCTAATCTACGTGCGGGGTGCCAGGCGCATGGATTCCAATGGGGTGTTTTTTGTTTTTTTTTGTTTTGTTTTTTGAAGCACATGATTAGAGCCAGAGCACTGCACCCTGAGCCCACCCAGTTGTATGACAATAGTAAATTAATATTTGCTATTGTCTTCCTGATTCTCCTCACGGCCAATTAGGAAGCGGGTCCTGAGACCCCTCACCCGATTGGCCAAAAGATGCGATCCTATTGGCCGCAGAGGAGGGAGGAGACACAGGGGAAGCTGCCGGGAAGCACCAGGAAGATGAGACGCCGCTCACCGCCTGGAGGAAGTGCTGCCCACGACCTAGATGGGGTAATTGTGGGGCTGATGACCAACCAATGGGGGGGGAGGGGTGTTAGCAGGTGGATTGTTTTCCGCCCCCCCAAAAAATATACCACCAGCCGCCACTGATCAGATGACCTATCAATTAACCACAGCTCAAAAACCCCATAGCTACCTCCTAGAAGAACCTTAGGGTTCCACTGAACTTTGGATTAGAATGGCTGTACTAGAGACATGGATAGTCCTGAATAGGGATGAGCCGAACACCCCCCGGTTCGGTTCGCACCAGAACCTGCGAACGGACCGAAAGTTTGCACGAATGTTAGAACCCCATTGACGTTTATGAGACTCGAACGTTCGAAATCAAAAGTGCTCATTTTAAAGGCAAATTTGCATGGTATTGTCCTAAAAAGGGTTTGGGGACCCGGGTCCTACCCCAGGGGACATGTATCAATGCAAAAAAAACTTTTAAAAACGGACGTTTTTTCGGGAGCAGTGATTTTTAATGATGCTTAAAGTAAAAAAAAAAAAGTGAAATATTCCTTTAAATATCGTACCTGGGGGGTGTCTATAGTATGCCTGTAAAGTGACGCGTGTTTCCCGTGTTTAGAACAGTCCCTGCACCAAATGTCATTTTCAAAGGAAAAAATCTCATTTAAAACTGCTTGCGGGTTTAATGTAATGTCGGGTCATGGCAATATGGATGAAAATCAGTGAGACAAACGGCATGGGTACCCCCCAGTCCATTACCAGGCCCTTTGGGTCTTGTATGGATATTAAGGGGAACCCCGCACCCAAATTAAAATAAGGAAAGGTGTGGGGCCACCAGGCCCTATATACTCTGAACAGCAGTATACAGGCGGTGCAAACAAGACAGGGACTGTAGGTTTGTTGTTAAGTAGAATCTGTTTGTAATTTTGAACGGGTACATTTTTAACGTGTTTAGCTCCAGCCAAAAAATCTTTTTTAAGCTTTTTGGAAAACATAGGTAAGGGTTATCACCCCTGTGACATTTGTTTTGCTGTCTTTCCTCCTCTTCAGAAGATTTCACCTCACTTTTTGTCCCAATGAAAAATGTTTTTTGAAAATTTGGATTTTTTTGTGGAACAAGGATTGGAAAGCATCAGTGGAAAGGAGAATTTTTTTTCCCATATTAACTCTTACAGGAGAGAATTTCCCTTCCTAGGGGTAGATTTCATCTCACTTCCTGTTGTCTCCTTCCGTTTGCAAGTAGGAGTCGTTTGTAAGTTAGATGTTTGAAAGTAGGGTCCTGCCCTATATACTCAGCAGAAATTTGGGCCTTAGGTGTTGCTGTGGCCACAACACTGTAAGCCCTCACAGGGCCCTGCTGTGAAATATTAGATCAAGAATTGTAATTACATGCCCCTGTTGAACAGGAGCTGAAAAATTAGGCCTTAGGCACTGGTGCTGGTGCCACAACACTGCAACCCCTCACAGACACTCTAGTTGGAACGCAGGAACGAGCCCTGCTGCAAAGTATTGCATCAAAAATTGTAATTACACGCCCCTGTTAAACAGGGGCTGAAAAATTGTGCCTTAGGCACTGGTGGTGGCGCCCAGAACCAAAAATTTTCTTACAAGCTATCAGCGTGATGATTGAGGAGGAAGAGGATAATTACTCAGGGATAGTCACTCAGCATCAGCATAGGCAGTCTTTGAAGGGATCTGAGATTTCAAAAAAAATTATTCGGTTACATCAGCATCAGGTGCTTGGTAGCTGGTGGTGATCCAAGACTGATTCATTTTTATGAAGGTCAGTCGATTGACTGAGTCGGTGGACAGACGCACCCTGTGATCGGTTACCACGCCTCCAGCAGCACTGAATGTGCGTTCCGAAAGAACGCTGGATGCAGGACAGGCCAGTAGCTCAATTGCATACTGTGCAAGCTCTTGCCAGTGATCCATCCTCAAGACCCAGTAACCCAGAGGATTTTCGGTGGGAAAGGTGTCCAAGTCTGATCTTGCCCCTAGGTATTCCTGCACCATGTAAAACAGACGCTGGCGATGGTTGCTGGAACCGATCATACCTTGGGGCTGCAGACCAAAAAATTGTCTGAACGCATCGGTCAGACGGCCACCTTCTCCACCGCTCCTTCTTTGACTGACCGAAGCCTCAGCAACACGTTGTCCAGAAACAGGAGTTTGTAACCTCCCAGTCTCTGGGAACGCGTTGCACAGACCTTTCTGCAAGGCCTCCCGAAGATGTTTCATCCTCTGCTCCCTCTGCGATGGCAAGATAAGGTCCGCAACCTTACCCTTGTAACGTGGATCAAGGAGGGTTGCCAGCCAGTATTGGTCCTTCTCCTTGATACCACGAATATGAGGATCCTTACGCAGGCTTTGCAGGATCAGGGAGGCCATGCAGCGTAGGTTTGCTGAGGCATTCGGTCCGGAGTCCTCTGGGTCACTAAGGACGACAACGTCCGCAGCCACCTCCTCCCAGCCACGTACAAGTCCATGTGTTTCTTGGGACTGATCCCTTAAAGACTGCTGCTGATGCTGAGTGCCAGGCTCCACCTCCATACTGACACAATCTTCCTCCTCCTCCTCCTCCTCCTCTTCCTGTGTGATCGGCGGGCACGCAGGAACACTGTCTGGATAAAGGGGGCCTTGAGAGCTAAAGAAGTCCTCCTCTTCCTGCCTCTGTTCTGCCTCAAGTGCCCTGTCCATTATTCCACGCAGCGTGTGCTCCAACAGGTGGACAAGGGGGACAGTGTCACTGATGCATGCACTGTCACTGCTCACCATCCTCGTGGCCTCCTCAAATGGTGACAGGACAGTGCATGCATCCCTGATCATGGCCCACTGGCGTGGGGAAAAAAAACCAAGCTCCCCTGACCCTGTCCTGGTGCCATAGTCGCACAGGTACTCATTGATGGCCCTCTGCTGCGTGTGCAGCCGCTGCAGCATGGCCAACGTTGAGTTCCACCTGGTGGGCATGTCACAGATTAGGCGGTTCTTGGGCAGGTTAAACTCCTTTTTGGAGGTCCGTCAGCCGAGCACTGGCATTATATGACCGGCGGAAATGCACACAGACTTTCCTGGCCTGCCTCAGGACATCCTTTAAGCCCGGGTACCTGCCCAAGAACCGCTGCACCACCAAGTTAAGGACGTGAGCCAAACAGGGCACATGGGTCATTTGTCCCTGTCGGAGGGCAGAGAGGAGGTTGGTGCCATTGTCGCAAACCACCATTCCTGCCTTAAGTTGGCGTGGCGTCAACCACCTCTGAACCTGCCCCTGCAGAGCTGACAGAACCTCTGCCCCAGTGTGGCTCCTGTCCCCCAAGCACACCAGCTCAAGCACCGCATGGCATCTTTTGGCCTGCGTACTTGCGTAGCCCCTTGAACGACTACGGAGCACCGCTGGTTCCGAGGAAGAGGCCATGGAGGAAGAAGAGGAGGGGGTGGAGGAGAGAGGCGTGTCACAATCATTAGCATTTTGGAGGCGTGGTGGTGGAACAACCTCCAACACTACTGCACCTTGTCCTGCATCCTTCCCAGCTGCCAGCAGAGTCACCCAATGCGCCATGAAACTTAGGTAACGTCCCTGTCCATGCCTGCTGGACCATGAGTCAGCGGTAATATGCACCTTACCGCTGACTGCCCTGTCCAGCGAGGCATGGACATTGCCTTCCACATGCCGGTAGAGAGCCGGAGTCGCCTTCCGTGAGAAAAAGTGGCGTTTGGGTACCTGCCACTGAGGAACCGCACATTCCACAAACTCACGGAAGGGGGCAGAGTCTACCAACTGAAAAGGCAGCAGTTGAAGTGCTAGCAATTTTGCCAAGCTAGCATTCAACCGCTGGGCATGTGGATGGCTGGGAGCAAACTTTTTTCGGCGGTGCAGCAGCTGGGGCAGGGAAATTTGCCTGGTACAATCTGACGTCGGTGTACCAAAAGAGATTGCCCACAAGTACTAGGCTGTGACACACCTAATTCTACACCTTCATTACTCTCAGTGCAGGTCTCAGAGGACTGGAGGTCTAGTGGGGTTGGAAATCTCAGCTGATGAGGAGCAAGGAGAGGTCCTCTTTGTTCTTTGGTGTGGGTCTTTTAGATACGCTTGCCAACAAACTGCATGGCAGGTCAACATATGTCTGGTCAAGCATGTGGTACCCAAGCGGGAGATGTTTTGGCCACGTGAGATACGCTTGAGACATATGTTGCAAATAGCAGCGGTGCGATCTGATGCACTCGTCTCAAAAAAGGCCCACACCAAAGAACTTTTTGAATAACGCGCAGAGACTGCAGCGCCCTGCACATGTGGAGCTTTGGGGTGTGATGCAGTCAATGTGCTGCCCTTGGGCTGGCCCCTGGAGGGCATCCTGCCTCGTTGGTGATGTGCCGCCTCCTCCTCCTCCTCTCTCCTATCAGGCACCCACGTTGAGTCAGTGACCTCATCATCCCCTCCCTCCTCATCACTGGAGCAAACCTGGCAGAATGCTGAGGCAGGGGGAGCATGACTGCCAGATTGCTGTCCTTCTTGGGCACCCCCTCTGTCCGTGCTCATGTTACTGCCTTCATCGAGCTCAGTATCATCATCAGAGCCTTTCAAATGCTGGGCATCCTCCTGGAGCATGTACCCAACACTGTGGTCAAACAGTTCGAGGGACTCCTCAGGAGGACATGGTGGAGCTACGGAAGGAGTCACTGATGACATTGAGCCGAGGGAAGAGGCCGCTGCTTTGACAAAGCACCCTGGGCATGGGTGAGAGAGGATGAGGAGGATGAGGACGGCTTGGTCATCCACTCGACCAAGTCTTCCGCATGTTGCGGCTCAACATGGCCAGCTGCCGAAAAAAAGGCCAAGCGTGTCCCATGGCCACGTGCTGATGAGGATGCACCGTCTCCACGACCAGCACTAGACACAGAGCCTGCTTGCCCTCTCTTATTGGCTTGTGACTGTCTGCCTCTCCTTCTTGGCCTTCCAGACATACTAATGGACTGTAGCTGCACTAAGCTGGGATATATATATATATATATATATATATATATATATATATATATATATATATATATATATATATATATATATATATATATATATATATATATATATATATATAACCTACAAGTTAGTGGGGTGCGTCCACCTCACAGTGTTCAGCTAAAGCTACCTGTAGAAGGTTGGTGGTGTTCTCATACTACAGGCAGTTGATTTTGCTAGCTGCAGTATATATATATATATATATATATATATATATATATATATATATATATATATATATATATATATATATATATATTGATACTGCTGCTAGCAAAATCAACTGCCTGTAGTATGAGAACACCACCAACCTTCTACAGGTAGCTTTAGCTGAACACTGTGAGGTGGACGCACCCCACTAACTTGTAGGTTTAGCTGAACACTGTGAGCAGGACGCACTGCACTAAATGTAAATAGTCTAGATGCCTGACCGTGGTACTAATAGGATCAAAAGAACACCAGTAATTTTCTTCAGGTAGCTTTATATACTGTAACAAGACAAGCCTGCCTGTCAGTAGGAAGATAACAGGAACGGATCTAGCTGAACACTGTGAGCAGGACGCACTGCACTAAATGTAAATAGTCTAGAAGATAACAGGAACGGATCTAGCTAAACTGAATACAGTGTGTATATATATATATATATATATATATATATATATATATATATATATATATATATATATATATATATATATATATATATATGCAACACCTGGGATGCATATATATACACAATACACTTTAAGTGCAGCTAACTGACTGACTGTCCTGTCTAATCTAGCTAACTCAAATGAAATGACACTGTCTCTCTCTCTCTAAGCACACCGGAACACACTGCACAGGGCCGCCGTGCAGGCGGCCTTATATAGTGTGGGGCGTGTACTAAATCCCCTGAGCCATAATTGGCCAAAGCCTCCTTGGCTTTGGCCAATTACGGCTCTCTGTTCAGGCGGCGCTGTGATTGGCCAAGCATGCGGGTCATAGTGCATGCTTGGCCAATCATCAGCAAGCAATGCACTGCGATGCCGCAGTGAATTATGGGCCGTGACGCGCCACACGAATTTGGCGCAAACGGCCCATATCGTTCGCAATTCGGCGAACGACCGAACAGCCGATGTTCGAGTCGAACATGGGTTTGACTCGAACACGAAGCTCATCCCTAGTCCTGAATGTCAGTATGTCCCCACTTTCAATTTATAATTGGGTTTAGACCTCCTAGGAGAATCTCTTTAATTTAAATATAATAGAAATTTCCAGTTTTAAGCCACGAGTTTCTAATTTGAAAAATGTGTGACACTTTATTGACCTAGAATTGTCTAAAGAATCACACATGGATTTGTAAACATTTGTTTGCAAGAACTATGCCAAATGTAAATTGGTGATTTAGCTTGATGCAAATGTTCAACACGTGAAATTATTCATGGATTAGGGTTTGTGGTATACCAATTGATGGAGAAGTTTAAAAGAAAACTCCACCTTTTTTCTAAATTAATGTAGCATCTATAAGTAAGTCATTCTAGAACATTTTTTTTTTTTTTTTTTAATAAAAATAACCTTCCTATTTCAGTCTGCAACAAAACTGCCACGCCAATGAAAATGTTGCTTTTTTTTTTTTAGCAATGGGACAGGCTGATTTTATGCACAATGTGTATGCAGGATGCTCCAGAAATATCCTTCCTGCTTCTATGATTGGCTTGTTGCTTTACCCAGAAGTCTACACAGAGATGGAAGTCAAATTAGAAGCATCCCTTACACAAAAAAGGTGAATTTTGCCACAATAATATGTAGGACTCTTTTTGCCTTAAAGGTTTAGATGTTCCTAAAATTTCTAAAATCCTTGCAGAGTATTTACAGTAGTAGTTTACCTGAAGAGGCTTTTTTATGGGGCAAAACCCAGAGTTGTACTGCAAAAGTCATTAAAGCAAATGTGGTGTTTTGTATATTTAGGGCAATGTGACAGGTTGTATTGGCAAGCAACCCCCCCCCCCCAAACCCGATCCATACATGCCTTTGCCGCACTCATCTGCTGCTCAGGTTGTCTGCTTGTGCACTTGGAAATACCTGGTACTTGTAGGTATGAGGGAGCATGTGATCTCTCTTTATTCCAAGGATGCAGTACTTAGTCTTTGAGCCTGACAATTGGTCATTCAGGACTGGCACGTCAGGTAGGGGAGAGCCCATAAAGCGGAGTTCCAGCCTGGGTGAAAAAAATACAAATACTGTAGCTGCTGACTTTTAATATTAGGACACTTGCCTGTCCAAGGAGCCTGCGATGTCACCCCCCGAATCTGACCTGTCCATGGGCCCTGGGTGCAGGTGCAGGTGCCGCCATCCTTACTAAGGGAAGCAGGAAGTGAAGCCTTGCGGCTTCACAGCCTGTTTCCTACTGCACATGCACAAGTCATGCAGCACTTTCTGAATGGCCCCCCTCATCTTCTGGGACACACACAGGTCCCAGAAGGCAGTGGGGGGGAGAGGGGAGGAGGGCACGAAAAAAAACACAGACTTGACGTACATCGGTGTGGCGACATGGGACAGAAGTCCCCAAGAAAACATACCAAAAAGGTATGAAAGAAAAAAAAAATATCCAAAAACGAGTACATTTGTGTACTTTTGTTTTTAAACGAAATTTAATTTTTGCCTGGAACTCTGCTTTAAAGTGAAAATCCAGTTACATTATTTTTGGCTCCAATCTGTTTTAATAAAAATGCTCTCCATGCTCTGGTGGTGTCCATGGCTTCCTTCTCAATCCAGCATCTGCAATCCTTTTCTGGCAGAGCGGCAGTCGAATCATTGTGGCCAATTCTTCTGAGCCCAGCCTGTCTTTAAGTCCCCAAGTAGGCACACCAACATTCAAACTGGGCTCACATTACTCTAGGACAGGTCAATATGTAAATGGGATAGGAGTGAATGTGGGAGGTACACTAGGCTTGTACATGTAAATGTGAACTCGCCCACTTCAACATAAATCGCACTCCTCATTCTGCAGCCAGCAAAAGCCATACATAACACACGGTATGATAGGTTACAGCTGTAGCACCCTCTACCTAAAGGTAGGTGCTAGAGTAGTATTTCTTTAACTCAGGGACCAAGTGCAGGTAAATTTAGCCAGGCCTGTGCTTTAGGCTGGGCCTGGTTGTTGTGATTTGAGACTGGGAGTGTTCAGTGTAGTGGGGGTGTGGCCACCTGTGCTCTGACTCAGTGATGCCTCCCCTGCTTTCAGACAGATGGTTCTAGAAGAGGGGTTGGATTTGAGACCTGAGTGGCAGGCAGCTCATGTGAGGAACTCTGACCAATTATCTTGCTGTATTGGCAGGGGGCAGGCCTCCCGTATAAGCTGGGGTCACATGCTTCCAGGGAGGAGTTCTGGAAAGTAGGAACAGACAATGGAGTACTGAGTTGCTTTTCCAGGCATCCTCAATGTGGGGATGCGCAGTGCGTGGAGGAGGGATGGAGGAACCGCCAGGAGGGAGCTTAAGATAAAGATCGCCATCCTTAAAGTATCAAGCTGCTGTGACCGGGGAACACAGGACTTGCAAGCTGGAGGAGATCTGGAAGGAAGAAGTAGCAGGCAAGCAGAGGAGAGTAGAGCAGCGTTCTGTGACCAGGGACACAGAACTATTATCCTCCTAGAGAAAGGTCAGTGTAGAATGCTGTGGCCGGGGAACCTAGCATTAATAGTCCTGGACTGGCTGAAAGCAGTGGTCTGTTCACTGCCATGTGTCAGGTCGTCGGGGGGGGGGGGGGGGGGGGTTGGGGGGGGGGGTACTGTGTTACCTCTGGCCTGGTTAGCACAATGGTAGTACCTTCCAAAGACTGTGTGGATGTCTGATTTCTCTGGGCCATCGGGGAGAAGCAGTGTGCGCTTTTGGCTCTTTGATTCACATGGACAATCCCATCATGGTCTACAAATGAGGGATTATTCAGAGTGATTCTTTGTTGTTGAAATGGAAGTGAAGAAATAGGATATCAGTGTGTTTTTGCAATAAGGATTTGCACAAAGAAACTGGAGGTAATAGGCTGCAGTGGAGTTATTTAAACTAAAAGACTGGGGTGTAAGGAATGTATTCAGTTTTCTTGCAAGGCCACGGCCACTGAATAACTACATACAACTTGCAAAGTGTAGAATGCTATGGGCATCTCATATTATCCTTCTCCCATCCAAGTTGTATCCTGCAATAAATATGACAAAACCATGAAACTGACTGTTCTTTGCTTTATTGGTCATGGGGAGTATGGCAGCGGGGTGATTGGCGGATTGCTAAGAAACCAAATCAGCAGCCTTTATGGGGGTACCGATACACAGCCTTATAAATACAAAGCATTTTAATATAAATGCAAACCAGTGCAACATGTCAGTGTCCACCATTGCCGAATGTCAGTGTCCACCAGTGCCGATTATCAGTGCGGTGTCACCAGTGCCTTATCAGTGCCCATCAGTGCAGAGCGGAGATAGTTACAGATCATTGGGATGACAGAGCGCATATCGGGCTGATAGGTCTGTATGTGAAAACATCGCTCGTCGTACAGCCCCGCTTCCCTGCACCGGAATTGTAATAGCGCAGAGATCACTGTTCCAATGTACAGGAGGCGGGGCTGTACGACGAGCTGTGTTTTCACATACAGAACTATTGGCCTGAGATCCACTCTGTCATACCGAAGAATCTGTAACTCTCCCGACACTGGAGACAGATGGCAGGCGATGGTGGCGTGGGGGGGCGGTGCTGGCAGGGAGGAGGAGGGAGCAGAGGAGGACACCACCTCTATGGGCAGCACAGACCAGGGGCTGTGAGACCTCTCGGCCCACTACAGAGAGCCAGGCGGATGTAGAACTCCCTGCTCCCTTTCAAAGGACTACAAGGGGGCGTGTCAGACTGCTGGCTGATGTTACTGGAGGGATAGCAGCCAACAGTCTTACAAACGGGAAATCACCAGGCAATAACGTTTTTTTTCAGCAAGTTCAGCAGGCTATTGCAGAGGAACTACAGAGCTCAGAAGAACATGGCTGACATGGTTGGTGAAGAACATGATCAGCAACGAGAACATGGAAAAAAATTTTTGCCCGGAGTTCTGCTTTAAAAAAAATGGAGCTCAAAAATGTCCATAAAAGAAAAGAAAAAGTCCATCAATCCCGGAAAGCACCCGATAGGTGAGTGATTCTTGACTTATTGGTGAGCAAGAGTCTTCCACCAATACCACAGAAAGCCAAGCCTCTTACCATTTAGGAATGGACCATTAGATTATAAGTGGTCATTAACGCCCAAACACCCATCTCTTTTGAGTCTTATCCACCACAGGCTGCTTCAGCATGAATCCAGGCATCTCTCCTCATGTTAAAAGGTGTAAGAACAAATACCACTTCATGGTGTAGCATGTCAAACCACTTCAAATTTATTGTAATCACATAGATATACTCACACAGTAGATGATAAAAAGGAGCATGTCATGTAAAACACTTCTCGTCAAACCAGCAAAATGGCCCTGGTTCACATGCACAGCAACGCCAAGCGTCCGGAACTTCGGAGAGATATTGAAGACTCGGCAGCACACGTGTGTACACTCTGTCCCCAAAAGGAAGTCATCACACAGTAGACTTCATAGGAAAAACCTGAAGTCAATAATTTGAAGGGAAGTCCACATACTCTTTACCATACAGTGTATGTCTCGAGTTTGTATGGTTGCTGTAGGTGCAAACAGTTATATCCTTCCCTAGGGGTCAGAGAACATGATAATTGCTAATAAAATTTACATCACCTTCTGATGCTCTTGAATATTGTCCTGTAGTCTTGTCTGTTTCTTCAGAGCATTATATAATTCAGGAATCCAGGCAATTGTACTTTATGAATTACATGATGTTCTAAACAATGTACATGCATATTTTCTGAAACAAAAGAAGAATCACAATTAAATTGTTACCCCAACATTTCTTATTTCTGATATGTGCCTGCTGTACCATGTACTTGTATGAAAAAGTATCCTGTTCTGTTCTCTTTGTATTCCTTTCTTTGTGTGAAATCCCTGGTGTTCCTACCAGCCGCTCTGGTTTCCTATTAAAAACTGACCACACTAAACAGGAGAGCACACTGTGGTCAGTTCTCTAGCTGTGCTGGGAACTCCGCCTGCTCTCCAATGATCAGCCTTGTTCTGACACGCCTCCCCTGCACAGCCATTCACTGGGAAGCTCAGGGTGCTGCTGCTTCTTTTCCTCCCCCCAGCTCGTATGCAGCTGAGAACAGAGGGAATGTGATCTCTTATATAAAAAGGTGGAAAAAATTATTTTTAATGTGTTTTATTTTTTATATCGATGCACAGAGGTCTTGCCTTTTCATTTTGATTTTAAACTGAATTGGTTGTTTTGCAAGGTGATCGTTTACAATCACTTAAATCTTATTGTCCAGCCGTTTCTCTCCTTATTAACACGTCTTGTTGATGTCTCTTCTTCAGGTAGGCTTTAAGTCCTTCTTGCTGGTCGATGATGGTGAGACAGCTGTGGTGCAAGGTCTTCGTGTGGCCCCCTGGATGAGAGGAAAAGGTTTAGCCAGGTTATTTATAAGGTTTCTCTTGGAAAAACTTCATTCTGACCACCCGCAAGTGAAAAGACTCCGCTTTGCCCATGTAGAGGACCCTCCACCAAGCATACTGAAGAAGTACAAAGTGATTCACTCCAAGGTACTCTTTATTTTCTAACTCTCCCTACCATTGAATAGATCCCCACATTGTCTACTTATTACAGAAGAACACAGCTATATTTCAAAATGTATTTTCTTACGATTACTTACATTTGAAAAAATTAGGACCTTTTTTTCTGGCTGGAGTTTACTGAAGTAAACCATGTTTGTTTTCCTAGTTAATAGGATAGGTGACAAATAATGCAACAAATTATAGTTATCATATTCTTTATCTCATCACCTCTGCTAGATAAGGAATGCGTCCAAATTATATTAACTGGGTTCCCTTAAAGTGGAGTTCCACCCACTTTTACAACTCTTCAGCATCCCTCACTAAACTGTGCACTGTAAACAAATTGCATATTTTTTTATTTATTTTCTCAGCACTTACTGTATATCTGCTGTATTCATTTTTCACGTCCTCCTCCCTGGCCGCGGCCCATTGCATCATTTCCTGTTTGCAATGCCTTCTGGGAAGGGGCAGCAACTTCCTCTGAAACTGGCGTTGCTATGGAAACCTGACCTGAAACCTATTACACTGCTTGTGCTGCACTGAGCATGTGCGAGATCTACAAGGATGAGATCCAGGAAGAAATACAGTCTGGCTTCAGATGCCCACACTTAAGATGGCCACGGCCTGCTGTAAGTTTATAAAATAACAAACTACTGCTATAAACTAACAAAATAGACCTTAGTTTACAGACTAACTTTACTAGAATACATTAAGCTTGTGTATTATAGGGGTATTTTTATTTAAAAAGTATAATTTCGGCCGGAACACCACTTTAATGAGTGTCAGGGAATGTCTGAATTAATTTAGTCAGCAATATTGATCGATCGCAGATAGTCTTTGAATAACACGATAAGATTGGGTGTAGGTATGGACTGAGACTGTAAAAAAATGTATATTTATTTGAAAGAAGTCACTTTACAAGCGCCATAAATAATAGATAAGATATATGCAATGAAGTTCTGTTACAGCAAAATATATATTGGATTAAATGCAATAATTTCCCCTTGTGGACAGTATTGATAACTACCTAGGAGACAATAATCTGTGTTTTGCAGAATCTGACTGTTCTTCTCTCGCAGAAAGAATGAGTGTCGAAATACGTAAAACTGTGTCCCAATACAGCCAAAGAAAGGAGACATGATAAAAACAAAAAATAAATAAAGACCTAACTCTAGTGGTTATGTTATTGTGGGAGAAAGTTACAGCAAGGATTATTGCAATTGGCCTACTAATTTAAGCAAACAAAAATCACGAAGAAAATAATATATTTACCCTTCAAGTATACCAGATAGGCTTTAAAATGGCTGTGGATCAGACCCCCACAAGAAGGCTGCCAATCAATGGGTGGAGTTGTCTCTTGATGATGTGTCTCCTAGATGTCGTAACTCCCCTCCTCCTTCCTGTCTACCTGACTTGTTATACTGTATTCTGTGAGGACAATACACTCATAAAAACCTTCAGAAACCTGGCCCAGAAGGTGTAACCTTCTTTCCTATTGGTGGATCAATTATATATTTATACAAGCATTAGCTCCCTTTTTCTGAGGGGAGCTCAGAAAAACAGACTGCTGCCTTAATGCTAAGGGCACCATCGTGAATGTCATTTTTTTTTATTTTCCCATTGTTCTACTGAAAGGCTTTCTACATCCTGATGTATTCACTCCTTTTCCACCAGGCTGTGGTGTCTGTGATCCTTCCCTCTGACCAGCTTGAGGAAGCCATCAGATTGTTGGAGGCTCGTTTGGACAGTGCAGGCCAGTTGAATAATTATACCATTCTGGAACCTGCTGAAATCCTCAAACTCCTTTGTGGGACAAAGACTGCAGAAGGTCTGCTTGGTGGACATCTCCTGATCCAGGGATGGCTTCCTGTTACCACCCAAAGGTCCAATTTGGAGATGCTTTTTGAAAAGAAAATCACTTGGATCTACTCACAAGCACAGAATACAAGTGGTAGTGCAGAGCAAAAACAAACTAAGCTTGAAAACAAAGTGAACGGAGAATCACCATTCCTACCACCCTCTCCTGTTGGGTTCCTCAGCCTTGGTACTCAAGCACATCCGGTGCCTTATGCAGAAGCCACATATCAATTTGAGATTGACTTGTTTGGATATGCCCCAGCAAGCACCAAGATGCATGTTGTACAGCAACTTAAGTGGCTGCATTTGATGGGCACAGTGAGGCTGCAATTGATGATTTTTTTTTTTCAGAATTTTTCAGTCTGTTTGCGCCCCCCCCCTCAAAATATTTGAGCACCAGCCGCCACTGATGAGTCTTTTGAAGTTTTCATTCTATTGTCACAAGCTTTTAAAGAAACGCAGAAAGAAAAATGTATTTTTTATTTTTTTACACAAAAAAATCACGCCGATTTTATTAACCACTTCAGCTCCGGAAAGGTTTACCCCCCCGCTTCATGACCAGGCCATTTTCTTTGCGATATGGCACTGTGTTATTTTAACTGACAATTGTACTGCCGTGCGACGCTGTACCCAAATATAATGTAATCCTTTTTTTTCCCCCACAGGGAAAAAATTTGATCACCTCTATGGTTTTTTATTTTTTGCGCAACATACAAAAAAAAAACGACAATTTTGAATAAAAAGTATTTTTTACTTTTTTGCTATAAAACATTCCAAGTAAAAAAAAATCCAATTTCTTCATCAGTTTAGGTCAATATGCATTCTGCTACATATTTTTGGTAAAAAAAAAAATCACAATACGTATATATTGATTGGTTTGCGCAAAAGTTAGTGTCTACAAACAATGGTGTATATATATATTTTTTTAATGTTTTACTAGTAATGGCGGCAATCAGCGACTTATAGCGGGACTGCGATATTGTGTCGGACAAATCGAACACCTACCTGGCACTTTTGACACTTTTTGGGGACCAGTGACACTAATACAGTGATCAGTGCTAAAATACATGCATGGTTACTGTACTGACACTGGCAGGGAAGGGGTTAACATCAGGAGCGATCAAAGGCTTAAATGTGTTCCCTGGGAGTCATTCCTAACTATGGGGGGTGCTTTGACTGGGGGAATATAAAGATCTGTGTACCTGCTGAGCAGGAACACAGGATCAGCACGTTCCCCTCTCACAGACCACCATTATGCCTTTCTCTTGAATGATCGGTGGGTCCTGGCGGATATCACATCTGCTGGACCTGCTGATTGGCTCCCGCTGTGTTCGATCACAGCAGTAACAGGCCGCCGGCAGTGCGCGTGTGCGCCCCAGACCCTGGAAGTGTGATCTGGTGCAGAGTGGCTCCCCCCCTACACTAAACTTTTAATACATTTGGGAAATTTCTTATTTCAAAGAAATTTGAAAAGGAAAGTCTAATTGAATTTTCAGGAAGTCACCTCTGTAGTTCAAAAGATACTAGAGCTGCACAATTAATCGTTAAGAATCGTTATCGTGATTAATCGTCAAGAATCGTTATTGCGATCTCGACTAAAGTGTTTCACAATTCTTTCTATGCAAAGAATTCTCTCTGCTCTTCTGAAGCCACAGCTCTCAAAAGAAAGGAAGAGAAAAACAAGCAGTCTGCCAAGAATCAAAACATTCTTTATCAGTTGAAGTTAAGTATAAACATTGTAACAATTTGTCAACGGAATAGACTTTGTGTGTAAGTGAAAAGTTTAACCACTTAAACACTAAACCTTTTTCTGACATTTGTTGGTTTCAAGTTAAAATCATTTTTTTTTTTGCTAGAAAATTACATAGAACCCCCAAACATTATATTTTTTAGTAGACACTCTAGAGAATAAAATTTTGGTTGTTGCAATATTTTATGTCACACTGTATTTGCGCAGTGGTCTTTCAAATGCAATTTTTTTGGAAAAAATAACTTTCACATTATACAAAAAAAAGGGGCTAACTTTACTGGTTAGATTTTTTACTTATTTTTTTTTTTTAATTCATTAAAGATTTTACGTCTCGAGAATCGTGAGAGAATCGTGATCTTTTTATTCTAAGCAAAAAAATCGTGATTTTCATTTTGGCCAGAATCGTGCAGCTCTAAAAGATACCAGCATTAGTTCTGCCAAGGAGGCGGAGGATTGCTCCCTCTCCTCTCTCTCTCTGCAGAGAAAGGAACTACATTTCCCATGAACCTTTGGGAATTGCAGTGGATGTGGGTGGGTACACTAGACCTGTACATGTTAAATATGAACCCACCCACTTCAACATAAATCACACCCTCTCATTCTCAGCCACACTGCTGAGCACACAGATGACAATCTTAGAAATGGAAAGCATGCATTCTATGTAGTCTACATCAGTGTTTCTAAACCTTTTACGGTGAAGTACCCCTGCAGGTCTAAAAACAATTTACCCCTGTCTTGAGAAAGTAATTTCTATTGTTTGGCTGTCATAGTTTCTGTGAGTGTGTAACATACCTCCCAACATTTTGAGATGGGAATGAGGAACGTGCAAACGTGTGTAGGCGTAGGACAGTGATGGTGAACCTGGGCACCCCAGATGTTTTGGAACTACATTCCCATGATGCTCATGCACTCTGCAGTGTAGTTGAGCATCATGGGAAATGTAGTTCCAAAACATCGGAGGTGCCAAGGTTCACCATCACTGGCATAGGACATGCCTCCTCCCACACCCCCTTAAAGGAGATTTAACCAAAAAAAAAGGTTAATTAAATCCACAAGGGCTTTTTTTTTTACCACTACTATTCCTTTATATTGGCTTTTAAAATGTACAAATGCAGCAATTTATCATTTGGATGAAAGGTTTAGCTCTGGGAAACACTTTTTGAAAGATAAAAAGTGCATTTTATATACAACTATATAGATCAGACCAAAATGAGGGACAAATGAGGAGGAATGAGGGACATTGCACCGAATCAAGGACAGTCCCTCAAAATCGGGGCCAGTTGGGAGCTATGTGTTATGTCAGTATGTGTTTGTGATGTTTTTTGTTTGCAATATCATTGTATGTGTGCGTGCTGCAATAACAAATACACACACACCAGTGCCCATCAGCTCAGCCCCATCAATGCAGCTTCACCAATTCCCATAAATGTACCCTAATCAGTGCCCCTTTAATGCAGGATGATCAGTGCAGCCTTACTTGTGCCCATCAGCTCAGCCTCACCAATGCAGTCTAATCAGTGCAGCCTGACCAGTGCCCATCAGTGCAGCCTGATCAGTGCCCATCAGCTCAGCCTCACCAATGCCCATCAATGCAGCCTTACCTGCGCCCATCAGCCTAGCCTCACCAGTGCCCATCAGTGCAGCCTGATCAGTGCCCATCAGCTCAGCCTCACCAATGCCCATCAATGCAGCCTTACCTGCGTCCATCAGCCTAGCCTCACCAATGCCTATCAGTGCAGCATGATCAGTGCCCATCAGCTCAGCCTCACCAGTCCCCATCAATGCAGCCTGATCAGTGCCCATTAGTACAGCCTGATCCATGCCCATCAGTGCAGACTTCCCTGTGCCCATCAATGTAGCCTGATCAGTGCCCATCAGCTTAGCCTCACCAATGCCCATCAATACAGCCTCACCAGTGCCCATCAGCTCAGACTTACTAGTGCCCATCAATGCAGCCCAATCAGTGCAGCCTTGCCAGTGCCCATCAGCCTTGACAGTCACCAGTGCCCATCAGCACTGCCTTGCCCATGAATGCAGCCTGATTAGTGCCCATAAGTGCAGCCTAATCAGTGCCCCTTTAGCTCAGTCTTACCTGTGTCCATCAATGCAGCCTGAACAGTGCAGCTTTACCTGTGCCTTCAATACAGCCTGATCAGTGGCCATCAGCTCAGCCTTACCTGTTCCCATCGGCGCAGCCTCACCAGTGCCCATTTACGCAGCCTTATCAGTCACCAGCGCAGCCTTGCATTGCCTTCCTAATACTTACCTGAGCCCCATCTCTATCCAGCGATGTCTATGAGTGCCTCGGCTGTCCAGAACTCTCCCTCCTGATTGGCAGAGACACAGCAGCTGCGTCATTGGCTCCCGCTGCTGTCAATTAAACTCAGCCAATCAGGAGAGAGAGGGGGCAGGGCCGAACTACCGCTCCATGTCTGAATGGATACACGGGGCTGCAGCTGGGCTTGGGTGCCCCCATAACAAGCTGCTTGCTGTGGGAGCACTCAACAGGAGGGAGGGGTCAGGAGCTCCAGCCAGGGACCCAAGAAGAGGAGGATCAAGGCTGCTCTGTGCAAAACCATTTCACAGAGCAGGAAAGTATAACATGTTTGTTTATTTTAATAGAAAAAAAACTAGACTTTACAATCACTTTGTTGGATATCAAATTGTTGGAGTCTCGTCTAGGCAATGCGGGACAATGAATCAATTACACTATTTTGGAACTTGCTTAAATGCTCAAATTCTTTGGTAGGACAAAGGCTGCAGAAGATCTGCTTTCTAGAAGTCTCCTGGTACAGGACTATTGAGTCCCATTCACACAAGCCCTGTGCTGTTAATCAAAGGTAAAGGGGACCTGATGGGCAGCCTCAATTCCATAATTTCATATCAGTCTCTGACCTCCTCTACATCAAAACTCTTCAACCATGCAATTGTCAGTGTTTATGGGTGCAGTGGCCAAGGAGGGAGTGCACTAAGGAATAAATGTCTAGTACGGACACTCTGACCTCAGTTCGGGCACGACAGCCTTTATGTACCCTTCTCTGATAGGTATATCAATTGGACACAAACACCAACATTTTCAGGGAATTCTAAAGGGTGTCTATGACACATCCACCCCCACCCTCACCCCCCGTACCACGTTATTTCTATCTTCTGGGTCCACTGGCTTGCTTCACACATTGGGCAGGAACTGATGATGCTCATGAATTGCACATGCATTCTGGATCCGTGTGGTGTGTATGCAGTACAGTCCCGGCATCTATAAAATACCGGGACTGTATTGCACAGCAGTCAGTGTACAGATTTCTAAAAATTTCTAGCAGTTAAGTTTTTTTGGCAGAAGAAGCTTAAAAAAATTTCTTCCTTCAGAAGGCCCTCCCTGCTGATGATTTTTAGTTTTAAAGATTTAGCTCCACTTTAAATGGGAATTTTACTGGACGGTTATTAAGAAGCTGAAGAAGGGATTGGTTAAATCTCCCAGGGAGGAAGGAAACCCCATTAATGCTATTCTAAATTCAGCTTTCCAGGCATAGATAGGGGAATCAGCCTGGTTCCCAGGAGATCAGCTGTTTGCGTGCTGTCTTTGATCAGAAGACATCTGTGCGCTCTTGAGATCAGTCTGGGAGCAATCAGATGCTTTATTTGCAACACTAGGCTATCATTATTCCTGATGAGCTGTTTGTGGTTCCATCTGAGGGGCTCAATAGAGACTTCTTATTTCTGGCACCATGGCTTCTGAATTAGGTTCTGCCGCGTCATGTAAAGCTAAGACGTCAGAGGTACCGGGAGTCCCATTCATGGCCCTGGTGGTGGCAACAAAGGGCTCGTAGCAGTGAAAAAGATATGAATAGTTCAGCCATTCATTTAATCATCTCAGCTGATAATGTCCTACAGTTGAAGGTCGTTCTGTGAGAAATGGTATTATGAATCTAATGATGTAGAATAAGCTTGCTCTCTTTACTTGCATCCATGGGTAACAAAATAACGTGGTGAGAGAGGCTGAAAAAAAGATCAATATCAGTCTATTGAAATTTAAATACTTTTCTGATAATCGTTGATTCAGAAAAACACAAAGCAAAAAGCTCAGTAGGCCTTCTGCCTAATGTACCGGGGATTCCCACATGAAAGGTAAGTGTAAACACAAGTTTAGTTTAAAAAAAGAAAACCAAAAAAAAAAAAATATCATGGGGGTCCCCCCAAGAAATCCTAACTGACCCTTCTGGTTTGGAACGGATTTTAAGGGGGACCCTATGCAAACAAATATGTAAATAAAATGGTGTGGGTCCCACGCAAGAAATCCATACCTACCCCTTATCCTAGCACGCAGCCTGGCTGGTGAGGAAAAGTGGTGAAATGAGTGTGCACCCCCCCCCCCCCCACCTGAATCATAACAAGCCATATGCCCTAAACATGAGAAGGGCTTCTTGCCCTTGGTGATGCCCCTGGCAAAGCACCTTGTTCCCATATTGATGAGGACGAGGACCTTTTTTACACAACCCTGAACTGATGGTTGTGGTGGTCTGCAGGTGAGGAACTTATCTGAATCTGGAAGCCCCCCTTTAAAAAAAAGGGCGTCCCTAGATGCCTACCATTCACCATGTGAATGAGTAAGGGGTACTCTTACTATTTCACAAAAAAGGAAATAAACACTCTGGCACTTTGTGAAAAGCCCTTTGTTGAATCAATGATAAAGTGATGATGTTTTTACTGTGTGAGTAAGAAATGGAGGAAAGTGGGGTGCTGCAAAGAGATGCTAGTGATATGTGAAGGGTGAAAAAATGTGAAATGACAAAAATTATATACGTGTTATCACCAAATAATCCTGGTATTTAAAAAAATCCTAGTGCATCAGATGATAGCTTGTGCAGTGTAATCACAAAAATGAACACATGAGGAACATATAAGAAACATATACCACATAGAACTAAATAAATGCTCATGTAAATACACACAAAAGTAAATCCAAAAAAATATTTTTAAAATATATTAAAGTGACAGAAAGTCCATGTAGTAATATGATATAATGGAAGAAGTCCGTGTAAGGCAAAAATCGATCAGTCCCACCACCAGGAAACACACGTGTTCAAAATAGAATCTTCAGTGATGACACCTCTGTGTCTGCAAGCAGCTCACCTTACTGCTGTAAGGTGTACAGCATATACTGGTCACAGATAGAGATGGTAGATGCAATGGTATGATAGTCCCCTTTATGTTACTTGAACGATCCCAGTGGCAGATATTTAGATCATATGGAGAAACACAAAAAATTGTATATAGCGTGATTCTTCGATAAACACAGTGGGACAGGGGCGGATCCAAAAAGTGATGCACTCACGTTTTAGAAAGGAGCATAGGCGTCAATCCACAAACGCCGAGTTCATACACCCTTTGTGTGGGATCCTCGGTCCGCTCCTGCTCCCAGGTGTTCCAGATAGAGACTGAATGGATTTTGATATAGAGAGAGAATACTCATAGCATAATCCCGCATATGGAACAATTTATTGGTAAAAACATGAAGAAGAAACTCACATTTGAGATGATCCACAAAGTAAAAACATCCACGAGCGCCGAGCTCGTCTCCTGCCTTCAGACTGTGAATGTACCCAGTGCTCCAATCAGGACGCGTATCGTCACGTCACATGACCTCATCAGGTGATAACACTGGGTAAGGTACATAACTTTAAATAGTCCTCTTAATTGGGTTCCCTACTTCCCTAGCGGCCATTTTCTTGAAGCCCGCCATTGGAATGAATAGCGCCGGCATCAAAACAATCCGTCCGCCATTTTGCTTAGGTTTCATACATGGAACCAGATGCATAGTGGTATGTGTGCTTGAGACAGACGGACCGGCACATGAAAAATGGGCTTCAAGAAAATGGTCGCTTTTGGGGGCTTTGCCGGGCTTGGGTATGACAACAATCATGGCATCTGACATGGAGGTCATAAGGCAGTGTAACTCTAGTGCTTTGGTAAGTGTTGTAAAATAGTAGGAGCCTACGACTTCTTGGAAATTGAAGGCTCTGATCTGTATATCCTATCCAGATCAGTGACTCAAAATAGACTAAAAGTTAAAAAGAAGAGCAGCGCAAAAGAAATTTAATCAAAATTCCAAAGGTAATGTAGCAAGGTCCCAGGCCTCCTTCAGTCTAATGAGAACCTCCAGGGCCAGAGATAGCTGACATCCTTCTGTATATGGTGGGTTGTGAGGCATGGTGGGTGCAATGCAAAGTAGTTTCATTGGGCGCCAGAAACTTCTTGGATGCAAAAGTGATTTTATTTCTCTTAACTAGGGATGGACCGAATGGACCCCTGTTTGGTTCGCACCAGAACTTTCGAACACCGCGGAAGTTCGAACCCGAATATCGAACCCCATTAAAGTCAATGGGACCCAAACATCAAAAATCAAAAGTGCCCATTTTGAAGGCTTATATGCAAGTAATTGGGCATACAATGGTTATAGGGGTCCAGGTCCTGCCCTGGGGGACATGTATCAATAAAAAAAAAGTTTGTGAAAAACGTCATTTTTAAATGAGCAGTGATTTTTTTTTTTTTCTTTTTTAAAGTGAAAGCATAAAAATTTAAAATTCCTTCCAATATAGTGCCTGGGGGGTCCCCTTCGTCTACCTATAAAGTGACAGATCTGTACCATGTGAAGAATCTGCTGCAGCAATAATTGCATTTATCAAGTAAAAAAAAAAAATTTCCCTGTAAGCTGTCTTTATTTTGCTCAGCAACAGCTGGGGAGCCAGTGTGTATGATGAGGCCACAATATAGTGCACTGGGAACAAGATTAGAGATTTTTTGGATACATTCTGGTGTCACTTTGATTTTGGATAGACGTAACAGGTGTATAAAAATTGGTCTTTGGGTGTCGGTGGCGCCTTCCCACCGTAACCCTATAGAGGTACTCTTGATGAAAGCAAGAATTGGCCTTGCTGTAAAAAATTGCAATGATATGCACCTGTCAAACAGGTGCAGAAAAATTAGTCTTTGGGTGTTAATTGTGCCCATGAAAGCTATACCAAAAACATTCTTCCAGATGAAAAGATTGAACACCCTCAAAGCTAGGCAGCCTCGGAGTCCTGCAGAGATTCCACATCCCAAAAAGACAATCAGTGACATCAGCATCAAGGGCTTCATAGCTGGTGTAACACTGACCCCCGAAGGAGCTGTTGATTATTATTTTGGGTCACCCTTTAGCCACAGTTCACCATACCAGAAATTTAGAGTCTATACTGGGCCTTGCGCCCACCGATGTATGCACCAGTCAATTAGTTATTTTTCCAATGCTTTTTATTAAACAACTTAAGCAGTAAAGGGATGGAAGGTTAAGGGAAAGTTCAGATACCTTGTACAGATCACTGAGGAACTTGAGATCCCGGAGAAAAGTACACCTTCAGTGAACGGATCTTGCTCACCAGGATAGGCCTCTCTCACTGGCCTAGCAGCCAGAATGATGCACGGACAAAAGTCTCTGCCACAGACTTGATGAGAACAATAATTGTTGAACAATCCTCTGCCACAGGATTTAGTAATAGTAACGAACACAGCAACACAGTACCAAAAGTTCCTTTAAGCCATCCGGCAGTACTGTGAGGTAGATTGGTTAGGATGCATCCTCCAATTGAGTCACCAGGCTCATCTTGAGATACCAGCCTTTTGCTCGGTCCTCTCCAAGATGAGTCCTCCCCCGGATCTTTCCCCTCGGCTTCTTCCCACAGGACAGACAGCACAGGACCACCTCTGAACCAGTAGGCCCCAGACAGCTTCTGGGCCTAATTGCAGTCACATAGCCTCGGGCCAGCAGAGCCCCCGAGACAGAAAGGGAGTTGTCACATACCTTAGGCCAGGAGGGCCATGAGGTGAGAGAGCGAAAAAATGGCGTCTGCCCCTTAAGTATCCTTTCCCAGAATGCACAGCGGCGAACCACTCCCATTGGGCTATTTCTGGGGAAGAAGGACACTCAATACACCTTAGCCTGTTGCCCTTCCATCACTGGCCTGTGGTGACAACAACACCTACAGACGACAGTGTGGAACTGCATGCAACACAGCCAATGCTGGAACAGAGGCTAATTTAGCCATAACATGGAATCTGAACTATGTACAGAAGAGATAACCCACTAAATTTACATGCAAGCCTCAACAGGAGCAGGGCGCTACACTGGTAATCCAGGACTGATTAATTTTTATAAAAGTCAAACGGTCCCCGGAGTCTATGGACAGACGCTGTCAGGGGAATGTCAGAATCAAGGCCTGTCAGTATAGGCATTTCCCCATGCGCCTGCATGGTAGAATTGCACATCGGCGCGTACCGTTTCACAGTCAGCGGGTACGAGCGCGTGTCCCGAACGGATCAGCTTACGTGGGTGCACGACGCAGCGTATTAATACGAACGCGTGCACGCACATTGGGACGTTCCCCTGGCGGGCCTATATAAAGACAGCTATGTCCTGTGTTTGTTGCTGGTTTGTCTTTTCAGCTCCTGTAACCCGTTCCTGAATCCGTGTACCTGTGCCTGCCCGCTGTGACCCGTATCGACCCCGACTTTGCTTGAACCTCTCTTGTGCTTGACCCTCGGCTGCCTTCTGGACTTTGCTACCTGCTTGACTACCTGTGTTTGACCCTCGGCCTGCTCCTGGACTTGCCTCTGCCTTACCCTACTGTGGATTATCTGCCTGCCTGACTACCTGTGTTTGACCCTTGGCCTGCTCCTGGACTTGCCTCTGCCTTACCCTACTGTGGATTATCTGCCTGCCTGACTACCTGTGTTTGACCCCCGGCCTGCTCTTGGACTTTGTCTCTGCTTCACCCAGTGTTGAACTATCTGCCTACTTGAATACCTGTGTTTGACCCCTGCCCTGTTTCCGGACTTCTGCCTTGTGGTTGACCCTCAGTATCCGGCTCAGCCACCCTGCACGGATCTCTTCTCTACCTGAAGAATCGCCCAGCTCCTCTACTACCTGCTGGCGACCCGTGCTTCTTCGTGCCCAATACCCGCTGTGCCACTCTCAGAGGGTATCGTGCGCCCAGCTGCAAGGGGAGCCTCTCTCAGCAACTCGGCCTTGGTGAGTACCTGACAGACGCGTTCTATGATCAGTACCGAAACCTCCTGCAGCACTGAATGCCAGTTCTGAAAGCACGCTGGATGCAGGGCAGCCCAACAACTCAATAGCATACCGGGCAAGTTCTGGCCAGTGGTCTATTCTCATGACCCAGTGCAGACACTGCTAATGGGATGTGGAAGCTGACAGCCCTGGGAGGCGAGGACTAAAAATCTGAAATGCCAAGGACTAAAACCGGGTAAATGTCCGGGTCCTGATGGCTACACCCCGAGGTTTTACAAAACCTTTGCGCCCTTGCTGGTACCATTTCTAACTAAGGCCTTTAACACTATTGATGATGCCACCCTCCCCTCCAAAGAACTTTTGTCAGCTAACATATCCATCCTATTGAAACCTAATAAAGATCCTTCCCAATGCAGTAGTTACCGCCCCATTTCTTTACTAAATATAGACCTTAAACTTTTTGCCGAAATCCTTGCTAACCGTCTTTCCCCTTTACTCCCCGGGATCATACATAGAGATCAGGTTGGCAGAAAGGCCCGGGACAACACCACCAAATCAATTCACCTCATCTCATATTCTCAACGCCACCGCCAACAGGTTTGCCTTCTCTCCTTTGATGCAGAGAAGGCATTTGACCGGGTCAATTGGCGCTTTTTGAAACTCTCCCTTGAACAAATTGGTTTAGGATCCCCTTTATTTCCAAGATTATGTCACTTTACTCCCATCCCTCTGCATCGGTCTTGGTGAATGATACTTCGTCAGAAGCGTTCGACATCGCCAACGGGACTCGCCAAGGCTGTCCCCTCTCTCCCCTTCTTTTTGTTATTGTAATGGAACATTTGGCATGTGCTATCCGTCAAAATGATTCAATACAAGGCATCCGCACGCCATCTGCGCATCATAAGCTATCATTATATGCGGATGACTTACTCATTTATGCCTGACAACCCCATATAACTCTTCCTTCCCTTTTTTTAGAATTCCAACGTTTTGGATGGCTAAGCAATTTTAAGCTTAATATTTCCAAGACTGAGGCACTTAACATTTCTCTCTCTGCATCTACCATGTCCTCACTTCGCTCCAACTATTCATTCCATTGGCAGACCAAGGGCATCACTTACCTGGGAGTAACAATACCGGCCAACCTTTCCAATCTTTTCACGTTAAATTATATCCCCCTCCTTTCCTTTCCTCTCCGTAAAGACTTAGCTTCCTGGGGGGACAAAACTATACCCTGGTTTGGACGCATTAATACCCTCAAGATGGACACTTTACCCAAACTACTATATCTATTCCAGACCATACCAGTTACTGTCCCCAAATCTTTTTTCTCTGCACTTCGCTCCCTTTCCATCCACTTTATATGGAACAAAGGTTTTTCTAGAATTAAATATAAATTACTCACACGGCCGAAATTACAAGGCGGTACGGGTTTACTAGATTATGAGTTATACCATAAAGCCACATTGATGGCTTGTATTCTGGAATGGTTTCCGCGACCCTTTCAAAAAGCCTCGGTGATGGTTGAACAGGATATGTCTCCAGTAGACTTAAGGGCCCTCCTCTGGGGCTACAAGGGCAAACTACCTGACTTATCCAGCTCTCCGCCACTAACTATAGCAGCCTTTGTGCTCTGGTATAGGAGAGGATTATGTGAGCTTTTGTCCTCGGATCCGTCCCCCTTATCCTCTCTTTTCGATAATCCAGCCTTCCCACAAGGTATAGGGGCCCATGCTGTAGGTTCTTTTCTCCGCACCTCCTGGCCACAAGCTCATACCTTCATTCATGCAGACAGTGGCACTCCAAACATCCCGACCGGAGCCCAGGACTGGCTTACCTCCCTATACCTAACAACCTTCACCAAACACCTATTCAGTTCTTCCCAGACCCACTGCTCTCTGCCAGAATTTGAACACCTGGGCTCTCTTCAAGAACTGCCTAGACATTTACTTTCACATATTTACATTCTGATTCAAGCCCTCACACAAACCGACTTACCTACCTACACCAGGATGTGGTCAGCAGACTTGGGAAAGACTATCTCCAGAGCGGATTGGCAAACTGCATTCCATTTCGCACACAAGTCCTCGATCTCTTGTTATTCACAAAAGAAGAATTTTAAAATTATGTCGAGATGGTACAGGGACCCCGCTACTTTGCGGAAAATATTCCCCTCCACTTCATCCACCTGCTGGCGATGCAATGCAGCCACAGGCATGTATCTTCATGTCTGGTGGGAGTGTGATCGGATCTGACCCTTCTGGGAACAGGTATTTCAGGTTGACTCCTGAAATAGCTCTTCTCTCTATCCTACCAGGATCTATAGCTTCCTAAAAACGCTGTTTATTACGCTTCTTTCTGTCTGCTGCTCGCCAACTCATACCTCTCTTCTGGAAGACAACCACTATCCCCCCGTTAGCTCTTTGGATCTCCACCATGAACGATATTATGCGTATGGAGGAGATGCTGGCGCTGGACAATGATACCTATGAGAAATTTACCGTACTATGGTCGGTCTGGAGGTGCTTCTCCTCCTCAGACGCGCTGAATACGTTGCTTCCTACCTCCCCGAAGTCAGCTCCCCTATTACTTGATCTTTACCTAATCCCTGATTAATGACAGTATTTGATAAATTGGAGCCCCTCCCCCTCGGTACCGGCTAGCAGTTCCCCTCCCCCCTTTCTCTCCCTTTTCTCTATCCTTACTCCCCTTTCTTTTCTCTTCTTCATCCTTCTTTTACTATTTTTGTTTATATGATATAACTTGACAATATGACTCCTTATGCTTCATAGTTACCAGCCTTGCTGCAGGCGATAGCCATTTGGCACGCTGGATCGTTGCTTTGTAAAACATTTTTTTATGGAAAGATTGTCTTTCATTTATGTTTTTTTTTTTATTGCTAATAAAAACATTTTCAACTCTAAAAATCCAAAATGCCTCACTCAGGTGGAAGCCTTCTCCATCACTCCTCTCTTGACCAACAGAAGACTCAAAACATTTTCCATGACACTGTACCCTACTGAAGTCAGGAAAAACGTTCAATAAAATCCTCTTTAACGTTTCCTCAAGAGATTTTATCTTCTGCACTCTCTGTGGGGATGGGATGAGTTGTGAGACCTTCCCCTTATAAGGGTGGTCAAGGAGGGTTGCCAACCAGTAATCATCGTTCTCCTTTATGCCACGTATTCTTGGGTCCTTTCGCAGGCTTTGAAGCATGAGGTTGCCCATGCGCCTCAAATTTGCTGAGGCTTGAGAAGCAGACTCCTCGAGGTCACTCAGGATGACAGCATCTGGAACTTCCTCCTCCCAGCCACGTACTACTCCCAAGGGTCCTGGGTTTGGAAAGCCATTGATTACAGATTGACGCATGTCTGTCTCTTCTTCGAAGCCTATGAAAGTGCCAGAATCCTCCTCCTCATCCTCCTCCCCTCTCTCCTCCTGTGTGTTCTGTGACATAGGAATGATGGTGTCTGGATAAGGTGGGCCTTGAGAGGAAAGGAAGTCCTCCTCTTCCTCCTGCTGCTCTGCCTCCAGTGCCCTGTCCATAATGCCACGCAGAGTCTGCTCCAGCAGGAACACAACAGGGATTGTGTCACTGATGCATGCACTGTCACGGCTCACCATCCTTGTAGCCTCCTCAAATGGTGACAATACAGTGCATGCATCCTTAATGATCAGCCATTGGCAAGGGGAAAAAAAGCCGAGGCGGCCTGAGCCTGTCTTCATGCCCTGTTTGCACAGGTACTCGTTGACGGCTCTCTGTTGCATGTATAGCCGCTGAAGCATTGACAAAGTCGAGTTCCACCTGGTGGGCATGTCACAAATCAGGTGGTGTACGGGCAGGTGGATCTCCCGCTGAATTTCAGCCAACCGAGCACTGGCTGTGTATGACCGCCTGAAATGGCTACAGACTCTTCTGGCCAGCTTTAGCACATCTTGCAACCCTGGGTACGTATTTAGGAAACGCTGCACCACCAAATTGAGGACATCTGCCAGGCATGGCATGTGTCAACTTTCCCTATCTAAGGGTGGACAGGAGGTTTGAGCCATTATCGCACACCACCATTCCTGGCTCCAGCTGGCGTGGTGTGAACCATCACTGGGCCTGTCCCTGCAGAGCTGCAGGAATCTCTGATCCGGTGTGGTTCCTGTCCCCTAAACACACCAGCTGAAGCACTGCATGGCACCTTAGCCTGACTCTGGGAATAGCCCTTTGAATGCTTAGGGGGTACCTGATGTTCATAGAACAATTCTGCAGAGGAGGGCATGGAGGTGGCAGAGGAGGAGGAAGAGGGGGTAGAGCTCACAGGTCTGGCATCATCACCACCAGCTGTATAGATAAATGGGAGCACAACAAGCTGCAGCACCGAGCCCTGTCCTGCATCCTTTCAAATTGCAAGCAGCGTTACCCAGTGTGCTGTGAACAAAATATATCATCCCTGCCCATGCTTGCTGGACCACTTGTCAGCAGTAAAGTGGATTTTATGGCTGACTGCCTTGCCCAACGATGCCAGAACATTCCCTTCCACATGATGGTATAGAGATGGAATGGCCTTACGTGAAAAGTATTAGCGACTGGGAACCTGCCATTGTGGTACAGCCCATTGTGCGAATTCATGGAAGGGGGCAGAATCCACCAGGCTGAATGGCAGAAATTGGAGAGCGAACAGCTTTGACAAGCTTGCATTTAGACGCTGGGCATGTGGGTGGCAGGGACTGTATTTTTTTTCCCGCTGCAGTGGATGGAGCAGAGAAATTTGCCGGCTACAGTCTACAGCTGGTGGTGTGCTGCTAGGACCTGGGACACCCAGTGCTATTCCATCATCTCTGTCAGTGGAGGCTGCTGAGAGGTAATGACTCGGTATAGCAGAGGCAGACTGAAGTGGGTAAGGGGGAGGAGGAGAAGGGACAGATTTGTGCCCCTTTTGTGTGGCTTTTAGGTGCTCTTGCCAACGGGTCGAGAGTGCCACGGGAGTGGTTGGACATTAAATGCCTTGTTAAGCATGCGGTACCCAAATGGTTGGTGTTTTTGCCATGTTTGATGTGCCTGAGACACAGTTTGTAGATAGCAACAGTGCGATTTGCTGCAGATGTGCTGAAAAAGGCCCAGACAGCTGAGCTTCGGGGGAGTGGGCCAGGAAATAACAGCTGCAGAATGTGATGGAATAGAGTGGCCGCTCTCTACACTTTCTTGATGTCGGCCTCCTTGGGGTTGTGCTGCCTCACCTTCAGTTTCCTCCTCTGCTCTATCTGGCACCCAAGTCACATCAGTGACCTCGTCATCATCATCTCCATCTCCATCTCCTCCATCTTCATCATTACCACTGGAGACAACTTAGCAATACATTGCGGCTTGGGGAACATGAATGACAATTTGTCTACCAGTGTTCCTCCCTCTCTCTAGACTCATGTTCCTGTCATCCTCAACCTCAGAACCAACATCTGAATCCAGTAATGGCTGGGCATCATCAAGGAGCAAGTGGCTGACGCTGTGGTCAAATAACTCAGCTGACTCCTCAATGGCTGATGTTGGGGCTATGGCAGGAATAGATGTGGATAAGGAGGCAGGTTTATCCACTCTGGCAACTGCAGGGGACTGCACACTTGTCTCTGCTTGCGTGACAGAGGATGAGGAGGATGAGAAAGGTTTAGTAAGCCAGTCCACCACCTCCTCTGCATGCTGTGGCTGGATAACATGGGCAAACTCACTAAACAGAGGAAATTATGCCCTGCCTGAGGACTCACCAACACGTCCACCTTTGCCTGTGGACACATTTGTTGCTGGCCCCCTTACAGTGCCGAGGGAATGTCTGCCTCTCCTTGTTGTCCTTCCAGACATTATTGGGAGGAAGGGCCAGTGCTTATAAGCAAATGTAAAGAAGAAGTTTAAATCTGTATGTAGATGCACTTTAATCAATGTAAGGAGGTGTTTGGTGCACTTTAATTTGAGTACTCACACTACACAGACACACTCCACGGATACACTATAATATACTGCAATATAATGTGGCAACTGTACAGTGATGCACAGATAGGGCATTAAACTGGCAGTAACGCACACAGAAGTAAATGGCGTTAAACTGGCAATAATGCACACAGAACTATATGGCGTTAAACTGGCAGTAACGCACACAGAACTATATGGCATTAAACTGGCAGTAACACACACAGAACTATATGGCGTTAAACTGGCAGTAATGCACACAGAACTATATGGCGTTAATCTGGCAGTAATGCACACAGAAGTAACTGGCGTTAAACTGGCAGTAATGCACAAAACTATATGGCGTTAAACTGGCAGTAACGCACACAGAACTATATGGCGTTAAATTGGCAGTAACGCACAAAGAACTATATGGTATTAAACTGGCAGTAACGCCCACAGAAGTAAATGGCGGTAAACTGGCAGTAACGCACACAGAACTATATGGCATTAAACTGTCAGTAACGCACACAAAACTACATGGCGTTAAACTGACAGTAACACACACAGATCTATATGGCATTAAACTGGCAGTAATGCACACAGAACTATATGGCGTTAAACTGGCAGTAACGCACACAAAACTATATGGCGTTAAACTGGCAGTAACGCACACAGAAGTAAATGGCGTTAAAATGGCAGTAGCGCAATTAAATAGACGGTGTTCAACTGTCACTACACTGATGCTATCTGAACTCTCCCTACTCTAGCTATACACTAATTTAAAGATTACTGACACGGTCTCATTACACTACACTGAAACTATATGAGCTGTCCCTACTCTACACTAATGTATGTATGAATGACACGGTCTCACTACACTACAGTGAAACTATCTGAGCTGTCCCTCTAGCTGCACACTATGCAAAGCTGAATGATGGTTCTCCTCACTACAATCACACCTATCCCTAGACTGACACTAAACTAATATTCTACACTGACAATTGAAGCAAAATAGCACAGTATAGCACAGTATAGCACCCTAACTAATAGCACTGAACAGAGCCTTGTTCTATCTCTCTCCACACCGAAATCACACTGAAAATGGCTGCCATTGAAAGATTACTTTTATAGTGTTGGGCGGGAATGAGTAGGCATGTGCAAGATGAAAAAATTAGTTTAGTTTCGTTTTAATTCGTTATTTAATTAATTTAGTTTAGTTAGATTCGTTAAGTTCATTAAATTTGTTTTTCAAATCAGTTTCGTTTTCGACCGAATTCGAAAATCGGTCGAATTCGAAAATATTTCAACCGGATTCGATATTATTTCAACCGCATTCGAAAATATTTCAACAGCATTCGAAATTATTTCAACTGTATTAGAAATGATTTCAATCGTATTCGATAATATTTCAATCGCATTCTAAAATATTTCTACCGAATTTGATAATATTTCAACCGCATTCGAAATTATTTCAACTGTATTCAAAATTATTTCAATCGGATTCGATAATATTTCAACCGCATTCGAAAAAATTTCAACAGCATTCGAAATTATTTCAACTGTATTAGAAATTATTTCAATCGTATTCGATAATATTTCAATCGCATTCGAAAATATTTCTATTTTCGAATTTGATAATCAGATAATATTCAGATAATATTCCTCTTCAGCAAACCAGAAGAACGCTGCATGGTTTCGTGTCACCATGGCAGTAAAAGCTGTGAGAGGGATTGAGCGCACCCCAGACTGCATCCGTCATCGGTAAATAAAAATGATTACATTCTCTCTCTCTCTCTGTTTCTCCCAGAGGCGTATCTAGTGAAAATGGCACCTATGGCAAGCACTGAAACTGCGCCCCTGTCAAAAAAAAAAACAAAACAGCTAATAAAACTACAAGTCTTTAACCACTTCAGCTCCGGAAGAATTTACCCCCTTCCTGACCAGAGCACTTTTTGCGATTCGGCACTGCATCACTTTAACTGACAATTGTGCGGTTGTGCGACGTGGCTCCCAAACAAAATTGAAGTCCTTTTTTTCCCATAAATAGAGCTTTCTTTTGGTGGTATTTGATCACCCCTGCGGTTTTTATTTTTTGCGCTCTAAACAAAATAAGAGCAACAATTTTGAAAAAAACGCATTATTTTTTAGATTTTGCTATAATAAATATCCCCCCAAAAATATATAAAAAACATTTTTTTTCCTCAGTTTAGGCCGATACATATTCTTCTACATATTTTTGGTAAAAAAAAATCGCAATAAGCGTATATTGATTGCTTTGCACAAAAGTTATAGCGTTTACAAAAAAAATAATAATAAATATATATATATTATTTTTTATTCTATTCTGTTCTATTGTTACTCTATTCTATTCTATTCTATTTTTTTCTATTCAAATTTGAATTCATTCTATATGAATTTCAAATTTCAGAAGATGGCTATATATATAAATATTACACACACACACATATATAATATATATATATATATATATATATATATATATATATATATATATATATATATATATATATATATATATATATATATTATTTATATATATATATATATATATATATATATATATATATATATATATATATATATATATATTATTTATATATATATAGCCATCTTCTGAAACTTGAAATTCATATAGAATAAATTCAAATTTAAATAGAAAAGATTAGAATAGTAAAGAATAGAATAGAATAACAATAGAACAGAATAGAATAACATATTATATATATATATATATATATATATATATATATATATATATATATTATTCTATTCTGTACTATTTTTTTCATATATATATATATATATTTTTTTTTTTAATCTGATCTATTGTTTTTCTAAGATATTATTTTCTATTCTATTTAAATTCAATTTCATTCTATATGAAATTCGAATTTCGGAATTTTTTTATATATATTTTATATATATTTTTTATATATATTTTATAGATATTTATTAATATATATATCCATCTATTGAAATTCGAAATTCATATAGAATGAACTCAAATTTGAATAGAAAAGATTAGAATAGAAAAAAAATAGGACAGGATAGAATAAAATATATAATATATATACACATTATATTTTACTCAATTGTGTTCTATTGTTTTTCTAGTCTATTTTCTATTTCTAATCTAACCTTTTCTATTCTAATTCAAATTCATTCTATATGAAATTCGAATTTCGGAAAATGGTTATATATATATATATATATATATATATATATATATATATATATATATATATATATATATATATATATATATATATATATATATATATATATATATAAAAAATATCTATATATATAACCATCTTTTGAAATTCGAAATTCATATAGAAGGAATTCAAATTAGAATAGAAAAGATTAGAATAGAAAAACAATAGAACAGAAAATAATCTAATATATATATTATATTTTATTCTATTCTGTTCTATTGTTTTTCTAGTCTATTTTCTTTTCTATTCTAATTCGAATTCATTCTATATGAAATTCGAATTTCGGAAAATGGTTATATATATATATATATATATATATATATATATATATATATATATATATATATATATTAGAGGTCGGCCGATATTTGGCTTTTTTTACTTAATCGGCATCAGCCGATTGTGCTAATAGAAAAAGCTGATTATAACTTCAGCGGGACTTGCAAATGACTTCTGTAATAGAAGTCAATGCAAGTTTCCTGACGTTATCTGTGGAAAGACTTCTCCTCCTCTGGGCAGCCTGTCAAGTCTGATAAGAAGATACATTGTATCTCTTCAGGTATTTTATCAATAGACTGAACTCAGTGTGTAGAAGTTCTCAGTTTAACCATTTAAAGACTAAATCTTTTCTGACACTTGTTGCTTACAAGTAAAAATCCTGTATTTTCTGCTAAAAAATCACTTTGAACCCCCAAACATTATATATATATATATATTTTTTTAGCAGAGACCCTAGGGAATAAAATAGCGGTTGTTGCAATATTTTACGTCACACGGTATTTGCGCAGTGGTCTTTCAAACGCAATTTAAAAAAAAAAAAATACACTAATGAAATAAAAAAAAAAATAAGCAGTAAAGTTAGCCCTTTTTTTTTCGTCCAAAAATTTTGATTACCTGTTTTTGTGTATTTAATATTTAAGATATAGTTATTTTTTTAAAATCTAAATTATACATACAAGTGAACTGATTGGAGGTTTGTTTTGTTTAATAAATGTTTAAAATGTAAAAAATTTTCTGTATCACTTATTACTTAAGGCTGCTTTCACACTGGAGCGGGCATGTGTTGACGGTAAAACGCTGCTAGTTTTAGCGGCGCTTTACCGTTATTTTAGCGGCGCTATTTGGCTGCTAGCGGGGCGCTTATAACCCAGCTAGCGGCCGAGGAAGGGGTAAATGCGCCCCTGAAGCGCTGCTGCCGAAACGCTTTGCAGGCGCTTCAGCAGCGGTGCGCATTCATTTCAATGGGCAGGAGTGGTGGTATACACCGCTCCAAAGATGCTGCTTGCAGGACTTTTTTTTAACATCCTGCCAGCGCATCGCCTCAGTGTGAAAGCACTCGAGCTTTCACACAGACTGCAGGTGAGCCGTTTTACAGGCACTTTACAGGCGCTATTTTTAGCCCAAAAGCGCCTGAAAAACGCCCCAGTGTGAAAGGGGTCTAACTGTTAGATTTTATGAGATGAAGGGAAAAAAAAAAAATCG